>WPIO01000009.1:3095000-3840000 GCA_009760855.2 Cristatella mucedo
GTGGTTTCTAGTGCAGTCTTCTTGCAGATGTAATCGCCAGGCACAATCTAGACTTTCCCTTCTATGAAGATGACACTCAGTAGTACCTTTGATTTGATCCCTCCCAGCCCTCCAGCATGTCGGATTCTCTCAACTCTCTTGCTGTTTGTGTTAATGACATCCTCACATATATGGCAGTAGACATTCTTAAACTGAATCATGATAAAAACCAACTTACTAGTTACGGGCAAACCAAGTGTGATTCAGAAGTTGGAAAGGTTGACGCTCACAATCGGTTCTGCCAGCATATCTCCCGTTTAATCTGGGCGAAATCTTGGTGTCCTGCTCCAAAGTGACCTTTCTTTATACAACCAAACCAGTATTATTGCTATTAATATTAGTATTACGTTCTTCGCGAACCATCGTGGCTTTTCTTCCTAAACTATTCGCCGAGCTTACCCTAATCTGACTGCTCGCTTTCAGCCACCTAGAGTAGGATGCTGCATGTCTAACTGATTGACTGCAAGGCCCAGATCGAAGGTTTTAATCGGTGACTAAACCCTTTAGCCACTCGGCGGTTTTTAATGTGTTGTTGATGCTCTCGCGAAAAAGACGAGGCTTGGCCGCTCGTCTTTAGTTCGCCTCTCACTGGCAAACGTCTTTTTTGGATCACTTATTCGCAGTATCTAACCGCTCTCCTAATCTACAGCGGGAATTCTGCACTCTACGAGTTGCTGAAAAAGAGAGCACGCATAGCTACTAATAATTTGAAGGATTCTCAAAAGACTCTACAGCACCTTTGTATTATGCATTGTCTTGTTTTTGTGACAACCATCTCATCGCTACAACCTGCGTATCATTCGATGCACATGCCTGAGGAGACGTCTCGCGACCGAGAGCGAAAAAACACAAAGAACTATACAATAGGACAGCCTTGGACAGGCAGCTGCATTAGCGGATTAAGATTAGCTACTGGATTAGGGGAAATCTTCTCGGAGCAGGTGTTTACTTTTCCGCGAAACCCGCTGCGAATTATTTGCCCAACCAAGTGGCAGAAGCTCAACTAGGCAACTCAGCAAAAGACTACCTTGCATTATGAAAAGAGGACAAACAAAACAACATACCGAAACAACTATTAGGTAATTAAGCAAATCCTTTTGACCCTATTCCCACTGTCCTGCTCCTACGTTGCATTTATCTGCTGCTGCCGTGCATAACTAACATCATTGATATGTCATTAGCCTCAGGCCATGTCCCAGCACCTTTCAAAAAAGCTGTAGTCAGGCCACTTCTCAAGAAAGCGACACTAGAACAGGAGAACTTGAGCAACTACCACTCAGTCTCCCTTCTATCATTCCTACCAAAGACACTGGAACGGGTCGTGGCGGACTAGCTGCACTCGTATATTGAAAGATCTTTCGGCAGCTTTTGATACCATCGATCACAAAGTTTTTCTAGAGCGCCTCTCATCTCGCCTGGGCATCACTGGCATTGCTCTGCAGTGGTTCAGGTCCTATCTCAGAGGGAGACTCCAGAGTATCGATGTGAATGGACAATGATCATCCGAGGTACCTCTGAAATATGGGGTACCTCAGGGCTCCGTGCAAAGTCCGGCTCTTTTCACGGTTTATACTCTCCCCCTAGCTGATGTGATTGCCAAGCACAATCTAGGCTTTCACTTTTACGTGGGTGACATTCAGTTGTACCTTTGCTTTGATCCCTCCCAGCCTTCGTGCACGTCGAATTCACTCAACTTACTTGCTGCATGTATTGATGGTATCTGCACATGGATGGCAGCAAATTTTCTAAAACTAAACGATGATGAAACTAATTTACTAGTTATGGGCAAACCCAATGTGATTCAGAAATTGGAAAGGCTGACGCTCAAAATTGGCTCTGCCAGCATATCTCCTGTTGAATCTGCTCGAAATCTAGGTGTCACGTTCCAAAGTGACCTCTCGTTAGACGACCACATCAGCTCCTCAGTCAAATCTGCCTATTTTCAGCTACATGACATTGCTAAAATTCGGGCTTGTTTAGATAAGGATACCACGTCTAAGTTGGTCCATGCATTTGTAACCTCCTGTCTTGACTTCTGCAACTCACTGCTTGCTGGCCTACAGGCATGTGCAATCAGGCGATTACAGCTGGTGCAAAACTCTGTAGCTAGGCTTGTCTGTCGTGAGCGTCGCAGTTGCCACATCACACCACTTCTCGCCGACCTGCACGGGCTATCAGTCAAGCAACGGATCGACTTCAAGGTTTTGTCGCTCACTTTTAGGTCACTTCATTCTTTGGCTCCAGCCAATCCCTCAGATCTACTCCCCCACCTGGCCAAGCATCGTACCACCCGTTTTTCGGAATCCAACAGTATACTAATGCCCCGTACAAACCTCCAATCCTTTGGAGACCGTGCATTTAGTTCGTATGCTCCCAAAGCCTGGAACTCCCACCCGACCTGCGATCCAGTGACCTGCGACCCGATGCTGCCACTAACCACATTTGCATGCTGACCCTGTGCATGTCACCCTTAACCATGTTATTCATTTTATTTGTTTATCAAGCATGATTTTACTCACCATTCAATTGCATTTCCCTTTGCAGCAAATGTAAAGCGCCTAGAGAGAGATTAAGTTCTCTGAGGGTGCTTTATCAAGTGCATTATTATTATTATTATTATTATCTCTAAAAAAAATTTTGGAAATAGATTCCACCCAGAGCTGTTACCAGCCGAGTGACTTCAGCCAGCCTCCCCTCACTGGGTTCATCTTAATGAAGGATTCTCCTAAGTCTACTCGCAAAATATCACGACGAAACTTGATTTGAAAACGAAAGATGAGTTATGAGCGTTGAGTAAACACTGTAGCCGCTCGGTGGCTTGGAACGTTGTTTTGATGTTACCTAGCAAAAGAGAAGGCCCAGCGGCTCTTGATTGAAAGCATTTTTGGGGATAGCATATTCAAAGAATTTTCATTGTCTCGTAATCTACAGCGGAAATTGTGCACTCTACGAGTCGCTGTAAAAGACCACGTGGCATATGTGAGTGCCGCTGCTCAAAGACGCGGCCGCCGCACCAATTCACCATCGTACAGATCGTCGCTCGAATCGTCCGTCTCGGTCAGATCTACATTTGTGTGCGCTCTACTAATGGATATTCTTACCAGCAGTTAAATACGCATTACAATTATGTGCTTACCAAAACATCCCTCCCCACTATATCTTAAATGTAACGCACAATTCAACATTCAATTTAAACTACGATATTGCTCATTATCTTTGCAAAATGTTTAAATTATCTTCTCTGATTTGTGCATGACACGTTACTCATCATCGCTGTATTGTCAGTTCTACGAATATCGCAAAGGTCATGTCGCTATGTCTATATCGGCGACTTGCATTTAATATATACAAACACCAATCTGGATTTGTCAGTTACACAGCATGGAAAATTTAGTCCTAAATGCCCTCTCGTAGGTAGCCCTCACTTACTGGCATACGCCGTATTATCCCGCGGTGTTGAACTTTCGAAATGCATACCATTATTACACGGCGGCTTGCCTAGTCATGGCGTGGCAATGCTGCATGAAACTGTGGAGTTGCTCGACACGCGGAGCATTGCGATTTTCTCGGTGTTTGGAAAGCTAAATTGATCGAAAACGCGTTCGGTTGGAGAACCAGCGCGGGGAAAGCAAGGGTGCATGAATTTAACCTCCGCCGCGAAGAATGAGTTGAGCATCCGTCAGCTCCTTAATAAACACTTTAATGTTCTTGCCAAGTCCATGTGTGCGCCTCTTCTTTTTCGAAACCACGGGGCCTGAATTTCGGCTGGCGGCGACCTTAAGTGGCGAAATGTTCCTACCTGATATACGCGTGCCTGAAAATAGCACGTCAGTTCGGTCGAGTGCCTTCGCCATTCGCACACCGAATCACCCCGCTTTGTGTGACTCTCAACAAAACATCGACGTTGCACTCGACCTTGGCAATGGATGCTAGTAGCAGCAAGGTCAACTTTTGGGCTTCTTGCTAAGCGATTTGAAGACCTGGCTATTTTCACTCGGGCAAACCTTTGAATTTCTAATACTCTATATTAATAACAATAAGAATACATTTGCTTAGCACCCTCAGAGAAGTTAATCTCTTTCGAGGCAGTCTACGTATTCTGTTCAGGAAGCAAGATCTAAATAATTGGGTAAGCTGCAATTCGAGTAGCGGGCTTCTTTTAGAGCAGTTGCCTTGCTCACTGCGATGTAACGCCAAATTGCTTAAGAATATCAACACAAATTGAATAGCTAAATCTGTGAAGCCTTATTCTTTATTGTATAGAAAGCTATTAATAATTTCCACGAGCCGGCCGGTTCCGACGAGCCGCTGGAGCCCCAAAGAGGGCTGCAGAGGATGAACGATATCTTGCCTATTACATATACCTCTTTCGGTTCGACGTAGGAGCCGTGCTTATTGTTTCAACAATCGTACGGAATTTTTAGTAATCTACACGCGATAGCACATAAAGATGGCTTACAGCTTTGCAATGTCAGATGGTTGTGGAATAGCAGTTGCTAATTGCCTAGATAATGTGGCTATACGAGGTTGGAAATCTGCTCTCCTTGCGCACAGTAAATCGCGATTATCACCGTCCTGATACTTGCAAAAAAATATCGTCCCTGGGTGGGCTCGAACCACCAACCTTACGGTTAACAGCCGTACGCGCTAACCAGTTGCGCCACAGAGACGCTCTGGTATTGACCGACTTACAAGACAGTACTACATTTCATTTGGATCGCTCTAGAGTGTGCAGCATTCTTTTATCTAAACCAGCGGTTTTCAACCTGTGTCGCGACCTTGTTGGGAAATTGAACGTTCCTCCTTTCACAGGGGGTCTCCTAAGACAATCGGAAAACACGCATTTACACAATAACTGTGGTTGGGGGGTCGTCGCAACATGTGGAACTGTATCAAAGGGTCGCTGCGTTAGGAAGGTTGAGAACCACTGATCTAAACGCTAGGTACCGGTAGGTGGAACCCTTGCTTGAACTGGGTTATTAGCCCCACCCTAGCTGCACAACAGGATATCCGCGAAGGTCCATCAGGATGACGCCCTGCTAAGTAGGGCTGTTGCCACTGACCTAAATGAAGCCAGTAAGTGTACCTCTGCCGATGACTCGACATCTGGGCTCGAGGCTTTTGATCAATGCTTACGATATGCGGAAATGCTACCCAAGCAAGAAATGCAGCTGCCCCTCCACTGCCCACGTGGGGTTGCAGTTGGGAGTTGTGGCAGTAAAGTGGATACATGTGGTAAAGGATTTCGCGTACTGCCTCGTGTTCTTTGCACAAAAAGTAATTTTACGCATTTCTGTACCTTTATCCACCTATGTTATCGATGGAACGGGAAGGAGTGAGAACGGCGGGCAAAACAGGTACTGCCTATTCAAATAGGTGCGGCTCAAAGATACCATCGTCGACAGGCCCGTCGCCATGTTCAGCAAAACGTTTTATGTGAGTAAAATAACTGAAATTTTTGTTGTTGATGACACACAAGTTAATATTAAAAATTTTCAATGCTATTCCAGATGTTTAAGAAAACTTTGGGGAGTTGAGCGGAAACTTAATTGTAGCCACAGCAACTTCCGCTGTAGGCTGTGAGCGAAGCCTGTTCAAGTTATTATGTAATGCACACTGGTAAGCTGTATCTGTCAGAGTTGTAGTTTGTTCGCATAGCAGAGAACCAGCCGATGCCCAACACCGACAGTTTATTACTCAAGGCACGGAGCAGCAAAACTCACGACTGCCTTCGCCCCCTTCTCACACTCGAGTCTCCTCTCCTCGACTCCCGCTGTCCCTTGGCCGACCCCGATGGTGACTCCATCGTCGGTTCACCAGCGGGTTATCGGCCTGCGTCAACGCCTCATTAGAAGCGGACCACAGCTGTGCACAGGCCCCTCTCGGGGATGCTCCCACCAGCTGTCGAGGAAAGGAGCGGTACCAGCCCGCATGCAATCGAACTACGAGTGTCATTTTAAACGTCTGGGTCGTTGAATCCAGTCGATAGTAGTTCCTCGATGAGCCCCTAGAATGGTAACGCACCTACCAATAGCATTCGTTTTGTTTCTGTAGATGCCCACTCCAGTCACATACGACTTACCAAGTCTTCTCAGTGAGAGAAACACTTGTGAGATTTGTGCATTGGTGTGCGGTCACGCGGCTACCTGAGCTTACGTGTGAGCCCGTGTGTATGTGTGTGTGTGTGTGTGTGTGAGTGTGTGTGTATGTACGTGTGTATTTTTGAGTGCGTGCGTGCATGTGTTGGAGGAGTTGTATGCGTTTGCGTGCGTGCGAGCTCGCGAGTGCACACTTGTCTAAATTTTGGAGATCTTTTGAAGTGCTAGTTCATAGACGTTTGCGACTGCATTTAGAGGTGTGTGGTGGGTTTATAGGTTGGTATGTCTGCAGATTTTCTTTGGTGGGATTGCGAGCCCCAGTGAACAGTCCGTCGCCAGGTAATTTGTTGGTAGAATGGACTAGCTCATCAAGTACGAGTCGAATGATAGCTCTTCGAAAGACTTCTGGATATGTCATCTCTAATTAAGCTAGCTCATGCGAGGCAAATCTCGAGTGCCGTATGACCAGCATCACAGTTTACCTCATTAACTATCACAAATGCTTGACTTGTTTATTATTCTTAAAAAAATTACTAAAGCTGGCCTAAGTTCCACAGACGTTGGCCAGGCCACCTGTTGCTTGCACCGTCTCCTCAGTCCGTCCCGCACTCTGCCTCAGATGATAGAAGCAACCAGAAAAAAATTAGCACTTACACTCTCATGCACTGGGAACTTTTTTGAAGTGATAGCTAGGGACCAAGCTTGCACATTCACACGTGACAAGGAATGGTTAAAAAAGCTATAGTAACTAACCTCAGGACTACTGCGAAATCTATTCAGTCACTGTAATCCGTATTAGGCAATTTTTCATTAGAGACGTGATGGACACATATTAGGAAAATAGAAGAGGCAAGCAATTTTTGGCCGTCAGTGACCATTTTCATCCAGATTTTGTTTCTGATAGAACTATGTAATAGCATTTTATTTTATATTTCTCCAGGGTAATAAGTTTCATTTTGCAAATAGTTATGCCTAAAACGTACAGAGAACGGCAATTTCTCCCCAAAACTTTGCTTGTGTGAACAGGATAGTAGTAGATTTGAAATGTGAATACTTGACAAGAAATTTCAGGTGTAGCTATTGCCAGAAGTCGGGTGTTAAATAGAAATTTCATATTTTCGTATGAAAAGAACTTTTGTACGCAATCACGCTAATAAATCAAAATAAAATCACGCATGAATCGGTATGAAAACGTAAAGCTGGTATAGTATATTTGACTTGCCTACCTTTATTTCTGTGCTCCAGTAGTCGTCGTTCCTTCCTTTTGCAGCACTGGGGCAGCTCTCAGCTCTCAGCCGCGATGCGAGCCCTTGACTTAGTGGGTTCGCCTAGGGCGCCTAGTACCCAGACCCAGCTCCTGACTCACCTAGCTCAGGTTAGAATGGAGCTTTATGCAAGCGATGCGGTTAGGAGATGGAGCGACTAATGTGCTTGCCTTAGAGGGTTCGACTAAGACACCTAGTACAGGCCCGGCTCCCGGTCCACCAGCTAAATTTTGAATAAAGCCCGGTGAAGACGATGCGGTCAGGATGTTCGGCGACTAATGCGCTCAAGTAGGAATAGCAGTTACGCGCGAGGTCGGGAGCTGAGAGGGGAGAGAATATAATGGGACGACTGACAGAGCTCGTGGCTGCAACTTGGGAGTCGATGCGAGACTACGTTTCGAGAGCACGAGAGACGAATCTACGGTGACGAACAGCTAAGTGCAGCTTAGACTGAGCAGTTGGGTTCTGCCGGCTACTCAGTTAGCTGTTCGTATCTTGGGGTGCTGTAGCGGCCCGCCATCGGAGTTGGGACCATCGCTAGCGACGCGCGCATAGGATAGTTTATTATACACGGGCTTCGTGAGTTCGTACAGTTAGCTCCGTCGGTCCGGTACGCGCCGGCCGCGTAAGGCGCTTTCGCCGGCGCGTAACCATTACTAACAGGCCCAAAATAAACTGTCGCTTTCGGCGCCCAGTTGCGGCCGCTTGTGTTTTAACCGCGCTGCAGCACTGCATCACACAGTCCACCGGTAGAGAACCAGGGGGAAGAGCTAAGCATTTATTTCGAAGACCCAACGAATCCCTTCGTGGAGCTAAATTTAGCTAGTTAGCTTATCCGTTGTGCTCGAGGCTCGTGCACCTGGCCCCACTGGCAACAAAAGTCATCCTCTCGATCAGAAGTTCTTCCGTGATTATATGCCGTCAATTCCTACTGTCATGAAATTCTGCACGTCTGATCTCTTGTGGATATATTTCTCTCTGAAGCATGTATTCTCTTTGGTATCAAAATTTTTCTTCGCATCCCTAAAACCTTCAGAACCTTGGCATTGAAGCGGTGCACATAAAATATCGACCTCGCCCCGTCTTCTCAATCTTTACCTGCCCTCACAGGTTTCATGCTTTAACACGTTGCTTTTAGATAATGCGGACGAGCTTCCTCCACTGACTAAGCACAATGTAGGCTATCTCTCTCTCTCTCTCTCTCTCTCTCTCTCTCTCTCTCTCTCTCTCTCTCTCTCTCTCTCTCTCTCTCTCTCTCTCTCTCTCTCTCTCTCTCTCTCTCTCTCTCACTCTCCCTCTCACTCTCTCTCTCCCCTCTCTCTCTCCCCGATAGCATATGGTTATTGATCATGTTAAACAAGCTAGGAGTATTTATCTCAAGCTTGATAAAGCATACAAAAGATATGGACTACCTGTTCTTACATTGACAGCTGAGGATTGTAGAAGGTCGTATCTATCATCCTAAGCTAACGTTAAGCTATGGCTTTTGTAAGAACAAAGCGGAACCACAATTAGCTCTCCAGAAATGCCCCGGTTAGCACTGGACTTGGAGAATTTAAGCAGCTTCCGCTCGATTTTCTTATTGCTCCCAAGTCGAAGACATTAGGACGAGTAGTAACAGACCAGTAAAATATTTCTATAAACAACTTCAAATGTAGTTTGTAGGCTCCAGTTTGATTTCAGAGCAAATAGCTTGAATAGGTCAGCATTGCTGTGAGTATATGATCTTCACAGGAATGCTGACTTGGAAGAGTCTCTGCTTGTTGTGCTCGATCTTTCTGCTGCGCTAGATCCGATCGATCGCTAAGTCCTTTTTGGAAGCCTCTGATCTCGCCTATAAATCACTGTTAGCATGTTGCAACGGATTAGATCTTATCACAGTTAGAGAAGTTGAAGATTAGTTGTCAAGTAGCTGTCTCTCTAAGCTACATCGCAATAGTAAGTATTGCAGAGTTTGCATCTTGGATGGCGGCAAACTCTCTCATATAAATGAAATTAGTTATAACTTATTAATTATGAGAAAACCTATTTTAGCTATAACTTGGAAAGCTTAACCATCCAGATATGCTTTACCAGCTTATCTCCTGCTGGAACTGAGCGGAATTCAGAAGTCGTATTCCAAAATGACTTAACGTGATGACCGCACCAGTTCTACAGTCAAGTCTGCCCTTCTTCACCTACATAGCATTGAAATTCGAGCTTGCTTAGACATTGATACCACAGCCAAGCTAGTCCATACATGCATGACATTCTGATTAAACTTTTTTAACTCGCTGCTTTTAGGTCCTCCTGCCGGTGCAATTAGATGCTTGCAGTTAGTACAAAACTCGGTAAATGGGCTTTCTGTCGCGAACGTCAAACTCTCAAGCTGCATCACCTATCACAATTTGCACTGGCTCCCTAGCAATCAGCGTACCGATTTCAAGATTATGTCATTAACCTTTAGGTTTCTCTATTTTCTTGCTCTGGCCTGCGTGTCTGAATTACTTCCTAATCTTGCCTCTGCGTTCCTGTTTGTTACGAAGCTCTCATGACTAGCCTATTGACGTGCTTCCTTGCCAGCATACGTATAGTGCCGGAACAATTTGATTGGCTTAAGTGCTAGTGTAAATACTTTATTATTATTTTTATTGCGGCTTTTATCTGCCGCGTCAAAGTATCAAGGCAAGTGCAAAAAGTACTCCGCTGAAGCATCTTCTAAGATATGTAAGGCTTGCGAGGCATATTTTGGCATGTCTATCCAAACATTTCTTGCTGCACCCTTTTCAAATTGTACTGCCAATTTTTTTCCACCAACCCTGCTTCCTGATAAACAATATTTGGGGTTTATTCCTTAAAACTTTTAAATATTATAGGAGTTGCCTTTATTTCTGAGGGTCATTATTTTTGGGGCAACCTAGGCCTTACTTAATATCAAATCACTAACTGAAAAACATCTCTTACTGCAAAACAATTCTCAAATAGATAAAATTGTTTGTGCTAAATGAATAACTCACCTACTTCATAATGTGTATATATTTTATAATCCTGCGATCAAAAAATGTCAATATAAAGCAACTGCACACGTCTCTTTGCAAAAATGTCTAAATGGGTTACTTTTTTCAAGGCTGGACGATTTGCGGTACCTATGCCATGCTTAACTTTGTTTTCTTGATTTCTTGAGAAGTGTAAGTGATTTATTTCCAATGCTTGTCTGTGATTAGGTATAAATATAATGATTTTGCATAGCTATTCTTGCGATGACAAAACTGAAATTTTCATGCAGCTTTAATGCAGTTCACTTTTTTGTCCGAAGCTAAAGTCATTATATTTGGATAATACATTAGCCAGGAAATGGAGTTTGATTTTGCACTTTAAGGTAGCAGTATTTTCTAGTGCCAATCAAAGTGACATAGTTGATAATAAGTTGAGATACTGTAAAATTGAGCTACAGCAGAACGCTACGGTCGACGCTCCTTATTTCTAGAAAAAATTGATTCTTACAATCTCGTAAGAGAATTCGGCAGTGTGCCTAAATTGAAATTCGAGATGAATCCTCAGATTATCGTGTGTGAAATAACAAAATCTTAAGGTCTCAGACCAGCTTAGCTGTTGATACTTTTAGCACTCGTGTAGTGAATAAATTCTATTAGTTCGAAGGAAAGTAATCTCGGATTTGTTGCGACCCTTAGTATGTCTCTAGGAACCCCTTGTTCTTGACTCCTGCAATAGGTGCTTACGCCGAGCTGGTTTGGTCCAGAGGTTAAGGTGCTCACCCCGACCAAGGTCTGGCTGAGGTCGTGGGCTCGGGCCCATAGGCATATGTGAAGCGCCCGAATAGAGATTAAGTTCTCTTGGGATGCTATATAAATGAATTATATATTTTTTACGTAGCCCAGTGAAATAATGCTGCTAGTTTAATGAATGCCAGTTTAGGAGCACACGTCGATACTGTCTAAGAGCAGCCTGGAACGATGGCAGAGCTGAATGGGAAGATCCCCATTCGACATGCTCGCGTGACTGCCGATGCGATCGAGGCTGGCTAGCAGGGATTGACCTTCGCCTTAGTACCCTGCTAGCATTTGTGGCACCCGCCTGCCTTGGTTTAGCGGCCGACAACGACATCCAATAATTATAATAATAATAGGTATATAACAATAATAATAACTAAATATAAATTTATAATGTATATATATTATAAATATAATAATAAATACTTGATAAAGCGCCACCAGAGAACTCAATATCTGTAGGCGCTTTACATTTACTGCAATCGTGGCTCTGATCTCGTGACCCCCAGAGCAATCTCCCACCAGCAGTTGTATTGTACTACTTCATCGGCCATGTCCGCTATTCAGGCCCTGTTTCCCTTTTGATTTCGGCGAATGTCTTGGAAGTTTTGCAAGCGTGCTATTAGCGGCTCCCGAAGGAAGTCCTCCCGCACAAAACAGCAAACGTAACGGAGCTAGCCCGTCGCATGTGGGACCGATACTGGCGGAGTCGACCAAACGAAGCACAGCGAACGACGATAGCAGAGAACTTCAGCAATCTATAACCCCCATTCCTTCATAACAAGTCCATGTCCCCAGAGTAGAGAGGTATACTCTCGCAGCCAGATGGCTAGCTCTGCACGGCATCACCAAACTACTCCCTGACAGGCAGAGCCATAAAGTATCACCGACTAGCCATCACTTCAGATGGCTATTCATACGGTCTAAACTAGAGTTAATGACATGACTTGTTCCTAGTGCTCACAATACATGAACCACTATTATTTACAATCACCTTTATAATCCGACCGGTTTAGTACTCGCACGACTCTGATGGGTAGGTGCTTGACAGGTAGTCGTCGTCGAAACGTCGGCTTCCTGTTGCACGAAACTCACCCGAGCCTACCATAATAATAATAACTCACTTTATAAAGCGCCCTCAGAGAACTCAATCTCTTTCTAGGCGCTTTACATTTGCTGTAAAGGGAAACGCGATTGAATGGTGAGTAATGTAATGCTTTATAAACAAAATAAATAACAAGGTTAGGGGTGACATGCACAGGGCCAGCATGCAAGTGTGGTTAGTGGCAGCATGCACAGTGTCAGCACGCATAAGCACATAAAGGACGAATCACAGGGACATTAGAGATGATGCATATCCAGCAATCCTGCGCATATACGGTCACTCGTATTCTTGACTGCCCTTCCTCTCCTTATATTCCTTGACTGCCCAAAGTCCTGAGCTACCCGTCCCCACCTCTCCTGAGATAGATTGGCCGGCCATCTTTGGGAGAGAGAGAGAGAGAGAGAGCAGCAAGGCGCACAGCGAGGAAGACTTGCTGAACCAGGCTCCAATTTCACATATGCGGCTACGGAGAGAAAACCATAATTTCTCAACCCGACAGACCTCAAAGATCTAGTCAGAGACCTTGGTTTTACCAATTCCAATGATGAGCTCCTGATATTTGAACCCAAGGAGTGGGACGTTTTGGATGAAAGCGTGAAAGTAACGAACCAAAGAAAGCGTCTCCAACTTTTTTCAACGTCTCCAGTTTGAAAGATGTGTTTCTGCAAAAAAAAGTGATCCATATATTCAGAGCTACGGGAATCACTCGTAACATGAGTGAATGGTGCCTATCCATGGACAATTCATCCGGAGCCTCAAAGGCGTGCTGCTTCGTAAATGGACTCTTGGAATGGACTCGGAGTGGATTACCCTTCTCTCCCTGTGGCCCTCAGTCTGTGCACCTCAAAGAGAATTACACTCGCGTCCAGATATTGCTGCGTGCCTTTAAGTATGGTGACTAGGGCTTCGAAGTCCTTGGCGACTTCAAATCGATGTCAATCCTGATGGACCTGCAAGGCTGCTTCACGAAGTTTTCTTGTTTCCTTTGCTTACGGGAGGCTGGAGCACTAAAGCGCTTTATCACAAAAGGAACTGACCGCAGCGAGCAGAGTTCTCTAAAGAAGAAAACCACCATCAAGTGAGAGCCACATGTAGCCACTCTCGAAAGGTACTGATCCACCACTTCTGCACATCGAGTGGGGCCGCTTCGAGAAGTCTGTCACGGCTCTAGACAACGAGTCAACAGATTTCAATTACCTTCAAGATGTCTTTCCCCAGCTGTTGGAGACGAAGATCAAAGCTCACGGTGGCTTGGAGCAGTTTCGTTGCAACGGCTCATGACTTACTGGGAAATCACGGGACTGAAAACGATGCGCAGCTTCTAAGGGTTGTGCCAAAATAGAAAACTGTGTCAAAATGGGAGGCATAATATCCCTCGGAGTTCATATCCTTAACGCCCATCTTGAAAAATTCAAGGTTAGTGTGGGAACTTACTCGCATGGACAAGGCAAGTGCTTTCACTAGATGCACTGGACTTCAAATGTTGTTACTAAGGACAATATAACAAAAAATTAATGATGGACAATATTAGGGTACTTCTTCGAGAAGTGATTGGCAGTGTAGCAGAAAATCTATGGCACTTATTTATTTGTTAACCCATTTAGTACTTATTTTTGTATGGCTCGAGAGTACGTGCTTTCTTTTCAGACCCAATGTAAAACACAACAGACGCGAATTTGTCAGTTTTCTCATAGTAAATGGCTTAATTCAAGTTAATCGCTGTCCCGGTTACAAGAGAAACGTTTTTATGGAATTGTGGCCATTTTCAATACTTCTGAGTATTCAATAAATTTGGAATCAACGCCCACTAAGAGGGGAGAATTTCGCTGCGCAGTCTTTTCTTCGGCGACAGTGCCGAGCTGGTCGCCGATGTGCAAAGTACCGTAAGCACGGTAGCACCCTGGTTGACGTCCTCTCGCGCCTTAACACTCGCGCGACTTCGCGAAATTTCCCGATCTTAATATACTTACCATAGGCGAATAATCGCGAGCTCAACGAGTCTTGACTGACAGGAGCGGCACGCACAGGCGCGCCCTCAACAATGGACGCTCGAGCCGCCTGAGCGGTCGCACCGCTGAGAGGCTATCAGCCTCGGCCGGGCATATTAGGCGGAGCAGCAGTTCCGGTCGAGTGAATGGAAGCGTGACGTATTGCCGCCGCGACCGCCGGAGCAGATCGGTTAGCTGGCTGAGCCCGTCGCGCACCAGACATCCCACACGCTTGTCCGACGACGACGCTTGCGCGGCACGCCACTCGCCCGCTCGTCGGCGCAGCCATGCCCTCGCCTGACAGGGGCGTAGCCTCTGGCGCAGCGTCGGCGTCGCAGCCCCCGGCGGCAGAGGAGACGGCTGCTGCTGCGACGCTGTCGTCGAGTCTCGTCTGGCTTCTGGCCTGCTGCGTCGTGCTGGCCTGGATCGGCATCGCGCTGCTGGCTCGCGTGGCGCTACAGCAGCAGTCCCAGCTCAACTACCTGCTCGTCGAAACCGATCGGCGCTACTCGAAGCTCCGGCAGCTGCACGAGCGCTCGGAGGCGGCCGGCGTCGAGTGCAGCCCTGACGGAAGTGCGGCGTCGCTGCTGCTGCGGCGATGCGACGGCGGCGGCGGCGATGCGCTGCAGCCGCTCGGCAGCAGGAGTCGAGGTAAGGCCGCCGGCGGCCAGGCGCTCACGCGCGAGCCAGCGTCGGCCGAATCGGAAGCGCGGCGGGTGGCGTGCCGCCGAGTCGGAAAAGAATGCCGCGGATTGAGAGAAGCGGGCGTCCGGCGTCTGTAAGCGAGCGCGCTATAGAGAGCGAAAGGAATCCCTCGCGACCGATGGAGGCCGCCGAGGCGTTGCGATCCGGACGCACTCGAGGCGGAGAGCTCGTGCCGGCGCGGCGCTTCGGCTGAGCCGATTCGATCGATTGCGAGCTCGGCGCCATGCGCAGGGAATGCGCTGCTGAGTCGACAGTGGTCAGATCGCGAGCTGCGCAGCCAGCGACTCGCAGCCAACCGCTGGCGTGCGCCGAGCCTCGGTGCTTAGGCGGAAGTGAAGAACCTAAGCGAGCGTTGCGACGGTCCGTGGATGGCAGTTAAAGTGGGCGTGGCGACGGCGGGCACGGTCCAGCGAGTCGAGCGGCGGCCATCCGACGCGCTCAAGCACGTGTTCGAGGCACTGGCACCAGACTCCTGTCCTTAAATTCCTCCTAGATGCGATGGCAACAGGTTCCACTGCTGATTAGCAAGCGTCTGGGATGTATTATTTTGACAGCCGTATCAATAGAGAAACTTCTATCGAGCACAGCACTCGATGGTCGCCCTTGGTAAGAAAGAGACGGCCAATGGCTAGGGGCTAGGGGGCCGATTTCCTTTCTCGTTGCCTCGAGAGCAAACCTTTTGAGCTTTCAACAGTGTACCCACAATGATTAAGCGAGCTCTTTACGAGGCGGACGGTTTGCTATTGTCGCAGCTGGGTGGGGTCATCGTGGCGTCAGCTGCTAATTAGTGGGTTTCAATTCTTCCCTGTCGCGATGTCTGTGCTGTTCTAATTTGGCAAGCGAACCCGCTCAGCAGTTCTCCCCACTTGCTTTTGCCCCACCGCAACGAGACAGCCTGCCTTCTTATGTCCTTCAATCTTCCTTTAACTGCTAGCGTTGAGGAAAACCGTTAATGCGTCAGCGATATGAAGGGTAGAGTTATCTATAATTTGAACAGTCAGAACTGAATTTCTAAGGTCGATAAAACTACACAATTCTGAATGCACGTTCCGTACGTAACGGGCATTCCTAAACAAACGTCAGTCCTGGTTCGCCCGCCATCGCCGACCAATGGGAAGACAGCCCGGAAAACGTGTACATATAAGTGCTATTCACAAGTTCACTGATACTTTTCTCGGGTGATTTAAAAATAAAGTATGCATTTGTAAATAAAAACATCTTTAAATGAGCAATTTTGAAAAACATATTTTTAATCAGTAGTCTCTGAATATGATAACTTTGAATTACATATCGCACGGAGTTATGGTAACGGCACACTTGCTGCGAATGAACTGCATATACTAATTATGAATTATCTCAGTTTTTATAGTTAGCATGCATAATTCATAGTGATATTTTTATTGAATATTTTATAATAGTGTGTTTTTATTTCCCGTATAAAGATGGTACTGCATTAAGAAAGAACTGCACGATCACCTGTCATTAGGGCGGGCTCACCAGCTAGGTCATCGGACGCTTAGGCCCAGCCCTCTACAGTAAAGTTAAGAATTTTCCGTGGGTTTTCACTGGTACAGGCTAGTTTATATAAATTTAGAGGGTGCAGAAAAACTGGCCATGATGCCCTCTTTGGGTTCGCATCAGCACAAAGAGACGCGTGGTTGTCGCTCACTAAAGCTAGCATGCGACTGAAGTAACTACTCCTCATCTTTGCTCGTAAGCAGCCCTATGCTAGTCTCATAAGAGCAATGTCTCTTTCGTGAAAAAGCAAGGTCGCCTCTCAAAGTCGTTGAGTTTCCAGCCCACAGAATAGGATAGTCCTTGGAGTTCACTTCAATCGCACCTACCGTGCACTCTCACTTTCACATCTTTTTTGATAAATAGCAGCTGACGCTAGTAACAGGTGATAGCAGAAAAGTTGATTGCGAGCAGCTAAGTCCGCGATAAAGTGCTTTGGAATAGCATGCTGTTGGAGCTAGAGTAGGAGCACTGAGTCCGTTTGTATGATGGTGTATTGGAATCGCATGCGAGTGTAGCGTGAGTAATATCAATAACAAGAGTAGCAATAATAAGCCTTTCCCCTAGCGATCCAGAGAACTTAATTTGTATTTAAGCACTGCACGAGAAGCAATAACCGATGGGGAATGAAAAGCATGGTGAGCTGCTTAGGCAGGCTTTCAGAAAGCACACGAAAGACTCGCGGTCGCTGTTTAGTACGATCCTCGGTTATGAACACTTACTGAATCATTTACACGCTGAAAAAGCACAACACGCTGAAAAGGACAGATTTACTGGGGTACCACGGCTAAAGCATGTCGTTGTTGCCCAAAGCCACGACTTTCGCAGCTCATAACATGAAACCACACAGAGGGAAATTCACTCGTTAGCAATGACTGTTGGAACAGGTGGGTTTTCAGCTTCTTTTTGAATGACGACAGGAGATGTTACGAGGAGCCCTGAGCGAGCTTTTGCGATGGTGTAGTAGAACAGCGTGCTGTCTGAACTGGAGTAGGAGAACTGGGCGACTTCTCGTGATAGTGTTTTGGAATAGCGTGCGGTCAGAGCTAGAGTAGGAACCCCGAGCGAGTTCAGAGCTAATTCTCGAATCAACGCTCTGGTTTGGCCCAGTGATTAAGGTGCTCGCCCCGACCAAGGTCTGGTCGAGGTCGTGGGCTCGAGCACCGTGGCATATGTGAAGATCCTGAATAGAGATTCACAATAATATTAATACATTGTATAGAGGCCCCAGAAAACACAATCTCTCTCTCTCTCTCTCTCTCTCTCTCTCTCTCTCTCTCTCTCTCTCTCTCTCTCTCTCTCTCTCTCTCTGGGCACTTTACAGATGCTGCATGTAAAGCATTACCAAATATTTGGGGGTAATCGCTAGCGTAGCCCAGTTGTTGAGGTACTGCCTTCCGTTGGCAGAAATGTAATGTATTTATATCCCTGAATCTAGCTGCTGCATTTTTACTCTCGAATTGGTCTGCGCGTTGTTAAGAAAGATATTCCTTGGGTCTCACGGCCCGAATCTATAAAAAAAAAGAAATAAAATGTAGGTGATTTCCTATTGTTGGGCGTGACTTTTTTCTTTCATTTTATAGATAACTTGATAACTGCTTCAAAGTCTCGCTGGGCACCTCCGTGTGGTATTGGTGACCGCTACATGCTATGCCCCACTAAGTGTACCCTCCTTCATTCTACCGATCGCATCCCGTTTGCCCAAGGAAGGGCTCGTTCACCCGAAGTTGTCCGGCCGAAATAAATCGCGACTTTCCATTCAGCAGGCCAATTCAGCCGGTTCGTCTTGGCTGGCCGCCATCACTCCGCCCG
Organism: Cristatella mucedo; assembly: GCA_009760855.2. Taxonomy (NCBI): domain Eukaryota; kingdom Metazoa; phylum Bryozoa; class Phylactolaemata; family Cristatellidae; genus Cristatella; species Cristatella mucedo. Next base: position 3,113,298 of record WPIO01000009.1, read on the forward strand.
GCCTTAGATAGGGGCTGTGCCATTCGATTGCTAACGCTCTAGAGTTTTGCCAAAAGCACTGGTGGCAAATAATTTCAGAAACATGCGTTTTTGGTCTTGAGCATAAACCCTAGATTGCTTAAGGCCCCCACGCTCCTTGCTAGCGATCCACCCTATTTGCTCACAACTGTGTGCAGCAATCTTCAGCCGGTAGGTGCAAGATATATATAACTACAATTCATTTTGTATAGCGCCGTGAGTGAACTGAGTCTTCATTTAGATGCTTCGCATAAGCCACGGGGCTCGAGCCCACGACCTCGGCCACCAGACAACCACGGGGCCAAGCCAGGAAAGCCTCTAAGCGGTGGTTTCGTGGTCGTGTTGCCTGTTGCAACGACATCCTACGGATTGACCAGGCTCGATCAGTCATGAATGTGCTTCTCGCTTTTCAGCTTGCGAATTGTGGTGGTACACGATGAAACCAGCGACTGCTGTGGCACTTAATCCCTACTTAATCCCAACGCGTATTTCGATCGCCGCCGTCAGCACTTAATTGCTCTCAAGCGTTGCTCACTTTTCCCAATATTTCACAAATTCCGCTATTAAATTCTGAAACTGGACAAATAGCATTAGCTAAATGTGACCGATTCCTTTGCAATTAAGTTTGAGTCGGTGCATTAGATCGTGGGCAATGCGGCCAGTGCAGTCCAGAAATACCAGCCTCATCAAAATACCACATGTATGAGTAGCTTCCCACCCACCTCCGATGTGCTAACTTACGTCCATTCTCTGCTCGAGTGAGTCCTGTTGGGCAATAGCTGCTCAAGTCCACGCTGTAAGAGGGCTCTGGCTCAAGCCTGATCGTTATCACATCACTAATTGCTTGGCTACAAAATGTAGCTCCCAAGCCCTTCCCCTACCGTGCCGCTGAAGAGATGAACTTCCAACTACCAAGCCTACCCTTATAATTTATGATTAATCAAGTTGTGTGGTATGTTTTAGTTCAGAAGAGGGCCTGAATTTTCCCTTTTCTTGTGAGGATTTTTGTTGCTCTTTCCATTCAGGTAACCAACAGACCCGAAGAACCACATAGATTCAACAGCAGAAATGAAACCTTCGGCGTGAGGGAAGTGGTGGAACTTAACAAAAGTTCACTGCGCACGTTACTACCAAGCCTGGCTGCATATGGCTAGGCAGTTTTCATGCTAGAAACGGCTTCAACGTTCCATACCACGCGCGGCCTTCGCCAGATGATAGCCGTGCATCCCCTCAGTAGGCTGCCCGTTCCTGAGCCACGGGGCGCCCAGCAGCTGCAGCTGCTATTTTTCATTGACAGCGAAATCTCTCACCCGTAGAATATTCATCGGCATTAGCAACGGCACTGCATACGACAGCCCCTGGGCTGTTGAGAATGGCCATTAGCCACTAGACCGCAGAACGATCAGAAACTTGGCCAGCGTAGGCTTGCAGTGTGCCGCTGCCGACGCTCGTCGCTCGCAGGTCCAATCCAAAGCATCAGAAGATGGTCGGAGCCAATGATGGCCGACGTTTGGTGGGATAGCCGTCGAATGGTACTAGGACCAAATGTCCTCGGACGAAATGTCCCGGACATAATGTCCCTGACTAAATGTCCCAGGACAAAATGTCCCCATACAAAAACGTCCCGGACAAAATGTCCCCACATGTTACAATAAATTAATCATATTCATGCTATTTTAAATATATAATAATTAATAGGCTTCGATATTTCACCAATAAAATGTAGCATGTAAAGTTTTAATATTTAATGAAGACTAAAGAGAGATTACTTGTGATTATCAGTCTCGACATATACATGTGCAGTTAATCAAAGGCCTCTTTAAATGAAGTCATCTTTAGTTAATCAAAGGCCTCTTTAAATGAAGCCATATGCCATAGTCTTATTAATCAAGCAAACTTAAATGATAAGATATCAAAGTTTACAATTATATTTACTAATGAATGGCTTCTGATTCACTGTAAACGTATAAATATGTGGAAGTTACAGTGAAGGTTATTATACTAAAAACTGTTTGTTATAGTAGGTGATAGATGTGCAGTGTAATAAATAATTTTCAAGATTTTGAGGTGATTAGTATTTATATAACTGTAAATGTAATTTGAATGTTTATTAAAAGACAAAAAAATAATTAAGAAAGATGCTGAAATTCATAACGTCACAGAAGGGAACAAGGAAGCTTGTAGTCGGAGGATTCTTATTCACGAAGCATAGAAATGGTGCAGATGGAAAAGAAATTTGGCGTTTCGAGGACCGAAACTGTGGGGTGCGAATTCATACTCTGAATAATGCAATTATTGAGGAAGTTGGAACGCATAGTCATGCAGTTACCCACGGAAGAGCGTCTGTTGAAGAAGCAAGAAGCGAAATGAAGAGGCAGGCTCGGGAAACAGAAGAACCCCGTAGACACATTGTACAACGGGCTCTGCTGGCTGTACCTGTTGACGACGCCCATCTTCTACCTGCTCGTGAGACCTTATCACGTGATGTCCGAAGACAGCGTTTGAAGACCAGACGTATTACAGATGGAGGTGATATATGTCATACGACACAAGACGGTAAATTATTTTTAAGAATCGAAGATGACGACATGCTCATCTTTGCTGCAGATGACGATCTACATTTTTTGCAACAGTGTCAGCATTGGTTCGCTGACGGAGCATTTCGTGTCACACCTGAAGGCTTTGATCAGCTTTACACCTTACATGGATTCAACAACAACTCCATATTCCCATGTGCATATGCGCTACTGCTGGGTCGTTCTCAAGCAGTATATGGTAGGTTTCTCAATCACATAACGACGCTGTCGAACGTTGGACAACCTTTATCCATTGTTACGGACTTCGAGCTGGCTGCTATCAACGCCTTCAAAGACAAGTTCCCGAATGCAAAAATGATGGGTTGTATGTTTCATTTCGGCAATGCATATGGAGACAAGTGCAACAGCATGGATTAGCAGCCACTTATAGTAATGATCCTGAATTTGCTACTAAGGTAAAGCGTCTAATGACTCTTGCATTTGTTCCTACTGCGGATGTCATTGCAGCTTTTGAGGAGCTTACAGATGATGATGATTATCGTAATATGGATGTCATTCTGGACTACTTTGAGGACAATTTTATCGGGTGACAGAGGCGAAACAGAAGAACTCCACCAAGGTTTGAACTTACGCTGTGGAACCAATACGACCGCGTCCTTAATTAACTACCTCGTAGCAATAATGCAGTCGAAGTATGGCACAACAGCTTCAACAACTCAGTTGGAATTGCACATCCAACTGCGATTGCCTTATCAAAGAAAATCAAGATGGAACAACACAGCATGGCACTGTTTCGCAGACAACTGGAACTTGGACAACCACAGAGAAAAAAATGCCAGACATACAAGCAAGTAGATGAAGCCTTGTTCACCGTGGTTTCTGATTACTACAACCGTGTCAGAATGCAGTATCTTACTGACATTTCTATAATCCTTAGAATTGATGTTGTATGAGAAGAGACTGTCTCCAAATAACTGGATATAACTTCCTACTCTGGAACTCCCTCCCGACCTGCGTCAGAACATCCCCTGACCTGACCACATTTAAAAGGATCTTGAAAACACACCTATTTGGGACAGCATTTAGTGGGTCCCTGTGATTCGTCCTTCACGTGCTTATGCGTGCTGACACTGTGCATGCTGCCACTAACCACATTTGCATGCTGACCCTGTGCATGTCACCCCTAACCATGTTATTCATCTTGTTTGTTTTTCAAGCATGATTTTACTTACCATTTAATTGCATTTCCCTTTGCAGGAAATGTAAAGCGCCTAGAAAGAGATTGAGTTCTCTGGGGGCGCTTTATCAAGTACATTATTATTATTATTATTATTATTGTATACTTATTTCCCTCTTGCTTTTAATAAAATCTGTTCAAAATAACATTAATATTACTAATCTTATATCACATGTGGGGAAATTTTTGTGTGGGGACATTTTGTCCTGGGACATTTTGTCAGGGACATTATGTCCGGGACATTTTGGGTCGAGACATTTTGTCCTGTCACGCGTCGAATTTAGATGTCAAAGACCGTCTTTGTTTTACGTAGTGTATTAGCCAACGGTTCCTAAGGAGGCGCATATACGTTATATCGGTAGACTATAAATATAGCAGCGGCAACGACGAGCAATTACATGAGCCTTAGCTGGGCATGTTCATAATTGCAGAATATAAAAATCAAAAAAAGTATTGCCCTAGTTATAGAATTTGTAAATCATAAAGCTACGCTGTAAATGAAGCTGTTCAAGAGTACCAACGACATACTTTAACAACCTGCAAACATGTACCTCGATGTACCAAAGTACAAAAATTTGGTACACAAGTGGCATAACCTGAAACAATCAGTAAATTGATTGGTTATAGATAAGCTGCTTCCGGTTTACTTTTCGGTTAGATTTGGTTTCCCTACTCATTTTTTTAATGCTTTTCTTTTATGCAGAAATCATTAAAATTTCAAAATCCATTTTTAACATGTTATCTTTGGAAAGGTGCTCTAAATAAATATTCAATTTTAGACATATTTTCTCCAGATTTCTTGAAATTTACCCATCAAAAAAACGACGATAAAACCAAACCCCTATACATAGGACTTCTGAAGTATGCGGCTGGACAAGGAGCTGTTGTGCATCCGTCGCCGTGTGCTCAGAATGTAAGTTTTTCTTTGATAACTGCTTAAATTTTGGAAGTTTCGTTAAGAAGGCTGCCTCTGCAGCTGGACATCCCGTCAGATCCCTGTCTAATATTAGGGACTATTCATGATGGTGGCTTGCTTGAAATTTAACTGGTCCCCTGGCTTGCAGTTTAGGCTTGATTACTCAAATTTTTCTTGGCCTTGTCTACTGACGAAAGCCGGTAAGCGTCTGCAGCTCGGGATGAATATCGCTGCAAGGCTAGTAAACAAATCTCAGAGGTTCAGCCTTGTGTTTCCTTTCCTGAAAGAGTTACAATGTTTCCTGGTTGATCAACGGATACAGACCAAAACTCACATTAACGCGAAAGGCTCGCCACGGCTAGACCCATTCATGCCCAGCTGAGCTGCTGCACCAGCCTCATCTTGCCCCCAGGTCCTCTTTGGACAACTGAGTAACTGTTCCATTCCTACGCTGTAGAACCGTTCGTACTTGCTACTTGCATGCTACTCCCTTCTTCGAGTCTCCAGCTGACTCAGCTATGCTTCTCACTTTTTCTTTGTTGCTGGAGATGAAGTCTGTTGGCTCCCGTATGCATGCCGAAAGCTGCTAGGGCTTTGAATGCGACGTAGAAGATTCGTCTGCACAACACCCACTTAGTCTGTGTGGCTTTGAGGATTTAAAGATGAAGCTGTATTGCATTACATTATAAACAAATGTTGCATTCTCGCTTCTTCCGATTGCCTGCTGCCGCCACAGCCGTTCATATTGAAACGAGTCCTCCTATATTTTCAGATTCTGAATGTAAATGCTCGTCTTTTCCGAAAGCATCCAAAAAGAATGGTGATCGTCAAGCAGAAAGTCAGTCTACCACGGTGGCTAAGGGCGCCCGCACCGGGTCTGAGCCCTCTCTAAAGAATCAAAATGGCGAACTTAATTAAGACAGGCAGAGGCCACAACACCAGGAAGAACATTCATAGTACAACCGACGCGCATGAATGTGATGACTTTTAGCATACTAAAAGAAGATTCTGTTTTTGCTTAAGCAGTTGCACCAACACAATATTGGCCTTCGCTGTCCTTCGGCCTGGACGCCGACTGTTCCGTCCACGAGTTTGTGCAGATTGAGCGGGCTCTTACGTCCGAAGGACTTATCGTGACGATCGTTCATTACCATCGCTGGGACTCAGCGAGTGCGAAGGGGTACAGCTTTGGATTCTAGTGCACAGAAACCAGCTCATCTTCTCTGCTGGCAATCATCCTTCAGCTTTCCATGCCACGTTTCCCCTACTCTTATGAAGTGAGATGTTCACATGTGCCGCAAGAGTTGCCAAATTGTCGGGGTGTGCATGTGTTTTGGCTTGCTGTGCAATCCGGATTTCAGACCTATGCTGTCGCATCTAAGTAACTCCACGTATTCAATTTTAAGATACAACTTTCATGTCTTGCGATCGCTAGGTCATCACTTCCTTTCCAGCACCTTGGCCAGATCGGGTCCATTTGCCTTTTTTCTTTGGTCAGCCTCAGTTACGTCACTGCATAAACTCGCGGACATTATGTGATATGTTTTACTTGAATGTAGACCTATCGAAGGCATTCAATATCACTTATTAATCATGGCTATTTTAATGTCTACCGTAAACCACAGGCCATCTGGACGAGGGTATACAGTGTGCATTAGCCAGAGGAGCCAACTATTTTTACGCAACGACAACTACTCTTCTACTGCCGACTATAGCTCATCCTTTTCAACGGTCCTGAGCTGCTACTTCCATGCTACTCACTACCTCAACTGCTCTCCCGACTCTGCTATGCTTCCCACTTTCTCTTTGTTGCGTGAGACGAAGTCTGTTGGCTATCGAATGCGTACCTAAAGCCGCTTAGGTTGTGAGTGCGCTAGACAAAACTCTCCTGCGTAACACCCACATGGTCTTTATGACTTTGTGGAGTTACAGACGGAGATACATTACAAAAACTCGTCCAGAATGTCGTCAAGTGTCCTTAAGTATGTGGCCATTTCACTAGTGAGTACATGTTCGACGGAGGATTGAGAAGCCGAGGCGATGAAGATATTTTCGTCCGAACAGTGCCAAATTCAAGGGTTGCAAAGCTTCTCGATTCACAGACGATTCTGGACTGAGGAAAGCCAGGATTAGAGCGCTGGGTTAGCACGGGGTTTGGAGCGGAGCCCCTCACCCATGTAAAGGGGGCGTCCCTTCAGCGCCTGTGGCAAAGGGAACATTGGTCGAAATGACGCCAACTGGCCAAGCATACATAGCCAGCCGCTGTACAAGCTCGGCCGATGGCCGCTCGACTGGGTGTTAGACTCGGTTCCCACCTACCAAGCAAGGGGTGGCAGCTGCCATCCCCTGCCACCCCCTGGTTTCGCCTCTGTTTCTGGATACCGAAGAGGACACGTATTGCGAACTGAATGAGATCCGTATGAGGTCAGACATGCGGAATTTTGTGATTGTTGAGGTTGACAATATACAGAGATGAGGCAGAGTTGGTTAGAGAGCGTGTGGCCTTTATTGAGAGTGCGGCTATGCTCATGATCTACGAGAGAGAGAGAGAGAGAGAGAGAGAGAGAGAGAGAGAGAGAGAGAGAGAGAGAGAGAGCGAGAGAGAGAATTAATCGGAATTTTAAATGCCATTGATATATGCAACAAGGAGATGAGAAAACTCGACATGCTGGAGGGCTGGGTGGGATCAAAGCAAAGGTACACGTGAGTGTCATCTGCATAGAACTGAAAGCCTAGATGTGCCTGGCAATCTCATTGGCAAGAGGGAGGGTATAAATCGTGAAAAGAACAAGACCAAGCACCGATCCCTGAGGTACCCCTTATTTTAGAGGATCCTCGGATGATCTGCGTCCATTCACATCAATAATCTGGAGTCTCCCACTGAGATAAGACCTGAACCATTGCAGTGCAGTGCCAGCGCTTCCCAGGCGAGATGAGAAGCGCTCGAGAAGGACTTGGTGATCGATAGCATCAAAGGCTGCCGAAAGATCGAGAAAAACAAACAGAGATACTCTACCTAAATCTGCATTCCTAACAAATTCGTTATAAACCCGAAGCAATGCTGACTCTGTTGAGTGATTAGCTCTAAAACCAAACTTGAACTTCTTACTTTGGCATCTGATTATAAGCGTTGTCACGAGCTGGCTACGCCCAGCCGTCGTGGGTATTGAAGTAATGGCTGACGCTGTGCGTATGAAGTACTTTCTTGTACGTACTGCACATATGGAGAACAGCAAGTGACGTGCTGGGTCCGCTTGGCTTATCTACCCACCGAGTTCTTCCGCTCGAGACGGCGGACCCACTTGCTTGCAGCAGTTGCTTGCAGGCCCGCATGCTGGCCGTGCGGTCCGGTTCCGCGTCTCCGCAATAAACGGCATCTGCTTGAGCCGTCTTGATCTGTGCGCGACTGCCCGCATAAAGATAACAGGGCGGATAACTCGCCGGAGCTCGGTGCAGATAATTTCTGTACTAGATAGAGCAGCATTGACCTTTCAACTGACCCTTGCCGCCAGTACCATCCTTAGGATATTGTGTGCCCGGGGACCGACTACACAGATGGCGCTCCCACCCCGTATGAGGCGCTCATTTTGGCGCCCCCTGACTTAGCGCCCTGATCCAGCGCCCGGGGACCCATGGTACCCAGCCCCCTTCGGTACGCCACTGCATGCGGCCCTCTTTGGAAGCAGCTTTGGAATAACGGAGCTTCGCGAGGCACGCGAGCCGCCTGAGGCCGTTTTGGACCTTTTCAGGCCTTAAAAAATGAACAGCAGATCCGTCCGGAGACGGAATCCCAAAACTGGTCGCCGAAGTAACTTGGTTTGACCCAGTGGTAAATGTGCTCGCCTTTAGTGACCGAAGTCAAGGTGAATCTATTTGATGACCGAGGTCGTGGGCTCGAGCCCCGTGGCTAATGTGAAACGTCTACATGTAGACTAAGTTCTCTTAGGATGCTATACATATGAATTATATTTGTTTTTATTCTGTGTAGCCTCTCTCTGGAGAAAAACCCGGGCATTGCTCACTACGGCACTCCGCCAAAGAGAGCCTACGAAGCGCTACTCAAAGCATGATACCCCACCGTGGAATTCCGGTAGCCAGACGGAAGAGCTACCAGGCTCTTGGTGGGAGGCTTAAGGTGCATATCCGAGGGTGCCCCTCTTTCAGGACGTCTTCGAGGGGATGATAGCTGCCTATCTCTTGCCTACAACCCTAACGTGAATAATCATTTCCCGTGCATGAGGGGCTATAAAAAATAGTTACTACACCAAACAAAACGGAACGCTACGAGTTCCCCGAAGGCTTTAAATTTCATGTGGTAAACTAGTACGCGCTAGCTCGTCTAGGACTGCCTAGCCTCGTAAATTTAGACATATGCAAGGACCAGGCCTCGATTCTCTTCTGTCAGCGCCATGTGTTGGCTGCGTTTAGCGAGATCCGGCTTTGCGGCCGCGTTGGCGCCGCCCATTTCCGGTCGAGCAGCTTGGGGATGACGCTTGCGAGCAATTAAAGCCGACGAATGAGATTAGACGGGCACCGATTTCAAGATTCGCCGCCTAATCGAGCGACGCCACATGTGAAAAAACTGCTGGTGTGGTCATCTTTTCTGATGATCTAAGATTTAATCGTACACCCAAGTTACCGATGGCCACAACAGTCGAAAAAAGTCGGCTTGTTCTTCAAGCCCGCACTTATTTAGTAGTGTTACAATTACCTTCGAAAACAGATCGGAGATGGAGCTTCTACGGTAATAGGAGCACAAAACGACGCCATGACCTGTTTTTAGGACGAGCCTTTTGACCGGTTAATTTGGCATACCACCCACAGCCATTTGCATGCTGACCCTGTGCAAGTCACCTCTAACCATGTTGTTCGTGTTGTTTATCAAGCATGTTATTGCTCACCATTCGGTCGCATTTGCCTTTGCAGCAAACTTAAAGCACCTGGAAAGAGATTGAGTTCTCTCAGGGCGCTTTATCAAGTGAATTATCATTATTATTTGAGATGAAAATAAAAATAAATATAATTCTTTTGCATAGCACCCTGAGAGAATGTAATCTCTATCCAGGCGCTTCGCATTTTTCACGGAGCGCAAGCTCACGACCTGAGTCATCAAATGCATTTACCTTGACCCCGGTCGCTATAGGCAAGCATCTTTACCACCGGGCTGTACCAGCGATATTCACCTATTTCGTAGAGTTAGTTGGAAGTTTTATATATAGAAACAAGTGGTTAGTCTCTAATGTGGAATAGAGTCATTATGCAACTTCTAGCAGCAATTTATTAGCAAAATAGCGAAACATGAATCAATTTTAGAAATACGAAAATGGCAGAGCGTCAACAATGGCCCCAACTCCTATGGCTGACCGATTTTACGTAAAGGTGGAGATGCACAGGTAGCTTATTAAACTGCAGCTGCCCTTTCAAGCACGAACAAATCCAGTCAATTAATGTCTTGGTTGCTGCATGCAACCAGCAATCTCGATTATAGTCAGCGGCTCGCCTAGCATATTGGCGGGGCTGCTTTTTACCTAAGTGTGGACAATTCAAATAAAAAAGAGCTTGTCGGAGCAAGAGTATAGCCAGCCTCAAGCGTCCGAGTTTTTGAAAATACACTCTACGCAAAACACGCCGGAAAGGTCTCTACGACGCAATTGCGTCTCTCCGAAGCTTCACACATGATCCACTGGGGTTGGGGAGGGGATATGGTGGTGGCAGCAATCCGGAATGACGCGCACTGACTCGGAATGACGTAGAGATGAGCCTCCGCGCTCCAAGTGTGTGAATGGCTTAGTGCTAATTTTTCCATTATGAAAATAAAACCTAACTGGATGGCCTCCTCAAAGTCTCCAAAGCAAAGAACGCGCGAAGCATGCGAAAGCGCAGCTCAGCGCTCCACTCCGAGTAAATACGCCCGCAATCCTAAAATGCCAAGCTCTGACCACAGAAAACTTCAAACATGGCAACTAAAATTAGTTAACAATCTTAGATATTAGGAAGAAGTTCGAAACTCTGTTACGCACTCCATGGTACTTTACTCGAGCTGTTTTGGTTAAGCTGGAATTCTGGAATTGCGAGCTGGAATTCAAAGCTCCAACTCTCTGCTTGAGATCATTATTGGACTGCAAGAACGACCATAAGTACACTGCCGGGGCTCATAAAGTACTTTTTTGAAAATTTGGACATATTGCCAACATAGTGACCTTGATCTAGTGGCTTGATCTGAGCCCATAAGGTCTTTTATGGGACAATATCAACCAGCGGCCAAGGCAGATGTGTTCGGCCTACGTCAGTAGCCCACCTTTGCAATTAACTTCATGGTCTGTGGAATGTGTGACAGTGAAAGAGACGACGAAGAAGCTTGTCACTTCGATGGCTGGCCAGATAGAAGAGGTATTAGAGAATCATATTGGGACGATTGTCATAATCCCTCTTGCCGACTTAATCACCAAGCACAACCTCGGCTTTCATTTCTATGCGGATGACACACAGCTGTATCTGCACATTTTTCTCTCACATCTTTCAAGAAATTCTCGGCTGCTGGTTCTTTCAGATGCTGCGGCAAAGAGTGACCAGAGACCTCATACTGCCTGACACAGTCGGTGCGCTACTTGATTTCAAGCGAGTCGATCTCTTATTTCCCTTATTGCATTTACACTTGGAAGGTAACACACTTTTTCTAATTTAATCATGATAAAAACAAGATTAATAATTATTGGAAAACAAGTGTTACTCGTAAATTAGAAAAAAATATCCTTCAGAATGGGACAGCATAACGCCGGTTGCATCCGAATGAAATCTACGTGTTCTGTTGCGAAGTGACAGTTCACTAGACGACGATATCAGTTCCACAGTCAAGTCTGCCAACTTTCAGCCGGGTGAAATTGCGAAATTCTGACCTGCTAAGACGGGGATACTACATCTTAGTTGGTAAATGCATTTGCGACATCCCGTATCGACTTCTGTAACTCACTACTTCCATATCGTCCGGCCTGCGAGCTTTAACAGTTGATGCAAAACTATGTGGGTAGCACTGTCACAGCTGCCTTATTGAACCACTTCTCACCAACCTGCACCTAAAGCAGTGTACCAACTTCAAAGTTGTGTCAGTCTTTTTGAATTAGATCCTTCATTCTCTTGCTTCAGCCTATCTGTCTGAACTAATTCCCAATCAAGCTTGTCATCTTATCACCTCCAATTCAAATCATTTAGCTGAGCCTTGAACCAAACTCAGATTATATGGAGACCGTGCTTCTCATTCTTATGCTCCGAAGATCCCGAACTCACTCTCGATAATGTCGCACTATCCCGTGATTTGACGATTTTTAAATGAAGCTGAAACCCCAACTGTTCCTCGCTACTCTTGGTGGTTTACTTGTTACCTGTCATCGGTGTGCTAATGCCTGCTGAGACTGTGCTATTCATCATGAGCCATGACGAAATGCTTCCCTTACAGCTTATGTGAAGGGCTTAGAAATATAATTTGTTCTCTGTTGGCGTTCTACAAGTACATTATTGATATCGCCCGATTAACAGATTCGATTAATAATAAGGAGCTCTACAAATACTCAGCTCCAGGAATATGGTATGCGAGATATATCTGCGAGATAGCTAGTCCAGAATGCCTCAGAATCATGAGGTTATGCTAGTGTTGACTGCTGCAGCTTGCCCCTCCCATTGTTTCACTCTAAGCTCTGTATGCTCCCGGTATAATGACCCTCCCACAACAAGGAGTTACATAGCTCTAGGTGGGGGGCAAGCTGAATGTGTCAACACTAGCGTCGCTCACTATTACCTCAAATTCTGGAGTCCGTTTGTCGCATAAATTCTGAAATGATATTTCTATTGGTTTTGGAGCGTTTTTTGCTCTTTAGTTTGCGGGATACGCTTACCGACCAGTATCAACTGCTTTACCGCGCCCCTTTTCACCGGAAGTACTAGAGCGCAAGTCACATTTATGCCGCGGAGTGTGGGCTATTCGCATTGCTGATTCGGCGCGGTGTTTCCTCCGAGACCCCGAGACGCCTGAAATGCCTGATCGAGATGAAAAGAATGAAACAGAGGAAGAGGAGATGGACCAGGAGAGTGTCGGAGACAGTATAAAGAGTGATGAAGAAGAGTCGGAAGCGGAATGTAGCTCGGAATCTGAAGAGAGCTCAGGTGAGTCTACGCCGGCAGTAGATCGCCGAGCATGCAGAGAATGTGCAAAACTATCGTATTTATTCCAGTGTCTACAGTGAAAGTGTGACTCTTAGAGCTCAGCTACCGTCAGGCGTGGCCGAAATTGGTTTTTTGTAGCTTAACCCCTCCTTGTCCACGTCCGTTTCTTGGGTAGCTATGCTTGCCCACTTAAACTCGAAATGTATCTTTCAAAAAGTCCTTGCAAGGGTGAAAGTAGGGATTTGCTGAGCGCTCTTTGCCGAAATTCGGCACTATTCGGCTCTTTCGAGTCTGAACTTTATTTGCCACTCGTACGAGACTTTCGGTTTTGTGGGCAAAGACACCAAGAGTGTCAGTCGGTTGATAAACCGGTTGCTCTAGACTAGATTTCTTATGTAGTTGCTGCCATTGTGAAGTGCATATGACTTCACTTTTTATATTTTTGAGTTAGATTGTTCGTGGTTTTTAGTCATATCCAACCTCCAAGTGGTAAAACTTCAAATACTAGCTGAGAGGTAGCACTATGAATACACGTGTTAGTCGGCAGCCATAAGGACGTCATAAATTACAGTCACAACCCGTGTTTGTAGTTGATGGCATTTTTGGCACCTAGCTGTGGCTATGGGCATGGCTGGGAGTTGCTCTGTAAACCGGCTGGCCTCGAACTAGTGCACGTGTATGTTTGCAGGCTTAGTCTTATGATGCGAGTTCGTCGTGATTCAGAGGGCAATGATGCACAGGCTGCTGTAGAAAGCTAGGGGAATTTAGGAGTAAGCAAGCTTGATGATCACATGAAAACAGCACTGGTTTGCCCACTGGTCAGCATACAATAGCTGGAAGTATATTTCTATATCTGTGCTAAGCGTTTCTTGGCCATCCGAGGACAAATACACCATTCGGGCATCGCTCTATCAGGCTGCAGCTCAGATGTCAATTAGATTTAATCCATGCAACACTATTCTCACTGTCATATGCCAGCTGATCTTCAGCATGCTGTCGCCTTTGCATGTCAGTACGTGCAAATGTACGTGTATGCATAAGTGTCATGCTCAGGGAGTGAGTGAATGCAGGTTTGTTGCATATCTGTGCAGTCCCCTATACTCGTTCTTGTGTGCACCGGCACCTTAAATGCCTGTAGTGTATAACGACAATCTCTGCCCCACAGATATGGACGATGAGGAGTTTGCACTTAGACGTGAGGCGTGCACGCATAGCATAGTCGAGCTCGAGAAGGCCTTCGCCGATCTGCGGGAACAGTAAGTCGGTTAACCTGGCGTCCTGCGTTTCCTGCCGGTACCTCCGAAGTAGTGCCATTCCTATTACACACCCTCCACCCTCGGTGTGCATCGTCTTATGTCTGCCTCATGTAGGTACTGCGGTGAGCGAGGAGCACAAGCAGACTCCAAGCTTGAAGAGCTTCGGCGGGGCAATAGTGACTGCTCCGATCCCGAGTACACGCAGCCCCTGCAGGAACTGCACGACCAGATGAACACGCGGACCGAAGTGGCAGGTAGGCTACATTCCTGCTGCAGCTACTGTATTGAAATGTAATGCATCTTTGTCTGTAGCTCCACAAAGCCACAGAGGCGTTATGCAGGAGAGTTTAGTATAGCGCCTTCAAAGCCTCGGTGGCTTTTGGTATGCATTCAGTAGCCAACAGACTTTATCTCACTCAAAAAAGAGGAAGTGAGACACATAGCTGAGTCAGGAGAGCTGTTGGGGTAGTGAGTAACGTGAAAGTAGCAGCCCAGGAGAGCTGGAAAGAGTGTGCAATAGTCGGCAGCAGCAGAGTAGTTGTAAGAATCATGGAATTGAGTTCCATTGTCGAGGACCTGCAGAGCTAAAGCTTCTCTTACAGACGGTCTTTAAGCTTAGGAATTCAACAGCTAATTTATTGTCCAAATAGGACCTGATGGCACGAGGAGGCTGAAACTGGTGAAGTAGTTTGGCTAGGTATGAAGGAGCCGGGCCACGTGGTCGGACCTGTGGGATTTATAAATTAGCCTTGCAGCCATATTCATCAGCAGCAGTGGCATAGTGGCTTTTTTCGGTAGCCCAGCCAAAAGCAATTACAATAATCTAGCCGAGACAGAATCAAGGAGTTGATTAAATTTTTTGAAAGCCACCACGGAAGCCAGTTCCTGCCAGACAAGCTTTCAGTTTATGTGTTGCTGAAGCAGATTCCGACGGTTAGTTACAGCCGAGTATCGTCAGCATAAAAGTGATAGCCAATTCCGTGCGCCCAGATCACTTTTCACAGAAGTTGAGTAGCTACTGCAGCCGCTTTTGCTCAAACGTAGAAGGACGTTCTCGTTGCCTTTGGTTTGGCCTCTCTGGTGAGTGTTTTATAATAATAATTATTATTATTATTAATATTATGATAGGTCGTTGGTATAGCCCCTAAGAGAATTTGATCTCTGTCCAGATGCTCTACCACTTCCTTCGATAGATTCATAAGACAATTATTAGTGACTGCACGACAGCAGTCATGCAAAAGCAGGCTAATGCCATGCTTAGGCCAACTTGCTGAAGCAAGCAAGAAGGCACTCATGGCCATCGGTTGGTAAGACAACATCAGAACCTGCAATCTTGTCTGCTTGCCTCTCCAGGGTGATCTTTTTGTTACTTTGGCACTGCAAAGGTGTATGCTGTAGGGTGGTAGCCCCTTACCCCAGGTCGACCATTTATAAGCAGATTTGTGCCCAATCGTGTGAGTAGGCCATGCGATGGTGTATATAGTTAGCTCTAGGTAGTCGTGGGAATAGCTGCAGCTGTATGCAGTGGTATATGCTGCTAAAACTTGCTGCCCATATTTAGGCTCGTCTTTTTTAGCAGGGCAGTTTTGATTGTAAAGGAGACTCTTTTGTGACTTACCAATCCAACACAGCGATATGATGCTGAGAGAGACAGACAGACAGACAGGGACAGACAGAGAACTTGTTTTGACTGCCCCTGAAAGTGGTCTGCTGAATGAATTTAACACCGGTCAAGTGGTTCTCTAAGATTGCACTTTCTGAAAGCAAGCATCGAGTGGTGGCCTCGCCATCACTCCCAATTAAAAACTTTCAGTCTCTGCTTCCAGCTGCACGTTTAGTACTTTATACAAGCTCGGTTGGTGTTTATCTTCTTCAGCTTGAGAAACCTATCCAGATCCTATGTGTGTAAGTCATGAGTTGATTGTGTTCAGTCACTGTAGCCCATTCGTAATGTTTGAGTGATTATTAATAGAGCAATTTATCATCGGCATAGAGGTAATAGCTTGGTGCACCTGTATTTCAGGGCAATGCAGGTTATAAACGACGTCTTTGGCATTTTTCTTATCTCTAAGCTAGCTCCATCGCTTGAGATACTAAGAATCAGCACGTAAATAATATGTGCCTGTGATCTGTCATTGATGTTGGTGAGCCGTGATGGCACACTAGGTAAGGCAGTTGCTTTTCACGACCTCAGTCCCGAGATCGTGGTTTCTAATCCTGCGGTGGGCGATCCTTTATCGCCACTGCAAGCAGTGGTGATAGCCGTCAAGGCTGTTCTGTCGCTATACAAAAAGAAGCTGTTTAATCAGCTAGGATTTATTTATTTATTTATGTTCCTTCTTTACTGGGGGCCGTCTAAAATCTGCTGGTGACGTTTTTGTGCATGCAGTTCATCAGATTTGATTGGCAAGATTTTAAATTGGGTTGTAAGGGATGTATTTCAATGAATTCGACTTCAGTCGAAAGCGATATGGTTTAGACAGATTGCTGCTAACTGGATTGAAAAGAACCTAAGAGCTCTCGCAGAAGGGGCACCTCCCGTACCTTTCATTGAAGTGCTTACCTCTAACAAACCTGCAGGCCGTGAGCAGAACAAGTCCGTCTTGAATGCTTGTAAGTGTTATGACTTGCTCAATATAGCATTGCCGTAATCACTTAGATCGACGTGGTTGCCTGACTTCCTGCTCTTTCTGCTGGCTCCATGCAGGTCGTAATCTCTAGCCATCCAGGTGTGAGATATGGCTCGGTGCAGCTACCTTGGTCTGTCGTGAAAGGCTCAATTATTCAGCAAACGTGTTGAAAAGACTCGTGTGGCTGTGAAGTGCCTGTGATGGGCTGAGCAGGATTGATTTGGCTGAGCAATCTAGGGGCAAGCACTGTAGGGGCTTTAATCTCCATTGGGGGTTTTTCAAGTTCTGCGAATTCCCAAAAAATAAGTGCTTTCTTTTTACATGCTAGTAATTTTGCTAAAGTGTCAAAATTAGATAAGGAGCAGCACATTTATGGGTTACTAGCATTCCTTTGCATACACCAGTCTCGATTACTCTTAGATAGCACTTACCTGGTTGGCCAGTACTAGATATGTGGTGGGGGTCGGTGTTCTGACACGGCAGTTCTGGCCTTCCTGATTTAGTAATAATAATGCTGTTTGTATAGCACCCTAAGAGAACTAAATCTCATTCTAGGAACTTTGAATATGCTGGAAAGGAAGCATGTCTATGGGTTAGTGATGCCATATACAGTGTCAGCACACATATGCACAAAAAAGATAATTCATACGGACGAAGCAAATGCCGTTAATAACGTGTGGGTTTTTAGCTTCTATAGAAATATAATGTCACTCAGGTACAAGGACAGATGAGTGGAAGAGATGTGTCTATAGCTGAGACTAGAATGATGCAAATCAGTGCAGGTGGCTGCAGAAACTGGAAGCAAGGTTCAGACTTTCAGTGCATACAATCTGAGTGCTAAATCACCAAATGATTTTAACTATTCCCAGGAATGGTACAAAGACTGGAAGCTGCAAAGCAGGATGTGCAAGAGTACTGGAGGGGGCAAGTAGGTTGAATGGAGGCTGGTGCAAGCAAATGAAGTAATCTTTAAACCAGAGAAAATACTTTGAAGTCGATTCAATGCTTGATAAAGAGTCAGTCAATTTCGGACTGAAGTGGTGTGGCAAGTCAGCTATGCCATTGACTGTGCACCAGTTGCAAAAGATTAAGCACACAGGTCGGGAGTCCTGATTAAAGTAGCTGTAATCTTGATACCAAGTCACAAGCGCACCAACTAGTTGAGCTGGCATACTCTTGTCTCGGCAGAACATAGTTTTGGAACTCTTGTCTTGGCCGACCTTAATTTTGACCATGTTCCTCAGCTTAAAGTTGGCCGACTTGACTGTAAAAGAAATGTGCTCGTCCAATGACTAGTCATTTTGGAGCACCAAACCCAGATTAAGGGCTGCTGTCACTAAAGTGATGTTAGGTGAGCCAATCTTAAGGATGGTGTCTTCTAACTTTAGGGTGACATTAGACTTGCCCATAACTATTACGTTGGTCATAACTTCAAGTTTTTGGAAGTTAATGGCAAAGAAAGCGTGTCGATTCAGGCAGCAAGGTAATTAAGTGAACCGGATACTGAGTAAAGCTCACAAGGGTCGAATGATGGAGCTGAGTTTCATGAACATAGAAATGAAAGATAAGATTGAGCAAGGCGATGACAACAGCCAGAGTAGAGCATCGATAGTGAAAAGAAGAGGACCTGAGACGAAACCATGTGGTACACAATACTTTAAAGGGTAGCCGGATGACCGACAGCCATTTACATTTACACTCTGACATCACTTACTGTTGTAGTACCTAAACCAGTGTAGCACTGAGCTAATAATACCTAGGCGTATCGAGATGTGCTCCACAGGATCTGGTGGTCTGCTGTGTCAAATGCTGCTGATAGATCATGAAGAACTAGCAATGTGCACTACCCTGATCAGCATTGCTCAGAAAGTCATTGAAAACCCGTATCAGTGCAGTTTCTGGAGAATGGTTTGCTCGAAATCCCTATCGGAACTTGCTAGCAAGATTTGATGAACTGATTTAACCTAGTAGCTACTGGGCCATCACTCTTACATGTGTCTTGAACATGAACGGCAAAGGGAAGACTGGACTAAAGTTACTCGAGCTCTCATGATTTAGTGTTGGCTTTTTTATGAGTGGACTGGCCATACCTGTTTTAAGAGGGCATAGACTTTGCTAGTAACCAGAGCATGTTAACAATATTTGTGTATTGTGGGTGTAATCGTATGGGCCTGATATATATCCACTCCATACTACATTAGCTGGCCTCTAAGCAATCTGCCAGTTTCCCCTGTATCAGACGCAGCTGAAAAAAGTAATACATATTAGCTTGCTCATCGTTAACGATGAATTTTCAGATTTGTTACCCTTGATAATAATAGTAAAAAATTAAAATAAATATTAAGATCTTAAGGTCTGATGTGAAACTAATTTAGATAGTAGGTATGTTGGAGCAAGGCAGTAGAGGGACTTAAAGATGAATAGCAGGATCTTGGTCGGTGCGCTGCTTGATAGGCAGCCAGTGCCCATTGGTATGAAGAGTTAAAATGGGACAGTTACGGCATTTGCGACAGTAGAACCAGTTGCCGAGTTTTTTGCCACCTGTAAAAGTGTGTTTGCATGGGCAATGACCTTATAATAATAATGATAATTCATTTGTATAGTGCCCTTCAGAGAACTGAGTCTCTTTCTAGGCAATTTGCTGATGCTGTATAAAAGCATTACCAAATGATTGGTGGTAACGTCAGCAAGCAGCAGGCATAGTGTAAGCAGGTACATGCACACGAAGAACGAATCACAAAGAGTTCGATAACTGCATTATTTGAGCACCCGTCACGTTGCATGTGCTAAGTACCACATTGGCTCTGTGGACCATCAGTTATGGTAAGTGTCAATGGATGGGCAAGAAATATTCTGGGGAAAGAGTCTCGAACCAAGGATGCTAGCCACTATGCCATTGGCTGTCCCGGACCCGGTTTAGAAGTGCAGCTAGCTATTCTTTGTATATACTTCCGGACTGTGAGTTGATACTTCAAAGTTTCTTTCGAGCTTGTTTGTTGCTGGTTTTAAACTTTAGCCAAAGATCTCAAGCTTGGCTTTCTGAGCGTTGTGGGTACAGGGTAACAGGACGTTCAAACAGTCAACCGTTCCTCAAAGCAGGTGCCTGTCTTTACCTGTCAGTGATGTTGCTTTGCTGTGATACAGATTGCTTTTGTTGTCATGGTAAATGTCAATTAAAAGTGAGGAATTTTTGTGATATGACATTAACAGGAAAGAGTGCATGTGGTAATGAGTGTGGCTAATCGCTAGACGTGTCCCTTGAGTGTCTTTTGAGTATTGTGTTCATAGCGATTGTTAGCTTTTGCTTTGCTGCCTTTGCAGAAACTGGTCTTGGAATGTTTGCTTTGTCAGTCTGACTTTTGTCTGCCCATACTGAATCTTTTTATTCCTTACCCAGGTTTGTTAGTATCCTGTCGTTGAAGTTCGAATGCAAGGCAGGCATGGATCGAGCACTTTGGAATGATCATTCTTCTTAAACTTGGTTTGCCACGATACTCGCCTGTGCACTACTGTGTTTCATCCTTATAGATTGGTTGCTCTGTGCCATTTACATTAGCCGGTTTTGCTGACACACGTGGCTATTATCTTTTTTTGCAAGGCGTCTGGCGGAAGTTGCAGATTGAGCTCGTCAGAGTGCAATATGAGGCAGAAGGCTTAGCTGCACATCAGAATGTCGAGGTAAGCGCAGATGCAGCATAATGGTTGCTCGATAGCCTTAGAAGTCTGCCATGTAGTGTGCCATTCTTTCCTTCTACGAGATTCAGGTTATTGTCAGATTGTATTCTTGTGCGGTTGTAAGCCTGTGACAATCATACTACTGTAACATTGATACTGACAGTTCTTTATTCTATACCAAGGCCGAATGAATGTATGTACTGCACCACCCCAGTCGCACTTGTTAAAGAATGAGGTTTGGGGCCAGAGACATGGCCAGAAGTTTTCGAGGTGGTTGAACCTGCCCTGGGTAAGTCAGTCGTAGAAATTCGTTTATGGGCTGAACCTTGGTCTTGTTAAACTACTAGCTGACAAGTTCGACGAGTTTAGTTTGCACCTCTGACCAAACAGCTGTGGTCCCTCAATCAGACGGCCATAGTCTTGCAGCAGACATTCAACTAGATAGGTCAACTAAGTGCAAGCTTAAGAAAGCATATCAGAGATCAGGACTGGCTGTCCATCGTCAGGCATACAAAGACTACTGTAGATCATACCAATCGATCCTGGTAAAGGCTAATTCCAGCTTCCATAAAAATCTTGTTGATTCACAGATGCACAATCCAAAAATGCTGGTATGTACTATCAACCATAGGCTTAACTATTCGTAGGTTAGCTTCTTATCTAGTGATCCTTGTGGTGATCTAGCTGATTGCTTCTCTATCTGCTTAGCCGGCAAAATAGACAAGATCAAAGAGTTCGTCCCTAAGGTAACAGCATCCCCTCTGGGTTTCGGTCTCTCAATAACAAGCCCGAAGGACCCCTCCCTCTGTTCTGCTCAGTACCTCAATGTCTACTTTCGGGGAGGCTACGAGTGACCTCATCCTGAAATTCATCTCCCAATCAAAGAAGACTGCTAGTTCTCTAGACCCTATTCTCACCGTCCTACTTCTACGATGCATAGATCTGCTGCTGCTATGCATAACTAACATAATAAATATGTCCTTAGCCCCAGGCAGGTCGTGTCCCTGTACCTTTTAACAAGTTAAGAGCTAATCACTCCACACAATCAGCATTGCTTCGGGTGTATAACGAACGTTTCATGAATGCAGAAAAGGCCATCTGCATTGGGCATACATTGGCCATGCAGTATGGAATGTATGTGTCTTCAACCACAAAACCACAAGGATTACGTGGGTGTTGGACAAGAGAGTTTTCTATAGCATTCTCAAAGCCTAAGCAGTTTTCGGTACGTATATGTATCCAACAGACTTCATCTCACACAACAAAGAGAAAGTGAGAAGCATTGCTGAGTCAGGAAGGCAGTCGAAGAAGGGAATTTCAGGGAAGTAGCAGGACAGGACAGCTGTAATGCATGTGTCCCGTCGTAGGCAGCAGGGTAGAATATGTTGTGTAAGAATTATGGGAGTGAGCTCCAGTGTCTAAGATCTGCAAACTTGTCCACTTTATAGCTGCCAGCATGAGGTATATTCTGTGGACCGATGACAGTAAATTCGTGATCAACCTCAGTGGCAAATGAAGGACTTTTGTCTGTCGTCGTAGAAGCAGTGAGGAGTACCATCCAGACTGCTTGCAACTGTTCTCACATATGCTGATGAAGTGTGCTGGTCTGGTCTTATTCTTAGCTTCCGATACTAGATCTGTTCACTGCTCCAACAGGGTTATGAATAGAAATGTGCTCATATGCTTCATCCAAACTCGATATTTCTAAGTGTCGGAGCTTTTGTTGGTGTTGTGAAGGACTAGGTGTTGCAGTGGAAACTGACCGAAACTGCCAGGGCACAAATAAAGCAATTATTTGCAAATTCGTGTGTCCCCAGTCCTTGTTTGGCCTAGCCGTCTTATTATCTCAAGTCTATTAAGAATCCATTAGAGCATACACTTTGAACTGAGAACGGTGGCTCATCATCTCTTGTCCACCCTTTTGGTCTTCTTAAGTACCCGCGGGAATGCATAATTCCCGGTGTTTTGTGGAAGCCGATGGAATCAGTGCCCTGGTTAATAGAAAAAGTTATAATATAAAAAAGGGGGTGTCAGTCAGTATTCTATTGATGCGATTAACCACATTTTCATTTGTAACCTTTGCGCTGTTATTAGGAAATATGAAAACCCCTTGTGCATTTGTTCTCAATGCTGTTGTAGATGGTGGTCGCTCAGTGATGTAGGTATTCGTCAGCCTGCATATATATACCTCCACATTTGAATGTAGGGTCTGGTGGAATGGTTATAGCCATTCCTTTGAACAGATCGTACACGAGGAGTAGGTGCACTTTAGGAGACCTCATTTTTCCGCAAGTATGATTACAGTTTTACTCTGACTACCTTCTGTTTTGCACACTGGTTGGCTGGATTAGGAAAACAGTATGTGCATTGCTGCCCGTAGCACACGATATCCATTGCATGGGGCAGGTGGAACTTGATTGACCAGCTGTTTAGTGCCAGCATGATATACTACACTCACGCACCAGTGAATATGAGCTCTTACTTACTATTCTGTACTATGTCTTTGCATGCATGAATACGTGGGTATACACAGACTTATGCATTTAGCCTCCTTGGCCTTGGGTGTGCATAGGTATTGCTTAGGCCATTAATTGCCCGAAGGTCAAAAGCTCATCTGGTGCTTGGGTAACAAATGGCATTTAGTGGCAATAGTGGTACTGCCTTGTTATTAAGATCAGCCACACAAGTTGTGTCCCTTCGTCTGTTGTAACTTGTAGCTTGCTTATTTATACACATCTTACTGCTGCTGCTTCCGTAGCATTTTGAACGTATGCCGTGACATCAGCTATCGTCTTCATCCAGCTTGAATGGTAGGATATGATAATATGAGTTGCTGACCTTTATTAGAAAGACAAGCTTATGCTGTTCGACACCGTGCGAACTGAGCTAGAAGAAAAGATCCGACGATTGGAGGAAGATCGCCATAACGTCGATTTTCACTCGGGTATGTGTCCTTGTTTGGCATTATCGCTGTGCTGGAACTTTCAGTGACTTTAGGAACTTTAGGTGACCTTCGACACCATTGATCACGTTGTTTAACTTGAACAATTGAGAATAACGATCGGTCTGGCTGACGAGGCACAGGCATGGTTTAAATCGTACTTGTCTGACCGTGTTCAATCCGTGTCGTGAGTGGGTCAGGTCTCACACACGAGACGGGTCACCTGTGGAGTCTCTCAAGGGTCTGTCCTCGGTCCCTTGCTGTTCTCCATTTATACTCAACCTCTGGGAATAGTGATAAGGCCCCATGGAATAGGATATCACTTTTATGCTGACGATACTCAGCTGTATTTGTCATTCAAGCCGTCGGAATCTGCTGCAGCAACTGAAGACTTAACAGTTGCACTCACGTGCTATTTTGTCATTGTCGTAATCTTTTATTGGCTATTTAACAGATGACATGTTTGGTATTCATAGTTAAAAATATCTGTATAACCGACAATGCCATTGAAACCTGATTGATAGGGAGTCTTCACATTTATATAAAAAAAAGCTAACTTTAAATAATAATGATATTACACTTGATAAAGTGCCCTTAGAGAACTCAATCTCTTTTTAGGCACTCTACATTTTCTGATCTGCTGTATGCTGCCAAGATGCTGCGACCATCGGATTGCAATCACTGCAATTATCTCAGGGGTGTTGGCATCCAGATTTGTCATTCCTGGTTGCAGTTCTCTGTGGACCCAATGAGCCATATCTATAGAGCCGTTAGCCCTCTCCCCAGAAAGCCCGAGATGAGCTACGAGGCTGAGAGAGTGACTCCAGAGGCATGTCGGCAGTCCATGCAGTTTCGAGGTATCTCTTACGAATGGCTTACAACTGCTTTAAATAGGGCTATGTAGACTGCTTATTCAGGGGGCACTGTAAGGATCACAGTAAGTACGAGATATTTTTAGGGTTGTTAAAGAACTTACTCTTAAAACCAGGGAACATATTATTGTCGTGCGGGATGCCATTAGTGTGCAGCAGGTTAAGCTGGATGCCATTGGTGTGCTAAGGTTCTCAGAATGGGGGTCTGCACAAAAACCTGTTTAGACTCAAAAGAGGCTTTCGGGTGGCATCTTTTTAAGACTAAGTGTGCAGCTACCTCAAAACGCCTTAGAAGCTAACTGAGAATTAAAACGAACAGTTAAATAAAAGTATGGGTTAATTTACAAGTTTTAGAGCTGCTAATGACATCCGAGCAGATGTCAAAGTGAAAGGTTTGACCTTAATTTTGCATCTTACGGTCTATGTGTGGCCACCCCCTCCATTCCAAGAACCCGTGTGTATGACCTTGGGCTCAGCCTGCACTTTCATGGAGGTGTTCCTTGTTAATCAATCATTCAGTTTGTAGGTGCACTTGATGAGTTCATGAATATAAATAAAAATAAAACATTCATATATTGCCCCGTGAGACTTTTATTATGTGCTGAAAAGGAAGCATGTCAATAGGTTAGTGATAACGTGTACAATTTCAGCACAAATGTCATTAAATAATTAATTGCATTGCTGGCTTAGACCTACCCTGTTAGGACTCCTTGTTGGATAGTAGTCAGTGCTAATAAGAGTGTTTGCATTCTTGTTAGTTATGTTGTCAGATGTACTATATATTTTTGGAAGAATGGAATAAAGAGGCGAATAACCTCCATGAGAAATGCTTTATTTTATGCAATCACAGTCTCATAATAAAAAACACGTTCTTGTACGCAGTTGCAGTTGTTTCTCTGCTATGTATAGTGGTAGGTAGTATCTGATGTGGGGAAAACCTTCATCCATGAGTACAGGAGCATGAGCTTCGCCGACCTCTTTCTTACCAAAATGCTCGTAAATACGATTATGTGTTGACATCACTTGGGCATAACAGGGGTTGGGTGGGCTATTTATACCATCTTTGCTTCCTGTCTTTTCTGTGATAGTGCTTGTTCATCGATGAGCTACTGGATATCGTTTATATGCCAGGCGTTGGAGATATGAATAATGTAACATGAACGTATGCGGTATGGCTAGACCCTGCTGACTGTCTTGGCACTAAGAAACATCAGTGCGTGTTTCCTTTTATTCATTGTGATACGGTCCAGGCAGTCTGTTTTCTCGCGCTGGGTCCAACTGGAAGGTGAGCGTGTTAGACAGAGCAGAGCTAGCCGATCTCCATTCCAGCCAGGCAGCCTGATCCTGCCGAGTTTCTTCGGCTCTCCTATGCATCAGCTTTGACTGTTCGTACTCACTCTGCTGTTATTTATTTACAATAGCTTTACCGAAATCGCTCAAGCCCACATCGATTTCCTGTTGCAACTGCTTTTTTTCCAAAGGCGATTGTGGAGTTTTCTATGCATTCGTAAGTTTAGCTGTCTCTGCAGAACATCGCGAACGACCGGCTCGGACTGCCTGTCATGTGATGCTCGGCTCTGCCTAAATACCCAGCTGCAGCTCCTGCCTACCTCTTCTTTCTGCTCCCTAAACCTCCTCCTCCTCCTCCTCCTCCTCCTCCTCCTCCTCCTCCTCCTCCTCCTCCTCCTCCTCATCCTCATCCTCATCCTCATCCTCTTAATCCTCATCCTCTTAATCCTCATCCTCCTCCTCTTAATCCTCATCCTCCTCCTCGACACCATTGTCTTACTTCTACCTATCCACGTCACCGTCAGTGGCTAAATATTAAGTGCCTAGAAAGAGATTGAGTTCTCAGAGAGCGCTTTATCAAGTGCATTATTATTATTACCAGTTGGGCTGTGATAGAGGAAGTGGGCCCTGGTAAGCGCCCCTAACTGTGTTGATGCCATGCAATAGCATATGCAGTAGCTATGGGTCCTGCTAATATTGCATGGCATCTGGCATTTTGTTCACTGTCGATGTGTTATTGTCTTCAAATAGCCTTCATTGTGTATGCTCTTTTACCAGATGCTTGGGAGTCTGAGCTGCTGTCGAACAAATCTAAGAAAAAGAAAGATTGCTCGAAGGACAAGCGCAAAAAGCCAACTGTTGTCACGGATATCCTTTTTTAATTTAATGGAGCTGTCTTTTGATTTTTGTTTGTTATGCCTAGCAGCTGGCTAGTTAGCTTCAATAGTATGTGCCATATTTCGATTTTTTTTACTGGTTTGTGCTTCTACTGGTACGTTGCCAAATTCAGACTTGGCAGTGATATTGTTGACTCATTTCCTTGACTGGCTGTGATCCACGACCTTATGTTGTATACATGCTGGCTGACAAGGACATACTCGAAGACTGGTCAGCCGTGCAACGTGCATTGAAGCAAAACAAGCGGCTACAGCACCCTATGAAATGCAAGTACTGCTGCTGCTGTAGCCTTGCCGTGTGGCTTTTTTCTAGCTGTGCTTTGCTGCTTGATTTCGG
Organism: Cristatella mucedo; assembly: GCA_009760855.2. Lineage (NCBI taxonomy): Eukaryota > Metazoa > Bryozoa > Phylactolaemata > Cristatellidae > Cristatella > Cristatella mucedo. Next base: position 3,140,060 of record WPIO01000009.1, read on the forward strand.
TCGATTATCTTCAAGCTCGAGTGCCAAAAAGTCCGATGTAACTGGCCAAAACTCATCGGACATTCCTGTGAGTGGCTTGCTCGGTGCATTGCAGATATTTTCTTATGGTGCACGGTTTGTATTGTGTGCTCCCCCCATTGACGTCTACAGGAGTTTGTCAATGCAAATAGCAGACCTTCTAGGTTTGAGGCGCTACATCCCTTGGGGGGCTGGCGAAGCTCTGGATGGGGGTAGCTACTTGTAATGCAACTTATCTCCGTTTGTAACTTCACAAAGCCACGAAGACTATATGAGTATTAGGCAGGAGAGTTTTGTGTAGCACACTCAAAGGTTAGGCGGCTTGAGGTACACGTTGGCAGCCAACAGACTTCATCTCACGAAACAAGGATAAGTAAGAAGCATAGCTGAGTCAGGAGAGCAGTTACATTAGCAAGTAGCATGGAAGTAGCAGCTCAGGACAGCTAGAGAGTATGCCCCTTAGTCGGCAGCAGGAGAGTAGATGTCGTTGCTTAAGAATTGTGGAAGTGAGTTTCACAGTCGAGGACCTGGAGAGCAAAAGCTTTGGTTGCCAACTGTCTTTAAGCAGAGGAATGGGACAGCTAATTTATTGTCCATACACGACCTGGGGGCACTAGGAGGCTGAAACTGGTGCAGCAGCTCAGCTAGGTATGAAACTGCCAAGCTGTGGCAAGCCTTGTGGGTCAGCGTAAGAACTGTGCACTGTATCCGTTGATCAACCGACAGCCATCTAAGCTCTTTCAGCAAAGGAAATGCACGGTCTAACCTTTGGGATGTGTAAACTACTTGCCAAGATTCTCTGCTGGCTCCCTCTTGCACTTGGGTATGTTGCCAGCCTGCCGAGCGAACCAGCGTGGCTTCCTGTAACAGCTGCTCGCATGCAGCACCAGCTGCCCACAGGCAGCAGCTTGACGTGCTTGCTAGCCACTCGAGGAAGGCTGGCAGGCCGGCTAATCTGCCGGCTTGATCTGTCGTGGTTTAAGGTGACGTGTTTTGGCCCCCTTCGCCAACGGCTAAACCTTGTTTGGTGCATGCCAGACCTTGCTCATTTGCTGCATAGCTCGCAGGGGATGAATGCCTAGCCAACGCAATTTGTGCCAATCCAAAGCCGATTAGCATCGCCCCAGCTTAACTGTGCCCGACGACTGTCTTACGACGGTTGCATTTGTTCTTGCTGCTACCCTAATATTCTGTGTTCTGCTTTTTGCTAACTTGGCCAATCCGTGGTACAGTTAAAGCAAAAAATCAACCAATAACGGTTCATGGTGGGAAAATAGCTATTGAAACGTGTTAAACTACTACAGCAGTCGTGAAAAACATCTAAAAGATGCCTAAACCAGAGTGATGTGCATCTATTGAATATATATATATATATATATTGTTGAGATGCAAATTCAATATAGTGCATTCATTTGGCAAAGCTAGTTAAGACCTAGAATGAAGTGCAAAGAGCTCTTTAATTCCTCATTAATCAGAAAGGCCTTTGGGTGGATATCCTTTATACAGCTCCATCAACTCCTTTCATCGTTTCGAATCATGTCTAGCCAACGGCTGATAGACGGCAGCCTGCTTAAAACCCTTGACTGTTACTTAGAAAATGCCCTGCACAGTCATTGAAATGCATTTGTTTACAGAGGTGGGGTGCTGGGTGCATTCTGTTAATCGTACTTTGCCGTGGTCTCACGGTTCCACCAAATAACATGCTTCGAAAACAGCAGCTATGTATAAAGCCAGAAACTGCCCCAGATACTGAAAAAAGGTTGAATTTGCATTGTTTTTTGCACCTGTTAAAACAAACCACGATGGTTGCTTAGTTCCATTTTTTTTATTAGTTTTGTTAACCTATCAAAGCTGTATGTTTTGGCAACATTTTGCTCATCAGACGTTTTTAAACGCCTAAACATTTTAAAGTTTATATCTTGATTGCAGTATATTGAGAATTTTCCTGACCAGCACTGTTTATATGAGGCTATTCAAGCCGTGGTGAGTGTGCTAACTAATTTCGAACCGTGTAAAAAAAAAGAACTGCCTTGTTATGTGCACTAGGTCGGAGAGAGTAATTAAACAAACACAAATAGAATGCACGAATAGAATAAAGTTAAAAGAAAAAAATATTCTTGAATTGCTACCTTTCTTTTTAAGCTATCTGTGCTTTTTGCTAGTAACAATATTCCATTCCTAGATTCAACTTCTTTTTCTTAGTATTGTTGTGTTACTCCCTTCCTTTATGTCATAAAAACTTGTCTATCAATGTGGCTCATGTCTCTGAAACCTTGTTTTTCTCCATTTTGGGATTGCCTGAAGCCTTATGCCGAGGCACCTTCCGGAATTCTCTTTTGATGCACACACCCTAAATGTGAAGATCCTAGGACCATGCTCTAAAACCATACCGCTCGGCATGCTTCTTCAAATTTATCTAAACCTCTTTAGCAACTTCAAAATATGATCACTCCTTTGGGGGAAAAAGGTGACAGTCCCCTCAGGAAACAGATCCTGACAGTACAGTGCAAGTTGCCGCACATGCAGCCTTTTTTCTATGAAGGAACACTTTGGTGCAGTGCCTCAATAAAGCGAGTGCCCTCTATAAAAAAAAAAAGGAGATAGTCCCTCGTTGGAAGCCTAGTTACCACTCAAGAGAGGCTGCTGGGCTTTGCGAGGGGCTACAAGAGGCTTTCTGGACTAAGGGAAGGGCTGAACACCTGCAGCATATGTCGAGGCAGCATGTCTCCATCTCTTCAGCCAGATTCAATGTGGATAGCTTTAGCCCTCCCCCATCCTTGACCGTGGGCATAACTGTTGTTAGCAAATCTGACATACCAAGTCAGCTACTGATGGTGTTGTCTGTTGTTACATATATAAATGCCCACCAAGCCATATGCAGGTAGCACACTTCAATCAAATTCTATCCTGTGGTAGATAGACAGCTGGTGAGTTCACAGCTTCCAAGCTGTTTATGGAAGCTGTGCTATACAAGGGACTGCCGGGTACTTCTTGGCAAGTCAGCCATATTGAGGATTGTACGTAGGGCATGCTACTGTTATGGGTCGTCATCGTGATCTCGATAGTCTCATACAGCTTTATGTATGTATCTCTATCTATAACTACACAAATTCACAATGAGTTAGTGGTTGTGACACTGGAGACTTTGCAATTGCACGTTTAAAGTCTAACGGTTTCCAAAGCATTTAGGTAGCCCACATACTCTTATTTCATGCAGCAAAGAGAAAATGAGAAGTATAACTGAGTCTGGAGGGCTCTCGGGGAATTGAGTAGCATGGAAATAGCTGGTCGTGACGGCTGGAAGGATATGCCACAGTTGGCAGTAGGAGAGATGTTGCATACGAATTTTGATGGTGAGTTTCGGTCTTGTACCTGTTGAGCAAAATCTTCTGTTGCCAACAGTCTTTAAGCCAATGACTGGAACAGCTAATCTATTGTCCATACAGGACCTGAGGGCACGAAGAGGCTGAAACTGGAGGAGCAGTTCAGCTGTGTATGAACGAGCCAAGCCATTGTGGGTAAGAGCAATAGTTATAATAATAATAATAATGCACTTGATAAAGCGCCCTCAGAGAACTCAATCTCTCTCTAGGCGCTTTACATTTGCTGCGATGTTATGTTCGAAATTCGTCAATCAGCCAGATCCATTGGCCATTGTGCCTTTTTCAGCAAAGGAGACACATGACTGAACCTTTTGATTCGTTGGCCACACTCACCACGAGCTGCAGAGGATTGGTGGCTTTCTTAGAGTAGCCCAGCCAAAACTTAATTAGATTACTACTGTTTAAACCAGACGAAGGAGCTAGTGAGATCTTTAGTGAGCCATCTTGGTAGGTAGTCCCTGATCTTGGGCATTCTTGGACAAAGATTGGAATTAATCACTAGCTATGGAAGCCGGCTTCCAAATTGAACTTTTAAATGTGACAAATTGTGGCTATTTCCACAACCATATTTATATTAGCTGCATGGGAAGTAATATCAGTTTGTTGTGCTGTACCTTGTCAATGCCTGTGCTCAGCTTGTCGCCCTATCTATGCAGCTGATTGCAGTTTGCTATGAACATGCCTGTCAGTAGGATAAGTGCTGCTCCATCCATTTACAGCATCACACTTACAAAGCACTGGCGCAAAAGAGAGTTCTTCGGTCAGCATGCTGGCGGATCGCCAGCGCCGCCGGCAGCCAAACATTGCTCGCTATGAGGATGGTCGTCTTTACTATAAGGGCCAATATTACAACCGTGGCCAGAGAGTTCTTGTCAGCGACAAGGATGGTTCGCCTGTCGTGTGAGTGGTTAGTTCCTTCGCCGTTGTAGGATCACTCTGAGCTTGTTGCGATTTTTTCCAGTGCTTGTATTTCAAACCCATGCTTTTTCCCTGTGGCTGTTTCCAGAGCCCTCTATGTGAACATGCTTAACATTTTCGAATTGCTGTAGCCCGGGCTTGTATAGCTGCCCTAAGTGAATCTATGCCCACTGCTGCTCTGGCTCATCTGCACAGACCACGGGGTAGCTAACGTTTGTGTGCATGCCAGCAAATGCTTGCACGAAACCCACCATTTACCTGCTGCTGTTCCATTAGCCTGTGGACTTGGTAGAAATCGTGCAGGTACGTCATGTCATTAGGACTTATCTGTTGCAGTGCAACAATCACAGCTATAAGCTCGGGGGAAATAATGGTAAAGAAGTCAGATGGGAACAAGTCCAAATTGTATATTGCACAGCTAGAGAAAGGCAAATACTCGATGGAGCCACATCCATCATGATCGTTTGCCGGTGCTATACTCGGCAAGAGTTCCTTTCATTTCTGGCTGTTTGCTGGCATTTTGCCGTCCTTCGTCGCTGAACACCGAGAACGATGCGTGCAAACTCAAGTGGTCTGACCCGGCCTGGCAGAGCGTGATATCATAACCACGTTGGACTGGACAAGCTGGACGTGACATTTGCATTGTCGTCGCTGCACTTGTTGTTGCCAAGGCCCAATAGCAAAGCTGTTAGCATTGCATGCTTGCAGACGCATGCACGCACGCACACGTCCTGTTTATTGCTCGTAACGGACTGTGCCTTTAAATAAGTGCCCAGCGAGTTTGCAGGTCTCGCGGCTGCTCATTTCGAGCGCTGTATTTATGATGCTTGCGCTGACTGTGCCTGGTGCTGCCATCCGCACATTGCTTTTGAACGAATGTGCAGTCGGCACTAAACTGTCACTCCTATGTGGCAACGATCATCAGACAATAAGATGGATAAACGGGAGTGTGTGTTGCCTTGCTTGCCACTTAGCATTCGCCACACCTCACAGGTTTCAGCGTGTGCGGCCACCTCTGGTCTTCCTGGCTCCTGTGAAAGCTCGACTCGAATGAACAGTAGTAGTAACAGTAGGTAGTGGCTGCTGCGCCTTCGCTGCTGGTGTGCTGGTAGCTTTCATGATGGTAGCCTGGGCGTTGCTCTGCTCGGGCTTCTCAGGTACGCGGCTGCTGCAGCCCGATGGGGGCAGAGCCCTCGCCAGGTGGACGGTGAGTTGGCAGCTGTAGGGATTCACTCGTCGCAGCCTTTGCCGGCTGGGCGACGAGCCGCCGGTCGCGCTCTTCGTCACGACGGCGCTGCTCCTCGGTGTCCACCAACCGTTTCTGATGCTGCATAACGAGCCTGGCAGCCCTGCGCTGGAAGACAAACACAATGTGGCAAAATTGTCAGCATCCATCTTAAAAATCGGCACCTGCTGCGATCGAAAAAAAAAGGTGGAGGCAGCCGTCAGCAAGCAACAAACCTTTAAGTCGGCTGTCTGTTCGTTGATGTGTGTCATGTCTTTCCGGATCCTGGCCAACTTGCCTATGTATTGCTGTACCTTAGCCATCTACAGTGTCATGTAGATTATCGTTGAATCCAGGACTAACAAAGCTGGGGGTACTTTGTACATGTGACAGATGCAATCAAGACGGCAACTGATGTGAATCTAAATCACTCGGTGTACTCCAGTCGTCATGAGAGATATTCAGGGAATAGGGATTACATGAATTCACTGCATGGTGGCTTGCCTTCGGAAACTTAATTGCAGTTTACATGATTCTGAGACAGCTTGGCTGGTTAACAAGAGTAGTAACCTGCTGTAAAGGTGGAGTTGTTACGATATTTGTCCTTAGTGCCGGTGGAAGTCCGGGTTCAACCCATGATGCAGTCGAGTTTCGTCCTGAAGGAGAGTGTGGGGGAAGCTCCATTTGCACAACCCAAATATGGGCTCTGACACTTACTATTATTATTATATAATAAACACTCAATACATAGCTGACGGAATTTTACAAGCTTTTTAGTCGAGGCAGAGTAAGTAGGTTGATAGCTCGGCTGCTCCTTATTCATCTAGCCTGCTGAAAGCACTTGCACAGCTGCTGCCTCACAGCCCGAGTCTGTCGATCTATTGCACGGACGAGCAAGCTCTGGGGATAGACCATTCTGCCCACCGTGCTATAGCACAGCAGTTAATCACTACAGCATACTCGGTCGGCATGCAGTCTCGAAAGATCAGTTTGAACACACCCATTCAGTCAATTCACGATCTTGGGTGGGCAGGAAAGGCCGTACTTGCAGCATGTACGGTTGCTAGCAAATACATGGATTGTCGAGAGAACGATATTTTGTCTGCATCAACACACTGACCTGCTTCTCGAGGGTTCGTAGTGCATCATCTGAAAACTTGGCATTCTCATGCTGAATCGATTCAATGACGACTTCCTGATGTTGGCTTCAAAAGAATGAAGTAATAATAATAATAGAATCAAGTTACTGCCCTTCGAAGCAATAGATGGTGGGTAGATGGCAGTATCAAGGGTTGTGTGTATGAATGCCTGCGATTGGTTATGGGCTCGTGTGTGCATTCATATACATGACAGCGATATCCATGCACACCATTCCATCGAGTTTCCTGAGTGTGAGTGCCTGCCTACCATGATGTCGTGGCGCTCGGAAAGTACTTACAAGCAAGTAGGCAGACTGCCGACGATAGGACTGATAAATTCCAGCCACTAGCCGATTCCCCCCTTCAATATCACCAAGAGCTACTGATTGAAGTATGTCGCAAGATATGTACTCATTGTGCTCAAACAACCACTCGTAACACGAGTCTCTGTACAGCCAAGAATGGCTTACATTGCTGCCCGGCCAATTGTGTGGCTCGACGGCATTAACTAAACCCAGCCGGTTAGTAGATTGGTCAGGAACTACCGAGCAACTAGCTCGTGTAGTTGCTGCCGAGACTGAATGTTACTATCATTTACCTCCCGAATACATATTACTAGTTTGGACACATCAACCAACTCAGAAAGGGTGGCCAAGTCGTAGTGACTATCCTGTGCTGATATTTTTTGTGCGAATTCCTCCAGTAGCTTCGTGGAGACCAGGTCTCGAAGCAGTCATTCATGAATAGCCACCACTGAGATAGCTGCCATCCACTGGATTGTTTGTGGAGACTTCCCGAATACATTCTTTTTTCTATAGGAGCACAAGCCAATGTGTTTTAACCCAATGGTAAGGCGCTTGCTCTTTGTGACCGGGTCGTGAGTTGGAGTCAGGCAGTTGGTAACTCATTATTGCCCACTGCAAGCAGTGGTGATAGCAGCTAAGGCTGCTGTTATATAAATAGCTGTTCTTCACTTGTCATGCACAAGCTGGTGCCCATGGAAGAGATAGCCTTGCAGATTTGTCCGGAGGCAATGATTGGCAAGAGATAGACAGCCTTGCTGACTTGACATCACGGAAGCTGCTGGGGCTGAACCACATGATGCCCCATGCAGCCGTCGTACTCCCCCCCTTGCCATGGCAACGATCTATCCTTAGTACATCGGCAGCTATAGTGACAGCCAGTCAAGCATTAACCAGGGGCCATAGTTAACGAATCTCGAATCCAGATCTATAATTTGGCACCATCACAATGTAGCTTTTACCAAAAAACATCTCTTTTCATGGCCATCGCCGATGCAATCACATACTCGCAAATGAAGCATATATTAGTTTATCCGAGATGCCGGTCCGCATAATCGAATGCATGGAAGAATAGCACACAAAAAAGAAACTAAATACTTGACGGTACTTAAGGCACTAAACAGCACTCTAACACACGTTAGGTAACCCAATACCCAGTCTCAGCGATACTGGTGAGCCGTGATGGCTCACTAGGTAAGGCGGTTGCTTTCACATCCGAGGTCGTGGGTTCGATTCCTGCGGTGGGCGATCCTTTATCGCCACTGCAAGCAATTGTGATAGCCGTAAAGGCTCTTCTGTCGCTATACAAAAAGAAGCTGTTGAATCAGCTAGGATTTTTTCCACAGAGTTGAGGAGAAAATAGATTAAACTGCTACCGAAGAGCTTCGGAGGTGGCAGTGGCAAAGTTCAAACTGCAATATCAAACTGTAATGCATAACGGCCAATTACAGGTTGTAAATGGTAATTACACTCGTGCATGTGCTTGCGACGACACTTTACTGGAGCAGAAGGCTAGTTGATGAATGCCGATAGCAAGCAACTTCTCTGCAGCAGCATATAGAGGAAGATATGCATTTGTTTAGTATCATTTCTGCAAGACATGGCTAACTAGGGCAGCAGCAATGCCTTAGCACTACCAGGAAAAACTCCATTTAACAACAGCAAAGGCTGGCGAAGGAATTTCTTATAACAGCAGCACCTACTGACGCATGACTGCTACACACCGTAGCTCACAGTCCCTACTTTTCTGTCGACATAGATGGGCTGGCTGGACGCTGGCCTTCGGTTTTGCAAGTGGTAGCCTCAGCAGCTATGGACAGCATTACGTAGCCTTAATTGTTTCCAGTGCCCATCACAACATAAATAGTACTAAAGCCACAGCCAATATAGGCTGTGTTCCTCATACCCCTTGTGCACCCTGAGCGTGCCAAAACACGAAAGAACGGCCAAGCGTCTCGCACTTAACAGCAGGCTGCAACATGACCTCATGTGAACGCCCGGGCCAAGATCGATGAAGCAGGGCTCATGAATGGGCACCTAGTTTAACTGCCTGACTAGTTCCAACGGTCAGCATTCAATTCAGTGCAGTCACACCCAACCAGTCCCTGGCATTAACGATTTCGTTAGCTGTCCAATGCACTAGGCATAGCCTGAGACCGCTTGAAACAGCGTGACCGGTAGCTAACGTGCTTTTTGCAGTGAGACTCGAAATTCACTGGAGAACGTACGATCAAATGGCTGTGATTGATTGGCCAATGTGTGCAACACGGGCATACCGAACACATCAAGAACTTCTGACCCTGCTCATTCCTGTATTTAAAAGATATAGAATATAGTTGGCTGAATTAAGAGCCCCATTTCTATAGCAGTTAAAGTGTCTTGCCGGCTATCACCGCCCCTGATGTGGGCAGGACTCGAACCCACGGTCTGCTTCGTGTATTGCGAGTGCCGTGTTCACGAGCTATCAACCAGGGGCTTTTAAATTCCAATAATACAAAATTTTTGTGCAGATCATGACATTGCAAGTACTTTTTACGAGCAAAATGAATTATTTGCTGAAAACTCGTTAATTTTTTGCTTCAATCACTCCACGTAAGCTTACAATGTTACCATAGGCATTGCTTCATAGTGCACACGTCCCAATTTCGAGACTGGCGTCAACCCAAAATGATTAAAATATAGTGTCTAAATTATGCCAACAATCTCTTTCCTCGACAATACCTCTGCTAGTCAAATTCAAAGAATTTTCTTTACACGGCGTTTCTACGGATTAGATTTCGTCTACGTTGCCATTAATGCAATACCAGTCAGGCCGCTATTAATTGCAGCATAATTCTTACATTATGTCCGCGATGTCCTTCCTGGCGAGAGTAATCTCACGTTCTAGTACGTCCATGAGGCCAGAGGACAGATAGGTTGAAGCTTGGTCAACGTCTATTAAGGATTTCAATCCCTCAACACCAATATCCCCATACAAATCTTTCTCAAGATGCATAACTGCTGATTCTGAAGCCACGATTCCTGTCTCAGCCAAGTTCGAGGCCAATGCCGTTGTAGAATCGGAGGCTAATTGCGCCAGCCCTATCGAAGCAGGAACAGTCGCCACCGGTTCAGCAATTGTTGTATCATCGGTAGAGCAAACTACTTGGAACTTGGTGACTGTGGATTCTGATGGAGCGCTCTTCATTCTGGTGCCTTCGCTTTCCATCCCTTAGACGTCACACAGCGCAGAACATATCGGCGGTTTTCCTTGCCTCGCGTACACGCCCACGGCAACTAGGAATCTAGCGGCTGCGTCCTTGACCGGTGTACAGCTACAACAGACTAGTGAGTCCAGGGTACGTTGTCGTAATAAAGAACGTCCGGGATCTTAAGTGACTCTAAAAATCGACCGAGAAAATGTCGGTTCCGAAATTTTTGGAGACGGCTACTCGTCAGCTGTGGACGAGTAGGCACACAGTCCGGAAACGCGGGCTCCGGATGGTTAACCGCTACGGACTGCTTGTCTAACGACCGTCTTTGGATTTCCTTAGCAACTTTATGAATGTCATTTCTTTTATTAGAGAATGATCTTATGTTAGTACTAAACTTCTTATTGTTCACAAAAAAGAACACTTTTGAATTTAAAAAAACTTCCGTGCTCATTGAAACGTCTCCGCTGTTGTAGTAAGACGCTCTCTGATGGCGCTCACACGGCGACGCGCAAAAACCGAGGGGCTTCAACGTTGTATATTCGGCACAACGCTCGGTAGCCGTACAGCGCACAGCGGCACCACCCTGCATTCGCGTTCACACTGCATTTGCCCGATCGCCTGACCTCTGCTACTAAGCGTAATTAACATCGAAAAGCCGGATTTCTCAATGCAATTCATTGCGCTAGGTAGCGTAAAATGGATGCATCGGCCAAGTGGTCCGAATTCAGATGAAAGCACCGCTTCTCAAAACAAGCTATGCTACTATTAGTCTATTGCAAGATAGCTTCGGCGAACTCATAACGATCTAATGATGGCGAATGGGCCCTGACTAGAGTCCTATATATCGACATAAGTTTTCTGCATCTACCGTGAACGGTTAGTCAAGCGTACAACAGCTCACGTGAGCATTCGCTGCAAGCCGCACATTGATATGCATCCGCGTCGCGCTCAGACCCAACCCGTATACACTAGAGTCAACTACAGCGTGAAAGCCAGCTCTCAGAGAGGTAGAGCTAGGTAACCTCCGTAGGTCGATGGCATTAGTCCGCTAAATCAAGAATGTAATGTCTGTATGCCGCCGAATGGGACTTATATTAACTCGCAGCCCCCTGCTGGCGTCGTTGTCCCGAATACAAATGTATCCGTAGTAACAAGGCGAGGTCACAATATTATGATTGCATATATATATAATATATATATATATATATATATATATGCGCACTATACCCTGTTTGTTACGAGGCGTTGGTGCAATTTGTGACAAGTGCTTCCAAAGGCGGTAAACCAGCTGGAATTTACGCATTCGCTATTAAAATGAGCAGACGAACGAGCATTTAACAACACTAAGCTCTAAGCAACGACCCACAAAAAATACTAAGATTGACTCGCGTGGAACCGAACCTTAAACCCGATTATGTCATTTAGGTGTGCCCTTTAGTTTTGAAAAAAGTATGGATTGTGAGTATCGTCAGCTACAGCTCCGCGTGGCTCTGGCGGGGCCAGCAATTGTGCTGACGGCTCCCTTGTTTGCTGACTGGATTATCCTTTGGAAAATTAATCTCGTGCTAGACACTGTCATAAGAGCACACCTTCCCGTCAGGTTACCACTACTGGATCAGGGTAGCCACGGAAGTTATGACGAGTCAGGCGGTGGGCTGCTTATTGCCGCACTGATTTGGCCCAGTTGTTAAGGTATTTGCCTTTAACGGCGGAAGTCAAGGTGAGTTTATTTTCTGACCAAGGTCGTGGGCTCGAGCCCTGTAGCATAAGTGGAGCGCTTGAATAGAGATTAAGTTCTCTTAGGGCGCTATACAAACGAATTGTATATATATATATCATTAATATATATCTCTGTCAATATATATATATATATTATTAATATATATATATATATATTATTAATATATACATATCTCAATATATATATATATATATGTGCATATATATATATATGCATATATATATATGTGTGTGTGTGTGTGTGTGTGTGTGTGTGTGTGTGTGTGTGTGTGTGAGAGAGAGAGAGAGAGAGAGAGAGAGAGAGAGAGAGAGAGAGAGAGAGAGAGAGAGAGAGTGAGAGATGAATCACACATCAGCGCATTTAATGGGTTTCAAATGCACAGCACATCGGAGGGGGCTGGCAGACCGGAACTAGTTTGTTGCGTAAGGCGAATATGAGTCCGACGAAGCGCGAAGATAACACGAAACACCCGACGAACCCTCCTGTACAAATCTGCATGTCCACAAAGACCTCAAAGGCGTATTTCTAACGCACCCTCACACGGGCTGGCATGTTATGGCCAACGGCTCTAGGTATAATTGCCTAGGGACTGTACTTTATTCTTGTCTAATGACTCAGTCATATATACACATCCAAGGGCTAGGCTGCAATTAGACATGGACGATAGCCGCCCAAAATGATCAAAGATCATAATTAAGCGGCTCGCCCACAAGGAGATATTAAAGCACCGCGAAATGGCCAAAGCATGACCATCAAGCCTTACCGAGTCGTTGTAGCGTTCGAAAGAGCTGTCTCCCTATAGCCACCGTTTGTCGACATGAACTTTAGACATCCTCTGTACTTGATAGACGCAGACGCCATCTATCTCAAGGATGCTGTGTGCACCCGCTGCTCCCGCTATTGTAATTAGCACAGCAGTCATTCGGCCATCAATGCACGATCCGCTTTCAGCAGGCGGTTGGGCAGTAGACTCGGCGCAGCGTCCGGCCCTTGATGTAAGGATGTTGCCGGCAGCAGCTGCACTTCCCCATCTGCGGTGAGTCAGCCACTTTGTATATGTACGCGTTGAGGAATAAAGATGAAGTCTCGTTTACCTATCGCATCCGTGCTCGTGTCTCCGTGAGACTTCACGAGAACAGCCGCCGCCGGAGCCACTTTTATACAACAAGACTGTCCGACTTCATGTCGCTCCTTGCTTCTGCACTCGGTAGCCTTAATTTATTTGTGTGCGGTGAAACCTCTGGTATGTTGCCAGAAGTCTGCGACGGCTCATCGAACCGTTGCGACCAAGGCCGGAGGTTCACAGTCACCAAGTTCGCCGGAAGACCAATAGGTAGGAGGCTGGCACGACACGAAGGTCACCGGGGCCGACCTAATGGACCGTGCTGTTGCCTTGCCAGCCGCGGTACACCTCCGGCCTTCCTACCACGAGCGGCAGTCAGTGCACTACAGAATTTAGGGCTTCAGTGCTCATCTTGATGGTGTCAGCAGTGGTGTGCTAGCGGCAGCGGCCGTAGGTTCGCGGTTGGTATGAAAAAAAGGAACATTCCCTCTGGAGAAACTCCTTTAAGCTGCGAGTCGAAGGAGTGCCTCGCGATCAGCTTCTAGCACCGCTTTTGGGCCCGGCCATCCCTCGTCGGAAGCCCAGTAGCTATTCGGAAAAGCTAACAGGTTTCCTAGTAGGCGCCACAAAATACCTGATCTGTTCTCTGAAATGGTAGGGGAGTGCTCGCAATGGCTGCTGCTCTAATAACAATAAAATAGTATTAATAGTAGTACATTTACATCGTGTCCTCGGGGAATTTAATCGCTCTCTAGATAGTTTACATTTGTAGCAAAGAAAGCATGATAGAATGGTCAATGGTAGCATGCTCAATGTTAATGTGCGTTAATGGTAGCATGTTAATGGTAGCATGCTCAATGGTAGCATGCTCAATGTCAATGGTGTAGTGTGCGCCTGCGGCTTCTGCTGTTGTAATTAGCGAAGCGCCTTGACACTAATGTACATGCCTCACCTGTGGCCAATAGTTAAGCCATTGACGAAGCGCAGCGTCAGGCCACTAATACATGTTATATTTTGTGTCATCTGCTGCGATTGATCGCGCTCTCATATAGGTGCTTGTGAGAGTAATACAGGAGAGTCTCGTTTACCGCGCACGTGCGCCTGCTGTGTCTCCGCGAGACTCCCACAAGAACAGCCGCCGCCGGAGCCACAGTCATACAACAACGGCTCGAAGTAATATATTCAGGGTCAGCATGAAAATATGGTTAGTGGCTGCATGCGCAGTGTCAGCACGCATAAGCACACAAAGGACGGATCGCATTGACACACGAAATGCTGCTATAAATAGATGCATTTGTAGTTTCTTTTTACATGTTTTCAAGTCGGCGGATGGTTTTAATAACCAACGCCGCAGGTAATAAAACAGTAGGAGGAGATCATTTCTGAAATCTGCGTACGAAATTCATATACAGCTGATGGCATTATCAATATATTCACACCCAGAGAATAAGCTAGTATGGCTACTTGAACGGCCCTCTAAGAAAGTGTGCATTCTAAATCTGTCAAATTACAATGGCATTTGAGAATGTAAGCGATTTAAGAAACACGTGCCCTAATATATCATTTAAGTCATATTAAAGGTCAGTTTAAAGTGCTTGTTAGAATTTATACTTTAGGCTTCATGCTGTGCAAATGGGATACGCTATGGCCAGTACTGAACACTTGTGCCTCTCCGCCGCTTATGGGCATTCTTGTGAGCTGTCCGGTACTGGTCCTGTCAGCACTCGTGTGTTTATCGGCGTTTTTCTAGTATTTTTCAGTCATCGGCAAGTGCTAGCAAGCACTGTGTGCATTTCTGCGGCAAAGGACTGTGGTTTAGGAGCTGCTACAGCACGTTCGTAGAAAGGTGGAAAGGCTGGGCCACTTTCTCGAAAAGGTTTTTCTTTGCCATTTAGCACAATATTGTACAAATGCAATAATTTTATCCAATTTTTTTTATAAATCTGCTTTGAAAAATAAGGTAGTTCGTGCTTGGGTTATTTCCGTCTTACTGATTTTATCAAGTGCATTATTATTCTGAGTATGTCACCGGCAAGGGTTGCCGGAAGTGTTTTATTCCCTCCGGATAGTGGAGTATCGCTGAGCTATCATGGCGGGCATGACGAACGATAGTGAAGCGTTCTGGAGGAATGGGCCTGCTCCAGGCAGCTTCTACAACTTCCCGGGCTCTGCGAAGTCTGCGAAGTCTGTGCACACTAAAGATGCGAAGGCGCATACTCTGTTAGTATATTCGTGATTCCATAAGAGTGGCGCTGATGTTTGTGTGTTCGCCGCCTTTCGTCTCGTAGCTGTACACTGCCCTTCTT
Source organism: Cristatella mucedo (assembly GCA_009760855.2). NCBI lineage: Eukaryota > Metazoa > Bryozoa > Phylactolaemata > Cristatellidae > Cristatella > Cristatella mucedo. The sequence goes on from WPIO01000009.1 coordinate 3,155,349, forward strand.
TCCTAGGTCGCCTATGGTGACTGGTACGTCGGTACTTGGCGTTAAATTTGAAGGCGGCGTGATGCTTGCAGCTGATATGCTGGGCTCGTATGGGTCGCTTGCCAAGCTCCGCAACTGCCAGCGGCTCTCGAGGGTAAATCCCACCACCGTCTTGGGTGCAAGCGGTGACTTCGCCGATTTTCAGTTTATTCAGTCCCTCGTCGAGCAGCGAGTGTAAGTATGACACCAGAATTGTTTCTTACAGCAGAGTATCTGATTTGTCATCGCATTTGATACCTCCTTAACGTAGTTTTAATGAATTAACGCGACGATGGTGACGATGTGTCTTCAGCGCCGGCGCCGCTGTCAAAACGGTGTCTCGTTTGGCAGTGTATCGTTATCGGTTGCGTCGAGCGCGAATCTTGAGAATGGCATTATAGCAGCCTAGTGAAAGAGTGAAAGAGAGAGAGAGAGAGAGAGAGAGAGAGAGAGAGAGAGTGCTAGAGGAATTAGCGATAGCCGAGCTCGCGATATGCATCACGAGCAGAAAAACAATGCTTCACGACGGTTTTGTGCATTCGGCTTCCACGCGACCCGATAAAACTGCTGTTCCCGAGCTAGAGTCTGTAGCTGCAATCGCCTTATTATTACCTTAGCCTGCTTTATTGGCTTGCGTTTAACCTTCGCCGGTGAACGACTCCACAACATAGCAATGGCCAAGCCGTCTGTTTATTCCAATGAATCGCATTTTATTCTTTCTGTCCCCCTACCTTGCTATTTGTCCTGCCTTCCTACCTCGCCACCCACTAAGCAATGCTTAGCAACGTTACGTGGCCACTGGCGATGTTTTGCACATCTTGTGTATTTGGCTAGAGGAAGCCGATCAATGCCTGGAAGGCATTGCTTTTTCCTAGCATTCAAGCCTTTCTCCTGCACTCTATCACGCCCATTCTCTACTCTCATTCTCCTCTGTTCTTTCATCCTCTTTCTTCCCGGTTTTCTAAATGCTTTCCTCCTTATTCTCTCAGTTCAATTTTTACTTTTCTCCTCTCTTCCTGCCTCTTTGTTTGTTGGTGTGTTTCTAAAACATGAAGGATGACTTGAGCTGATTTCTGACTTCACCCAAAAGTTGTATAGCCAGTTAGCCTGCCAGGGCAGTTATTTATTGAGCTATGTATACTTATTATCCCACTCGACAGCCTCATACCTTCTCTTTCATGTAACGGTGTGGCACTTGACACTTCCAACCAAGATTTTCTTTCGTGCAATTCAGTAAATGCTGCTTCTGATGCTTGTATTGACCATGTTGCACGTTTATGTGTCGTATGCAATCATCGTACTTGGTTGCACCATGTTGCTGTGTGCTGAAGCTTTCATTTCTGTTGTCACGTGCTGTCACTACGACTAAAAGGTGGCTCACTACACGCTACCTGTAGCTTGTAATGTATTGGAATTTGCTAAAAAAAAAATTATCGTACGAACCAGTGCTTGTTATCTGCCGGATTTCTGGTCGAGAAGTTTTCTTTGGTTTGACCAAAGTTACGTCTTGCCTGTTGCTTATTAGTGAGGAATTAGCTTGTTTTGCTTTTTTGTACATGGACAAGCAGCCTGTATAATATTTTTAGCATCGAAGAAAACTGCCTGGATGATGGCTTCGGTTTTTCACCGAAATCGCTGCATTCTTGGCTGACACGAGTTACTTACAACAGACGTTCACGGTTTGATCCATTGTGGAACACACTTATAGTTGGAGGCCTGGAAAATGGCACACCGTAAGCCAGCCATACTGTGTCTGTACCGGCTTTTATGCTTGTGACATTAGGTATAGGGTCAATTTTATGTAGTTATGGATAGGCAGCATGACAAGTGGCATTTGTATGCTGTATCGTGCCTGACGGTTTCACAGAGAACTCGTTAAACCATGCTAATCTCACAGTATGCAGAGACTTAATAGAGCACCACCCCACTTTTACCTGTGGTCTTATGGCTGACAGCATGTGCACAAACAGTGTTTTTTCTTGTGCTAGCCATAACAGATTTATTGAGACTGGGCAAGGTTGCACCCCCTTCAAAAAATGGTAGTGGGTTCTCCGTAGGCCTGGACGCATTATATTACGCAAGAGTTTAACTAGAAAAGTGCGTCTTGTGCAGCATTCACATTTGATCGTCTCTGCCATCGGGTTGGCTGTCTTCCGAATGTGTTTCGTAAGTGCTCGCACTGCTAGGTAGTTAGTGTTGAAGGATGAACCAGCCAAGTCAGATAGGAATGGTAGTGGCATCAGCAATCTTGTCCACCGATTATGTGCTATCAGTGATTCAGTTGCAGTCACGATGCCGTGTCCCAGAAAATAGCAGGTGGCACCAAAGGTCCAAGTCCGATTTACTGTTGTGCTTGCTGCTCATGCTATCGGACATTACAAGCTAAATCGACTTTTTGTGGACCATGCCTCAAAACGGCTTTCTTAGATATGACAGCCGAACAGCGCTGGTTTTCAATGGTATGCCTTGGATGAATTTGGTTCAATTTCGCGATTGGTTGAAAATGACCGACCGTAAATTGTGTAAGACTAACTGCCCCATACTTCTCTTCTTTGATAATGAACGTTCTCATTTGAGGAATGACCTTTTGCTGTCCAATATATAGTTTCTCATGGTACCCTGGGTAACAACGCCAAAGCTGTGGCCATTTGATTCTAGTATTATTGCCTATTTTAAGTGGAGAAACCCATACTCTCCCTCCCAGCGACGAATCATACAACCTGCTGTTCTGACTCAAAATCGTTTAGCTATAACTCGTACGAATCTCAAAACCGTTAAAGACCGTGCCTTTAGTTCCTATAGCTCAAAGCCTGGAACTCACTACCGACGCACGTCACAACGTCGCCTGACATGACAACATTTAAAAAGAAGCTTAAAACGCACCTGTTTATTACAGCATTTGGTGGGTCTTTGTGATTCGTCCTTCGTGTGCATGTACCTGCCTATAGTATGCCTACTGCTTGCGAACGTTACCACCGATCATTTGCTTATGCTTTCTATACAACATCTGTAAATGCCCAGAAAGAGATTCAGTTCTCTGAGGGTGCTATACAAATGTATTATTATTGTATACTTGTATTTGTTTATACGATCGTCAGCACGTTTGGTGGTAGTGTGCACTGCTTCGATGCTTATCTTTTCTGTCGAAAGGACTTGCTGTGCGAGCCAAGAATGTGCAAGTAGTGCTATCCGAATACCGATACTAGTGCAAATCATGTTGTTCATTATAACTTGTGCTAAGCTATGTCATGAATCTTCTAAAGAGATCTAAACTGATAATATTTCTTGGCTGCCAATAGGTACCTTGGTTACGTTGATAAGATTGGTGTGGCGTTCGAGGCACCGGCAGTTGCCACTGGTTATGGATCATACATAGCTCTGGTGAGTATTCGAACATTTATACCGCTTATTCTTTATTGTGTCGCCTGCCTTTTCTTTTGCATGCTCATTGGTTTTTGCTTTCTTTAAGCTTGTGCACAATGGCCGACTACTTAATCCGTATACAAAGCAAAGCGATGGTATTCAGTCATGTAATGCTTTGGTCTGAGCCAAGTGGTTAGGGGCACGAATGTTGCGATCCAGATCGTGGGTTTGAGCTCTGCAGCAGGAAATCCTGTCTCAAAGCAGGAGGGTGTTAGCTGCAAGGACTCTTCTGCCGCTATTGCAATGAGGCTGTTGAATCAGCTGTCTCGACTTTACTTAATTGTTGCCAATCACACATTGCCCGACTTATGTGATCCGACTGTAGCCTTTGATGCGTGATGCTGTCGAGAAAGTTGGCCGACCCCTGAAAGAAGAAGAGGCAAGAAGCCTTCTCGAACGCTGCTTGACCGTTCTTTTCTATCGTGATGCTCGCTCTTTTAATAAGGTAAGTGCTTCATTGACCTGTTTTGTTATATGATTACATGCTACTGCCACACATGGTATGCTTGTTATGCAGTTTAATTAACTCTGATGTTGAACATTGTTTTCAGCTTGGCCTCAACTGTTGGAAAAACAATGCTAAATCCCCATAATGCAGTAGCTAATTTGTGAGCCAGTAGAACTACTGCTGTGCAGTCTGCTGTACCTATCTGTATTAATGAATGCTCTTACCATCTCTGATTAACCAGGTTCCCCAAGATTATATTTTTAGAATGCTTCACGACAAGAGATTGTCTGTTGATCAAACCATACTCAACCAAGATCTTGACAAGTATTGATTAAATTATCTTCGGGTGCCATACAGATGACCTATTATTATTATTCTCAGTGACATTGACTGACGCACTGACATCAGAGCTGCTTTGTTCTGGCTTTGGGGTGGGTATCGTACCGGACAAAAGGACTCCACAAAGGATCTCACCTTCTCATTTAACTCTCATTTGTTTATCCAACGGCTTGCTGTGGCATTTTTGGTTTCGGTTTTATTGTTTTTATGTTATTCCTGAAGCCTACTTAATCGGTCATGTGGTTTGGTTATTTATTGTCCTGTCCATCCACGGCTCACCTCTGAATTGTGTTCAGTAGCACTAGTGGAGAGGGAATTGTGTGGTTCAGTACCCACTTAAAGCTTGTGTGGGCACTGAATGTAATCTGTTTCAGATGCTTGGAAGGCATGACTTGTTATCTTTGAGCTTTGTTTTATGAATAGTCAGTAATGGTCAGTAAAGTCAGTCAATTTTACCTTATCTTAAATGCCTGTAATTAGTTCTTTGGCACTATTTCTATGACAGGTTTTTTCTCCACTATCCTGACTTTACACTAGTCTCAAATCTAAGATGAGGAAGATGTAGTAGTTTATCTATTAATCTCAATACCATCCATTTTTATTTTTCATAGCTAATCACAAGAAATTTAACCTTGTATTTGGTTTTATATATCAGCAAATGTAATTTATCTTTTGAAATAAGTATGTCGGTATTACTCCCTGATTTTTTAGGATCGTTGGTTCAACCCCTAAAGAAGACCTGCCATATTCATTATTTTTTATATGCTTCTTTTCCAGCATATGGAAAGTGCTATAAAGGAATTTAGTTCTCTTAGGGTGCTGTGCAAATTTCTTCTTATTACTATTAATTATTGTTATGTGCAATGAACTTGTAGAAGCAATATGAAGTAAGAAATTAAAATGTGTTGTAATAGCATGCTACAGGTAGCATTGGCAGATGTGAAGAAAAAAATTAGTCTGTGACATTGCAAACAGGTCATATGCACGTCCCTGACATCACCTGCTTGTGCTCAGCATTCACAATGCCCTCTAAGGTAAGCTAGAAAATTAGCTCTCCTGAACATGCTTCCTTTACAGCATATGTAAGGTGCCTAGAAAGAGATTAAGTTATCTGAAATTGCTATTCAAATGTATGATTATTATTATTATTATTCTAACCGAGATGGTTGCTTCCTCCCGTGCAAACTTGTTAATGCCTTTTCTGCCTGACCAATATAGCTGTGGCTTGTTTTATAAGTATTGGTGTTCCTTCACTTTCTACTAGATCCTCAACATAATGCTTTTTTTAGCAGACCGGTCACCCAAAAAATGTGGTAGGCAACCTCCCAATTCCAGCTTTGCACTCAACCATATTTCCTATTGTAGCAGATAGGGCATCAATTAGATCAGTTTGCGACCTACCCAAGGTTCCACCACGGGAAAGTCGTACGGATTGCTCAATGCATGCCGTTTTTGCCTAGTAAATATTTTAGTTCACGTGAGACCTTCTTAATACTAGTGGCCATGACTTTTTACAAACAATGACTGCCACTAATTACTATGTAACTGTGACAGCCCTCTGCACGACCTGTGGTCGGGCTGGGTAGCTCGACCGAGCAACAAGCCTGCTGAATCCTACACCAAACACTTAATTCTCCGGCCAAGCCCAGTCTACACTCTCGAGACGGCTGGCGGCTTCGTGGGATGTAGCTCTCCCTCGCTGTACCCCTTCGGCAGCCCTTATATTTCGTGCATTTGTTGTTTTTCGCACTGTCGGGCCATTGTTCGTTCGGAACTCACCCGACAGCTGGCGGCTGTTTGTGGTAGATGGATGTCCCCACAGATGCCGCCAATTCATAGATTTGGGCAGGACTGCCGAGTCATCGTCTGCCCTTCCACCGCGAAAGAGCATACGGCTGCTTAGGCAGTCTGAGCCCTCGTATGGTCACTGCCCAGTGCTCGAAGGCTGCATGGTCATGTTCCCTCACAGTAACTCAAATGTCAGAACGGTTTGTGAGGGAGTAGATCACAAGATAGTACTATCCATGGAGTGGACTGGCTAATTTGCTGTTATGGCACCACCATATTTTGTCTGTTGAAACGATGCAGTGCATTGCAGTTGAATTAAATGTTTGATTCTAGTTTCAAATTGCAACTGTGACTGCAGCAGGAGCCAAGGTGGAGGGACCGTTCTCTGCTGAGACCAACTGGTCTATTGCCAATATGATAAGGTAATGCAACATTAAATGTGTTACTAGCATGGCCATTCTTAGATGTGGTAAGCTAGTTATTATGTCATTCTGGTTACTTTAAAAGATAAAGGTAAATCAACCTAATTTTCTTTTCTTTCAGTGGCTACGAATAAGGAGGATGGAACAGCAGATACTGACGATGTTTCGATGTTCACTATTAGCTCAATGCTGTAGCTTATGCATTCAATTGACGATGTTTTGTTAGCGGTCGATTCTAATAAACTTCGTCTTTTTTGTTCAACTGGTTTTTAATCTTTTGGCTAGTGCAAGTGCTATTTGGGGGGAGGGGTAACCCTTAAGTTTCATAGCTCGGTATGATGTAGGATAAAAGCTTACCTTGCTTTGCCTCAGTGTACACTCATACCATCGGTTCATTATCTCCCAGTCGTCTTGCCGTTTCGAGCACTATATTGATATATTCTGGCGATAGGGCCTTCAGTTCAGTTCATTCATTCAGTTCATTCTTCAGAGTCTAACATCTGTCCCAACCTACAACGTCCTTGCATCCGTTAAATCTCAGCTAACGATGCATCTGTTCCTCTGAGGTTACACTTCGTAGCAACGTGTCTTCTTTCTTCCTTCGTGCTTTGCGAGTTTACGATTCAGTGCATGTTACTAAACCAAGGATCCTACCAACTGATGGCCCTGAATGTCTTCTTGTGCGCTTTTGCATGCTGGCCTGAAGCTCGTGTACATCGGCAAACACAGCGAGTCGACACGACCAAGAACTTGAGGCTGCCTTATGAAGTTTGCCGATGGGGAGCCGTGTTGGCACACTAGGTAATGCAGTTGCTTATCGCAACCAAGGACGTTGGTTCGAATTCTGCAGTGGGCGATCCCTTATTGCCTGTGGTGACAGCCGTAAAGGCTCGTTATTTTATTAATTTTTTTGAGGGGCAAGGACTGATGGCTAACAGGAAGGATGTGAGTCTCGTAGGCTGGGTTTGAGGAATCAGCCGGGTGGTCTACTTTTGGCACTAGATTCGAGACTTAAGACGAAGACAGCCGAAAAACCCCAAAAGCAACATGGGTGCTGCCTGCTTAGACGTGTTGCATGGGGATACTAGTCTGTTGGACTGCAAGAGTTCAAAATACAGGAATTTATTGATAAAGACAGCTGCCTGTAGTAGGATGGTAGCCTGATTTTCAAAGATATGTTTGCATGTGTAAACGACAGCAGATACCTTTCTAGAGAAACTTTACGACCACACTTATGAGATCTCTCTTGTTGCAAAGTGAGAGGGCATGTGTCGGCCACATCCCGAAAACGAGGCTAGTCTCGAATTAGAACTATTGCTTAGTCTAAACGTTTCAGGTTCGATGCTATTTCACACTTGATATAAGTTCATGGTTGTTGTGACTCTGATTGTTCGCCAGTGTAGATGCAGCTTTGGCCTTTGAAGGCTCCTCGAAAAACTCCTGTGCAACGTCTGCTTAGTCTATATGCCTGTAGCTCTGGTTAGATACATACATGTTAGCTCAGCATAAAAAACCCTTGTAGTATGACCACATCTGCTGTTGTAAATTTGTTCGGTTAATAAGAGGGTTTTCTAGGGTGCCATGCACCACTAAGTTATGTGCAGCATGTGAAGATATTTATTGACAGCCCATAAACAAACACGTCGATGTGACGAGTTATTAAGTTATATATGATATAGCATGCCAAGTCACCAGAAATGGGTCCCATAATTCGGCCATTTGTCTTATGCTACTGTCAAAGGGTCTGAGCCGATACTGAGCTTTTAATCTTCGGTCATCTACCACACCCACCCAAGACTTGCTTCTTTGTGGCTTTTTGTCAGTAGTGGAGCTTTCTTTGCTACCCTTGTCGTAAGCCCATGTTCGTCGAGCCTCCGACTTTGAACGAGTTAGTGCGTTTACACAAGCGATTCGGGCAACTTATTGGCCGACTTAGTGCCTCCCACAGCCCCTGCTCTAATGCAGGAGGCTGGTAAGAAAGAGGGTTTACGAAAAAAGCTGACATGCCAGAACATCATTGTGGCCTAGCTCAGAACGTCTCAATATAACTCAAGCCTACTAATGTCAGCCACTGTTGTTTTGGCCGTTGGGTGTACGTGACGAACCCCGGGGTGTGGAATAGTCGGCTGGTCTAACCAGTAAACACAAAGTAGAAGCAGCTTCTACTTCATGACAGCCGGCCGATTTGGCTCCTTCCCTCCAAGATGAGGTGGCATAGTAGCCAAAACCAGAGGGAAATCGCCACCGATCCAGGAGAAAAGTCAATAGTGTAAACAAGGCTTTACTGGATCTTCTAAATTTATAATAATAATAATAATAATAATACATTTGTGTGGCACCCTCAGAGAACTCAATCTATTTATAGGCACTTTACATTTGCTGCAAAGGAAGCGCAATCGAAAGGTTAGTGGTAGCATGCTCAATAACAACGAGCATAAACATGGTTAGAGGTGACGTGCACAGGGTCAGCATGCAAATATAGTTTGTGGCAGCATGGACAGTGTCAGCATTAATAAGCACACAAAGTACCAATCGCATGAACCCACTAAATGCTACGATAAATAAATGCGTTTTTAGCTTCTTTTGAATGTCAAGTTATATCGTGACCAATCGGAATCGTGATCGGGGATATCGTGACGCCAATCGGAAGTGAGTTCCAGGCTTTGGGAGCATACGAACTAACGGCACGGTCTCCAAAGGATTTGAGGTTAGTACTTGGTGTAGCTAAACGATTAGATTAGGAAAATCGGGTGGTACGATGCTTAGCCTGGTGGGGAAGTAGATCTGAGAGGTAGGCTGGAGCCAAAGAATGAATTGACTTAAACGTGAGTGACTGAACCTTGAAGGCGATGTGCTGCTTGACTGGGAGCCAATGCAGGTCGTTGAGAAGTAGTATGATGTGGCAACCGCGACGCTGATGTGGCAAACCACGACGCTCACGACAGCCAAGCCTAGCTACAGAGTTTTGCACCAGCTATAAGCACCTGATGGCACTGGCCGACAGACCAGCAAGCAGTGAGTTACAGAAGTCGAGACGTGACGTAGCAAATGCATAGGCCAATTTAGATGTGGTATCCCTGTCTTAACAAGCACAAATTTCGGCAGTTTTGTGTACCTGAAAGTAGGCAGACTTGACTGGAGTTGATATGGTCGTCTAATGAAAGGTCACTTTGGAACAAGACACGTAGATTTCGTGCAAATTCATAAGGAGATATGCTTCCAGGGTAGATTTCGAACATTAACCTTTCTAATTTCTGAATCCCGATTGGTTTGCCTATAACTTACAAGTTGGTCTAATTATCATTCAATTTAAGAAAGAATGCTGCCATCGCTATGTGGATGTCATCAATGCATGCTGCAAGTTAGTTGTGCTTGCCATCTGCGTAATAATAATGATAATAATAATAATGCACTTGATAAAGCGCCCTCAGAGAACTTAATCTCTCTCTAGGCGCTTTACATTTGCTGCAAAGTGAAATGCAATTGGAATGGTAAGTAAAATCATGCTTGAAAAACAAACTAAATGAATAATATGGTTAGGGGTGACATGCACAGGGTCAGCATGCAAATGTGGTTAGTGGCAGCATGCACAGTGTCAGCACGCATAAGCACACCAAGGACGAATCACAAGGACCCACTAAATGCTGTCCTAAATAGGTGTGTTTTTAAGTTCCTTTTAAATGTGGTCAGGTCAGGGGATGTTCTCACGCAGGTCGGGAGGGAGTTCCAGGCTTTGGGAGCATACGAACTAAATGCACGGTCTCCAAAGGATTTAAGGTTTGTACGAGGTATTTGTAGACTGTTGGATTCCGAAAAGCGGGTGGTACGATGCTTGGCCTGATGGGGTATCATATCTGAGAGATAGGCTGGAGCCATAGAATGAAGGGACCTAAAAGTGAGCGACAAAACCTGATGAACTTTAAGTCAATCCGTTGCTTGACTGGTAGCCAATGCAGGTCGGCGAGAAGTGGAGTAATGTGGCAACTGCGACGCTCACGACTGACAAGCCTAGCTGCAGAGTTTTGCACCAGCTGCAATCGCCTGATCGCACATGCTGGTAGGCCAGTAAGCAGTGATTTGCAGAAGTCGAGACGGGATGTCACAAGAAGTGAAGAAGACTGGTGATCACATCGGCAAGAGGCAGAGAATTAACCGCGAAAAGATGGGACCACGTGCAGAGCCCTGAGGTACCCCATACTTCAGTGGTTCCTCGGATTATCTTTTTTCCGTTCACATCAATATCGTGTAGTGCCTCTCACTAAGATAGGACTTAGACCGTAGCAGTGCAGTACCAGTGACGCCCAGTCGAGATGAGAGGCACTCGAGGAGGTCTTGGTTATCGATAGTATAATAATAATATATCCGTACAACGCCCTTAGAGAACGAAATCTCTTTCTAGGCACTTTAGAGATGCTGTAAAGGAAGCATGGCTGAATGAGCAATGGTAACATTCGCAGTATCAAGCATTACATTGTTAGATGCGCCATTTAACAAGGTCAACATTTAGATATGGTTAGTGGCAGCATGCACAGTGTCAGCACGCATAAGCACATGAAGGACGAATCACAGGAACCCACTAAATGCTGTACTAACCAGGTGTGTTTGAGGCGGAAGTACACGAAGGATGAATCACAAGTGCTCACTATATGCTAAACTAAATAGCTGTTTGAGGTGGAGGCTGCCCCAGCAGCTGACCAAAATTCTGGGAAAAGCCAGAGAGCGGCTGCAACAAATGCACTGTCGCATGCCCAGGCCGGCAGATCTGTACTCGCCACTCGTGCCGCTCGAGCTCGCACCACTTTTGGTGCGGCGAGCCAGCAGCAGCCACTCGCCAAGTCTCCGACCCCTGTAAACATTGCCGTTCTCGGCCAGTACGTATTTTCGAAAATCTCCTGGTTACCGAAGTGGACGAAACCGAAGCCCCTGTGAACGGATACGTCGTGAATTTCGCCGAATCAAAAGCTGCCAAAAGTTCGAGCAAAACATGCAGAGAGACTGTACATAAGTCTGCATTGCCAAGAAGGTCATTATACACCCGAAGCAATGCTGACTCTTGTGGAGTAGTTAGCTCTAAAACCAGACGGGTACATACTAGCTAGCTGTGAAGTTTCAATATGAGTTCAGCTGGTCTCCCACGACTCGTTCCAGTGTCTTTGATAAGAGTGGTAGAAGGGCGATTGGGCGGGAGTTGCTCAAGTTCTCTTGGTCTAGTGTTGCTTTCTTGAGTAGTGGCCTGACTACAGCCTTTTTGAAAAGTGCTGGGACATGACCTGAGGCTAATGACATATTTAAAATGTTAGTTACACATGGCAGCTACAGCAGATCTAACATTGGAGAAGCAGGACAGCGGGAATATGGTTTTGAGTACTATTTGTCTTCCTTGATTGGTATATGAACTCCAGGATGAGATCACTCGCGGCCTCTTTGGATGTATACATTGAGGTGCTGCACGGAATTGAGGGACGAGATTCCAGAGGGGATGCTGCCACTCTAGGAATGGGCTTCCTGATCTTGTCTATCTTGTTGACAAAGAAGCTAGAGAAGCGATCAGCTAGATTATCACTAGGTAAGGAGCTACCCTCAGTGCGGTTAAGGAGATGGTTGAGCGTAGACGTAAGCATATCTGTATTGTGCATCTGTGATTCAGCGATTTTTTGTTAACAACAGTGTGGGGCAGTCTGGCGTGCACGTGCAGCCACGATAAGAGATGAAGTAAGGTTGTGTGCTCGAGCGCGTCTGTTGGTAGTTGTAGGCGTCGGATCTACTGCTCCAGAGTTATGAAGGAAGAGAGAAAGCAATGTGGGTCGCACGATAAGTAGCTGGTTCCAGCTAGCAGCTAACTTAAAGTCGCATTTACACGTCTGGTTTTTGTCAACTTCTCATCGTCGTTTCTGTTGGTCTTGCCGAAAAAGATATCTCCTGTGGCTTTTGATGTCCGGACAGAAAACTTAGGCCATGCAATAAGGATAAAATTCTTTGGGAAAATCAGCCGAAGATTTGTTAAGTCTAACTATAAGAAGGTCCTTTAAAAGCCGTCCTGCATTGCACGCGAATGATGGCTGACAATAACACTGCTGCATTGACCGAGGTATAGCTGTAATTAGCAGGTTGCGTCAGATTCGGCTGTCGTATTGGTTGTTGTGGCCGTTGCAATAACCGGCTATCCTCTGCGGTTTACCAGCTGGGTGTGTCAAAGTGGAGCTCGCTGTGTCATGTAATTATAGCTGCCTGACCTTGGGTTTAGAGAGTTGCGCCGGGTAGGGAGAAGAGGTGCAGTGGGGAAGTGAAGGCACGGCACGGCGGAGCAGTTGGGCCTCTCTCGCTGGGAGGGCGGAGTATTACTATTGGATAAAAGACTTTTGATACTTTAAGCTATTTCGGCTCTTTGGCGTTAATTATAATGACGACGGTGAAGACTACTGACTTCTACAGCCAGTTTGATGGAAGGGAAGACTTTGCGGCACGGATTGTGCGATTTGAGCTTGTGACAGTGATTCAGAACGTCGCCGACTTGGCCATGTGGTTGTCGCTGGTTTTGACTGGATGCGCTTTCTTGGTCTATCAAGGACTGAGCAAGGAAGGAAAGAAGAAATATAGAACGGTAAAGAGAACACTGACCGCGCACCTACTCGGCCCGCGGTCCACAACGGTTAAGTACGGCTCGCCCAGTAAATGTGTGACATCACACGCTAGCCTGCGCCAATTGTTGGGCACGTAATGCTGCATGGCACCACGACTCGGGTGCCGGGTCAACCAATCTGCAGCGGAAACACGATCGTACCACACTCGAAACCTGACTGCGGGTGATTTTGGCCTTTTGGAAGCTCAAGTTCGATCAACACCGAGGTGGTGCTTAGCGTGGAAGGCTCGGATGTCGATCGTTGTACCCACGCGTTCATTCGTTACTACGGCGGCAACGCCGGCTTCAGTCGACCGATCCTGAGATTGTTCGTCGCTATGACTGGGTTTCAACCACTGATAGGCACGCGAGTTAGGCGGTCTGCTCTATTCTCGTTCGACGGAACAAGCCGAACAGACACGTGCAGACTGCATTCTCGAATCGTGTCGCCAAACGGTGTCAGCCGTCGACGTGTCAACGCTTTCCCAAGCCCTCGCGAATGCACTGGCTTATCCTCAGAGCACAGTGACCGGAGCCAGCTGAATATTGTGGCGGAATTGGTTACGACGACAACGGCCTTCAGGCTCCATGCTATCGCAAGATTAATAATAATAATAATGCAATTGATAAAGCGCCCTCACAGAACTCAATCTCTTTCTAGGCGCTTTACATTTGCTGCAAGGTTGACGCCTTTCAGAACCGACAAATTCTGCCAAATTAATATGAGCTGAGTCATCAGCCTTTCGTTGCCACGATGCGTCCTCTACAACGTTACCACCAATCTCTAGACATACCCACATGGCAACGCTACTCGCGTCGCACCAAAGCGTCCCAGTGGTCGTGGGTGGTACTGACCCGACGCCAGTAACGGGTCTTCGGCAAGGACGCGGCGACACACTTCCTCCACCATCTCTAAGACGTTAGCACTGACCGGCGAATCCCAGCCTTCTCCGCTGGCTCTCCGCTTTATGTGGCTGCACGCTACACGCAACCAGCCTGCGACTGGAAAGTGTCCAACTAATTGGCCGCACCACGAAAAAACCTGACTCTTCGTCCGAAGTTCTCCTGGCGCACTTAGTGCATAATCGCGGCGCCGCACAAGTTCCTTATCACGACGCCACGACTCGCAGTCCCAACACGCGAGCGAGCGTTGAGCAGCCGCTCGGGCGGCTTGGCTTCGAGACCGAACTGCTGCGACAGTTCGCTGACTCTTATCGTTGGCAACGATAGTGTTAATTACTATAACGTCGTCCACGAAAGAGTCGCCGAATCGACGGAAGAGCGGATCCACGGACAAGACTTTGCTGAAGATTGCTGTCATTATTTTCGCGGCTCTATTCAACCCAAAAGCCGAGCCGTGTTAAGCAAAATCGCCCGCCCTTAAATTCAACGGCCTGATAGCGCCACAGCGACTCGTGTACATGTATTTGTAAGTACGCCTTTCTCAGGTCAAGTATGCTGCAGTGCTCGCCCATTTTTCGCCAGGAGCGGAGCTTCGTTCCGCATACATCTCCGTAAGCGGTATGGCTCGATACGTACTGATTTAACTCCCGGTCGTCCATCACCGGCCTCACTTTATCTTTGCTTGCCTGAACCACCGCCATTAGCGGAATAAGACCTGTGCCCTCCGCGGTATACGGTACTAGCCTGCCAAGTCGTATTTACTCCTCTGCCTCCTCCTCATACGCGGCTTGAGCGGACAGAGGAATGTGGTAAGAGGGTATTTGATTCTCTAGACTGGGAGCGTTCGAGCCATCTCACCACACCCACGAGACCGTCCACACGCCGTTAGCGTACGTCGCGGAGAAATCCTTGTCGGCGACCGTTAGGGCCGCGGCAACATTTAGCGACTCGGTTGGCCGCTCAGCAACCGCGGCGCAGCGTGTCTCATAAAAAAATCCCTTCTTGCCGTCGGCGCTTACTCGAACGCCTCCAAGACACTGCACTGCGTCCATGCCAAGCAGCAAATCATAGCCGGGAAGGATGTCGGTCTCGAGGCAGTTCAGACGCAGTAGTCATCCATCAAGGTCTACGTCCACGCCGCACATATAGCGGCATAAAGTTATACTACCGTCATCATCACAATGGGTTCTTGAACAGGCACAAGCTGAGAGGCACATATTAATTTCCGGGATATGATGGAAAGCGAGCAGCCAGCGTCAACAGGAGCCTTCGCCGAACGGTCACCAATCAATCGCCTTCGCGTATGGTATTTTCGCTGCCGCCAAGGGGAACGCCCCCTAGACTCGCTTTTTGGGCGCTCGCTCCAACACGAGGCCGCTACTTAACCTCAGCCTTGCCGCATCGAAAGCACGCAATTTCCCTACTTTTCTGCAATCGGTGTGTGCAGTTCCTGGCAACGTGCCCTGACTCGTTGCACAAGAAGCAGAAGAAACGCCCCGAAGAGACGCGAGACTCGTTCATCACGCTTCTCGCCGTTCGTACAGGGCCCACTGCACACACGTTCTCAGCGGCCGTAGCAACGAATGAACCAGTGGGTAGAACGACTGCAAAATGAGGGCACCGCAGCATTGCTCAAAGACCTGGAGCAAATATTCTGCGAGCGCGGCCCGCCCCGGCAGTTGTTGTTAGACAATGCCGCTGTATTTAAATCGCAAGTGTTTATGCAGCTGTGCGATCGTTGTGGCGTCACCATGCATTTTAGGTGTGCCTATCGCCCATCGGGGAAACGCGATTGTTGAGCGGAATTGTAGCACTATTGAGAGCGTGGCGGCACGCAGCGGCGGAGATGTTTGAGACATGGTCTTTTGGTATAATTTGGCGCCCGCCACCCGGAGCGAGATAACCTCCGCGCCAAGCCGCCAGCTCCATAAGTACCGGTGGAAAAGTCCACTGGTGCGCTACGAGGAAGATGTACCTGCTGGATCGGAAGCAGCTGCATACTCAATCGGGCAAGGTGTATTCGTGAAGCCACCAGGTGCACGCTGCACTACTAATTGGCCCCAAGGCCTGGTAACCTGCGTCGGACCTGGAGTAGGCATTGAAATAGACGGGATACGACGGCGCGTTGCTGACGTGCACGATGTGCCGGAGACAGCAGCTGGTCTGCATGGACCAGTCCCTGACGCGGCTAATGCTCAACACATCGATGACGTAAACCAGCCGGTTGTTTCTCAGCCTAGGTGAACCATGCAACGGCCGGCTGCGTTCGCTGATAACGTCCTGTATTAATGGACGGCATGAGGGACGCTGGTTACCTTTAATAATGCTGGGTTATGTCGTGCTGTACTTTTTTGTTACACTGCCCGAGTGTGTACTTGTGATGTTTAAATCACGGGATCGTATGGTTATAATTAGCGGGTAGCGTCAGATTCGGCGGCTACCGGCTTGGTTGTTGGGGCCGTTGCAATGACCGGCTCTCCTCTACGGTTGATCAGCCGGATGTGCCAAAGAGGGGCTCGCTGCGTCGTGTAATTATAGCTGCCTGACCTTGGGTGTAGAGAGTTGCGACGGATAGGGAGGAGATTGGCAGTGGGGAAGTGAACCCGCGGCGGAGAAGTTGGGGCTCTCTCTCGCTGGGAGTGCGGAGCGTCACTTTTGAATTAAGGACTTTTGATACTTTATGATGTACACCAGGCAGGTGCCTGTTTATAGGACGCAATGCATGACGATGATTTCAACCGCTATCTATCTGTCATCTAAGTAGTCTTTAAAGTATACGGTACCCCGGCGGTCTTTTCTATGGATCGCTAAGCTTTCCCATTTTCAATGCATTTGCCAAGCTCAAGCTAGGATTTCCTTTTTATGCTGAAAAAAAGCTGTACCTGTGCATGGCTATTTCATTATTTTCAGCATGCCGTACTGTCCTAACTCAATGTGTATCTCGCGCTCAGAGAACTTAATCGCTATTCAGGCGGTTCGCGTAGGCCACGGGGCTCGAGCACACGACCTCGGGTCATCGTACATTCACCTTGACCTTGGTCGACGAGCACCCTAACTACTGGGCCAAAGCAGCTCAAAGAAATAGTTGCTGAATCGCAGGTTCACTTGGATAGCAGCTCACTTTCCCAACTTGAATCGCGATAAAGGTGACTTTTGAGCGATAGAAAAACTTAGTGGAGTTAAAAGTTTGAAAAGCGTAACCCTCAAAACAGTCTAGGTAAGCATATCTTTGGCAGCACCTGCTTGGCATCGGGGTGCCTTTTCACAACGATAAAATCACTAGATGGCCAAATATGCTCCATAGTGATACTTTCACAACTGTAATAAAGCAAAAATTTAGGCATGGTTTTTAGGTAAAACTACAGTGCTTGCTGGTCTTCCTGCCTGGGCAATAGGAGGCTTACAGAGGATTCAAAACTCGACACCTAGGAATCTTGCCTGCCGTGAATGCTGAAGATGCCAGGTTAAACCACTTCTTGTGGACCAGAACCGGCTCCTTATCAAATAGCATATCGGCTTCAGATGTTCGTCACTTACATTTAAGTCTATTTATTTTAATTTTCCGCGCGAGGAGAAAAGGTAAAGGTTACATCAGGCGGGGACGAGAGCCTCCTACAGCTTGGCCTTAGCGATGTGCTGGCATGTGCATACTGGCTTAAGCGTGCTGACGTAATGAGAGGGTTTACACAATGTGATTGCCTATGAACTTCACTGCGCCGGTTTTACACAGTGGTTAAGGTGCTCGCCCCGACCAAGATGTGGCCGAGGTCGTGGTCTCGAGCCCCGTATCACATATGAAGCGCCTGAATAAAGATTCAGTTCTCTTAGGGCAGCGGTTCTCAGCCTGTGGGTCGCGACCTCTTTGGGGGTCCAACGACCCTTTCACAGGGGTCGCGCAAGACCATCGGAAAACGCGCGTTTCCACATTTTTCACACAACAATTTTATGGTTGGGGGTCGCCACAAAATGAGGAACTGTATTAAAGGGTCGCGGCATTAGGAAGGTTGAGACCCACCGTCTTAGGGCGAGAGATTAAGTTCTCGTAGGGCGCTATACACATGAATTATAGGTATAGCACACGTTCAGCTATTATTATGCCATTTGCAAAGCACCTGCTCATTAAGCGACATGCTGGAGTGAGAACGCGAAGGCTCGACTCATGAAAGGTAGCAGTCGGCTCTGGCTCTGGGGCACCAACGGAGGATACCGAAAGCAATCTAACCGCGCACCCTGGATGGAGAGTCACGCTTCAAATGCATTGCTTTGGAATTAATTTTGACTAGGGAAACTGAGGTCACTCGCCTGGCTTTGAAGAAGCTGAGCAGGAAAAGCTGAGCCCTGGCGACGGCAGCCGGGCGGCGGAGCAATTATCAAGCTTAGATTTTGCTGAGAGAGCTGCACACTTCCCCAGATTCGAGCAGTTCTTTTGTTGTTGGTCTTTGAGTCGTGCCAGAGACGTCAACGATGCAGTCCGTCATCCGTAGCATCCCCACCACCGACGACCAACGGGTGCAAAGGCTGGAAATGAAGACGCGCAATGCACGTCAAGTGATGCTCTTGCAGAGTCTTAGGTCAAATGCCGGACGAATGGGATCTACGTGGCTCTACGTGGAATTTAAATTGGCATTTAAATTTAAATTTAAATGGCCACTATGGACGAATGGGATCTACGTGGCTCTACGTGGAAGCCAATTAGAAGAAGATTATTCGACAGGAAGTCGCCACTCGTAGAGCAAGCGAAAAACAGAGTGAAATATAGACAGAGAGGCCTTTTGAAGTTTGTCTGCTAAGCTCGAGGATCAAATGAAAAAAGTGAACGATTACTAATCTCAGAGCAGAAGTGGCGCACAGAAGCGTGGCTCAGTGACCGTCGTTCTTTGTA
The DNA here is from genome assembly GCA_009760855.2 of Cristatella mucedo. Lineage (NCBI taxonomy): Eukaryota > Metazoa > Bryozoa > Phylactolaemata > Cristatellidae > Cristatella > Cristatella mucedo. The sequence goes on from WPIO01000009.1 coordinate 3,174,191, forward strand.
CTGCCATCGTGATCATCTTGTTCTCTCGGATTACATGTAGGGAAAATGTGCGGTACCAAGTAAAAAAGCCTTTGGCATCGTCCAGCAGACCCGTCAGTGGGCACACTGGTCATGGGTCATGTAATGCCTAGACATTTCGGTTAAGGCAGATGCACGAGATGAAGATCCCCAAGATTCAGCCCCATTCACCATCAGCCACTGCTACTGCGACTGCTACTGCCGGTCGAAAGAATAGCAGCTCCCCCTGGGGGAGTTGCTATCGAGACTAGTCTCAGCATAGATGTGTCGCCCAGACGCCTGGACTAAGAAGGGCCGTACAGGACACGAGCTCCAAATTTCTTAATAGTGATGGCTGACACAAGTTCTTCCTCTAATCGGCGTTGCTGTACACGAGGCATGCCCATTTTTAGCAGACAAAATGGTACCTTAAGAAAGCAATAAAAACGGCACCTGTTTATCATCGAGAAAGTCACTTTCCCATGACAATGAGAAGTGTTAGCGCTTTGAATCATCTGATATCCATGTACGCAAACTCATCTTGAGATTTTCTCACATCCAAGCAAAGCAAAAATGACACCGGTTGCTTTCTTTGACCCCGACTTGTTGCACGCCTCAGCAAGAGTCTTGCAGCCCACACAGGCTCTTACTTAGGGGCCCTGTCTTCCATAGGGGGATAACTCACAAGCTGGCGTCTAGCTTGTGCAGTTCCCAAAAACTAGTATGTTTTGCAGATGAATGCATTAGACAGCCTCCTCGTTTACACGCCTTATGGAGAACACGTGGGCGTGGCCACGCCCGCAATGCTGTTCAGCCCCAGCCGGACTCACGTCACTCCGCCCGGCCAACGGGCGCCGCGCTGAGTACCACCTCATTAGGCGCTGCAGTTGGACAGTATCTGCTGACGGCTGGATTTAATCGCAACGAGTCAGCTGTGGTCGCCGCCTGACCCGCTAGCTCTGCAGCACGGAGCTTTCTGCCTGTGCGTCGGCCTGCACGCACGCTATCCTCTCACTCCCTCTCACTCTCTCTCTCCTCTTCCGCTCACTTTCTCTTCTTTCTGCGCTCTCCGGAGCTGCATCCACGACGGCTTCCGCTTCATCCGTATGTATGCTCGCTCACTTCGCGTTTGCCTGCGTATGATACAATACAGCCGTCGTCGTCAATACCACGACCGGCTTGTGGGAGGGCTTCGTTCCTCGTCGCGCCGCCATCTTGCGCACCGAGCCCCAACAAACATACCGCCTACTTTTTTTTTTTATATTACTGAGCTTACACTTATCGATCAGTGATAACTAACACAAATTTTGTTCAGCTACATGTTTCTAGGACCTTTATCTTATATCATCATACAATTGTGTAATGCTCACCAGCAAGATGAGTTGTAGAGACTATATGCTGCGGCTACGTGAGCCCACAATTACAGATTATCAATTTTTATTTACCTAATAATATAAGTCGAGAATAAGTAAAGAAAATTATCACCAAATCCATCTTTTCAAAAAGGCAAGATGATCTAGCCATGCTAATAAATGCCTAGCATTGAACACAGGCTTCATTTATATTTTATAAAAATCAATTACCATCGTTACGTATTCGATACAAGTATTTTATAGTCTTTGGAGATCGGGGATCAGTGCCAATTCTGGAAGAACAGAGATCGATATGCTTCTCACCAATAGCTCGCCAATCAGCGTCGACTGTCTCTCAAGCAGCGTAAGCGACTTCAGGAATCAGTCACTCAACTGTCTGTTACTGTATGCTCCATTATCTCGTTCCGTCGTACCAGCCTCTGAAATAGTTGCACAACTTGCCACTTGTCACACCCATCGTCACTCCTGGCTCCGGCTGATTACTTGCACCCCTAACATCAAGCCTCTCTTATCACGCCTTCAGTTTCACATTCCAAAAAATGGAAGCTTGCTACTGAATGACATTAACATATCTCCCGATGTGACCACATTCAAAGCGAGACTAAAACTTTACCCGCTCCACTCAGCCGGTGGCAACTAACTAGCGGTAATAACTTTCTTTTTGCGCGTCTTTGCCAGCCTAACTGAGAATGGTACCTAAGTTGTCAACTGTTAGTTCACGCCGCTTTCACAGCAATTTGTAAAGTGCCTGGGTATATATTGTGTTCGGCCAGAGTGATATTCAGAAACTTATGATTACGACGATGATAAACCAGTTGACATTCTTATTTCTCAGTCTATGAACTGGGAATAGAACAAGATTAGGTGCTCGCGTCCAGCAAGCGTCGTTGTGACAGTGGATGACAGATTGGCAACCTTTCGACATATCCATATATTGCTCTTGGACTACTAAGTTACGGGCTGTAATACACCAATTTTCTTTTATTGATGTAAGCCACGGATTCGGGTCACAATCAAATCGAAAAAACCCTCGAGATCAGACCATGCATGTGTTCACACGCGTCCTAAGTTCGTAGTCCGTATATACCTATCCTTCTACAGTAAGAAGTCTGACGGCAAGGCTTGCACTCAGTGAATCAACACATTCCACTTGCACGATTCTGGCACCACCAAGGCACCTTCTTTCACGGCGGTTGCCGCACCTCCTCCTCATATCCCCCCTCTCTCTCTCTCTCTCTCTCTCTCTCTCTCTCTCTCTCTCTCTCTCTCTACTCTAACTCTCTAATTCTAGCCGCTCTGACCTAACTTTGCGTATTTTGGTAAATTCCGATTATAATGAAATTTCGAGATTTCTTCAAAATAATTAAAAATTGGAAAACTTAGCTAGATTACTTAGAGATTCTGAAGGTAACTAGCAGACATTACGAGGGTAAAAGCTGTCTGAGGAAATCAGGTACGGCAAAGCCGCTGGCCAAGGGCATCCAACTGAATCGATGCCGGACACGCAAGAGTAAGCACGAATGAGAAGCACTTAATTAAGCTTCGCCTGGACAGATTTCTAATCCAAGAAGATTAAATACCCACGGTATATCATGTAGCGTCGGTGGTTCAGTGGTAGAATGCTCGCCTGCCACGCGGGCGGCCCGGGTTCGATTCCCGGCCGACGCAATTTTTAGACCTATCCTAATAGTCCTCCTATCAGTAAGAAAGTATTAGCAACAGACTTCAGCCATTACGTAGCACTTTCGTACAATGCTCACTGCCAATTCTACGAACTGATAGCTGACAACGTATTGAGCGAAGGACAACTTAGCGGTTGTGTTGATAATACTCCTGGAATGAATACTCATGCACAAGCTGATCGATCGTGGCTTGGCCACCGTTTTAGTCCACTGAGTTGACCTGAGACAGCTAGACTGAGCGCGCGCCTTGATGTGCATTTTTTCTAAGATATCTACGAATAAAAGACTCAAGGATGAGAGTAATGAGCTGGGCTGACAGCCGCTTATGGATTTAAAGTGGCGCCATAGAAAACGCTTCACTGTTACACCCACTCAATCCTGTGGCTTTATAGAGCTACAGACGGAGGAACGTTACATTTACAGTAAACATAAAATATAATTTATCGGTATAGCTCCCTAAGAGAGCTTAATCTTTATTCAGGTACCCACATTTGTCACGGGGCTGAGCTCACGACCTCGGTCATCAAATGCAGTCATTTTGACCTTCGTTCGAGGAGAGCACATTAACTACTGGTCTAAGAAAAAACAAATATTCACACTTTGGTATTCAATTAATTTCTTTCGCCTTCTTCACTCTCTTTTAATGATTCCGTTTTGGCAGCAGGTAATGCTTCTAAGCTTCACTGCTTTTGATTTTAAATCTTACGTACTGGATGTCCATTGACCTTAAGTACGTTGCTGGAAGTCCAGGTAAAATGACAACATTTAATATAGAGATTGAGTCAGCCGTTTCCGACTCCAGTGTCGCATTTACGGGTATAACCTGATGTAAGGTATTTTTGTTAACTAATATAATTCCGGCAACATCAACAGAATGACGCACGATACTCGCAACAAGCTTAATGCTGATCTTAATATAATTAATGTCGTTCTTTAAGTCAGAAAAAAATTCCTTTAGATGAATTTAAGGCCATTTCAGATAATTTAAGAATGAAAAATACAGAAGTTAAGCATACCGTGACTTGTAATATGAGCTGAATCAAGCCCAGATAAACATGTAAAGCACACAGAAACAAAAAAGTAAAGTTTACTGGGGTGCAGGGAAAACTAAACAAAATAGATGTATCTTTAGCAAGATTTACACTCAGCGTAAACAAATTTGTTTAGTATGACTGCAGCTGCTGACTCTGTAAATTCGTTCAGGTAACAAGGTTTTGCAATGCCGCAATAGAGTTATGCACAGCAGGTGAAAATATTGATTGGCTAAAACCTAAAACCAACACGTGCTGTTTGTATGTATAGGGTTAGTGTGACGATGTCCCACCACGATTCTGTAGAATCTCTTTTGTTCGGCTAGGTATAGAGGCTACCATGCTTCCTATGCAGATAAGCAGAGTTCGAAGGATGAACAATAATAATAAGAGTAATAGAGAGATTAATAATAATAATAATGCACTTGATAAAGCACCCTCAGAGAACTCAATCTCTTACTAGGCGCTTTAAATTTGCTGCAAAGGAAACACGATCGAATGGTGAGTGGTATCATGCTTGATAAACAACATGAATAACATGGTTATGGGTGACATACACAGGGTCAGCATGTAAGTATGGTTAGTGGCAGCATGCAACAGTGTCAGCACGCATAAGCACAGCAAGGACGAATCACAGGGACCCACTAAATGCTGTCCTAAATAGGTGTGTTTTTAAGTTCCTTTTAAATGTGGTCAGGTCAGGGGATGTTCTGACGCAGGTCAAGAGGGAGTTCCAGGCTTTGGGAGCATACGTACGGTCTCCAAAGAATTTAAGGTTTGTACGAGGTATTTGTAGACTGTTGGATTCCGAAAAGCGGGTGGTACGATGCTTGCTTGGCCTGATGGGGGAGTATATCTGAGAGATAGGCTGGAGCCATAGAATGAAGGGACCTAAAAGTGAGCGGCAAAACCTTGAAGTCAATCCGTTGCTTGATTGATAGCCAGTGCAGGTCGGCGAGAAGCGTAAGTGGGACATCCTCACATGGATGGCAGCAACCAGCATTTGAGGCCGATGGCGGTAACCCGGGTTACCACGGTCACCCGGGTTCGGGTGGATTGCGATGGCTACCCGAATATCGATCCAAATTATATGCAAATAGGCTAAACAATGTCGAGCTCATCGAGTTCTTAAATCATTCATTTTTATAGCGCCCTAAGAGAACTTAATCTCTATTCAGGCGCTTCACATATGCCTCGGGGCTCGAGCCCACGACCTCGGCCAGACCTTGGTCGGGGCGAGCATCTTAACCGCTGGAGCAAACCAGTTCTATTCATCAGCAGGAAGATGGCGATTTCAAGAGCGATGATTTTTATTGCGAAAGTGCGAAGCGGCTGACCTGATCCAGGGCGGGAATCCAGGGCTTGATCATGAAAATTGGGCATATTGTATCGAGAAATAGCTTAAGATTGATGACTGATTTGGGACAACCGCTTGTGCCTTGTTCGAGCACCCCACGGAGCGTATTTGCACGCCCGGAGCAGCCTTCTGCGCCGATGCTCTTCTGTTTCTGCCACGAGTATGCGCCATATCGGATGCCGCTGCCAACGGCGAACCAATACTCTCAGGATCTTCGTCCTTACTGCCATCGATACTACATTGGCGAGCACTGGCGCCGAGATTCCGAACATCCTGCATAATCTTTTCAGACCAGCTGGTGGCAATGAAGTTCCCGGGAAATGTTTTCAAGAACTTGCACACCAGTTCCATTGCGTTGTTAAGATCATCATTGCTAACATCTTTCATATCGTCATTATAGCCAACCGCAGCGTGTATCCTTTCGTTGAGCTCTTTTGCACATAGTTCTTCAGATTGCTTCGAAATGATTCCGACGGTGTTGCTCATGAATCAGGTCAACGGCGTTTTCGACTTCAAAAAGCTATATTTTTTAGGGTAACTATTCGCAAAATAAATAATTATTTGTGATTATACTTTCGAAAATTCGGTTACCCGGGATACCGCCATCGGGCTCATTTGTGACATCCTGTCTCGAAATTTTACAATACACTGCTTGCTAGGCTACCGACCTGTGCAATCAGGTGCTTACAGTTGGTGCAAAATTCTGCAGCCAGGCTTGCCTGCCAAAAGGGGCACAGTTGCCACGTCACACTACTTCTCGCTGACCTGCGCAGACTCCTAATAAAGCAGCATGTCAACAGCGTGCCGACCCTATGCGTTTCATGAGCCGACCCCTGATAGTGCTCGCCTAGATTCACCGTTGAAGTTTTAATATAGAGAAAGTGCGACGCGTACCAGAGCTGGAGCACATGTCTATTGATTGTGTATGTAATTGTGTACATTGAACTGTTTTGAAATTTTCATTTAGGAGACTGCCATCGCGTCCTATCCTTATCTAAGATTTTGGGCTGTCTACTACAGTGCGTTGTTGCTAGCAAATGTAAAGCGCCTAGAGAGAGATTAGGTTCTCTGAGGGCGCTTTATCAAATGAATTATTATTATTATTATTATTATTACAAATGTAAATAGCTTCTGAGTGGTGTCTAGGCTGGACCAGTGTAATTTTATTTTGTCTGCATTTTAGGAAAAAGCCGTTACGCCTCTGCAGCTGGGATGAATGTGGCTGCAAGGCTAGGGAAGAATCTCAAAGATTCAGCCACGTGCTTCCTTTGCTGAAGTAGCTGCGATGGCTCGCGGTCGATCAACGCATACAAAGTAAAATTCTTACACTGATCTGCATGGCCCGCCATGGCTTGGCTTCTTCGAACCTAACAGAACTGCCTGCCGTATCATTCTAAGCCACCTTGTGCCATCAAGTTGTAAATGGAGAATGCACGAGCTGTTGTACTCCCACGCTCAAAGACAGCTGGCGACAGGGGTCTTTTGTCTGCTGGTCCTAGGATGTGTAACTCATTACGAAAATTCTTAAGCTAAGACATTCGTTCTCATCCTTCCGACGGCGGAACACCTTTTCCTGCCATCCCGAGCTGGTACTTTCATGCTTCTCACTTTCTTGACCGCCATTCGGTTTCTGCTATATTTCTCACTTTCTTTTTGTTGCGTGAGATCAACTCTATTGGCTACCGCCTTTGCAATAATAACCACTCCGGGGCTGTGCGTGTGCAATAGAAGACTCACCAGCGTTCAATCTGCTTAGTTTATGTCACTTTGTGGAGTTACATGCTGCATGCAATACATGCTTACTTTCAATCTTACGTTAAGTGCCGAGAGAGAGAGAGAGAGAGAGAGAGAGAGAGAGAGAGAGAGAGAGAGAGAGAGAGAGAGAGAGACGCAATTCTCTTAGGGAGTCATACAAAGTATTCTTCGCTGTTACTTCTATTACCTGGTAATATATTTGATTACTTTTCCTTCACTTTGAACTAGCGTCGGGTGTTTTCTAAAGGAACAGCATGTCCCCACTGAACTTATCCAGAGATTGGGAGCGGTGGTCGTGAATCGATGAAGTCAGCTGAGGACGAGCGAGACTAAAGTTTTTTTTTATTTTATGTATTTCAAAGCAAGCACTAGCACAGTGGCCACAAACAGTTATGAAAAAGTCCCGCCGGGACTTCACCATCCGGGCGAACGACTCCGGCGTCCGTGAGCTGCATGCCGGCAACGCCGCAGACGCGGCTGCCGCGCTTTCCAAGCAGTCGTGGGAGCCGTTCTTAGGGGTAGCGACAACTGAAGACGCACTCACTGCGCTAGATTTTGACCAGCTTTGGCTCGCTTTAGACAACAAGTAGTACTACACAAATTTATTGATATGGAGCTCGAAAGTCGCTGAGTTCAAAATCTGAAGAAAATTCCTCGTGTGACACATGTGAAGCGCCTGAAAAGAGATTAAGTTCTCTTAGGGTGCCATACAAATGAATCATATTTTTATACTATGTAGGAAAAATAAAACACCTACCGTTTTTAAGTGAACTCGCATGATTGAATTACAGATAACCAATTTTGAATGATCCTCACCCTATTAGATTTATTATGGTAGCCTAATTATGATACTTTTTTGCATTTGAATCAAAGTGAAAGCATGATACACTGTAACAAATCAGCAAGGAATTATACGAATTACAATTAATGAATCGACTCTTATTATATATATATATATATAACAAATAAGATATATATAATATATATCAATATATATATATATATATATATATATAATATAATTATATCAATATGTATATATATATTGAAATAATGAAATAAAACTACATTCTCATGAATAGATGGATATTTATCTTTCTGAATGCACAATATACATTTATTCTTCTTCCAGTTAATAATATTTTTATTCAGGAAACGTTACTAGCCGAAGGTCTCACTAGCCAATTGTACTGAGTCATTACATATTAGATTGATCGTGGTAGCCTAATTATGATACTTTTTTGCCTTTGAATCAAAGTGAAAACATGATACCATACATTTAGGCATGCGTTGGGTTATCTCAGCTTGCAGAAAGTGGCAATGCACCGGGATAAAAGTTCAGTTCTCATAAGGACCTATTTGGATGGTAACATTTTATTCAGTGTACTCAGTGAATCCCAATAGTGACTTATTTAAAGTTTTCTAGACGTATTGTCCCAACGGGGATTCCCTTCGACTTTGCTGCGCTTTGAAATTTTGGGAGAGCAACCTTTCGGATGCATCCGGTACAATCCCGTTATACAATTTCATGTTTTGTTTGTCAGATTTCATTGCACGAACCACATGCCAGCGTGATATCCATACAATATTCATGCAATCCGCTCGAATTGCAGGTCTGCCGCAAGATAATGCATTCTCAGCAAGTTTAGTTTTTTGCCAACGTTGATAACCATGAACTGAAAAACACCAGAATCTTCAATAACGGCTTGAAATGCTGGGCACCTGAAGCAAACGACCGGCGTACCTCTTACATTCAATTTTCTTTCGGTGTTCTTCTGACGGTACGACGGCCTATAGTGTAGTTACCAAGATACGTCTGTGAACGACTAAATAGAGAGACGTTACTTAGGTGATGGATCTGAACTTGTAGATACGCAATGTGGTTTGGCATACAGAACGCTGGCCCAGAACAACGCCAACGGTTTATTATACAAGGCACGGAGCAGCAAGACGCACGACTGCCTTCGCTCCCTTCTCACACTAGAGTACCCTTCCACTCCTCCGGTTGACCCCGATGATTCATCGAGGACCACAACTGTGCAGCGGCCGATCCTGATGGTGAGTCCACCATCTGGCCACCAGCGGTTACCGGCCTGTGTCCATGCCACATCATAGGCTCCTTAGAGGAGCCGGCATACAGTCAAACTACACGCCCCTTGACCTTAAGGTCACAAGTTTGCAACACCAACACGTAGCTGCAACACACGTAGCTGCAACACACGTAGCTGCAACACACGTAGCTGCAATACACGTAGCTGCAACACACGTAGCTGCAACACACGTAGCTGCAACACACGTAGCTGCAACACACGTAGCTGCAACACACGTAGCTGCAACACACGTAGCTGCAACACACGTAGCTGCAACACACGTAGCTGCAACACACGTAGCTGCAACACACGTAGCTGCAACACACGTAGCTGCAACACACGTAGCTGCAACACACGTAGCTGCAACACACGTAGCTGCAACACACGTAGCTGCAACACACGTAGCTGCAACACACGTAGCTGCAACACACGTAGCTGCAACACACGTAGCTGCAACACACGTAGCTGCAACACACGTAGCTGCAACACACGTAGCTGCAACACACGTAGCTGCAACGTACAGGGCAGCATGAACGAGCCTATCTAAGCAGCAATGAACGAGCCTATCTATGAACGATGCAAACTAGACCCTACACATCCTCGACATAGCAGCTAGCATCAATAGCTGACCCCACAGGCTACCGGACGGCTGATCGCAAGAGGCGAGCTGGTGCACGGCCTTTTGCGACCAGCCGGCAACGTGAGCCACCGACCATCGTCATCGAGCTGACGTCCACGGCCACTGTTTTCCGGACACCAACCGCCGTCGCTCCATCCGCCTCTGTCGATTCTGCCGCCGCGTCTCCGATATACGCAGCTGCTTCTCCGTCCTGCACAGTCTCTCCGGCCTGTGCAGACTCTTCGGTCTGCACACACTCTCCTGCTTGTGCCGCGTCACAGCCCTCCGGCTGGTCGCAGGCCAGCGTCACCTTCATGGCTTGCGCTGCATCGCCGGCCACTACCTATCTGGAGGACGCCGCCAACTCTGCCGCGGACGCCGCCACCGACTCTATCGCGGACGCCGCCGACTCTGTCGCGGGCGCCGCCGCCTTCGTCGTGGACGCCGCCGCCTCCCACGCAGACGCCGCCGCCTCCCACGCAGACGCCGCCGCCGACTCTGTCGCGGACGCCACCGCCTTCCACGCGGACGCCGCCGTTTTACTCGCGGACGCCACCACCTTCCACGCGGACGCCGCCGACTCTGTCACGGACGCCGCCGACTCTGCCGCGGACGCCGCCGCCTTCCACGCGGACGCCGCCGACTCTGTCGCGGACGCCGCCGACTCTGTCGCGGATGCCGCCGACTCTGCCGCGGACGCCGCCGACTCTGCCGCGGACGCCGCCGCCGACTCTATCGCGGACGCCGCCGCCGACTCTGTCGATTCTGCCGCCGCGTCTCCGATATACGCAGCTGCTTCTCCGTCCTGCGCAAGATTCTAACCGCTGAAAGACCGCTGAGAGAAGATTACGTCCAGTTCGTTTTGACCTACAGCATTTCAGTCAGCAGTGACGGAAGGACCTTTAAAGACTACGCCCCTTTTGGAACGAAGCTGGTAAGCTGGGGCCACTTGGCGACGATGCACCTATCATGACTGCCCGACCGGAGAAGCACCGCACAGCAGCTTTGCATAATGGTGGCTGAGCAGAGAGAAACAACGTTAAAGTTTTATTCCGAATCCTTGAACGTGTAAAATAAGAAAAATATGGCTCATTACAAGCTCGCCCCGTCGAAGCACCTGATATTTGAATTGAAGCCTATACTTGTGTAGCGCCCTGCTGGCCTTGGCTGAATTTTAGCGCGAACAAGAGCTGTTCGGCGCCGGGCTAGAGCCCCTTTGTCCTGGAGCAGTGAGCAGAGAGGAGCGTCAGTGCGGTTAGAGAGGAAGCGCTTACGAGCAAGCCAGGAAGCTCCCTGACCAGCGGTGGCGAGTCGGCCTTTAGAATTGGTCCGATACCCGCGGGAGCGGCTGATTGATGTTGACTGGCCTGTCAACCTTCGCCATCACTCTGTCCAAAAAGAATCGTGTGGAACCCATTCGCCATTCAAGCTGGACAGAGGGGACATTCCAGTGGCCTAGTGCCAGTATTAGTTCCTTACCGTAATGGGCCATGGTGTCGGGCCCAATACCACTGGGCTCTTGCCCCATTGTCTCAGCCAAGTATTTAAGAGTCGAGCGACGCTCGCTCTGGGTCTCTTTGGCCTCGTGTCTTTTTGGCCTCGTGTCTTTTTGCCTCGTGTCTTTTGTCTTTGGTCCGGCTCTGCGCCTCGACGCCGTCGGGCACTCGTTTCTCTGAAAGCGAGGGAGGAGGGCGGGCTGTCCGCCGACGATGGACGGAACAGGACGAGACAGCTCTAAGAGGATTCGGTGGAACTCCACCGAAAACGGTCGTATCGCGCCCGGGCTGGCATTTTGTGTTCTTTCGTGTTTTGTGTGTTCGCGCTAGCACGTGGTCTCGGCATAGGGTTTTGCCGGTGCGAGCTAGGCGTAGTTGGCGTCTGTGGAGCCCTAGTTCTCCGGGTAGGGTTTGGGCTCCGGTTCGCGCTCCAGTGTGGAGAAGTATTTTCTCCACAGGAGTGCTTGAGTTGGCGTGTGTGGAGTATTCCTGCCGCACTGGTGGAAACCGAGTTCTAGTTCCCGGTCAGGGTTTAGACTCTGGTTCAGGCTCCGTCTATTTGGGTCGTTTCCCATTATACTCGTAAGCAGCCCCAGTGTGGAGAAGTATTCCCTCCGCAAGAGTGCTCGAGGTGGCGTGTGTGAAGTATTCCTGCCACACTGTTGGAAACCGAGTTCTAGTTCACCGGTCAGGGTTTAGACTCTGGTTCGGGCTCCGTCTATTTGGGTCGTTTCCCATTATACACGTAAGCAGCCCCAGTGTGAAGAAGTATTTCCTCCGCAAGAGTGCTTGAGTTGGCGTGTGTGGAGTATTCCGGTCGCACTGGTGGAAACCGAGTTCTAGTTCACCGGTCAGGGTTTAGACTCCGGTATGCGCTTCAGTGCGGAGGAGTATTCCCTCCGCAAGAGTGTTTACGTTGGCGTGTTTGGGGTATCCCCTCGGCACAGGTGGGAACGGATTCCTAGTTCACCGGTTAGGGTTTAGGGTCCGGGTCGCGCTTAGTGTGGAGGAGTATTCCCTCCGCAAGAGTGTTGGTGCAGTTGAGAACGTGCGAGGAGTGTGGAGATAAAGCTGAACTAGACGCGCAGCGACTTTGTGCGCTTGCGAATAAAGTTCAGTAAAATCCCCAATCTATGTGTCTCGCTTTCCAATTCACGCCGCGGACTCACGACCCCCTTTAGTAACGGTAAGCAGGTCAGCGCCAGAAACGCTCGTTTCGTGGCGGCCAGCTTATTGCGCGTAGGCGCGCACCGAACGGCATTAGGCGATAGGCTACGCCGCTAGGTAAGCGGCAGGTCAAGCTTACCCCGCCGAGCCTTCGGCGTTACACTTGCACTGTACTCTGTCGCTGCTCGCTCGCCCGCTCGCAGGCAACGGCAGTTCAATTGTTCCACGTTTGTAGGTTCTACCAGGAAACATTGACGGTTACTCGGTGAAGGAGAACTTGCTGCCGCGACCGATTCTCAGAGCGATAGCACTGAGAATTAATCCACTGAGCTACCACAACGATCCCAGGGTAAAAGTAAAGGCGCTCGGCTGCTAATGCCATCTATGTTTGTACGAGAGACTCTGTGACTGTACAATGCCTGCGAATAAAAACACGCTTTGAGGCATTTCGTTGTGATTGATATCTCTCAGTACCGCAATTGCATCACGGTAGCTATTGATAATTTGTTTTGACAATACATTTTAATCTGACTGACCAAGCTCACTTGCGTTTCGTACGTACTAGTTTCCAGTGCGTCTCGTATCCTATAAGCAACGCTACTAGAGACCTACCCGTGCATGAAACTAGTCCGCGGTTGTTAGCTTATGGAGACGTGGAATAACTTTACTAGGCAGACTCGTCACTCACGCAAGACATGAAGAGGCAGTCTTTCAGAAATAGCTGCAACTAATAGTTGCCATGGCTTTGCTACGGCAATGTAAGCGAGGGCGGATTGTGAGGAAAAGTTTACTCAGTACTCCTCTATGAATATGAACCAATCTAAAAACTGATATCATACCACGAAACATAGTTTTGCACACCATAGTCTCTGTAGGTCTTCTAGCCAATCAAATCGTGCAGCTGCAGTGCTTAGTCTTGACGCCAACGCAGAGCTTTCGTGAGAGTCTCTGATCGCTCCACGATCCGTTCAAATCGGATGGAATCAGAGTTTTACCAGGACTTTAGAGAACACAAGGCTGCCGTTCTCAGCTGAAAAGCAAATGTAAAGCACCTAGAAAGAGATTGAGTTCTCTGTGGGCGCTTTATCAAGTGCATTATTATTATTAAAAGCCATTAAGCTCGTTCACGACATCCAATATTACTACAACTGCTACTAATAATAAAAACAGATTTTCTATAGGGACCTATGGGAACTCAATACCTTGCTAGGCGCTTTAAATTCGCTGCAAAGGAAGCACGATTGAATGGCTAGAGGTATCACGCTCAATTACACAACAAGAATATCATTGTTACTACTTTAAATAGCTTGCTGCATTCCGCCTTCTGGTGGACATCCTCATCGTTTGCTAATTTGGGTGGACTCGTCTCAGAAGACGCTGCTACGGCCGACGAGTTTACCGGTTCCGAGCTACTCAAGACAACCCTTCGCAAAATGTACAGTTTTCAGTGCAATGAAAACTAGTAATTATAAACCGTTTTCATAGCTCTATAATCTAATTTCACTTTGGATTTTGACATCTTAGAGATGCGAAACGTGATTGGTTTCTTGAGCTTGACTTGAGTAGTCACTTTTAACTGTTAATCACACTAGCTCTCCGGTGGTTACGTCGCAGGCGTTGGCGGCAGAACATTTATATAGCGGATAGAACCTGCTCGACTAGGATAAAGCCTTCTTGACTACGATAAAGCCTGCTTGGAGACTAGGATAGAGCCTGCTTGACTAGGATAGAGCCTGCTTGACTAGGATAGAGCCTGCTCGACTTTTCTTAACTAACTTTCTTAGCATGGTCTAATGAGTGCTCTAATGCATCACTGAGCTTTTTGACTTTGATTCACTCGAACTGGATAGTTGGCTGCTATTGCACGTGCAGAGCAATGGCGTCAGTGCAGGACATCAGGGCAGCAAGCAGCTAGCTGCTAGCAAACAGCTGCCTGCATGCCAGGCTGCCAAGACCTGTCAAGAAATATGATTTTTCTCGAAGGCTGTCAAAAATTGGCTACGAAAGCCGCCCAGAGAAACATGTGAATGTAGAATGGAGCCCCAATCGGTGCGAATCTCTGCTGCCTTTAGGATTAGGCAGCTACTTGCTTCTGTGCTAATCTGACTCGTGGGCGTCACCAGCTTGCGGAGCACTGCTATGCTTCTGCGAATCTTCTTTTGCAAGCAAAGAGTTAGTCCTTCATCAAAGCGGCTCGTTCATGTACTCCCTGCCCCTAGAGGTCAATTACAAAATAACATTTGCAAAACTCACACAGGCTCACGAACCCACGCACAGGCTCACACACACGCACGCACGCACACACACACACACATGCACGCACACACGCGCACGAACACACGCACAGACAAATACACAAACACTCACACAACCATGTACAGGCTAGAGCTTTCGCGATGGCCAAATGGTTATTGTAACAGACTGTGGTTCCTGAGGGTCGAGGCGCCAGCTGCTGGATGAGGGGCAGGGTACTCGAGAAAAGGCCACAAGGTCGGTGCCGTGCGGCAGTGATCATAAGCGAGCCTGCTCTTGTCAATTTTTTTCGCTTAGTTTTCAGGTAGGCCGCGAAACACGAATAGTCACCGTCACCGCTACCGCAAGAGCACACACATTACGAAGCCTTGCAATGAGCCAGCAAGGTAACGACGCAAGGTTGCGTTTGTAACTAGTGTGGTGTGACTTGATAAACGAGAAGCTACAGGCTAGCTATCTAGCAACGGGTAGAAGGCGCCGCAGGCAATTGATTAATGTGGGGGAGTTTGCTTACATGCAAAAGTACACTAATTAAATGACGCTCTTTGAAGCTCTCTACTAGCTGCCAAGTTCTTGATTGCCGAAAAAACTTTCAAGTCAGTAGCTATAATACTCCTTTTGAAGTTCAAATTAAAGGTTATGTTAGCTATGTGAAAGATCTAGTGATACTAGTATCCTATAAAGTTTCATAAGCATTAGCTAGATGCTGGAAATACGGTGGACTGAATGGGGAAAAGACCGATCAAAAACTCCCTATCAAAATATGTGAGCAGATGTGCTGCACGCTGTAAATTCTTTTCAAATATGCGCCTGCTTGAAGATTCAAACTACTCCTGTTGTTGTTTTAGCTTTTGCTCGCATTTTGATCAAGAGAGCTCGTAACAGCCGCCCAGCCATCGCTCTTGTGCAGACAAGTGGCGATCGCCAATTGCTTCGAGCACGAAGCAATGAGACCTGTGCAGGGCGCATCGAAAGCTGATCGGCTCGCTCGTATCCCTCCTGGCCAGTCAAACAAGTACAGGAAAGGGCGACCGCATGTGAAGACTGGAGAGGGGCGGGGAGGCCTCGGACAGCCAGTCTTGGATGAGCAAGAGAGACAGACCAAGGAGCAGGTGCAGCGACACACACACACACACACACACACACACACACACACACACACACACACACACACACACACACACGCACACACACACACACACACACACAGACACAGAGAGAGAGAGAGAGAGAGGAGAGAGAGAGAGAGAGAGAGAGAGAGAGAGAGAGAGAGAGAGAGAGAGAGAGAGAGAGAGAGAGAGAGAGAGAGAGAGAGAGAGAGAGACAGAAACAGAGACAGAGACTGGGAGAGAAAGAGAGAAGAAGTGAGTGAGAGGTGAGAGAGAGACTGAGAGACAGACAGAGGGGAGTGCCTTTAATCTCAGGAAAGCTGGACGCCGCAGACTCAGAGCTCAGGACTAAGGGAGAACTAGCAGGTGGCTGGCAGAGCTGCTTTGCCCAAACAGCATTTCATGTGCATTCAGCTGCAGAACCCTTTAAGTTAAAAAGTCCCAAGAGACAAGCTCCGAGAAAAGATTCCAGAGAAGCAGTCTCAGCACAGCTTTTACAAGTCGAAATGCCTGGCGGAGTGTCGCCGGTATCCCTTCCTCAGCTGCATCTCCTGCTGCAGCTGCTGCGGCCAAGTCGTCGAGCAGTGTCGCTGGAGGTAATCTCAGCCCAAGCCCGTTGCTAACACCCCCAAACACATCCGAAATAACATATCCAAACGATCATCCACGTAGTTCTTCACTTGGCTGTTGACCAATCTAACGACATCTACTTGCTATATGGTGACACGGCCCAAAGTGAACTTAATTGAGGCAAAAGTTTAGGACATGATCCTCATACTGTAATAATTAAGCTTGCCAGCACAAAGTTGTAAAACTAGGCCACGTTGATTACGAATATGGTAAATCCAGCTAGAGGTAATTTATGAATTGCAGTATTGTGTCCATTATGCAGGGAATAGAGATCAAGCAATCCTGACAGCATTAATCAAAGCCGTGAAGCTTGTACACTTGTGGTTTGGCATTAAATGATGAGCAATCACCTTCAGCATCCCCACCTCCAGCATAATTCTCCACTCCGCAACCACCACTTTCAGGGCAACCAAGGATTGCCCACTGCAGGACCTTGGTCGTGAAAAGCGACCACCTTACTAGAGGGCCATCACGGCCCACTGAGTGTATCCTAACTTATGTTGTTGAACATTGGGATAAGAAGATAGTTAACATGAAGATGACAGTGACGATCCTGATTACAATCCCCAAGAAGATGAAGGTTATTTACAAGCATTTTGCTTTGAAGAAGAAGTAGAATATCCTTATACAAACGAAGATGAATTATAAAAAATTATTATTTATATAGAAATGAATGTTTCAAGAATTCTTAGTTGTGAGAATCTAGAAAAATGGCAGTTAAAATTGTCTACAAAAACTTGAAGGAGTTGATCAAAGAATTGTTAACCATTCACTAGATAAACATACTCCTGATTTAGATAGGTCGTTAACTAGCATTCTTGTAGCAATCTGTGAGACACGTGATAAACTAATGGAATGTCGTGGTAAGTCTAATACAATGTTGTCAGAAGCAGAAAAGAAATCAAAGTCTCAAAAAACAAGCCCTGGCGTTCAAATTATTACTTCAATCTAATTTTATTAAATTGTTCAAGAGGTTATAGGAGAGTGACAACAACACAAGATATCGCTGTAGGGGCGATGTCTCAGTTTTTTCTTTTACAATTCGCCTCGCTACTGGGTTGAAAGATTCAACCTGAAAATCAAGTGCTGGCGATGCTTCAATTTCAAGTGCTAGCAAAGCGAGTGCCCGGCTGATGTCCTCATCTACAACGAAAATTGCCACATCTGTGAATGCAGGCAGCAACAGAGAGCTGTCTGTGCAGACGGTGTGTCTGCTCTCTAGCTACAATACAGGAATACCTCATATTCATTAGAATATTTCCTATGCTGCACATCCAAAGCACATTTGCTATCATCAGCTGCAAGCGCGAGCTGCACTGCCATACTCTGATAGGTTAGGTTACAACGAGTTCAGAGATGTTCAGTGATGATGCGATGATGAGTGATTATTCATGAGTTTAGTTCAATCACATTTCAGCTACTGTTAAAAGAAAAAATATTGATGGATATACGACTAATCAAGTCGTTTCAATACCCGTCTTTGCATATTTGCTGCTAAAAAATGAAGTTTGTATAATACAATGACTTCATTGATTGCCTCTACATTAAGCACCGTGCATGGCTGTATTTTCAGCTTTCCTACTAGGCCCCTATCTTCTATTCCCCACTTGTTCCTGCCAGCTAAATCTCAGCGGCTGCAAAACGCTTAGCAAAAATGTAAGCCACACATCCCATACATAGTCTTGTCACTGATTCATGAGATGTGCATCACCAGACCAGAGTAGCCTCTAAATGCACAGCTATGGAGATTTACAAGGGAGCCTGTCCAATCGTTTAATGAGCTCACCTTTAATCCTCCGAAGTTTTTGGTGTTTGCTATATTTTCCATTAGGAATAGCAAAGAGAGCTGTAGGGTCGAATCGGGGAGACAGAGGAAAAAATATTCAGTCATGAAGCAACAGCTCAGGACGGCATGAAATAGGTGTGCAGTCAGCTAATCGACCGAACAAGATTAGACTGCTGGGACCCAAACCACCCAGCTGCTCAACCAGATCGTTAGTTGCTGATAACGATAGCAGTATAATTTGAACCACCAAGAGACTCATCAAAACCGAAGGTATCGTGGCGTTCAAAAATGGTGGAATAGTCGAATGAGTCGAATGCTACTGACGTGTCTAGCAGGACCGTAGATGTAAGGATGCCACCATAATTTCTAGCAAGCAAGCCGTCAATAAAAAGAATCAGAGTTTGAATACTGGCCTCAAGGAAAGCCTAAGCCTACTTTAAAACATAAAACATAGTGCAAACAGATCGTAATACTGCCAATTTAACAGTACTCGATGAAAAATGCAATTACATGGCTTTGGAAAAGTCGAATTGAGAGTAGTCACAGAAGGGAATCTAAGATATTTTCCAGCTAAATGTACACTCTATATATTTCCAAAATATTGCTTTAGCTTTTAGCAAGCGATATACAGGCAGCACAGACAAATGTTGGCTCCATAAGTCCTGAGGCAGCAAGATAGTTGCTGCCGGACCAGGCTTTTAACATGGTCTTTGCCAAGACCAATCGATGTTGCAACTGAATTACTAGTTTTTAGCACGAGCTTTATCACACCGTCCTCCTACCCGATCGATCATTCGGGCAGTGATTACTCTACGCTGTCTATCAAGCTAAGCAAGGCATTTAATAACTACATATTGGCAAAGCCCAGAGGTGCACAGGCAATTGTGAAGGGAACTCGATAATTATCATTCGCGAGTTCACTCAAATCGACGAAACAGCTAAATGAAATTAGGTGGATTTGATTGAAGTAAAAATGCAATAAATCCAACAAATGGTCTTCTTTTAAATTGCTGCATTATCAATTATGTGAGGCAAAGCCATCCTGCAATCCTGACAACATTGCTCACAGCCGTGCAGCTAGCAAACTAGTAGCTAGGAATGTGAAAGTTGTGTTCAAAAAATGTGAACTCACGTGCAACGTTACCACTTGTAGCCTCACGCTTACAGGAGATAACTTCGGCTAGGACTCGGTCTAGGCGGTCTACAAGGAAAAGCATCCCAGGGAGGGTGACTAACATCAGAAATTTTGGCTGACAGCCCCACGAACCAGGGCATGCATCAGCTGCAGAGCTTTGCAGGCAGCTACCTGTGGTCAGCTCCAGAGTTCCCATCCATGAAGTGACCACTTCGTCTAAGTCATTAGGCAGAGATCCATTCAGAGCCACAAGCTTTTCAGCATCCGGTGTCTCACTGAAGCTATCCAGCTGCTTGCCAAGCTCTCTGAGCCTCAATCTCAAGGTCGCCTGCTGATCCAGGAAATCAGGGTCGGTGGCCAAATCTGACATACTGTTTACATATGCTGAGGCTTGCTGCACTGACTGGTTTAGCTGCTCGGCCAAACTTTGCAGGGTGACAGCAGTCTCCTCGAGCTGGTCGTAGCAGTATTCGAGCTTCATCTCGGAGTCCTCAAAGGATTTGGTTAAAGCATCCACTGCATACTTTTTCCTGGTCCTCAACTCGTCCCGATGGGTGGAACGTGCCGATTGGATGTCCTTGAGCAAGGTCTTAGACTTCAGCAGCTGCTCTGACTTGCCATGCACACGCCCTAGAAGCTGCTTAATGCTCTCTCGTTCGTACTTCAAAAATCGTTCGGCTTTCGGGCTTTTTAGCAGCTGCGCCTTCGAGTGTCCCAGGCCCTGGCACTGGATGGTGCAGTCGATGCATGTTGCTTTCTCGCAGTGGAAGCACAGCAGATCCAGCGGTTTCTGGTGCTCTGGGCACAGCTGCTGCACTTCGGCTTGCAGTACTTCACTCGAGATCTGTTATAAGTCAACGGTCACGTGATCCGTGCCATATTGGTCATGCTGGCATACGCAGGATGGACACAAGGATCTCCTGCACTGCTTGCACCAGAAGTAGGCTGTCTCGTCCGGGCTGCCAGCTTCCCTGCATCCACTGCACTTGTCTGCATCTCTCACAGCTTTTGTATGTCTCCCCAAGTTGGCAATGAAGCCGTTGTGATGCTTTGGTATTCTGATGTCGGTGACTACTTTGCAAGTAGGGCAGAGCATGCTCTTTGAGCCCTCTGAAGTGCATGCACAGCGACTACAGCAACTGTGCAAGTAGCGCAGCAGCAGAGGCTGCTCTGCAACTTGTCCGCAGGCGATGCAAGACAGCAGGCGTTCATCCATCGATGCGAATTGGTGCATCGGCAGCCCTTGTGCCGTGGCTGATCTCAAAAAGGCTCTAACCCAAGGTCTTGCTGGCAGGTCAGCTACAGAGATAAGCACAAGAGATAAATTGTGATAACTAGGGATGAAACAAAAATATTTAACAGCAGACATTATTATGAAATAACTGCAAATAAAAGGATATTGATAATAGCCCAGCACGAGAATCAAAACATCGTCTCATAATTGCCTATCCAGAATGGATAAAAATGGATGACAATGAAAATACGAATGCTTTCATGCTAAACAACATTTGACTGATATTGAAGCCGTGGGGAATAGTGTTGACGTTTTGCAGCTTGTACTGGACTGGATTATTAGACCACTACGTGGCAGCTCTATAGTTACCGAATGCACGACACTTGAAGTAGCAGGAAAGATGGCCAAACCCTGCATTATTGAATCACATACAGCCTGCCCGTGAGTCAGATATACCATCTCATTGTCTGCAAACTGGCACTACATATTTGAAAACAAGGTGCACAGCCTCTAAGCCAGAAATTGATAACGTTTTAGATGCGACAAAGCAGTATGACCAACTTTTGTACAGCCGAGCCCCTGCCTGGTTTCTCTTGCAGATGCTAAGAAAAAGTCACACTCATGTGCACATGTTCATCCACCCACGTGTGCACACAACCTTCGTGCAAGTGCACATATACACTCAACAGTGCACCCACGAAACACATACAAACAGACACACACACACACACACACACACATGTGTGTGTGGAGCTGTGTACTATGCATGATGCACGGGTACTAAATATTTTCGACGTTGCTCTCACTTAGCACAACAAAGCAGGCCTCAACCATCTCGCTGTGACAAAATTCTCCCCGATCCTTCTGTAAACATTGTCATACTGTAGCATACATAAAACATATATTCTGCAGCAACATGCTCACATAAATAGCAACCGCAGCTGGAAATACGCATAGATAGCAAATATTAAGGCAAGCACAGAGAGAAGCATATATATTAGCAGCTCTGGTCTGGCCCAGAAGTAGGGGTTGCTAGCAGCTCTGGTTTGGCCCAGAAGTAATGGGTTGCCTTCAATTATCAAGGTCGTGGGCTGAAGTCCTGCATCACATGTAAAGTGCCTGAAAAAGACGTGGTTTCCCTGAGGGTGCTCTACGAATAATTTATCTACTTATATATATATATATATATATATATATATATATAGTAATGAGTATATCTACTGCTCTCCAAAAGTTTCTGTGCACCTGGTCCATCGATCTGAGTTCGGTTGTTGCTTGTATTCGTGTAAGTCATTAAGCTACACTAATTATTGAAGATTACAAATCTGCCAATGTAATTCTGTACGAAGTTTCAATTTGCTGCGCTTGGCTTAATAAATAACTGCTGTCATCGGCAACTGAGTCAACCATTCCCGTGTAAAAAGAAGAAACGTAGTCGCGTGACTATCCACCCCCTCTCTTCGATGCCACCCAGCAGATCCCATTGTTGGCCAATTTTGTCATCGAGCTTAGCGTATCATTGGCCGAGGCATCGTCTATGCAGAAAAAATTGTTGGCTGTTTGGGCTGCGAGTAGGAAAATCAAACTGCAAGTCTCAAGTCAATGTCCGCCATTTTTAAAAGTGATATATCGTTCCAAGCCGCCTGATTTTTGTTTCTAGCAACTATTGTATGCAGGGCCATAAGCATTGGGTCGATTTTTTACGTAGCAAATTTATTAATAAAAAAATAACTATGCAGTAATAATGCATCTGTCTGCAACTCCACAAAAGCCACAAAGAGTATGTGAGTGTTTAGCTGGAGAGTTTTGTATAGCTCACTCAGAGCCTAAGCTGCTTTCGGTAGGCATACGGTAGCCAAAAGACTTCATCTCATGCCACAAAGAGAAAGTGAGAGGCATGGCAGAGTCAGATGTTGAGGTAGGGAATAGCATGGAAGAGGCAGCTCAGGACCACCGAAAAGGATGAGCCATAGTTGGCAGCAGGAGAGTAGTTGTCGTTGCATAAGAATCATAGAAGGGAGTTCCATAGTGTATGACCTGCTGAGCTAAAGCTTTTGCAGCCAACGGTCTTTAAGCAGAGGATTGGAACAGCTAATTTATTGTCCATACAGGACCTGAGGGCACGAGGAGGCTGAAACTGGTGCAGAGTTCAGCTAGGTACAGAGGAGCCATGCTGTGGTAGGCCTTGTGGGTCAGCCAATAAACTTTGCTCTGTATTCATTGCTCAACTGGCAGCCATCCTAGATCTTTAAGCAGAGGAGAAACGTGGTGAAACCTCTGGGACCTGAAAAACGGCAAGCATAGAATGACATCGAGATACCGAAAGGCTTTCCATTCAAGAGGCGACCGGAGTGCTACCAGGAGACACGATTTCCAGGTTGGGGGCTCCAGGCTCCTTCAGACATGATGACATAAGTAACACATAAAAACAGTTTGTGGAAAAATTGACAATTCTACTCGGCTCGTTTCTTTTGGTCTTCCCACTGCTTCTGATCCTTGGGCCTGAGGAAATTTGCCCAAGGATTTGGGTACTTCCATCTGTCATTGGTGGGACAACTGCCCCCATGCCTCTTTGGATCGGCCACTAAGTGCTAGTCATAAATGCTACTGCCAGTAATAATTCTTACATAGTGACTACATTTGTTGTGGAACTTGGGCACAGTAAATAGCTGAGACTAATAGCAAGTAAAACGTAGTGCATCCGACATTCAAAACAACTCAGCCTGGCCGTAGAGCACTGCATAAACTGAAAGCCTTTATGAGCAGGCTGGAAGACCTGAGCTGTCAGTAGGGAGCTAAATATATCAAGACTAGATTTCACCAAACTAACGTATCTGCTTGGCCGTGAAATCCTTTTCTCAGCATGGCTAGTTTTGCAATTGTAAGCATAAGTCGAAATCGCTCTAGCAGCAAGCATCTCATTGCACAGGTACAGAGGCCTGAAAGTAGTTAATTAAAGAAGCCTAAATGAGATTTGCAATTTCCTGGACCAGCTTTCAAGGCCAGAGATTTACCAGATGAAGCAGCTGATAAAGTATGCGGACTAGATTGTAAAGACGATGTGGTCATTGGTATAAGTCTTTGTGGAACATGCTGGCCAAGCTATTATTGCGCACTAGACCTTCCTGCTTATGAGCGATACTGCCTTAACTGCTAGAATGATCTAATTGTCATTTACTTGAAGATGGCCGACGGCTATACCAGTGAGAATGTCCGCAGTGCATGTTACAAGGGTAGTGACTGTTTTAAGTGCTGAAAGACAGAATGTTATTGACACAGGTCTAAAGCAGTGTGCGATCTGCATATAAACAACAGCCTAGCTTGTTCTTAACGACTTGAGTGACACAATGAGCTTGAATTTGCAAGAAAATGAGGACTAGTAGAAACTCTTGGGATGACCCATGCTTGAAAGGCAGGTTTGCTGAACGTCGTAAGTTTACATAATGTAACATCCCACTGTTCAAGGAACTAAACCACCCGTGCTGTGTCAGTGCCATCTGGGTGTGCTGATAGAAATGTGCTGTAGAAACGCTTGCTTATCAATGAATGGCACGAATCCCGGTGCTCAAAATGAACGAAATGACGAATGTCACAAATCTACAGTGAAATCCAGACGGACCTAAATAGATAAAAGAGTCAAAGAGTCTTTCTGGTGACTGCTACGTCGTGATGACTAAGCAGCGAGTCGTAAAGCGAGTCAACAGAGTCAAACCTAGACTAAATCTTTTCCAAATCGCCCGAGGGATAGGTGTTACATACAGGTCTATGCGGCGACGTGTGGTATGTGACTACGCTGGTTGCGGTAAGTGACTATGCTAGCTAAAAGCAATCAGTTACGGTTACCTGATTAAAAAGCTTTAAAGGGCATGTACCTGAAGGAAAGACTTGGCAACTAACTCTCCAGCTTGCAGTGTCATGAAAATTGGCCAACTGCCAGGATCAGAGCCGCGAACTGTGCAACAACGGAGTGGGTGCGTATTATTCCGATTGGTTTTAAAAAGTTCGATCGGTCTGGAGCGTTCGAGTACCTACTAAGCAGGTAGTGTTGGCTTCATGGCACACTAGGTAAGGCGGTTGCTTTCACAACCTCGGTCCCGAGGTCGTGGGTTCGATCCCTGCGGTGGGCGATCCTTTATCGCCACTGCAAGCGGTGGTGATAGCCGTGAAGGCTCTTCTGTCGCTATACAAAAAGAGGCTGTTTAATCAGCTAGGATTTTTTTTCTTGAGCTCCTACCAAGCAAAATCAGGCACGCACCAATTGCCATTTGTGAGAACATGCTTCCAAATCTTTCTGGATTTAATATAAATGTTTTACCATGCGGTCGTGCTGAAATTATTGAGCACCTCTACTAATCGCGGCACAATGTTCGGTTCCACCCAGCACCAGACAGAAGTACTAAAAACGCACACTGCCTTCTTTTTATTATGGTGGAGCAAGTGGGATAGTTAGTAAACGCAATGACTAGCTACATAATAAATACCCTTTATATGTATATCAACTCACCCCGGTCGAAACTAGATGAACGATAATTCGACGAAGAAAAATAGCACCTACAATTAACAGCGGCCTAACAACGCCAAACCAGTGGAGACCAGGAATACATGCCCGCATGGAAACCGTGTAATTGCTTTGACAGCAAATGAATTTCCAGTGATAACTAAACCGATTTCTATTTAAACCAGGATATTATTGGAATATTCTTATGTTGAAATCGAGCATACCCCAGCCTACAACAGTGCCGGAACAAATGTTGGCTATCGGTGCTAGGCTTGCAGGACCTCCCGACCTTGTCTAGCCAATCGGAGCACAGCGTTCTTACTGCTAGCTGTTAGCAACAACGTTAACCAATCGGAGCGCAGCGTACCTGGACTGCAGACGATTGGAAGCTCGGGTTAGCATTAACGTCGCAACCTGAGTTAAGGTTTAAAATTAAACGTTGTGTTCAGAGTGGTAAAGGCCGTTTTCTGTTTATATATACGCTCACGATAATACACACACACACACACACACACACACACACACACACACACACACACACACACACACACACACACACACACACACACACACACACACACACACACACACACACATATGCGTTCGTTATCGGGGGTAGGTCAGCCAGTAGTGGGAGTTATCCCCCAATGCAATTTATTAATATCGTACACAGACCAATACAATGAATGGCATGAAAATTGGCACAAAAAACACTGGTAACATAAACTACAGTTTGATGTGATATATCTGCCGTGTGGACCTTCTGATGACCTGTAAAAGTCCAAGGTCACACAGCACTATTATTCATTTCGTTTATTTTTTCAAGCATGATTTTACTTACCATTCAATTGCATTTCACTTTACAGCAAATGTAAAGCGCCTAGAGAGAGATTAAGTTCTCAGAGGGCGCTTTATCAAGTGAATTATTATTATTATTATAGCACTGCACCTCAGCCATAGCATGTAGGTGACGAAAAACAAGATGGTTACTATATTTGTCGCCATACAACATGGAAACATACTTACCAGCATGTATTTCGAATTTCACGTTGATTGAAGTCACTATTATCCTACCTGCGACATTTTTACATGTGAGTGAAAGGATGACAAAGGCTTAGCATGACAAACACAGCCAGTTTTGACCTAAACAAGTCTATCTACCGAGGTCCAATATGCACGCGAGAAGGCAGGAATGATTATGTAACTAAAATCAATCATATATTCCAAAGTTTTAAGGTGATCGAATCATTATTTTAGAAGATATGACATAAATGACAGCAGGCATTGGACTGTCGTTTGCAGATAAACTTGAGAACTCCAAGCTATAACCAAGAGGCAGCACTAGGAAACGCTATCATCGCACGAACAGTTCAATAAATAGATAAATATGGATGTTAGGAATAGGTCAACCTAACAAGATCCTTATACAGCCTCAGCAGAACATACCGCGATAGGTCTCATACCGCAGGCCGTCAATCAAGGCTACAGCCGGGCGGCTCACCTGCAATCGCCAATAAAAATATCCAACTATTAATGACATAAATGAGAACTTGAAATCACCTAAATTTCCTTGTATAGAAAAGAATCAACATTTTCAGACTGGCTTCCAGTAAACGACGCGCTAGTTCCATCCCAGTCACCACGCTGACCGGCCGCCGGACAAGTGATCACTCGCGCCGTCGCCTCGTGCGTCATGGCGGCTACAGAACCTGGATCAGCTGTCCCAGGATTCATGCGGTGCCGTGATAATGGACTCCTTAGTAACGGCGGCCCCGGCAGCAGTAAATTCTCAATACATTATCCCTAATGTTTGTCTACTGACCGAACGACAGTCACTTCCGGTTTGTGATCCGATGTAAATATACCAATGTAAACATGTTTCTGCCAAGTAATAAGGAGTGGGCCTAGAAATGCCGTTTACCGCCGGTTGCTATGGGCGGGGCGGGGAAGCAGAGGCGGGACTAGGCACCCTGCCGATAGGGGGTTTACTCTTTCATGATCTTGTTATACTACCTGTCGGACGTGTGATCTCGAGGGGCGTGTCATTTCCGGAAAGTTTTACGTTTTATCATTTTCCAAAGTTATTTATGAGGGTCCGTTTAGGGCTGAGTAGCAGAGTTCACCAGAAAACCACAGTACCGGCTGTTATTTTTCAAAGAAAATTATTTTGTTGAGCTCGATGTACTACTTCCGGTTTAAGTAGGTCTTAGATAATAATTTTATTGACCATATTCCAGTCATCTGACAACCACCAAAATTTGAGCTTGCATTTATAACTAGTTCATCTTTAATAAGCGAATTAAAAAATGAACAATTCTTAAATTTTTTATCGGCTACCCCGTTAAAAGGAAACCTTCGACAAATTAACACAGCACAGTGACTTCCTCGGTGCAATGATGCTGTTGCAATGTTAAATTTGAACTGAGGGTCCTTTTGTCTTCAGTGGTCCTAAAGGCTGGAAAAACAACATCACTTGCACGACTCAGAATTACGAATTTCTCTCGGTTTCATTTGAGCCTTACCAACACGAGCAACCGTTGTTTAACTCCGGTTGAACCCTAGTTGAGTATTCTTGAACTCGACAACCATTTTGTCCTCACCATATTTAGTAGCATCAATGACCAGGACTACAGTCCTTTTGGAAGGGAGCTAAACAGCAGCTGATGGACCGGTCGCTTCAGGAGCCGCTATTAGTGCAGCAATCAAATCCCACTCTCCATCCAAGACTAGTAAGTAAGAACGTGCTGGTGTATTCTGGTAAAGACCCATCATACATTATCAAAATGAAGTTCTTCGGGGTCTTTCAGCTGCCTATTCCTATCTTTTACCATTTACGTAACATCCCTCATCAAACCTGAACTCAACATTAGCTGCTAGGAAATTTTTGTTTGACACTTTTCTAAATGCATCTTTGTAGTGTGCAACGTTAGAGTGAAACTTTTAAGTATACGAACGTTTGATAATCTGAAGTGCATTATTAAATTTCATACATTCGTCGGGCACGTTCTCCCGATCCATTCTCTGGCCGAAGGATAGGTAAATAGTCGCTAGTGAGTCCTAACTGTTACCACGGTCGCCTCCAACGCTGACTAGGTGTTCAAAATTACGATCTCGAGGACCTGAGCAGTGGCTGTGCCAGGGTGGATGGAATGGGGGGGGGGAGGCATTGGCACCTTTCTTTAGGGACAGCAGCCTGAACCATTATCAATTCTTAAGCACCACGGCAAATTTCAACGACAAAGGTACGGGCCATTTCCACTCGATGAGCAACCACCGAGTTAGGTATGCCTAAACACTATGATTGTGCAGTATAGTCTTTCATTGCTTGCGGGTCTTGATACACCACAAAGATCTTGCCGGTCGGACCCCTGTTGCAAATGATGTGCAATGGCTTCCACGTCTAGACAAAACTAGCCAGTGAAGTCACGCCGAGGCAGCTATACGACAATGCTATACGGTTTTCAATGGTCAAGCTTTGCTGCCACGGTAGACAATAAAAGGAACAGCCCAAAATCTGTCGCTAAAACTGTTTTAAGTACTTGCAACTGCATTAGTACATGAAATGGCCATTGCTTCTGTCACAGAATAAATGACTTAGCGGCTGCCAGTGACAAACATGGGATAAACAGATGCAGGCTCACTGGACGGCTTATATCTGAAGCAGCAGATACAAGGTAGGCACGAGCTGTTGCCAGCGGCGAGTAGAACAATGAGGCAATAGCTAGCATGTGGCCGAACCGTTAGCAGTAGAGCATGGTAACTAGACGATACAGATGCGTTCACAGACACGCTGGTACGACTTCAGCAGGTTACTCTGAGACTCTCTGCCGGTCAACTGCATTCTGTTAAAGGTGAGATTGTTGAGCCCGGCATTCTTTTCCTCGCAAACCCTTTCTTTACCAGCTCGTTTGCGATGCTAATATCCTGAAAACATAAAATGATTGTTATTCCGGCTCGGGCGATTCTCAAATCAAGTAACACAAAACTCCTAGCCGGCTGCACACGAAGTGAAAGCTACCCGACAGCATGAACCTCAGTTTTACATGGACAATCCCGACGGACTTATTTTGCAGTACCTCGAGCCGAACGAAAAACAACTGTATAAGTCAAAGGTTGAACTAAAGTGAGCTGCTGCTGATCAAGTAATGTAAAGAGAAACTCAAGCAGCACAGGCGATGTGCCGCCAAAAGAGTCCTAAAGGCTGACAGAGTACTCAATTTCAGTCTGAAGAGACAAAGCCCAAAACGAAGTATGCTGGGGTACGTATGTCACAAAAACTTAGTGATCCAAACCTGGAGTCGAACCTAGTAACTTTCCATCGCCCCTTGAGTGACTTAACTTGTAACCTTAACCTTTCGTAGTCGCAAAATAAGGTGCTAGGTAACAGTCTGGCACTTCTCATCGACTAAGCATATACCAATAAAATAATAATAATAATAATGCATTCGTATAGCACCCTCAGAGAGCGTAATCTCTTTCTAGGAACTTTAGATAGGCTATAAAGGAAGCATGATCAAAATGACGAGCACCTTGTTGAATGTACATGTCACGAATTTTGACCAGGTTATTATACTGATAACAATACGATGCCTATATAGTGATATCAGGTCAGAGAACTAAATCTCTTTCTAGGCATATGAAACGTTCGGGAATCAAAGCATGTCAATTGATTAGCAACAGCATGCACATGCACAGTATCAGCATGCATAGGCACACAAATGCGATTCACATGGATCGAGTAAATACTGGAAAATGTGGGTTTTTAGCATATGTCTGAATGTCAAGGCCAGAGGAAATTGTGATGTTAGTGATGAATTCCAGGCTTGGGGAGCATGTGAACTGGAAGTATGGCCTCCATAAGATTTGAAGTTGGTTAAAGGCATAGCTCGACTACTTGAGTCAGAAGAGAAGGAGGTACGATGAGAAGCCTGATTAGGAATGATTTGGAAAGGTAGGGTGGAGCAATACAACGAGGGACCTAAAAGTGAGTGACAGGACCCTGAAGTCGTTACACTTTTTTATTAGGAGCCGGTGCAGGTAGGTGAGAAAGGTGGAAGGTGCAATGTTCACGACTGACAACCCTAGCTGCATCGTTGTGCACCAACTGTGAGCATTTTAGTGTACTGACAGGAAGACCTTTCAAAGTAGTGTTACTGAAGTAGTATAGAAAGGATATAATAACCGCATTAGCTTGACTGAAAAGTCCTTACCTAAGCAGGCCCACATTTTTTTGCAATGGTCCACAGCAGATAGTTGGCAGCTTTGACATGGGTAAACTTTAAATAAAACCTGCAGAGAGCATTTAGGATGTTTTTAACAAGTACCTATCACCGTAATTCTTCGTGCAAAGTCCATAGAGAACCGCCGTCCCATGTTGCAGGTCTCCTGCCTTTTCATTAGCCAAGATTTGAACTAGAAAGGCAGTTTTTCATCTTGCTAGTTGTGCAACGTGTCAGGTCTCCAACGTTGCCAGTGGCATCTGAAATACTAGCATTTTCCCAGCCCAAAGCTAGCCACGAACCACCAGTCATGGCCAGCTCAGCCAGTGATTCCACAAGATTTTGCTTAAGGAGAAGGACTAACTCCGAAATCACACATTACATTATATCACATATATTACACTATATATTAGCGAAGCTTGCATTGGCTTGGCCACCCGACACGTCCTTTTAGCGTTTCAATGCTGGGCAGCCTCTGAAAAAATACAGGTTTGGCCCCTAATGACCCTAATCATAACAATGTTCATGGTTCAAAACAATCTACATAAAAGCTTCACCAAAGAGATATGAAATCATTTGTGTAGGCATGTATATACATCGAATGGCTACACAATTCACATATACAGTCAACTCTGCTTGTAAGACTACGTTCGGCCGGCAAATAGGCATTCTTATAAAGGGAGTATTCCCATATTCGGAGTGAGACTAATATTGCAAAAAGTCTGGGATGCAGAACTATTATTCGTATTAACAAAATTATTCCTATATTCAAAATTCTTATATGCGGAGTCAAATGTATCAATGCCGATTTTACATAGGGAATATACGCCCACCTGTACTGGATATGGTTGTGATGGTATCTCTTATTCAGCAGACCAGTTATACGTCTTTCTGAAGCTAAAGCTGACTGTCACAACCAAGTGGCCATTCTCTGCACAATCTCATTAAAAATATTGAGCAATAATTATTTAGAAAAGGAGAAGATAGCACATCACACCACTTCTCACCGACCTGCACTGGCTCCCAGTCAAGCAACGGACCGACTTCAAGGTTTTGTCGTTCACTTTTAGGTCACTTCATTCTTTGGCTCCAGCCTATCTCTCAAATATACTACCCCATCAGGCCAAGCATCGTACCACCCGCTTTTCGGAATCCAACAGTATACCAATATCTCGTACAAACCTCAAATCCTTTGGAGACTGAGCATTTAGTTCGTATGCTCCCGCAGCCTGGAACTCACTCCCGACTTGCGTCACAACATCCCAACTTAAAAAAATACCTATTTAGGACAGCATTTAGAGGGTCCCTGTGATATATCCTTTATGTGCTTATGCGTGCTGACACTGTGCATGCTGCCACTAACCACACTTGCATGCTGACCCTGTGCATGTCGCCCCTAACGATGTTATTCATCTTGTTTATCAAGCATGATATTACTCACCATTCAATTGCGTTCCCTTTGCAGCAAATGTAAAGCACCTAGAAAGAGATTGAGTTCTCTGAGGGGGCTTTATCAAGTGCATTATTATTATTATTATTATTATTATTACAGCAGTTGCTTGAAATTAAATTAGGAGAAGAAGAAATAGGTCTGGGTAACGCCTTATTCAGAGCATATTTATGATGCCGAGTATTCACATTTGATCTAGGCAGGTTAGCTAATAAGAAAACCTAAAAGCCCTTCAGGATTCATAAACACTGGATTTATACACCCTATTTTTTCTGCGA
This sequence comes from Cristatella mucedo, assembly GCA_009760855.2. Taxonomy (NCBI): domain Eukaryota; kingdom Metazoa; phylum Bryozoa; class Phylactolaemata; family Cristatellidae; genus Cristatella; species Cristatella mucedo. The sequence goes on from WPIO01000009.1 coordinate 3,206,350, forward strand.
GGTTGATATTATCCGAGAACAAGTTAACTTACTTAACTGGTAATCAGGAAAAAAATGTATACAATATAATTCATTTGTGTAGCACCTCAAGAGAACTTATTCTCTATTCAGGCACTTCACATATGCCTCGGGGCTCGAGCCCCCCCCCCCACCCCCACCCCCCCCCCGACCTCAGCCAGACCTCGGTCGGGGAGAGCACCTTAACCGCTGGACCAAACCAGCTTGGAAAGAAGCAAATACATGCTTTATATCTGTGTCTTCAAGATTTTGTGACCCCAGCAGACCTTCAAACTCCGTAATGAAAAATCCGTCATTCGAGATTGCCAGATAGATTGACAGGTGGATGTACAGGCCCTAACTTTCTTGGCAAATTGACATTCTCGGCACATTATAGTGACTCGGCATGCTTCATTTATATGAAATAAATTCAAATTAGGCCCAGGTCGATAGAGCAGCAAACAAGTTCTGTTGGATAAGTCAGTCAGCTGGCCTGTCGTTTTGTACGCGTGGCACTAAGTCAGAGGACATCTCATTCTGTAAAACAAACAATCTTGCCCAATTAAGAGTCTGAATAAATATTCCCTGCCATTTCTTGTAGAAACAAAGAACATACCAAACGGTTATAAAAACTACATCAACTTAATGCAAAGACACAAGGAAAGTATACATGGGTAAAAATAATTGCCACCTCTGAGTCAAATTCTTTAGTCATGTAAGAGCAGCAAGTGTATATGTAGATGTTGCCGAATTCCTCGAGTAACACAGAGCGTTACCGAAAAGTATATCGTGACTAGCTAGCCATATTAAAAGCTCTTTCGAACGTGTGTCGTAGCAGGACCTTCAGACACAGAAACATGACTTAAATCATGATCGTTGCTACTGAAATGTCGCGGGTAGCTCTCGCCTCATGCTAAACATGCCAACACTAAATGGTCGCCACTTTTGATAGAACTCAAGCAAACATGTTTTCAAGAGGCATAATATGGTAATATGGTAGGCATAATATGGTAGGTTGGGTAAGCTTTCCTGCTCGGTGTTAAATCCTTTCATAACGATGAAAGATCTTGGAACTGATTTGAATAAGCATGAAGGCATTAATCCAAGAGCACGGTGAAAGCATAATGCAGGCAGATGTACACGAGACAAACCTCGGCGCTGTTGGTGTCGATGAGAACGATGCAGGGCACAACTTGGCCGGTCTCTGTGTGTGTGGAGCGCACTTTACGGGCCATCAGAGGTTTCCATTTGGCCACATGGACTAATTCTTCGAAAAATGCCAACGCTTCTTCAGTCCAAGCCTCGCCTGAAGACAGCATGCATACAGATGCAGCCTCGCATCAAGCGAAACCACAGTGAAGAGCAGCTAAAGTCTTACTGGCATGCACTCACCTGCAGGCTCTATGTCGGCAGCATAGCATTCGATAGCCTGCTGAGGAAGCTGCCAAAATTCCGACCTACAATCATCAGCAGAGGCACTTTAGGGGCATCACAGAGTCTGAAGTCAGAACATGGTAAGGCCCCGATATAATCACGAGACACGTGCACAATGTATTGCCGGGCAAAAAGCTTGCACAGGCCGATACAATCTTGAAATCTTCAGCAACTAGTCTTAATGTGTAATTTAAGCAAGAGGTCAAACCGACTACACAGCCACAGGTCTTAGTGACTAGTGGGCACGAGTTTCTTCATGTTTACCTTGGCATACTGGCCAAAGCATGAAACTTGCTTGCTTTTGCAAGCTCGATACCGTGCATATCACTAACAGTACGAGTATTAATTCTCTTGTAGCGAGTCAAGTCGTAAAGCACCAGGATAGAGATAAGTGCTCTTAGGACACTATACAAATGGCCAATCGGGTCTGCTTTTAAGAACACAAGCCACTCTGGACAGCCGACTCCGAAGCTATGAGTTTTTTCTGGAGCCACACAAGGGCAGCTTGCACCTGAGTACACACACAACACACACACACAGACATACACAGACACAGACACACACAGACACACACACACACACACACACAAACACACACACATGTGCGCACAGGCACGCACAAACACATATGCCACTTAACAGTAGGGTTCTCATTTAGATAGAAGATGTCTCTTTTGGTCCTATCGTTGGCATATGGCATATACTCTCTCTCTCTCTCCCTCTCGAGAAAGAGAGAGAGCGCAGAAGCATCGGTAACCCCTAGTTTATATAGAGTAGTAGGCATTAGACATTGCAGCATTACACAGAAGCACAAATAATAAATGCACCCAATTAACATAATCTCTTTCACGACGGCGTTTTCCTAAATCAGTGTACACAACAGAAAAATAACGAGATAGCGAGCATTTGACTCTTAAAATGCATTAAAAATGGCAGACCCCTCATTTTACAGCACCTTGAAAACAGCAGCATTCATTGTCTGTTTGTGGAGGGGCTTAGACATGATGTGCAGTAGTAAGAAAGCATCAGTGCACCACCGACACTTATTTCCTGGCCTCATGCTATTTCTAATCGGCATGCTAAAGACCATTTAGTCAATTGCCCAAATATGGGTTTGGTTCAAACGGGACTTAGTAATGCTGCGATTGTTACACAATTTCAAACTATGGAGACTTCGGTGAGGCACAGCCAGAGCAAGATTACAATGGCCAGTATCATCGATAACACAAAGAGATTTGGCCACCCACGTGCCCCTACACCCAGTAGGACAGACTAATAAGGAGTGAAACTTCAAGTACCATTTCACTCCATCGAGGGTTCATGCTCAAACCCTCCAGGCTGCTACTGGGAAGCTAGTTGGTAGGGAAAGGATTAGGGGTCGACTAAATGAACAAAGGATGCTGTTTTGAAACATAACAAAGAAGCCACTCCTACCTGTCGTGCATAAAAAGGTTCGCTATCAGCAGGCTAGGGCAAGAACATACTGGGTACCCAGGAAGACTGGGGTAGAATAGGATAGGGTGATGAGAGTAAAGTTGACATTTTAGTAACTAAAAATGTATACAGTACGTGTGTCGGTGCTACAACAAAGGTTGCAATGATAACTGCCTTCTGTAAACAGACATTTGAAGAAGAAATGGGCCGTGGCCTAGGGGTTGTTACTGTAGCAGTTACGTAGAATAATGATGCAAGACGTTTATCTTCCCAGTACATAAGCCTGTGGGTAAGGTACTTGCTCTTCAAGACCTGGGTCGTGCGTTCGAGCCCTGCAGTAGGCGATCATTTATCGCTCACTGCAAGCAGTGGTGATAGTTGTTAAAGCTCTTCTGGAGCTATACAAATAGACGCTGTTGGATCAGCTTACCCTTTTGTTATTTAGACCCTCTCCAAAACTTTACAGAAACAAGTGCAAAGAGCCTTTGTGGATATTATTTCCTTTTCAAACAGGAGAATAAGCCTAAGCGTGTGGCTAAACGTAATCGATAGATTTTTCTGCTAAACTGCTTAATTTAGTTGAGGGCCCCATTCATTACATTAACGGTGCAGCCTAGTCAATCTTCATACATGAATATCACCGAGTGTCTTTGGAGTGAAGTGTATGGAAGGCTAAAAGCTCAAATTGAACATGTCACATCTGCAAAATTGCTTCCCTTAACTTAACAGGATGCTTTGAGAGCGATAAGGCCAGATGGGAAGGCAACGTTCGTTCTATGATGAATCAGCTCAAACAGATTATTGCACATTGCTTTGGAGTAACTTACTTCTAGAACTAAAATATTCTTATGCAAAATAAAGCTTACACGTTATGTATGCAACAGCAGGTTGTAGTAACCTTTTTATTTAAATAACAAAATCAGAACTTTTTGGGTCTGGTGGTCCTTTCAGGCAGCCTCTGCAATACTTTTGCACTTGGGTTTAAGTCTGGTGTTTGAGCCGTAATGGCTCACTAGGTAAGGCGGTTGCTTTCACGACCTCGGCCCCGAGGTCGTGGGTTCGAATCCTCGAATCCTGCAGTGGGCGATCCTTTATGGCTACAGCAAGTGGTGGTGCTAGCCGTAAAGGCTCTTCTGTCGCTATAAAAAGAGAGACTGTTAAATCAGCTAGTATTTATTTATTTTATTTATTTATGTAAGCAGGCTAGATAAGGGCAGAAAAAAGAGCCGCACAGTTTATTAACCCAAGAACTTGGAAGGTACCGATAGACAGCTCAAGCGGTCTCTACTTCTGCACGATGGATCATACCAAACTTGGCACTGGCATAAATGTGCCTCTCACCATCTATCCACACATTCCTTCATCCATCGCCCACTATCAACTGCATTGAGCTCGCCATTCCCACCCTCCAGCGAGGGATCTTCAGAGCAAGCCATCTTCAGGAAAGAGCAGTAAGACAGCAAGGAAGATATTGCAGAACTAGATTCAACTTTACAGATGAGGCTGAGAAGAGAAGGTCATACTTACATGACAAAAAAGACCTCAACGATCTGATCATGGACCTCGATCTTACAAGTGCAATGCTGAACTTCCGACATCTAGGCACAAGGAGTGGCTTCTGCAACAACGTGGCTGGTCTATTAGAGACTATAGGAATCACCTCTAACCAGAGTGAATGGTGCCTATTCAGAGAAAGTTCATCAAGGAATTTCAAAGCCACGCTGCTTCACACCGGGAACAAGTACCCTTCTATCCCTATGGTTCACTCTGTGCACCTCCAAGAGGACCACAGAAAAGACAACATGCTGGTGAGTGCCTTAAAGTATGGTGACTATGGCTGCAAGATCATTGAAGACTTTAAATCGGTGTCACTCCTGGTGGGTCTCCAAGGCGGTTTTACGAAGTTTCTTGTTTCCTGTGCCCATAGGATAGCCAGAATACTAAGGCTTGCTATCACACAATGGACTGGCCGCACCAAACCGAATTCTCTATATGGAAGGATAACATCAAGTGCAAGCTGACGGTAAACCCTCGGAATGGACTGATGCCACCAATGCAGATCATGCTTGGCTTTATCAAACAATTCTCCACAGCTCTAGAAAATAGCCATCTGCTTTTAAGTACCTCCACGATTTCCATAGCTATTGGAGCCAACTTCGAAGATGGTATCTTCGTCTGATTAAAGATAAAGAAGATCATTGGATGTGACAAATTCGCCATGGAGTTGAACAGGATGAAGAAAGCACTTTCACCATGACATACGAGACTTTGGACGCCATTCCAAGGACAGTTTAACGACAACACGATGGTAGACTATGTAAAGGAGCTTCTCCGAGAAAGTGATCTGCAATATCAGCCCAAATCTAAAACCCATAGTTATTTCCAAACCCTTTCGAGTGGTCTCTTTTTAAGCGTGAGTATATTCATGTAAACTGTGATACCTTTGCTGTCTATCTGATTAAATATGCACCAGCCTTTGCTGTTCTATCTGACTAAATATGTACCACAAGATGATACTTCACCAGTTTTCTCAACAAAAAATATTACTTTCAAGTTAATCACTGTCCCTGTCAAAGAAGCAGAGTTTTTATGGAAACATGGCCATACTCTATAGTTATGAGGCAGCTCAAGCAAGGCATATCAAGCTTAGGCAAGCATGGAAAAGCTCACAAGAAGATATTCAGAGATTCTGGTTAAGAGGGCCCCTTGTTACCAATAGGCACTGAATCATGCATAGATAGGTATTAAAGCATGCAGGAACAGAAAAGTCAAGTTCACTGGGTTGCACTGAGAACTGATTTGAACAGTTGCACGTTTAGCTGAGACTTAAATAAAGCAAAACCACTGCAGATGGTAAAAGTAGCCGAAAGCAAGCTCCAGACTTTCAGTGCACATGAACTGAAGACCCTACCAATTTAGTTAGAGAGCTGAAAGCCATTACGGAACAAGGGGATTGCGGACAGGTAGGTTTGCACAAGCAATAACAGAGCAAGGTGCAGAGAAAGAGAGAGAACACACACACACACACACACACACACACACACACACACAGATAGAGAGAAATAGAGGGAGAGAGAGAGAGAGATAGCATGATAAAACTCACCATTCAATTGCATTTCCCTTTGCAGCAAATGTAAAGCGCCAAGAAAGAGATTGAGTTCTCTGAGGGCGCTTTATCAAGTGCATTATTATTACTAGAGAGAGAGAGAGAGAGAGAGAGAGAGAGAGAGAGAGAGAGAGAGAGAGAGAGAGAGAGAGAGAGAGAGAGAGAGAGAGAGAGAAAGAGATGACCTTGAAGTCAATATGATGTTTGATAGGGAGCCATATAAGCTTAAGCAGAACCGGTGTGACATGGTTGCTATGCTGTTGAAAGACTAGACGAAAACCTAGTTCCATGAAGCTCCAACTAATCGAAAAGTTCTATAAGTGGTTTTTCACAGCACACCGACACGAAAAGTCAAACAATTACAACGAGGGGTATGATAAGTTGGCTTCTTCCAAATCTGCAAGAGATTTTGGGATTCTGATTATTAAACACATATGAGATCTGAGAAAAACAATGACATGCCATACCGCACAAGAGCTAGAGATGTCTGAAATAGTCTGGTAGTAGCATAGCAGAGCCGGCATAAGTCTTAGCACAGAGTTAAGGCGCTGGCACTTCATAGCCCAGGTCTGGGCTCCAGTTCTGGAGCAGGGAATTATCCGTTTCCCGATGCAAGCAGGGTGAAAGCCCCTAAGGCCAATTAGATGGCACTGTTAATCAGCTACTCTTTATTTTATGTGACTGGATCTTGGCTCAGATGTAGTGCTTTCACTTCACCATAAAGGTCAGTGGTTCGCATCATGCAGCAGTGCGAAGGGTACCAAGGCTCTTCTGCAGCTATTTGAAAGAAGTTGCTGAATCAACTAATCTTTACTTTACCTTGCTTCTGGGACTCAAATTAGTGGTAAGGTGCTTTCCTATCAAGAACCGGGTCGTGGGTTCGGGTCGTGCAGCAGGCGATGTAGAATCGCTTGCTGCAAGCAGCGTGAAGGCCCCCATAGCTTGTTTGTGGCTAAGCAAATGAAGCTGCAAATCAAGGCATATTTTAAATTTTTTTACCATTAACATGAGCCAGGGCAAATTATATCAAGTTGCACAAGTGAGCGCAAGCCCGACACACAAGCACTACTGCACAACTATGCATCAAGTGTCACGTTAATCGCCATTTTCGAACCGGCTGAAATTAGAAAAATCAACTTCCTAGCACCATAAAAGGAAGATCGTCTGATTAAAGAGCCTCATCTACATAGCAGAAGACGAGACTCAGTGGCTATCACCAATCCCCCCTAACTTGCATAAGGCTACACAGGATTTCTTGCTGCAGGACTCAAAGCCACAGCCTAGATGGTGAACTTCAAGCACCATGTACTGATAGCTTTCCTTTACGAACCTTTGCACTTGTCTGAAAGCAGCCGGCTTCGATGGGCCACTTTTTTCATTTGCAATACTGCAGGCTATCTGCTAATTTCATAGCATGTTTAATAAACAATCTAGGCTAGAGGAAGAGTTGAAATAGCAGTTTGTGAAACACGTCTATCGCGCAACAACCACTACCACATGCCTCTATGAAAACAGCGCCACATGCCTAAAGTCGATGCAAGTCGACCACACTAGCCCGTATTGCAACACTCACCTGAGTGGTAGAGCTTCACAACTCTGAACAACGCCACTATCCCCATAATCGAAATAAGTGACATCAAGCCGACCGTCTGCCAACACCTCGTACACAGAGGCACGGTACCAGTGGCCATCAATGGGGAAAAGAGCGGCTACAACGTCGCCTTTCATCCAGCACTGTGGCTCCTCTGCACTACCCTGACCCTGCAAGCAACATGCCTGCAAGTAGGACGCCGGCAAGGGCAGCCGAAACGTGCAATCAGTAGAGGGCTGTGCTTGTTTCACTGCCAGAAGCACATGAGCTGGCAATCAAGGGCTGGGATAGATTTTTCAGCAAAAACTACAGACCCAGGAATGATGTTACAAGTCACTACAGCTGCAACCTCAAATGAGTGCAATGACAGCCATGCATGGAAGCAAAGCCTTACATCTGTGGTCATGCCATCCCGACAAGTTTGACTGTAAAATTCTGTCATCAAAGCTCTCAGTTCATCCAGTGCCTTAACGCTCTGAGGCAGGTTACCATAGAGTTCCAGTACGTGCACCCAAAAATGAGCTGGACTGACACAAGATGAGACAAATATGGCAGTGTACATCTCGTGGTTGGGCCACTCCAGCTTTCGTATTGATAGATGAGTCTCTGGGGACTCGGCACCGCCTACCAAAGAAGGGACGACGCTTGTAGCAGCTAGGCGAACATGCAAGAGAAACGACTTGCACAGGGGTCACTAAACTTTAGTTAATGCATAAAATACAATCAGTCCATACAACCATTCAATCCTACTTGAGAATTGCTTCAACATCCACAGAAAAGCATAAAATAAAACCCACTTTCAAGGCTGGCTAGGCCAGCATATCATGTAGCCTCTGCTCAAAATCTGACTGGCCAACTACAAAATGACCTTTTGCCAGGTGACCATGTCAGCTACACAGACATGTCTGCCTACCTTTAACTATAGAATACTCCGAAATTTCTAGTGTGCTTAGATGAGGGTACCGTAGCCAAGTCAATCCATTCACTTGTGACATCTCATCTAGATTTCTGAAGCTCTCTCCTAGCAGGTCTTCATATCGGTGAGAATTATGATGCCTACTGATTGTTCAGAACTGGCTGCCATGCTTGCCGACCGTGGACGTTGCAACTGCCACATTAGCCCACTTATCCCCGACCTGTACTGGATCTTCATCAAGCAGCAAATCGATTTCAAGACCCTGCCGATAACTTTAAATTACATTCGTTCTTTTGCTCTCGCTTACTTACCAGGACTACTTACTCATTGGCCCTCTCCTAGCACCACCCAGTCCTGTGACTATGGTCGCTAAGTTGTGACTTTAACCAACCTCAAATGCTCTGAAGACCGTGCCTCCAGCTCCTATGCTCTCAAAGCCTGAAACTTGCTCCCGACTGACATCACGCCATCTCCTGACTTGACGATATCTAAAAGGAAGGTAACAGCCTACCTCTTTCTCGAAGCCTTCTATCAGTCCGGTAGAATAACCCTTTGTCAGTTTTTACATGCTGAAATTGTGCTTACTATTACATTACTATTATAAAAAATACTAGCTGATTAAACAGCTTCTTTTGTATAGCGACAGAAGAGCCTTTACGACTATCACAACTGCTTGCAGTGGCGATAAAAGATCGTCTACTGCAGGAATCTAACCCATGACCTCGGAACCATGGTCGTGAAAAGCAACCACCTTACCTAGTGCGCCATCACGGCTTACCATTATTATCACAAATAGGTACATATGCTTTCTTTCCAGCGTATGTAAAGTGCCTAGGGAAAGAGAATTATTTCTTACAATACATTATTGCTAATATTATTATTAATAATATTAATAGTTTTATTGTTACAAGAACTGCTGCTGGTCATATGAACTGAACAAATGATGAAGCTGTAGAGATTCAAATAAGAACGACAAGACAGGTCGATATAATATGATTCCTCACAACAGCAACTTCTTACAAATACGAACAGAAGATTGGTAACCAACATGAGATGGTTCAACTGAAAGATGCTGTGACGTTTTACTATTGATCCAAACCCTCTTGGAACCATCGCGACAGTCGAGAGGGTAAGATGAATTGCACCTTGGCTCACAGAGCTCAGATGGAGATACATCCGGAGGACCTCAGCAGTAACCCAACTGGAAAATTAGTAGCTTCTCACGAATTTCACAAAATAGTCTTCAATGTAAAAACAGAATTTTGAATGCAACATAATTCAGCCATTTGTTGATTTAAAAAGACTATGACAACAATTTATATACAGACATCTGCACCATCCTTGGCATGCTTGGTGCTGAATAAGACAAAGCAATGTATAGGCAAAATAGGTGACAGGCAGTCTCACCGAAGTTTTGGCCTTTCTCGGTTCTAGGACTAGTCGGTTAGCTATTTTATTCAAGTCATACAACTCATAGTGTGTGCTATTTTTAGACCAATATGTGTACATTCAATAAGTCTCATAATTAAATTTAATCCACCACAAACAGTCAGTGTGAAGCTCAAATAAAGATGGCATATTACACTTCAATATGTTTAAACTGTACATTCTAAGAACTAAGGCATTCTGTTGTCATGCTCTCAAGCTATAGTAACACAAAGTTCTGGCCCGGTCCACGGACTGCACTATGATCCATGACTGGTCTGAAACTTGATAGAGCTGTAGGTCGAGATACATAAGTAGCAAGCCATGACATTTGGAACATGCATGCGTGAGGACCAATGCAACTGCTTATCCGGATGCTTTTCTTTTTGGGCTACGACCCCCTGCACGGAAATACATTTAGGCCAAAAAATTGATCAACAGCACCTGCCGCATGTAGGAAGACATTCAATTTCTAGCACCTGGTACAACTAAGGTAATGTGCTTACACCCTGGCATGAAGAGTAAGTGACTGTTAGGCTACAGAGTTGTCACGAAACCATTCAAGGCCTGGGCAGTTTCAGGTGCATAATTGGTATTAATCCAACATAAGCAGATACAAACAAGCAAATTCAAGCAAAAATTAGCAAAAGCAGTACACCCAGTCGTGCAAGTAAGCAGCCAGTCTAATGTGAAAAAGAAAAATAGCTAGTTCATTTTTATGATCCATCCAGTGGGTCCTCATGAATTACGAACAGTTCAGTTAGTGTGAAAAACCTAAGCCACGTCCGGTCTTCACTTGCATCTGTGAGCTGTGATGTGATGGCTCACTAGGTAATGTGGTTGCTTTTCATGACTTTGGCGCCGAGGTCGTGAGTTCGAATCCTGTGGTGGGCGATCCTTTATCGCCGCTGCAAGAGTAGTGATAGCCGTAAAGGCTCCTCTGCTGCTATACAAAAGAGGCTGTTCAATCAACTATTGCTTATTTATTTATTTATTATTTGCACTTGTACTAGACGGCAATAAAGGCATTCGTTTAAGACATTAAAACTAACTTCTGGGACTCAAAGACCAGCCTAATGGTAACACCGGCTAACGAGACTGTTTTGACAGTCGAGCTAAAACATAATTACAACAGAAAAATCTATTTAGATCCAGGGTACTAATCATCACCAGATACCAATCATTAGCTAGCGCTTCAGCTAGATAACCCTAAAATCCGGAGAGAAAGTGAAAGAGTAGGCATGGGTGTATGACATGCTATGTAAGCAGTCTTCTGAGGAGATTTTTCAAAAACCCTAAAAGAGAAACTGTGATTGCTAGCACTGCATACTGATTGCATCACTGCACTACCGACAACGAATACAAAGTCTGTGGGTGATTCAATATGATTGGGTTTCCTATAAACAGACGTGCTGTTTATCATGGCTTAATATAAAACGTTAGCTGATACACAGGTTTAAATGTGCTTCCTTTGCAGCAAATTTAAAGCGCCTAGAAAGAGATTGAGTTCTCTGAGGGCGCTTTATCAAAAAGTGTATTATTATTATTATTTTTATTATCATTATTAAATATCCGCCAGTTAGTAGTTAAATTTTCAACATGCTGCACGGGTTCTGAGGACGAGAACTGAATTAAAGTAGGATATTAATGAGGCAGCCAAATGCTGTTCTTTGATTATCAGGGTTAGCATAAGTGGTCAGTCCAAATGCAAGAAAAAGCAATGGTCAATGTAATGGACAAACAATCATTTCCAAGGTCTTTTATAAGTTCCTTCTATATATGCTTCAAACTAAATGTAGCATACTAGAAGCTTTCAATTGGTGGATGACGAGGTACACAGCCTGCAACCAAGAAAGCGAGGTTTTATGCCAGAATCTTTAACAAAGTCTGGTAAGTACAACTACGGGGAGTGTCTGCCAGTTCACAAAACCAACCAAGGTCAGAGCTCTTGTGCACAGCAGCTTTCTTACATAAGTCCACGAAGTCATCCAGAATTAATCCTATCACAAGTGTCTCACAATTACCTGTCTGCTGATTGGCAGGTAGCATCGTTGTGCTGATGCTGTCACCACTAGTGTGGCGGCCATAGCGGCTAGTTTTCTCAGCTGCCCACAACAGTGTCGCCTCCTTCACGACTGACAACAGCTTCTCCTGAGGCGAGAACGCATGCTGTGAACACAGTGCACAGAGCAAATGCAACAATCGCTGAGCATGATGTGACAACCAGGTCCGAGAGCAGACACTACCGAGGTCATCGGTAATGCAATTAATGTATCTCTGTCTGTAACTCCAAAGAGACCACCTGGGAACTATGCAGGGGAGTTTTGTATAGGAGACTCACAGCCTAAGCAGCTTTCGGTACACATTCGATAGCCAAAAGAATTCATCTCATGCAACAAACAGAAAGTGAGAAGCATAGCTGAGTCAGGAGACAGCAGTTGAGGTAGTGAGTAGCATGGAAGTAGCAGCATAGGACGGCTGAAATGTGCCATAGTGGGCAGCAGGAGAGAAGTTAACGTCGTGGAAGAATTCCGGGAAGTGAGTTCCACAGTCTAGGACCTGCAGAGCAAAAGCTTCTGTTGCCAACGGTCTTTATGCGGAGGAACGGAACAACTGTTCTGGTGCACATGCAACTCGCCCGCATAAGGCCAGTGCTGCCAGTGTTGGATGTAGTGCCAATACACATACCTTTGCCTCCTCGACTTGGGGCTTCTCACCCGAGACCGTGACCTCCACTGCATTTTCCATATCAGAAGACCTCGTCCCGATCTTTATCCTTGCACCAGTAGAGCCGGTGATAGCGTCTATCGTTTTGCCAAGTGGGCCTGCAGTCAAGCATATAGCGAATGATCGTACAGGTAGCCAGGAAGGTTGCATGCTGCTGCACACACAAAGGTGCAGCGCCAAAAGCAAGCAAGAAGCAGCAACGAGTAGGGACGAGTAGGGTAGCAGAAATGAGTAGGGTAGAACTACAGAGCTGGGCTAAATTTATAAGTGCCGAGCGGCCTGCGATTTGCAGCCGGCTTATGCCTTGCGGAGTACAGAACACTCGGGACTGTGTGGAGCTGTTTGCCTTGGGCCAAATTTCACGAAATTCGCGAGGCCGATTCTTCTCTGTTATCGAATCTCAAATTCGCGACCCGCTCTCGATCTTACAGTATGCTTTCTGCAACACGATGGCCCAGCCCAGGTGACCTACCGCCTTCCAGCATGTTCTCGCATTTCTTTTAAAGCAGATATGGCGCAAGCACATCAGCATTAAGTGCTTGCCGAGAAAACCGCAGCACACCGATAACAGCATCGAATGATGATACAGCCACATATACATAAACAGATGCCGACTAGGTTTCAGAGAGTGCTCATAGGGTTCCGCTGAACAGTGGCCCGGACATAAAACCACGCAGAAGCAGCTCAAACTGCATGGGCAACTGCAAAAATGCCTGTACACTACACTGAACTTTAGTATCTATGCACCTACACCAGACTCCTTAAGATGACGATGGGCTAGTAAATTCTTGTGGCCTGGTCTAAAGATGGAGTTCCAACGAGTTTGGAATGACAACCATGAACATATAAGCGTAGCCTAATGTACTGCTTATTCAATAAACAGGTAGCTGAGACCTTACTCAGTAACATGAGCTGAAGTATTAACACTTGAGGCAATGACAGAAGCCCACTACTGCCCACCCTGGAGCAAACCAGTTCTGCAGCTTTCTCTTGCAGTCCGGTGCAGACGGGCCGACTAAAAGCTGATTTAATCACTACAGGCCAGTAAAGGAAAAATAGGCAAATAGAGTCTACTCAAAGTTGCAATTGTCACAACTTAAATAAATACAACTAGCATTCCATTCAAAGCAAGCAGCCTGTCTAAGCCTGCTAAAGCACCACACATACTGTAAACAGCCTACTAACCCCTTTGAAGCCCCCTGCACCCCCCAGCTCCTCCCCTTCAGGGGCGAAGGGGGTGTGTGTGTGTGTGTGTGTGTGTGTGTGTGGCATCATCACATCGAACGAATGTGCAGCTCAGCCTTTCGGCTGCTTTCCAGCTATCACAAGTAATAACGAGCATTCGGGCGTGGAACGTTTTTTGAGCATGCTCTGCATGCAACGGTTAGGATTTCGGGAGGACCACGCACGTCGGAGCGACAAGGGACCGACAGCAGCACCGACCGACTAGGCCGCGAGCGAGTCGCGCGAGCTGCCGTGCTTCGCGCAGGGGCTGCGCCGCACCTATGATGTGCCTGACCGAGTGCTGAGGCACCGACAGGACCTCGATCACGACGTCTGGCTCCTTGGCGAGCTCGCGATGCACGAGCACCTCGGCAAGCTGAGCGGCCTCGGCAGTGCCGCGGATCGACAGAACACGCATCCTCGCTGCTGTCGCACCACCGACCGCCAAGTTGTCTCTCTTGCCACCGTCTCGGTCAAGGTGGAGCCGCGCTCCGGAGACTTGCTCCAGCTTTAAATCGGAGCGCAGCCGCAAGCCGCAATCTGACCGGGCGCGGGCTCGATCAAGGCGCGCTGCTGGCCGCCGCCCGCAGAGCGCTCGAGGAGAGAGTGAGCGTGCCAAGATCGCAAAAAACAGGAGGTCACGGTCGGCCCGATGAACGGTCGGTCCTAGCCAGGCGGCTGGGAGCTCAAGCATCACGACGCAGGTTGTGCGACGATCAAACCTTGTGCACCTTGTGCCTGCAAACCTTAATTGTCCTCTTCGGTTTGGTTGAAAGACGCTAAGGCTAGTCGGCTTCTGTTTCTTTTTGTTCAGAACAACATACTATATACTATCTATGCATGATAATGTTGATTTTTGCTAAAAGTGTACTGTTTATACAAGGAAAGACAGACACGCTGCCGAGCTTAATCTCGTTGGGAACAAGATTTAAAATATCACAGATGGCGTATCTACAAAGAGCAACTCGCTCGTGTCGAATGAGTTTGTAAGCAACGCGAATCACATCTTGGGTATTGGCAATGAGCTCTATACCTTTGGAACTCATTAAGGTACTTGGATATGGCACCCGAGGCACCCACAGGTCGAACCCTCCCCCCAGCACGGTGAGAAAATAGCAGCAAGCTCATTTCGAGTCTTACTTTTTTTATATTTGCTCCCTGCCTGCCGATTATCCTGCCGACGGCTGAGCATGGTATCTGGATCTCGACCAATGCTTGCTCGGCTGCTGATGCCACTGGGTAGCGTGGTGGTGGGGGCTCATCATGGTCTACAGATTGTGAGCAGAAATACACACACTCATATATACGCATAGATACATACCATCGACCATCTGCACATGCATGGCATCGTGGGCAGCAACGAGGCTCACAGCTCGGACATGAGCACTGTAAGTACGGAACCCTACCTACGTCACAAGGTCACGATATCACCTGACTAGATGTTAAAAGCAAGGCTGATAACCCACCTGCTCCTTAAAGAATTTGCTTGAACCACGCGAATAATCCTGTGTTAAATCGTGCTGCAATGATGCATATTATTATAAATAATAAATTGAAAATGCTTCATTTCCAGGCTATGTATACTGTCTAGAACAAAAAGTAACTCCCTTCAGGTGCCATACAAATTCCTTATTTTAAGGGTATCAAGTAATTAATGACACAAAGTATGCAATTTTAGGAAGTACAAGTGGTTATTGATATGAATGATGCATATGCTATGAGGAACAGATGAATTTTTGATTTTGCTAAAATATTAGTCAGATAATTCGTAAAGTCAGTGGGCAGAGAGTTTTTGACTTAATTGAGACCATCAAGAGGGAGTGGAATAGTCATGCGGTCACGTTTCCCTATCTGTTTACATATGAAATAGTGACTAGTTTGCAGGGTAATGTAGCTAGCCAAGCGTAGCAAACTGTGAATAAGATGAAACTTGCATTGATGCATCGCTGCAATTTAATAATTAGTTTAGCGTAACGACTTAATCGAATACAGGTATTAGCACTAATCAAAGTCAGATCAATGCAGTGGCTGCATAGAAACCTTTGGGCGGTATTGTGCATACCAAAAGCTGCCTAGGCTTAAGGTGCACTTTAGAAAACTTTCCTGCATTAAAAACCCACTTGGTCTTTGTGGCTTTATGGAGTTCCATGCACAAATACATTACATAGTACACACACACACACACACACACACACACACACACACACACACACACACACACACACACACACACACACACAACACACACACACACACACACACACACACACACACACACACACACAATGACAATATATATGTGTATGACTGCACTCACATAGCCACAGATGAAACCACCCCAGTAAACGTTAATACAATCTTTAAGAATAAACATTTGAATGGCAGAAAACGAGACGATTTGCTCAAATATACAAAGCCTAAGGGCAAAAGTAAAGGAGCAAAGAAACAGAAATGAGCAAAGCACAGAACAGATTTAATCTCCGGTTGGACTCAAAACCTCCGACCTGCACATATAGACCAACAGCACTGAGGCATCAGTCGTTAGAGCACAAACTAGCTCACCACAAGGCTTGATGCAAGCTGAAAAGAAGACAGAGAACACACACTACTCTGAGGGAGAACAGAATTGATGACGTTTTTGCCAGAAGCCGGAACAGTAGCCAGCTCTGCCACCAACCAGAGCATTCTATTTTCTGAGCTGCACTGGTTCTTACGTGAACCAGTATAGTAAACGCCCAAGTGACATATCCAGCTAATCCGGCTAAATGTCTAAAGCGGTTATGGATTGCACAATACTGATCTTTGTTTAAGGCATGCTAAAGAGAATGGAGAGTAAATCTCATATACTGAATAGCCCAGTCACCAGTCATTTCAGATATTGGGCAATAAAACTGGTGATTAGCCTACTGTGTTTGCTCCATCAGCCAGGCTACCCAGATGATTATTTCAAGCCAGTTATAATCTCACATAATAGGATTTACACGGAAGTCAGCAACCACCGCCGATCCGGTTTCCGCTTACCCAACAATCCCAACTCACATGCATTCATCGAAACATGCCAACACTTGTTCAAAACTGCTGCACGTACATCCAAGAGGCACACTCCTCCAGTATAAATCCAGCTTACACTCACATGTGAGGCTTATTACGAGCCTAAGAGGGTCAATCGCCGAGCGAACGTGTAGCCCCGTGTTTTGGAATGCATAGCACTGGGATGAAAATGTCTGCAGTAGCAGAGGCCACCTGGTGAAAACTGATCGGCATCCTGGTGAAAACCACTGAGGGTGAAATACAGCACAGACACGACCCTAAAAGCCACAGGGCACCTGACAGTACAAAGTAGTACCCAGTCACGTAGCCTCCCAACAACGAAGCTGTTAGTGGCACGTGGGAATTACCAGCGCCTAACTTAAAAATTACAGCAAAATGAACGAACAAAACCCGTGCGAAAACGCAGAACACGCTGCCCATGGCATTCCGTTCCACTCGTTCTGTTGCAGCTTCATTCAGTAGGTAGGTATTTGCGAAAAGGACAGAAAATACACGTTCCACTATCACTAAGACTCAAAAGAAGTCGCAAAAATACTCTTTAAAGTGAAGAATTTTCTACTTGTGAATGAAACAAATTATTCTTTTTAGAGCGCTAGATATCATCTAAAGATATCATCTAAAGGCGAGCAGCGCTATATACAAAAATCCAGCTGACGGCTCGACTACATGACTTGGTTGAATATGCGAGCAACTCCATGCACGTCCGTGGGATGACATACAAAACCATGCCAAAAACATGAAATAAATGCGCGTTATTTCTGCAAGCCTAAAGCTCTAAGGCTGAAGGTCGATTAGAGTCAAACAGCGCTGACTTATCGGTATAAGCTGCAGGAGTCCCCACGCACGACCAGAAAAGGGAGGCTCGTTTCCCGACGCAAACTAAATTAAAATCTAACTTACCATCTCTATAGCGTTTCCAAAGCAAATAAGCGAGATATCCGAGGGTGGAGACGGCAACAGACAGAACGACCGTATGAAATCGAATCATGTTGCTGCTAGCTAGGCAACCCACGAGGAAACCGGTGAGTACAAGGATACTAGCGATTCCACTTCTTAAATCTACCTTGACCCTTCCTCCTATTCAGGAATCCTGCTGTACGCTTCGCCATTCCGACTGCCGTCGCGGAGGACCGAGTTTGCCTCCGAGTCAGTGCATCGTAGCCAGAAGACGCGAGACTGAACTAACTTGATCCTTTGGACCCTTCGTCGCTTCACCTCAAGCTTTTCTCTTCAGTTCTGGTCAATAGTCGCTAGGCTAGGCGTACCGAAACTTCGCCGATGCCTGAGATCACTAGTAATAATAATAATAATAATATTGCACTTGATAAAGCGCCCTCAGAGAACTTAATCTCTTTCTAGGCACTTTGCATTTGCTGCAAAGTGATATGCAATTGAATAGTAAGTGAAATCATGCTTGAAAAACTAATAAAATGAGTTAGGGGTGACATGCACAGGGTCAGCATGCAAATGTGGTTAGTGGCAGCATGCGCAGTGTCAGCATGCATAAGCACATCAAGGACGAATCACAGGGACCCACTAAATGCTGTCCTAAATAGGTGTGTTTTTAAGTTTCTTTTAAATGTGATCAGGTCATGGGATGTTCTGACGCAGGTCGGGAGGGAGTTCCAGGCTTTGGGAGCATACCAGCTAAATGCACGGTCTCCAAAGAATTTAAGGTTTGTACGAGATATTTCTAGAATGTTGGATTCCGAAAAGCGGGTGGTACGATGCTTGGCCTGATGGGGTAGTATATCTGAAAGATAGGCTGGAGCCATAGAATGAAGAGACCTAAAAGTGAGCGACAAAACCTTGAAGTCAATCCGTTGCTTGACTGGTAGCCAGTGCAGGTCGGCGAGAAGTGGAGTAATGTGGCAACTGCGACGCTCACGACAGACAAACCTAGCTGCAGAGTTTTGCACCAGCTGCAATCGCCTGATCGCACTTGCTGGTAGGCCAGTAAGCCGTGAGTTGCAGAAGTCGAGACGGGATGTCACGAATGCATGGACCAACTTGGACGTGGTATCCTTATCTAAACAAGCCCGAATTTTAGCAATGTTATGAAGCTGAAAATAGGCAGATTTGACTGTGGAGCTGATGTGGTCGTCTAACGAGAGGTCGCTTTGGAATATGACACCTAGATTTCGAGCTGATTCGACAGGAGATATGCTGGCAGAGCCAATTTTGAGAGTCAGCCTTTCCAGTCTCTGAATCACACTGGGTTTGCCCATAACTAGTAAGTTAGCTTTATCATCGTTTAGTTTTAGAAAATTTGCTGCCATCCATGTGCGGATGTCATCAGTGCATGCAGCAAGTGAGTTAAGAGAATTTGAGGTGCTCGAAGGCTGGGAGGGATCAAAGCAAAGGCACAACTGATTGTCATCTGCATAGAAGTGAAAGCCTAGATTGTGCTTGGCAATCACATCAGCAAGAGGGAGAGTATAAACCGTGAAAAGAACCGGACCTAGCACAGAGCCCTGAGGTACTCCATATTTTAGAGGTACTTCAGATGATCTTTGTCCATTCACGTCAATACTCTGGAGTCTCCCACTGAGATAGGACCTGAACCACTGCAGAGCAGTGCCAGTGATGCCCAGGCGAGATGAGAGGCGCTCTAGAAGTACTTTGTGATCGATGGTATCAAAAGCTGCCGAAAGATCGAGCAAAACAAGAAGAGACACTCTACCCATGTCTGCATTCCTAAGTAGGTCGTTGTATACCCTAAGCAATGCTGACTCTGTGGAGCGATTAGCTCTAAAGCCAGACTGGAACTTACTAGCAAGGTGTGAGGTTTCGATATATCAGTTCAGCTGGTCTGCCACGACCCGTTCCAGTGTCTTTGATAGTAATGGTAGAAGAGAGACTGGGCGGTAGTAGTGAAAACCAATATCAGTCCCAATGACAAAACGAGAGTACTGCAGCTTATCGTTAAGAAATGCCAAAATCCAAAATCTGCCGAATCCGAATCCGAAATCAAAATCCGAAGTCCGGCCGCGATACCGACTTCGAATCCAACACTGCGAGCGTACACCGTAAAAGATCCGGAGTTACGGCTTGATTAGTCGGAGTCGACGTCCACCTCAGTCGAGAGCTTCCGCTGAAAGACACCAACTCATGGGGTGGGGGGGGGTCACGAACACGCTACACGGGGAACGCGGAATGTACAAGTCACAACAACGAGCATGCTATCCAGCTCCGCTCGGGCCTTGGGTACTCGTTGCCATGCGTGCGTGGCCACATCGCCGGAGAACGTCTGCAACCATCCAGGTGCATAACTCGGCGAGACCGGGAGCCTCCAACACAACGACTTACTCGGCCAACGTCTACTACCCAAGCCCCCGGTGACCTCTCGTCACGGCACATACGGCCATGCCGTAGGTCAGACCCCGGCCTAGCCGGTGACCATTACCACATTATAGCCGTCCTGTCCCAGCCAACCGAACCTAGCCTGGGTACAAAACAACGTCGTCGTTGCATAGAAGCGTTCCGAGAGGCCTCGCCTTTGGTGGCCGTGGTCGAGCGGCCTCCGACGACGAGTTACGCAAGTGGCCAGAGCCATCCGCGCGCCTGACTAACGGTCGATGCATTCCAGCCGACTTAATTTTTCGAAAAAGATGGCGGCGGTGCGCAGGATTCGCATCCGCTAGCAGGCTCAACCCGGGTCTTGCTAAAGGGAATACAGAGTAGTAGTTGCGAGCATCTTATAGACCGCATAATGGTAAGCGAGTGGGCTCAGGAGCTGTAGCGAACCCGCGGCCTGTGCCCACCGTGCCCGCGGGAGACAGTGCTCCAAAAGAACTTTTGCGAACCCATTGAATCTGAAGTGTGCAGGACGGGCGCAAGCCGATACAATGGCTGCGTCGAGAGTCGCCTATTAGCCAAGCTACGCCAGGAAGTTCGATCGCTCTGGCAAATGAACAGGCAAGACTGGTCTGTATCGTTACACCTAAGCAAGGGAAAGGTAAGGAAAAGAAAGGGTAGTCGAAACACTCGTCCTTAAAAGAAGCACTCAAGCCGGTGACGCGACGTCTTCGCGGTTACAGATAGTAAGCACGCTAAAACGCACTCACTTTTTGCTGCCATTCTAAGTATAGTTCCTTTGTGTAGCGACCTAGGAGAGCTTAATCTCTATTCAGGCGCTTCACGTATACAACGGGGCTCGAGCCCACGACGTCGGCCAGACCTTGGTCGGAGCGAGCGCCTTAACCACTGCGGGGGCCAAACCAGGATTCGCACTTCGTTCGCTCAAGGCTGCCCATGCCAAAATTCATCAAAACTGTGTCTCTACTCCGGCCTCTTAAAGCCGCATTTACACGGCTGGTCTTTATACGATCTTCCTTCTTGTGGGATGTTAAAGCCGTCGGTTTACCGTCTGCTGGGCTTTCTTAAGGCTGCCTACTAACTCCACACTAATAGGGGCCAGGGGAAAAGTACTTTAGTCAGGGAGGTAAGAAAGGGCCCTCCGCGATGTACCAACCGGTGTAAGTCGTCCTTCGTTTCTCGTGGTCAATTGATTCCAGACTCTGCCGAGATAGGTGAATTTCCGCGAAGTACAATTCTTTATTTATAAATCGAATATTTACGTAACTGGAGCATAGAAAACCCGTTCACGACCCTCTAATTCAGTTTTAACATTATTAAAGCACCCTGGACAAGAAATAACACCCTTTTAGTGACCATTACACCCGTATTACCCGATATATTAGACAAAGCAAGGGGTAATAAGACGTATTAGACGTTACAAATTTCACATTATTATTAGTGTAAATTTAATTACACACACGCGCAGTTCTTACACACAACCACTAGCTTATGAAAATAGTGCAATTTGTTCGATGATGATGAAGAGGTGATCTGCACGGCAAAGAAGAGCAAGGTTACTGCTCTCAATGAAGCTGCACGTGACTTTGAAGGATTTGTGGGGGTGCTCGAATACATAGACCAACAGTCCATGCGTACAGTAATTTTAATAATAATTGTGATGTAGGGATGAGTTATTGACTCAGACAACCGAGCGCACGCTGTATCATTTTCACCATCTCGATAAACTTTTCAATGAACATATTTGAAAAAATGGCAATAGAATGAAGCCGCAAAAGTCAAAGCACGAAGCCGCGTGAGACGACAGTATTTGACAGCGGCGCAGCCGTCAACATTTTGTTCGAACGTCTGTGTTCTCGTGGAACGCATCGATGATTCCCCCCCCCCCGGTCGTCTCTTCCGCCATGCCTTTGAAAGCAATAAAGAAGGCGTGTCCGTGACCGCAACTACAATGAGTCGCTTGTTCGTGGCATCCGTAGGTCTTGCCTCCATCCTGACCGAACAAACAATCTTCCAGTTGTCTTCGATCGCGTCCATTTTGACAGCGTATGCACCAAAAATAAGCTAGACCGTCCATCGGTTTTTCATCGTAGGCTTGTTGCCTACTCCTAGCCCGCTGTCGGTTTCTAGATATAAGTAAAATAAAAATTACCAGCCTCTTTTGTATAGAGACAGAAGAGCCTTTACGGCTATCACCACCGCTTGCAGCGGCAATAAAGGATCGCCCACCGCAGGATTCAAACCCGCGATCTCGGGACCGAGGTCGTGAAAAGGAACCGCCTTACCTAGTTATTATGACTCACCAACTAATACTCGACGGCCTGATTAAACTTCTTTGGTAAAACCAATGGAAGCCTAGAACAGACCAATCAGATGTACCTTCAAGTGCCCACCAGCTTTGCATTGAAACATGGCAGATGATAGCACGGCTGCATTGATTGAGGCGCACCAAGCCAGTCCCTGTTAATGAACACAGTGATTGAAGAGTACCTGAATTTATTAATTAAGAAGAAGTCGATAATAGATCTTGTGATTGGGCTGAGCCTGACAGGTGAGCATGCCTATGTGAATAAAATAGCATTGTCAATTTTAAAGCAATACCAAACTATTAGCCTTCTATGATAATAATAATAATACATTTGATAAAGTGACCTCAGGCAACTCAATCTCTTTCTAGGCGCTTTACAATTGCTGAAAAGAAAGCGCGATCGAATGGTTAGTGGTATCATGCTCAATAAAAAACAAGAATAACATGGTTAGGAGTGACATACACAGGGTCGGCATGCAATTATGGTTAGTGGCAGAATGAAACAGTGTCAGCACGCATAAGCGCGTAAAGGACGGATCACAACGGCCCAATAAATGCTGTGATAAATAGATGCGTTTTCAGTTTCTTTTTAAATGTGGACAAGTCAGGAGATGTGACGCAGGTCGGGAGTGAGACCAGTCTTGGGGAGCGCACGAACTAAAGGCCCGGTCTCCAAAGGATTTGAGGTTTGTACGGGTATATGTAAACAGTTACATTTCGAAAATTGGGTGGTACGATGCTTAGTCTGTTGGAGCAGCAGATCTGATAGGTAGGCTAGAGCCAAAGAATGAAGGGACCTGAAAGTAATTGACAAAACCTTGAGTCGATGCATTGCTTGACTGGGAGCCACTGCATGTCGGCGAGAAGTGGTGGGGTGTGGCAACTGCGACCCTCATGACAGACAAGCCTAGCTGCGGAATTTAACCGCCCGAATGTGGAGTAAAGGAGCACGTCTTTGTTAATAGTGAGATTCTAGTGGTTTATACTGCTGCACATATATCCACTTTCATATTACTTGGGACCGTTGAATAGGGAATTATGTTCCCGGTCGGCGTGTTTTTTGGTCGCCATCTGTTTCCAACCCAATGATGTTGGCAACAATGCTGATTTGCTAACTTTGACTTTGAGAATAAAACGCGCAATATAAAATGATGCATACATATACAAGACCACTTTGGCTGTTGAATTGAGCTATTGGATCATGGCAATTAGCACTGCCTAATAGCTGGCTACCGTGAGGCTGTTCTGCAGCGTTCCTACACACGTATAGAAAAAACATATATCATTTTAATAGCGCCCTAAGTGAACTTAATCTCTATTCAGGAACTTCCCATACGCCTTGGGGCTCGAACTCACGACCTTGGTCAAACTTTGGTCAGGGCGAGCACCTTAACCACTTGGCCAAACCAGAATCTGATACGAAGAAGATCGGTACCATTAAAGGATGCTATTGAAAAGAGCCGGAATGTGATGCTGACCCAATGTGCAGTGGAACTTTTGCCGCACAAGATACCAATAAAAATGGCTCTATTACAAGCAGCTAAAGTTTTAGGAACAACTTCATATCTTGGCCTGTCAGGTCGTCCTTGATGTGTACATTACATGAGGTTACGATTTATTGGTCATTTTTTCATTAACGTGGCACCAATGCTAATGCCAATCCATCAATTAAAAAAATAAAATATAAATATAATTCATTTGCATATTATTTCTCATGGCACTTTAAATAAGCCACATAGTTTGAACCTACGGCCTTGGTCATTACAGGGGAACTCCTTACCCCTGGCCAAACCAGAGCGGCAGTACCTCAGCCATCTAATTTCACTGGCAGACAAGTAAGAGACACAGGTGAGCCAAGCTGCAGAGGAGCTGACGCGGGGAGGAGACGTTGGAATTCAAATGTGCTATGTCAGTTCAGCTCGTTGTTACAGATCTTAGCTAGCAAAAATAAACGTCCCTGTCAAAAGTCCACTGCCAATAAATTCTTTGAGATGCCGGCCAAAAGTGTAAAACTGACGACGGCGAACTGAGTACAGCAGCATGCGTTCAACTCAGGAAAGGCTGACAACAAAAGGCGCCCGTCGGGCCGCCAAAGATTATAAATAAATTCGATACATTTGATACATTTAAACTTGTAAATTTGGTAAATTTGGTAAATTTGATAAATTCAGAGCAGCCGCAGCCGTAATTATGGGGATATTTTGCCATTGCTTTATGGCGAAGCTGACAGCACAGCCAAGAACTGTGGATTCTGTACAGTCAAACGATAAAGTTTTCTGAAAAAAGCTCAAAGACACCCTAACGTATGGCACCTCACAATCACGATCGATTTCGAGTACGCTTGCATTGCTCCTTCCTGCCACGTTAGTCGGCCGACGGCAGCGAAGTAAATTCTGGAAATTTCGATCGATGAGTCGTGATCTGCATCGTGACAAAGGCTGGTGCTGCTATAGCGAGACAAAGCAGAAAAAAAGATGAATGTTTCTATGGGCTGCCATTGCCGTTAGCCTATGCAATTCCTGCGCTGTTCGCGAGGAGGTTATAGGTAAATATAATTCATTTGCATAGCACTCAAAGGGAATCTCTATCCAGGCGCTTCAAATATAACTCGGGGCTCGAGAGCCCACGGCTTCAGTCGTCAAAGGGGAAGATCGTACTTTCGGACCGAACACAGGTATTTAATGTAGAGCATACCAGCACTATTTTCTCAACATGTGACGGTGTCGCCGAGATGCGCAAGTAGCACAATACGACACTGCTCGACAACATGTCAAATGCCCGCTGGCAGTTTGTCGAGTACGACTCAAGCATAAGTTAAAACTTCCCCTGTTATGTTCTTAGGGCGAAATACAGCCAAGGAATATACATTCAAAAGTTGTAAGTTTTAATGAGCGGAACAGAGCGCCAAGCTGTAGCTCTTGAGAGCATGTGTGTCTGTATTGTAGGGCGGCCGGCCGGCCTGATATACAATGTCAACGTAATATTCTAGGATGCGTCGGGGCGTGGCCGCTGACGATTAATAGTAGTGGCGGGCCAAGCGGGCAGACTGCATCCTGGTTGGTCCGTTCGGGTAATGCCTGAAGGCTTCAAGAGCCACTCCACTGCGCGAGGTGGGAGCGTTCGGGCAACACCCAAAGGCTTCGACAACACGCTGACGTGATGTAGCCAGCACTGCAGCATCCCTACCGCGTAGCCTGAGGTCCTGCAGAAAGGCAAAAAATGAGCTCAACGGTCGATCGGCGCTCGCGGTCTGCAGGCGCGATGCTACCATTTTTGCGGTTGAGCTTCAGTAGCCGGTGGGCGGTCGGTTAGGTCGCAGCTGAGCCGGCCTGATCTATCGTCAAGTAGCCGCGGCTCAGGGGGAAGCCGTGCCACGCATCTTGGCCGCAGCTGGTCCACTGGCCGCCTCCACACCCTCCGGTTGATTCGATTCCAAAATTAGCATGGCGAGCGCAGCATACCTTCGAAGCGACACTGCCGGCACCCATTTGTAAAACCGATCGCCACACCTGCAGTAGGGTCGAGTGTAGCATAGTTAACACTTTGGCTTAGCTGTACGTGCGTGGTCGTCGTCCGGCCCTCGTCAGCCTCGGAGAAATCCGGCATTCCGGCATGCCCGGCTTCCTGCGTTTGTCGCCGTTGCGCTGCACGCGCCGGCGGCAAAGGCTAGAGAGAGAGAGATAGAGAGAGAGAGAGAGAGAGAGAGAGAGAGAGAGAGAGAGAGAGAGAGAGAGAGAGAGAGAGAGAGAGAGAGAGAGAGAGAGAGAGAGAGAGAGAGAGAGACAGAGAGAGAGAGAGAGAGAGAGAGAGAGAGAGAGAGAGAGAGAGAGAGAGAGAGAGAGAGAGAGAGAGAGAGAGAAGAGAGAGGAGAGAGAGAGAGAGAGAGAGAGAGAGAGAGAGAGAGAGAGAGAGAGAGAGAGAGAGAGAGAGAGAGAGAGAGAGAGAGTGAGAGAGAGAGAGGGAGTGAGAGAGAGAGAGAGAGAGAGAGAGAGAGAGAGAGAGAGAGAGAGAGAGAGAGAGAGAGAGAGAGAGAGAGAGAGAGAGATAGATAGTAGATAATAGATAAAGGGGAGAGAAGAGAAGATGAGAGAGGGAGAGAGAGAGAGAGAGAGAGAGAGAGAGAGAGAGAGAGAGAGAGAGAGAGAGAGAGAGAGAGAGAGAGAGAGAGAGAGAGAGAGAGAGAGAGAGAGAGATAAAGAGAGAGAGAGAGAGAGAGAGAGAGAGAGAGAGAGAGAGAGAGAGAGAGAGAGAGAGAGAGAGAGAGAGAGAGAGAGAGAGAGAGAGAGAAAGATAGAGAGAGAGAGAGAGAGAGAGAGAGGGCGTTCACTGTCACCCCGATTCGGCACGCTCACGCGAAAGCCAATGGTAAGGTGTGGTTCTGTGCATGGGTGGTCATAACCCGCACGGACCCCGTGACCCTTAGTTCGCGAAATCCCGGCGTGTAGGAGCACATCTAACGAGACTTGCATCTCAATGATAGCGATGCGGGCCTGCAAGTTTAAGTTAGGTACGTTTTTCGCGACGAATAGCAGTCACTGCTCGCGCGGTGCGGCGACGCCTGACATTATGACATTTGATCCCTCCCAGCCGTCGAGCACCTCAAATTCTCTAAACTCACTTGCTGCATGCATTGATGACATCCGCACATGGATGGCAGCAAATTTTCTAAAACTATAAGATGACAAAACTAACTTACTAATTATGAGCAAACCCAGTGTGATTCAGAGACTGGAAAGGCTGTCTCTCAAAATTGGCTCTGCCAGCATATCTCCTGTCGAATCAGCTCGAAATCTAGGTGTCATATTCCAAAGCGACCTCTCGTTAGACGACCATATCAGCTCCACAGTCAAATCTGCCTATTTTCAGCTTCATAACATTGCTAAAATTCGGGCTTGTTTAGATAAGGATACCACATCTAAGTTGGTCCATGCATTCGTGACATCCCGTCTCGACTTCTGCAACTCACTGCTTACTGGCCTACCAGCATGTGCGATCAGGCGATTGCAGCTGGTGCAAAACTCTGCAGCTAGGCTTGTCTGTCGTGAGCGTCGCAGTTGCCACATTACTCCACTTCTCGCCGACCTGCACTGGCTACCAGTCAAGCAACGGATTGACTTCAAGGTTTTGTCGCTCACTTTTAGGTCCCTTCATTCTATGGCTCCAGCCTATCTCTCCGACACACTCCCCCATCAGGCCAAGCATCGTACCACCCGCTTTTCGGAATCCAACAGTCTGGAAATACCTCGTACAAATCTTAAATCCTTTGGAGACCGTGCATTTAGCTCGTATGCTCCCAAAGCCTGGAACTCCCTCCCGACCTGCGTCAGAACATCCCATGACCTGATCACATTTAAAAGAAACATAAAAACACACCTATTTAGGACAGTATTTAGTGGGTCCCTGTGATTTGTCCTTGATGTGCTTATGCATGCTGACACTGTGCATGCTGCCACTAACCGCATTTGCATGCTGACCCTGGGCATGTCACCCCTAACTCATTTTGTTAGTTTTTCAAGCATGATTTCACTTACTATTCAGTTGCATATCACTTTGCAGCAAATGTAAAGTGCCTAGAAAGAGATTAAGTTCTCTGAGGACGCTTTATAAAGTACATTATTATTATTATTATTATTAGCCATAGCATAGCCCCGGCCTGAATTACGCCTAGGAACAGCAGGGGGAAGGGGGGTTGGATTGGCTGGATTGGGTGGCAGATTCGTAGCGGCGCTGGGCGCTGGGCCAAGCGCAGGCTTTCCCAGCTCCCAGGCTGCGCAGGAAACGAAGGTTTTCGCCAATCCAGTGTCAATCTCGAATCAGGCATCCAGTCGAATTGACTGCCTCAATTGGGGCACAATTTCAGTGTGTTTTACTGAGGTGCCGTAGCTTTTAAGCGATAGCATTTATCGCTCGCGAGCCTGCCCTGTGCTTTAAGCACGCTGCTTTCAAATGGCCGGATGCCGAGCAGAAACTGCCGACAGCTTGTTGAAAATGGCAGTTCCTGCGGCTATGCTCGAGGCTGCTATAGGGAAAGTACGAGCCTGCAGGGAGGCCTCTTTCCGCGTTGGAGGTGTGGCTGTGAGCCGCCGCCGCTGGCCTCGAGCTCTGACTCGCCGGCGTAGAGCTGAGCCGCAGAGCGCGGTGACTGCCAGCGCTTACCGGAAGAGGGTGGCTATAAGGCGCGAATGAGCCGTGCCTGCTGCTGGCTCACCGTGTCTCTCGAGACCCTCGAAGATTCCTCTACTTCGACCGCAATCTATATGGAGCAAGAGAAAGATAACGCGTCATCCTTTACTAGAAACAGTGCTTTGAGAATGGATTCATTGCCGACGGAGCAAATAAATTTTGTGCGGCGTGCGTCATCCAGCTGGTCCTTGATTAACGCGAAATTGCACATCGACGCCTCTTGACGAATGCGAGCCGCGAGCTCTTGAATAGGCTGACCAGCCTTGCGCTGCAGGTCCGACCGGTATTTATACCTTTCTCGAATGAGAAAGCGCATAGGGTCGAACCGCGCACTCGTGCGGTCTTCTATCCTTCTTAATGTCCAAATTGTTGGCGTCAAGCGCGGGCGTCTGTTGCGAAGCGTAGCTTGACAGCAACTTGAATAGCACCGGCGGCTGGCTGACGAGAAATACTTGCGCAAGTTTTCCGCAGGGCACGGAGTGTGCCCCCGCGAACGCATTGAACCCGGGCCCAGTAATGTGAAAGAGCTAGGATGGTTGCCGGTTGAGCAACGGATGCAGAGCAAAGCTCTTACGCTGACCCCCAAGGCCCGCCACGGCTTGGCTCCTTCGTACCTAGCTGAACTGCTGCATCAGTTTCAGCCTGTTCGTGCCCTGAGGTCCTGCGTGGACAATAAATCAGCTGTCCCATTCCTCCGCTTAAAGACAATTGGCGACAGAAGCTTTAGCTCTGCAGGTCCTAGACTGTGGAACTCGCTTCCACAATTCTCCTGCAATGACAACTACTCTCCTGCTGCCGACTGTGGCCCATTCTTTTCAGTGGTCCTGAGCTGCTACTTCTATGCTACTCACTACCTCAACTGCTCTCCCGACTGTGCTATGCTTCCCACTTTCTCTTTGTTGCGTGAGACGAAGTCTCTGTTGGCTACCGAATGCGTACCGAAAGCCGCTTAGGCTGTGAGTGGGCTACACAAAACTCTCCTGCGTAACACCGACGTGGTCTTTATGACTTTGTGCAGTTACAGACGGAGATACATAGTAATCTGCGAACAGCTCGACGGTTGAATCGAAAGATGCGAAAGTAGGGATCGTCGCTTGATAACCGGCGGTGCTGCTGCTGGCTGCTCAAGCCCTTTAACGAGGTAAGCAGAATGCGAATCTGCTTCCGGTGCTGGTCGATTATGAGACTCGTCCGTTCCTTCTGCTCCCCGAGCTGTCACTGTAGGCGTTCTACTCTCTTCCTGTTTACCATCTCAGCTGTAGCTCGATTCCATGAGATCGGATGCCATCTTCGTTGCATGTCAGAAACGTGTCACCTCGAGCGCCAGAAACGTGTCACCTCGAGCGCCCGTACCGAGTCGCATTGGGCGCCGGAAATGTGTTATCTTCTTGGGGCGAAATACCGCCTAGAAATACACATTCAAAAGTTTTAAGTTTTAATGAACGAAACAGAGCGCCAAGCAGTAGCTCCGGAGAGCGTCCGTGTCCGTGTCGTAAGGCGGCCGCCTTGATATACCGTGTCAATGTACTTGGGTGGGTCGGGGCGTGGGCCACAGCTGATTATTAGCAGTAGCAGGGCAAACTGCATCCTGGTTGGCCCCTTCGAATAGCGCCTGAAGGCATGAAGAGCCACCTCACGAGATTGGCTCATTCGGGCAACGCACAGGGGCTTCGACAGTCACAGCACTTTGCTGTGCGGTAGATGGCGCTGTAACACGTGTCATGTGGTTTTGCTTTTCCTCGCTGTCGGCTCCTATTTGTCCTGATGACAGCCCTAGTGCTTCATAAGCCATTCGTCGCCGGAAATAGCAGCCACACCCCGTGTAAGTACAGGAGCCAGTTGTTAAGTTTTGAGATCCCACAGCAAGCCGTTATAGAGTAGAAATATGTTTCTCACGAATGCTAGTCGATTCGAAGGAGATTTCTTCTCTGCTAGGCCGAATATGAGAAATGGAACTGTCGGATATCCAACCGCAGATAGCGTGTCCCTCCGGCCACACCATCGCTAACCAACAAGCGCAGTGATGCCCAACGATCAGCAGTGATGCCCACTGATCAGGTCGTCGTACCAGGCCGTCAGTACTTCGCCCCCTCGTACGGAGAGGCGCATCTTGCAAATTACAGTCACTCGAGTTTTGCTCACCGGACAAAACGCATTCGTCTGTATCTCAGAGACATCCTTATACCGACTTGTGCTGCCTTTCTTTCTGCGTCTTTCTTGGCGATTCGTCAATCAGAACAAACACAGCGGCGGCCAAAGGGCAATCCCATGAAATCACCATGTCGCATGCTCATGTTTCTACAGGCTTAATCTCAGTGAACCCGTGGCTAGTCTGCTAGTGGAGCTTCGCGGATGACTGACTGGAAAAGCAAGGGTAAACCAATCGTGCAAATGCGGCGTCACTTTCGCCGTCACTTCCGCCGTCACTTTTACCGACGGAACACAGGCAGACAACTGACGGCTGGTCAACCAGACGTGCGAAACGCCAGTGACTCTGTAAGGTACTGGTAATTGTCTGGGTTACTGAAGTCTGTGATTGGAGTGATTACAAAAAAATCAGCTCCGCTGATGATTCAGTGGCTTCGTTTATAGGGCAGAAGTGTTAACGTTGTGGTAATCACTACTACCACTTGCATTGAATGATTGCCTGCTGCAGCACTCAAGTCTATTGCTAGGCCGTGAGCTACCAGCGTCTCACCCCTTGGTTAAGACCACGAACAATGCATTTTAAGTGACCAATATCCAAGCTGCGATTTCAGAAGTAGGTGGTGGTGACGGCTCAACGCCCATGCAGATTAACAAGAAAGAGACATGAGAGCCATGAGTGTGAATGCATGCATCGAGCCAGCGGTGCAGTCATTTCAGTCTGCTCAGTGGTGCTCACGTGTTACCCGGTCTCTGCTTTATAGAGACCCAAGTCTGTAAACGTCGGTCAGGCGAGGCTAGAAAGTCGCAAATGCGTCGCACATTTGAAACTCAAAGACTGCCATCGGACCGATATCATCCCAATCGCCCGCCCAGCGCCTGTTTCATAGTCAGATTGGATCGTTACACATTTTAAGGGCACTGCTTAATGTTCCTTGCCATTTTAAATTTTGTAATGACATACCTAAGCATTCCAAACGGGAGTTTTTGAGGAACGTTGATTTTGAGATTTTTCATAGGGTTCTGCGCTCACCGTCCGGCGCGGAAAGTGCACTCAAGTGGAGTTCCTATGCAGCCGCAGCGCACGTACCGGATCGCACTTTTGAAAAAATTTACATCTGGGATTAATTTCGCAGGCACGAAGGAGACACACAAAAAGTTGACGAGAGTGTCTCAGACCAGGACGGGAGAAGTGCCAATGCATAGCACACAAAAAGTACAAGAAGGCAAAAGAAACTTGCAAAAAGCATATTACTGGTGTGTGCGAAGATGGCTTCTACAATAGGTTCCAGAGTGACTCTGTAGCTTAAGTAGACACGTCTCCGACTTCCACCTCCAATAGGCCTATGATTTGACGATAAGAGACCACCGTACAGCAGTCTCATAGTGACTCCTTTTCCTCCTTCAAACAGTCAGTAACCTATCGCCTAGGTTTCCAGCCTGCTGCATGGGAAGGTTGCTCTGAGATTATCAAATTAGTCATACCCCAATTGAAATTATTGAATAGAATTCACGTAAAAAATGAAATGTCATCAGAGGCAAAGCTAGTAAATGAGCAGATCAAGTACTGCTCATTTCTGTTAACAGTGTGAGAAAGGCTAAGAATAAGTTCTTGAAGACGCGATATTTGGTAAGGAACGGGGTACGGATAAAACTTCAGCACTTATAAGACGTCTTTTTGTAAAGACCTTGTCAACTAGTTGCTACAAAATTTTCTAATAAAGTTCCTTCCACATTAAGTCCGAGCTGAACAGAATTTGAATCTCAAAACTACCGGATCAGCTACCGGCTCACATATGGTGACCTTTGACCACATCAATGGACATTAATCTTGCGCTCTGCCGCATCCCGACTCATCAAGTTCTTGTCAGAACCTTACGATATTTGACCTCGTTATTTCAAAGCTTTTATCACTTCAATTTTGATGCATGCACAGTGGTGAGCGTTACTGAGATGTACATGAACAGGTGCACGCATTTCCCGAATACCATAAGGCGCACATATTGGATCGGGAATCCTCTTGTACGCGTCTATGTACTAAACCCGACGTTACATGGCTCTATTTGAGTCTCAGTGCTGTCAGGCAAGTCTTTGGGTAAATGACCAGCCGGTCGACCGAGAACTAATGGCACCAGACTCGTGCACTGCTCTGGCCTATTTAATTTTGCAGCCGCCTGCAAGCGGACCGTAAGCATAGATCTTTTCATATTTTACAGGCGCAATTCGATTTCTAGGGATCTAAACACGTACGCACACAAGCGCACGCACGCGCGCACGGGCACACGCGCACGGGCACACGCGCACACACAGACACACAAAGCACACTCACACACATACGCTTAGACGAATGCACGCAGGCACGAATACACGAATACGCATGCACGCACGCATGCACGCACGCTTGCACGCACGCTTGCACGCACGCACACACGCGAAGACAGACACACAGACGAACGCACATTTGAAAAGACTTACGACACTCAGCCATGGTGAGTCTGCAGGACCGTAGGTCAAGAGTGCCTTGGTAACACAGCTGTGGTGATTACATTATTGCGGGCTAAATTTCAAGAATCCGTTGAGATTAAACCTATAGCCGGACATGATTTGACTTGCCATAGCTTAGCCCAGCTGACAGCTGCTGAGGTAGCTGAAATTTAATTCGCGATATCTATTCATATGGATGTATGACGAAGCAGACGTACACGAATCAGTGCATACGACGTCGGGAGCAAGGATAAAGTCAAGCTAACCGCTTTCTGCAGCTGTGGCTGCAATAAATAAATCAACCTGGCTCTAAGAAATCTCGTAGCAGTACATAAGCGATTACCTGCAATGACGCATTGAGTGCGATATTGATTTATTTCTTCAAAGCGTTGACCAACGGCGACCGGGAGACTCGAAAGGTCGTTGCAATTGAACGCGTGCACACGGCTACCTGCTATCACGAGTGAGTTCAGGTCGATCGCACGATGACGTCAGAGCTGCGCTACTCTTAGAAGCTTAACTTCCATTTAGTGGGGTCCATTTTCCCGTGCGTGCTCGCAGGAATTAGTGGTCTTACTAATGGCTTTCACCTATGCGAAGCAGGGGACAGTCGCCAGAGTTGTATATGTATGTCCAGTCCGATCGAGCAGACGCGCATGCAATGCACACGGCTGGGACAGCACGCCTATACTTTGTGGCAGGCAAGGCTCAAAAGCTTCAGCCTTCGTCGCTTTCTCGTTTGACCGGTTTGGAGTGACGTGCCACCCATGGTACTGGCGCTTGATAGCGAATGCAGAGGTGCAAGTGGTCAGCCTTTGCAACCTTGACCTGACTCAGAACAGAGCGGCCCTGGCAGAACTCTGAGGCTTTGCGGCGTTTAGCGACTGCTGTGTCAGACTTGAAACGGAACCGGTCAACTGAATGACGAGGAAATTATCGCTCGTTGCTTTGCAGGCTGTTTTCAATTACAGAATTCCATATAAATTCAATGGAAAGCTTGAATCTC
Source organism: Cristatella mucedo (assembly GCA_009760855.2). NCBI lineage: Eukaryota > Metazoa > Bryozoa > Phylactolaemata > Cristatellidae > Cristatella > Cristatella mucedo. Next base: position 3,240,699 of record WPIO01000009.1, read on the forward strand.
AAGCAGGTTTTAGTGCTCGACCGCTGACATCCATTATGATCACAGGCGTATTGGCCTAGTTTGAAGAGGTTAAGCGTGAATCGCAATATTCCAGATGTAGCACACAGACAGCTCAATATCTAAAAGTTTTACGAAATATTTCCGCATACATGGGATGAATGTACGTAGCCGAGCCATTCGTACAAATACAAGCCAGGGTCAGTTAACCTCTACAGCAGAGACATTGTTTTTGCAGTAAACGATTAATTTAAAAAATGCTTAGGACGGCTCACAGTGCAGCCGGAACAAAGTTGACAATCTAGATGGTAGTCATATATGTATTACGCAATGATGGCAGAACCGACACATACTAGCGATTGTGAACTAAGATCTGACGTTAAAGATCATTTGAAAAACTTTCAATGTGAGGTCCCGAAATGTCTTAAAAGAAGAGTTGAATTGTTTTGAACGATTCGCATGAGTTTTAAATTTAATAGCGACGTGTAAGAGCTTGCTAACGAGACCGTCTGCGTCAGCGCCTAGTTAACGGACGCGTCACTCAGCAGTTATCCTGGAAGACTCGGAACACTGGCGTCATTGCTTTTGCTCAACACCTTAATAGTATGTTCATATGCTTCTGAATAGTCTTTTCAGGTTAGTGCCTCTCTGCTGGTGCCTGTGGATCTATCATCAGCATTTGACACAATTGACCACCGAATCCTTCTGGAGCGCCTGTCCGCACGTCTAGGTATTACTTGTATAGTGCTAGAATGAGTCAGGTTCTACGGCAGTGAGAGAATTAAACAGCTATATATAAATCGATGTCGGTAATCTAGGAAGCCCTCACAGTAGGACGCACGTCGTGGTCCGATCTTAAGTAAGGTAGTTTACCTTACTTTCACTATCAATGCTCTCCGTGTGGCCAATTTCTTTGCCGATCGCAATCTTGACGTGCACAAATACGATGCCTGCGACGCCCAGCTCTATCGACGTCTGTCGATCCTTCTCAGCCTTACGCCTCATCCGAATCATCTAGTTCTCTTGCTGCATGTATCGGCGACATTGGAGCGCGCTAGGATCTTAAACCTCATTAAAGCATGCCACACAAAGTGGAAATCGCTAGCGCCCGCTATTGACCTCAACGGCGCCATCTCACGACATCCGCGGCCTGTCAGCAACGGAGTGGTGGAATCGCGGTCGCCGCCCTGGATCGATGCGGCTCTATCTGCGCACACGTCCGTGCCGTCTTGGGAAAAAACAACGCGGCCGCTCGGCGTCGGCTAGGCGGCGTCCACCACATTTTAGCGAGCTCGCTCAGCGCACTCGTCGGTCGCACCTGGCTCGCAATCGATACTGCGCGCGCGCGTCGGCGAGCTCTTACCGCGAGTCGCCCTCGCCGCCAGGGCTGTAAGCGATGACTACTATTGTTGGCCTACTCGCGCGCGCGCGCGCGTCTTCGACGCAGCGTCCGCGTCAGCGGCCTTGGCGGCAAGCCGCCAGGCCCGGTAGCGTAGCGCTCGGTCGTCGCTCCCTCGACTTGCTACTCGACCGCGCGCGGGCCACCGCCCCTGGCTCGGAAGCCGTTGGCGATGACGGGCGGGCGCCGCCCTAGGGTTTCATCGACTGACCGAGCGGTGTCTGCTCCTGTCTGTCGACAGTTGGCGAGGCGCCGAGACTCGCTCTCAGAAAGAGCGAGAGAGAGAGAAAGGGAGAGAGAGAGAGAGAGAGAGAGAGAGAGAGGAGAGAAGAGAGAGACCCGACATTTCCGCGGCAGACCTATGACGGCGGCTCGGCGTGCGCGCAATTAATGCTGCCGCGTCGTCGGCGAGAGCTTAGTCGCGCTTTTGTTAATGGGAAAGATCATTTGAATATTCTGGAGCTGTTTACGGTAGCCGCTCCGCGTTCGATTCGCGGCGCGTGCGTGCCGCCAGAGCTGGCTCCGCAACCGCCGAGGAGAGTAAGACGCGCTAGCGAGCGAGCGAGCGAGGCATGGACGCGGCCGAGGTAGCGACCCCCGAGGCTATCGAGCGTGCGCTGCAGCCGCCGAGCGGAGGGCCGGCCCAGAGGGCTGCCGCAGCCGCCGGCTCTGAAGAGTTCTTCGTCATCAACGTCGGCGGCGCGAGATTCGAGACGCGACGCAGCACGATGCTGGCGGTGCCCGGCAGCCGCCTGGCCGGCGTCGCCGCGCTGGGCCGGCGTCACGAGGCGTACAGGGAGCAGCAGGACGACTTCTTCTTCGACCGCCATCCGGGGGCTTTCGACGCCATCCTGCAATACCATCGATGCGGAGCGCTGCATGCGCATCCGGGCGTATGCGGAAGCCTGCTGAAAAGGGTGAGCATGCAGCGTTCTCTCGCCTCCGTCCGTCTAGCTGGCCGAGTTCGCGGCGGCGGCGGCGCGCGGCCGCCGTCGGTGCGCTGTTGGTCGCGCTGCATCGACAAAGCCGCGGCGCGGCTCCTGCAGCGGCGGCGGCGGCGGCGCGCGCGCCACTGCAGGAGGCGAGCGCTCGTCGACTCGCCGCTACTTTCGCGCAGCACATGCCGGAGAACTGCCGGCTAGCCGGCGGCGGTGGCAGTGGCAGCGATGGATGGGTGGCGGTGACTCGGAGGAAAGGCCAGCCATCAGTGGTGGCCGTAGGCAACGCAAACTGCTCCCCAGAGATCGCGGTCGGCAAGCGGGCAGAGGCCGCGCCCTCGTTCGACGAGCTCGGCGCTTAATTCTTTTGGAAAAAATCCAAGCTCTCCGCTGGCGGCGTTTAAGAAAAAGCGGGACTACCACACTAGTGCAGCCGAATTAGGATGTCGCGGCTGGCGGAGTGAGACGGAGCGCCAGCTGAAGGACCTGATGCTCGCTGATAAACTGCTCTAGGCTCGGCAGCAAAATGACAAATGGCCGTAAATGCAGCGAACCTAAACGTCTCGACGCACGGCTCGCGGCGGGGCGGGCGCCGACGGCGCTGGCCTGACGCTGGAATCAATAGTCGCGGCTCGCAAGCGGGTGGGGACGCGAACGACGCCTTTTTGTCGTAAGCAGGGTAGCAGCGCTCGCTGCGGTCGGTCACACGTCAGCGACTCGACTCGTATCTAAGGCGTGCTCTGCGCCGGCTGGATAGCGACGCAGATCGAGCGACTCGTGCTGCCGGCCACGACAAATCGGACGGACTCACCGCGAGTGAGCAGCAGGCAGCGCGGCACCGCGCGGCTTCGTTCTTACGTCCGAGCGTCGATTTCTGAAGCCCGGCGTTCTACTCCGAGTACACACGGCCCGCTATCCCGACCAATACCAAGAGCGAGCGGCGAGCGGCCGCTGGCGAGAAACGAGGGCTCTGGCCGACGTTGGCCGGAGCCATTTTCAGCTCGTCGCCGCTAGAGCGCAGAGGCTTGTGCCATTTCAAACGTGCTCTAGCCGAGGGCGGCTCGCCGCGCGGCGCACCTCACCGCCGCTGTGGGTGCCGCTTTAGAGCGTGAGCCGTGTTCGCGGGCGCGTGCGGCCTAGCGGCGCATGCGCGCGACAGACGGCAGAGAGAGAGAGAGAGAGAGAGAGAGAGAGAGAGAGAGAGAGAGAGAGAGAGAGAGACAGGCAGAGAGACAGACAGAGACAGAGACAGAGACAGAGACAGAGACAGAGACAGAGACAGAGACAGAGACAGAGACAGAGACAGAGACAGAGAGAGAGAGAGAGAGAGAGCAACAGAGACAGAGACAGAGACAGAGACAGAGACAGAGACAGAGACAGAGACAGAGACAGAGACAGAGACAGAGACAGAGACAGAGACAGAGACAGAGACAGAGACAGAGACAGAGACAGAGACAGAGACAGAGACAGAGACAGAGACAGAGACAGAGACAGAGACAGAGACAGAGACAGAGACAGAGACAGAGACAGAGACAGAGAGAGAGACAGAGAGAGAGAGAGAGAGAGAGAGAGAGAGAGAGAGAGAGAGAGAGAGAGAGAGAAAGAGAGAGACAGAGACAGAGACAGAGACAGTGAGAGAGACAGTAAGAGACAGAGACAGAGACAGACAGAGAGAGAGACAGAGAGAGACAGTGAGAGAGAGACAGAGACAGAGACTGAGCCAGACAGACAGAGAGAGAGAGAGAGAGAGAGAGAGAGAGAGAGAGAGAGAGAGAGAGAGAGAGAGAGAGAGAGAGAGAGACAGTGAGAGAGAGAGAGAGAGAGAGAGAGAGAGAGAGAGAGAGAGAGCTGAGCTGAGCTCGAGAGGGCAGAGAGCACGCTGAGCCCGACGGAAGCTCTTACAGAGAGGGCCGTAAGTTGAGGCCTCGAGTGCGATGTCGAGTAGCGGGTAAATAAAAAGTGAAGACTCGCTGACGCAGCAGCCTCGTTTATATAGCGGTCGGAGAGCCACGGCGACTTTATTTGCCTGCTACGGACGCAAACCTACGACATGGGCTGTGAAGTGGAAATATCTCATCGTTTGCGTTGAGACCAATACCTCATCGTTTGCGTTGAGACCCTGTCCTCCTCAGCAAGGCGACCGTAGTGCGGTAAAGGTGTGGCCGAGGGGAGCTTAGTTAAAAAAAAATAAATACTCGCTGATTTAACAACCTCATTTGTCTGGCTGCAGAGGAGCCTTAGACGGTTGTCTCCAGTGCTTGCAGTTGGCTATTCAAGATTGCCCATTGTAGATTCGAGCATACGACCTCGGTCATGAAGAGTGCGCGCCTTACCTCCTCGACCACCACGACCCTTATTACGACCGCTGGGGGCGTTCATAAGGAGTACGCCTCCATTGGCAGAGAACGTCATCTGCTGTTAGAAAGTGCGGAGTCGGGTAGGCAGATTCCCTGGTTGAAATAAAAAAAAAATTAATTTGCATAGCGCTCAAAGAGAGCTCAATCTTTATTCAGGCATTTCTCATATGCCACCGTGCTCGAACCCACGACCTCGGCCATCCGAATGAATTCACCTTGAATTTGGGCGAGACGAGCAGGCTAACCTCTGAGCCAAACCTGCACGGTGCTAAACGTAAGAAACTGGTCGGAACGCGGTGATGATGCAATTGGAACGCTAAGGCGAGTACACCCTGCGGCAGTCGCTAATGCGCGGCGCTGATCCCAGTTCCCCCCTGCAGTGACCGTCTTCTTGCGTGGGCATCTATCGCGCTGCATCCAGCGCCGACTGAGTTAGCTAGTGCGACCCTACGCTGGCGAACCAACCGGTTCGCTTCGTCGCCCGAGAGGTAGCGGCGTAGGCTATTGGTTGTCGAAAGGAGTGGCTGAATGCTGATTAGACCGATTCGGTAATGACGGGCGCGAGCTTTGGCGAGGAGAGCTGATAGGCTCCGGCTAGGAGCGCGTGCGCGTGCGTGCTGGGGAACGGATGCCGCGGTTTACATACAAAACAGGATTCGTTTGTCTAGCGCCCTAAGAGAGCTTGATCTCTATTCAGGCGTTTCACACATGCCGCGCGGCTCGAGCCCACAAACCTCGGCAAGATTTTGGACGGGGCGTGCCGTGCACCTCAACGGTTGAGCCAAACCAGCGGGCGGCTTTGGCTAGCCGCCTCCCCCAGCCGGGAAAGATGCTCGGGGCGGAGCCGCTCATCTCGGCTACGACCTCGAGTCTGCCCGCGAGCTTGCGCCGCGGGCAGGCAGTGAGGCAGCAGCTAGTCGTTCCGAGCGCAGGTGGCGGGCGGAGTAGCATCGACAGAAACTCCCGCCGGGACAGGCTTTCGCGTCAATACATTCAACCGGTATTTTTCGCCACGTAGTAGGCTCCCTTGCCTCGGAGGGACGCCGGCCTGTCGCGGTGGCGTGTTTTGTCGAGGCTGCCGGACGGTCTTTTCTCAAGGGAAGAGCAGCAGCAGCAGCAGCAGCCTGTGGTGACAGCGGCGGCGGCGGCGGCGGCGGCGGCGGCGGCGGCGGCGGCGGCGGCGGCGGCGGAAGCAGCAGAAGCAAGAAGTACGCCGAAGTACAGGGGCGGGGCGGGGCAGAACATGATGTGATGTTATGTAATGTATCTCCGTCTGTAACTCCACAATATTGTGCGTTCCTTTGACACTCGGTCGCGAGTCGTACTGGTGTAATAGCATTCCGAGTTGCCTTCGTGCTGGCGCTATCTTTTGGAGGACCACGTTAGCATTTGGTAGAAGCAGATGGCACGTCACGTGCACTGCACGTCTCCTGCTGGAATTTCCTTTCTCGACGCGAGCAGAGTGATGCCGAACAGCCCCTCGCTGCCGATCAGGGAACTTCTTTTCCAAACGACCCTCGCCCCTATTTCCCGACAACACAACTTTCTCGAGCGTCGCTTAACTCAGCAAGAACTCTCGCTGTCTCGGTGTCGCGGCTGCGCGACACGAGGGCCGCTGGCTGCACATAGTTGTCGCCCGCAGGAAAGCAGCTCGTAGCCACTGAGTTCGCTGGAGAGGGGATCCTTTGAGTTACAAGCGAGCTTATCCATCTTCAATGCTTTGCGAACATAAAAAACCCGGAGATGCTTTGCGAGACATTATACTGCGCTCACGTCGTCTTCTCTCGTCGCTATGTCGTTCTGAGCGTGGCAGAGCTCGCGTCACTCTCCGAGGGCCGACGTACAAGGGGTACTGCGCCGATGACTCTGCGAACCGCCTCCCGGTAGCTGACGAGCCGGCGATTGGCGAGTTGCTGGAAACTCGGACGCAATTGCTAGAGCGTCACCGGCTGATTTCGAGGCGCCAGCTGGCAATTTCCGGGCTTGAAGATTGAATCGCTGCGCAGCTATTCAGCATTGCGGTCCGGACGCTGCGCGACTGGGGGAAGGAAAGCGACGGGAGGGCCTGGACGAAGACACATATGGACGACAAGAAAACCCACGTAAGATGTAGCGCGCAGACCTTTCTTTTCTTCATTTCCTCGTGAGGAGGAGGAGGAGGAGGAGGAGGAGGAGGAGGAGGAGGAGGAGGAGGAGGAGGAGGAGGAGGAGGAGGAGGCCTGAAAGAGGCCGACTATCGACGCAGCCGTGAGCGATGCGTAGCAGCTACACGTTTGTGTTCCATTGGAGTACTCGCCGAATAGCTCGGAGCGGCTGAATCGCGACGACGCGACGCTTTTGCTGTTGATAATGCTTGTGATAGTAGGATCATGCTTTCGCGGTTACGAGCTCAGTTTAGCATTTTCAAAGAAATCTGAGCGCAAATGTTCTCCGAATTAGTCAAACGGCTAGAGTTAAAGGCTCTCCCATATCCATTACGTATTGCCTGTTAAAAAGCCCTAAGAGGCACATATCGCTGAGGACCAGCCTAAGCGTACTGCCGTCTGGCTTTTTGTTACTCACTGCCTACAACTGGCATTCAAGGATTATGGTATGCAGTATAAGTTAATTTTAGTATTGGCCAAGGCCAAAAGTATAAAAGAATAGTTGAATCAACAGTCAGACATAGGATATTTGTTAATATCCACGGACGAAAATATTTTAATAGCTCCCATGGAAGTATTCCTCTCGCGTGCTTTATTAGACTGCTTCATTCTGGTTTGCGCGTTGAAGCATCTTAATGTAATAATAACAATAATAATGTACTTGATAAAGCGTCCTCAGATAACTTAATCTCTTTCTAGGCGCTTTATATTTGCTGCAAAGAAAAATGCATTTGAATGGTAAGTAAAATCATGCTTGAAAAAAACAAAATGAATAACATGGTTAGGGATGACATGCACAGGGTCAGCATGCAAATGTGGTTAGTGGCAGCATGCACAGTGTCAGCACGCATAAGCACCGCAAGGACGAATCACAGGGACCCACTAAATGCTGTCCTAAATAGGTGTGTTTTCAAGTTCTTTTTAAATGCGGTCAGGTCAAGGGATGTTCTGACGCAGGTCGGGAGGGAGTTCCAGGCTTTGGGAGCATACCAACTAAATGCACGGTCTCCAAAGAATTTAAGGTTTGTATGAGATATTTCTAGAATGTTGGATTCCGAAAAGCGGGTGGTACGATGCTTGGCCTGATGGGGGAGTGTGTCGGAGAGATAGGCTGGAGCCATAGAATGAAGGGACCTAAAAGTGAGCGACAAAACCTTGAAGTCAATCCGTTGCTTGACTGGTAGCCAGTGCAGGTCGGCGAGAAGTGGAGTAATGAGGCAACTGCGACGCTCACGACAGACAAGCCTAGCTGCGGAGTTTTGCACCAGCTGCAATCGTCTGATCACACATGCCAGTAGGCCAATTTTGAGAGGCAGCCTTTCCAGTCTCTGAATCACACTGGGTTTGCCCATAACTAGTAAGTTGGTTTTATCATCGCTTAGTTTTATAAATTTGCTGCCATCCATGTGCGGATGTCATCAATACATGCAGCAAATGAGTTGAGAGAATTTGAGGTGCTCGAAGGCTGGGAGGGATCAAAGCAAAGGTACAACTGAGTGTCATCCGCATAGAAGTGAAAGCCTAGATTGTGCTTGGCAATCACATCAGCAAGAGGGAGAGTATAAACCGTGAAAATATAATGTATCTTGGTCTGTAACTCCGCAAGCCCGGGTACTGAGTGGGTGATATGCTATAGAGTTTCTGCAACTCTCTCTGGTACTCTCTCTCTCTCTCTCTCTCTCTCTCTCTCTCTCTCTCTCTCTCTCTCTCTCTCTCTCTCTCTCTCTCTCTCAAACTTCAGCCAGGTGAGCGGAAGAATTTTTTATCCCGCGAGACGCACCAATCATCACAGTCTTCAAAGGATACTCTTTAATGCCGATAACAGGTTTGCACGATGAGCGTGCTGGATCAGAGGTCAGGGTCACAATAACAACGTGGGAGAACGCAAACCGCCTCCTAGCAGTCGGAAGTGCGATTCAGGATAGGGCGTGCGTCAGAACCTGATCGCGTAGCTCCTATGCCGACGATAAGAATATCTTGATGTTTGATGACCTTGGCCTAATGGCTTATAGGAGTCAATGCTTGAGTTTCAATTGAATTTGCTGCTTCTTGAATGGATTCAAACCTGTTGACACCTAGCTGTTTTGACAATGTTCTATGCCACTACAATAGAATAAACTACTCTAGTTTGGAATTTGCCACCTTCATCTAGAACTGCAACTTATAGTTTAATATTTATCGGATGTAACTGGTATCGAATCAGTCATAGGCGTGAATACTGGGCACTGACAAACGAGCTGGTAAAAGCATGCTCCTGGCATCTTAAAGACGGCTGAGTCACCTTAAGTGGGCTATGCGCTACGCACAGCGTGGTTATTGTAGTTGTCAAATCACCGACATATCTTTACCATCAACAAGATTTGAGCGCTAGTCTACAGGATTCGGAATCCATTACATAAGCCACTCGGCACTATGTAGGCACTGTGTTGAGTGATTAAGCAGTCTTAGATGGCGACTGAAACCTTTGTGCAGCCCCGGTATTGCCCAAGAAGTTTTATTCTTAATCCTGTGTATTAGGCGCTCAAGGCTGTGATAATATGCACAAGTTCCGACAAATGTAAGATGCAATTTCGGAATATCCCTCCCCTCGTATTGACTCTAAGTGACTAAATTAGGTAGCCAATTAATGCGCGCACAGCAAGAATGTGAAGATCAGATTTTTAGGCATTAAATTTAATAATTATATTTTAAAAAGTCTGTAGACACGTGCGAGTCAATTAATAAACGGCACTACTATTCACGTACCGCGTTGATTCAGGAATGAAGCTAACACGCATCGAAGCTCTTGTCTTTGATGTTCCACCTCAGGCAGGTACTGCTACTGCTACTACTAATAATAATACATATTTTATAGTTCTCTGAGAAAACTCAATCTCTTGATAGGCACTTTACATTTGCTGCAAAGTACGCATGAGTCATGACCGTTTCCTTTCTTTAAAATCTAGCAACCACCAGCGTAAATGCGTGGGCTCAAGCCCGGAGGCATATGTGAAGCGCCTGAATAGAGATTAAGTTATCTTGGGGCGCTCTATAAATGAATTCTATTTAATGTAGCTACGAATGATAATCTTTGACATAATCGATATTTTTGACATGTAGCGTAATCTTCTCTCAAAAAGACCGTCGTGCAGCATGTTTAGTCAGCCCTTCGAGCACCATAAACTTGCTGGCTACGTTTTCGGTGGTTAAACCAAAGCATTCGACGAGGCAATGAACCTCGCTACGGCAAGACCGCCAGCGGCGACCGCCGAACAGGGATGGCAAACACTGCGGCCCCTGCTGCGACCAATGATCTTGCTGAGCGCGTAGAGAGCACATTTAGGGTACTGCTGCTGCTGCTGCTGCTGTCGACTCTGGTGCAGCTTCTCTTTTTGAATGAGCACGCCGGCACGAAGCTCTCACTCGGCTCGTTTGAGGCTGTTTGAGGCTACACAGGAAGAAACTCTGACGGATCCGTCCGAGCGGCATAAATGCGCACTGCTTCTAGCCTTGCTGTCCTTGACTTCCTGACCTTTGACAGATGCAGCGCAGAGCTAGAGCATGTAGGATGAAGGGCTGGCATGGCTCGTGAAGAAAACCCGTATACATTCAATGAGTCAAGTCTGGCTCTTCTCTCCTTGGTCCCGCCAGCAATCTTAAAAGCGTTCGCGGCGCGCCGCTCTGCATTAAATGATTCATTTTACTCACAGCGGCATAAGTAATGCCGTTGTCTACCTAATTGTAAAAGTATCCATAGAATGGTGGGTAAGACCCGCCGGGATATGGATGTCCGCGCGCAGTGCGTCGTCGGGGGTTGGGGTGGGGGGGGGTTGACGGTGGAGGTAGCAAGAACTCGCGAAACGCGGAGAGGCGCTGCCTATACCGTTTAATTGCCAGCGAAAAATATTTGCTCACGACGAGCCGGCGTGCTCGCTAAGGTTAGCCTCCGTTTCGCCCCGCGAACCAGTCACGTGAGCTAGAGCGAAGCAGCAGCCGCGGAGAAAGGAGGCTGAGAAAAGAGCTCATCTCTGCCGCCACTTTCATTTGCCTGCCTCTATGACGACCAGGCCGACTTGCTAAGCCGCGAGTGCGACAGCCAGACCAGTGCACGCGTCTGTGACGTCGCGTCAAGATTGTCGAAGTTCTCTGTATTCAGGACTTACGGCTTCAGCGCTCAATCAGCTGCAACTTCCTCAGCTGCCCGTCCGGTTTGTCGTCGAAGGCGTAGCTGACACATCGCAGCGGTTCTGCCTGGGCTTCACTGCCTGCCTATCAAGCATAGAATCAATTTCAGAATGCTTAATTTGGCTTGCAGATTGCTGGACTCGCTTGCCCCAGCCGCCCTATCCCCGGCCTACTTGCTCATCCAGGGTACTGCCGCACCTCCAGCTCGGTGACGCATAGCCACCGCGCCGTCTTTCAAACTGAATTGAAATATTTTGGCGATCGAGCCTTCTTATCGTGTGCACCGAAAGTCTGGAACTTGCTTCCAGTTATGGTCGTTACCTGCAATCACCTCATCTCCTTTTGCTGAATCAGCTAGGCCTCTCAATTTCTCCTATTGCCCGATATGAAGTCTGCTGATTATCGTTACGCGTACTGAAAGCCCAGTAGAATTTCAGTGCGCGACAGAGGAATCTTCAGCGAAACATCGAATTAAGTCTCCTTTATGGCTTTTAGAGTTACTTACAGAGACACAAACAAGAGCAGCACGTGAGCACTTACATGCGTATACGCGAAAGCACACACGCACACGAACACACACGCACACACGCACGCACGCACACACACACGCACACACACACATACACACAAATACACACGAGCACGCACGCACACGCACACGAACACACACACGCGCACGTACACACTCACGCACGTACACACACACACATACACACACACGTACACACACACAAACGCACACACGAACACACACTAACGCACACACACACACGAAGACACACACACACACACACGCATGCAAACTTATTCACAATTCAATTGAGCGAATTTCGAAATCAGGTTGCAGCTGATGTCAATACCAGTGTGTTTTTGCCTTCTACTTTAACTTGTCTCGCTAGTGCACTAATTAACCTAGAAGACATTATTATCATGAACTATCTTCTCCTTGCTGATGTCTTTACTTTGCATGGCTGTCCAAAATCGTTTCGCCGGGGAAATTCGAGCAGCAGCTAAATGTGCCTCTTTATTCAATGTGGAAGATCAGAGGCAGCTGCTCGCAGCTCGAACAGTAAGTGCTGCGAGCAGAGGTCGGTGAACTCCAACCTTAGGCCAGACGCAGCCTAGCTATTACTCCAGCCCGGCCTAACGCCCCTCATTATTTATTGTTCGATCCAGCCTAACTGAACTGTCGCGGTTTTATTCTCATTCTTTATTGCTGGTTGCAACGCCAGGTGTAACCCGCGTTTACTTTTAGAACTGATGCCAGGCGCTGGTGCAAAACGAAAGCGCCCGACTGGGGAGGGTTAACAAATTCATGTCGGGCGCTGGTGTAAAACAAAAGCGCCTGACTGGGGGAGGGATAAAAGAATGTCAACCCCTACAAGGTTGCCATTCGTGTCTTCGAGTCTGTTTCGACTGTTTGCTTATTCATCTGGCCACGCCCACTGCATTGGAGTGGGCGTGGTTTCTTCAGGCCTAGTGCGCGCCTTCTTGACCTCCTGAAATGGCCTAGCGGTCCAAGAAGTTTGTCGACCCCTGTTCTGTCTGAGCCTGATGAGCGTGAACAATAGCAGCGGTCGCTTCCTTCTAGAGCAATCTTCAATCTGGCGAAGCCATCCAACTTCAGGGGGTGCTGGTATGGAGCTGTCATTTACAGTCAGAGCCGCAATAGCAGACGATCTGGCCTCACCTGCGGCGATCGGCCGGAGGCGTGCGGCTTGACGATCTTCGCTGAGCCGTAATGCCACCGGCAGAGGGCCGACCGTTGGCCCATCGTACTTGCGGCTCTTGCGTACTGTCCGAGCACTTGGGCGCTTATAGATAGATCGAAAAGCGCTTTTTAGTGACGCCAGTAGGTTGGGGCTGCTCTGCGATCGGGTGCGACTTTGCCATCCTTTTTCTCGGAAGCATGCTGGCCAACACGCTTTGTACATATAGTTGTGGCGAAGACAGGGGTGGAGGGTTAGCGAAGACAGCAAAAGCAAGCGATTAATTGTCGCAACGACGTACGGGAAGAGGTCTCGTAGTGGCTCCTCGCTGGCCAATGAGTCGCCGCCGTACAAAGAAAGCAGCGGGTGCGGGCAAGTGCGCGGGCAGGGTACAGCGTAGCTGAATCCTTCGCCGACTGTATCGGCTGCATTCTCGGCGGTAAACTAAGCTAAAGCTTAACAAGCTGGCAAAATTCATATGCAGGTGGGTAAGGTAGCTGAAACGGGTTCACAGCCGCTGTCTGTTCAATGCCGGACTACCCGAATGAGCAATACAAATATTTAATTTCCGCTTGAAAGCGAGTTTCCAACAGTCGCCAAATTGACTCACCACGGCGAATTTTCCATTACCATATGGCCTTTCAAGCCATTATCATCGAGTTGGGTAGCCTTCCTATAGCTGCTGATATAATCCCTGCTCTTAAAGAGGCAAGCGGGTCGCGTAAGTGCCCAGTTGTTGAGCTCATTCAATTAATCATTACTAGGAAGCGCACTTTCAATAGAGTTCCCAACATGATGAAATATCTAAATTCGCGCATGCGCCGAGGCGGTCAATGATGCAATTCCGGTTCCGGCTAATAAAGCTAGGTGGACTCCGCGACATTTGTCTATTTCATTGCAGAACGCTTGCAACCAGTTGGGCGCGACCTTGAAGAATGTTAACCATCATTGGGGTATTCATAAAAGCCTTTATCGCGGCTTAATGTAAATGCACTCGAGGCGAATGTACAGACGCCCTTGTTGCGATAAGCGGCGGGCACTCACCTTGAGCAATAAGGCGGACTTAAGTTTTTTGTAGAGGCAGGACGAGTTTACGATAGATAAATACCATTAATTTTGAAGTCGGAAGATTTCATTTGCTTGTGGCCAATTCATAAATTCAAGTCAAAACACTCTGGCGCTAACAACCATAGCTTATGGATGGTACAAAGAAAAGCTAGTATACCTGCAGCTAATCTGCCGTTAATTATAAGAGCTGAGTAGGAAATAGCCCAAAGTCATGATTTATGGGGCAAATTAAGGTCGGTTTCAATATGAACACTTCCTTTTTTAAATGTATACCTGCGGAAAATACTTGTACACGAAGGTTACACTTTTTTGGAATACATTAATCGCAATATTCGGACCATCAATCTTCCTTCAGTCTAGTTTCAGCATCTCTTTAAGCCTTGTTCGTAGGAGTACTTAACAAAGAATATTTTCAGATAAAATAAATCAGAGTTATCAGAGAAAAAAGAAATTGCAGCCTCAGATTAGATTTGTCTTGGTTGATAAGTGGATTCTTGCCTTAAAAAGAATTTATTCTGATTGGAAGATCATTTGTTAGCCCTGCATTAGTAATTGAATTAGCGATCATGGACGTGCTGAAAACAAGTTCAACGACCTCAAGCTGCCTTTGAAAATATTCTCTTCAAAAATGCTAATAACTCACTGGCAAAAGGCATTTAAATCAGTGCAGGGATTCAGAAAACAGCGATAGCCAATCCATTCGGTAAGACGCTATCGCAACGTGCTAAGTGCGTCGTCTCGCAGCATCCGCGATTGTCAGCAAAAAAGTGACCCTGCATGTAGTCACAGTCGAGGGCTACAGGGCTAAAAGTCACTAAATGTTTTAGAGTGCCGCGCCCTGACGGGCCCTGATCGGAGCTACCGCTTCGAGTGGCGCATAGAAAAGCTCCGCTGAGCTCAATCGAGCTCGTGCTTTTCAAGTTGCTCTTCCGCTTTCTGCTACAGGAGTTTGATTACTGGGGTGTCAAGTACTCGGCGGTTGAGCAATGCTGCTGGGACGCGTTCAACAGCAACCTTAGTGCCACCTCAGGCTTTGAAAAGCTGGAAAAATTGTTCGCGGACATTGAACACCCAGCCGACGCTGATATTGCATCTATGTCCACATTTCTCCGCTGGAGAACGAAAGCCTGGCTCACTCTGGAAGTGCCTTCTTACTCTAAAATGGCCAAGGTACAACAACCAGCTTCCGTTTTGCTACTAACCTAGTCATGCATCAGCGCGGCAAAGGTGCTGCCGCCAAATGCTTTCGCTTTACGACTCACTCGGTGGTACAAAATTTTGAGCTATCCTCGTGAATATGGCCTGAACCATACACTCAAGCCCAACAGTCGTAGAGTAGGTAACAAATATTGCTGGGTCAAACAGCGACGGAAATAGTATCCATCGTCTATGCGAAGCCTATCAAATAATGTTCGCTATCTAACACTAACGTTATGCATTATCGTGCGTTATAGCCGAAGCGATTTCACTTCAGATATAAATTCTATGCAACCATATCTCAAATAACATAGGTAAATTTAGAAGACGAGAACGTGAAGGAGAATGAGAAGAGTTGGGGGAGCAGGAGGTGGAGTAGGAGTTGGTGGAGCAACGAGAAGATGGTGCGTAGCAAAATTAAAAAGCTTTATCACGTATTTCGCTAGATTACTGAGATTCGCTGCGAATAAAATATTATGCTCAGAAAATCTTGTTTAAAAAAAGTAAGAATGTATTAAGCTTTTTTGAAACGATTGTATTAAAAGCCTATTTTGTATATAATGTCCATTGGCGTCCTCTTTTATTCTGCAGGGGTACAGAAAAAGACAAACAAGGCTGGTCACATAAAATGTCTCGCGTTTTGGTGCCGTAAATCTGAATCTGAGCTCCAACCGTAAGAAAAATAATATGGACTTTTTTGATGATCTTTAGAATGGCTACTTTCTCAGGCAGGTTTTAAGCTAAAGAGTGAACAAATAATAATAATAATAATAATAATGCACTTGATAAAGCGCCCTCAGAGAGCTCAATCTCTCTCTCTCTCTCTCTCTCTCTCTCTCTCTTTCTCTCTCTAGGCGCTTTACATTTGCTTCAAAGGGAAACGCAATTGAATGGTGAGTAATATCATGCTTCATAAACAAACAAAACGAATAACATGGTTAGGGGTGACATGCACAGGGTCAGCATGCAAACTACAGCAGTAAGCCGACTAATCAGTTCCATTCAATCCGCGAGACTGGCTCGCGTGACCACAACTAAACAGTTGTGATAGCATGAGCTCTCCAAGTATTTTAAGCCATGCGAAAGCGCAGAGATGTGGCCGGAAATCGATTGCATCTCAGCGTTGGGATCTAGAATCCCCGCGAGCATTGTCTCACCAATTGCTCTGCGAGCCAATCGCTGCATGCCAGTACCGATGACCGCGCCGCCGCACCTGTAGCTGAGCTACTGCTACTAAGCGAATTTGCGTGGAGTCGCGGCCCGTTCTTTTTTCCGCACTTTCCAACGACGCCATATCAGCCAACGGTTGCGGGAGGGCCCACTTGCGGTCAGCAGCCAATGAAGCTGGTGGCCCCCGAGGGCTCCACTTGGTGTGCGAGAGAAAGCGCCGATTGACGCCGAATCTCACTCACACATCTCTCCAGATCACCGGCATTGCAGGACCACGACGGGCAGTTTCCGAGCAGCAGCTGCGTCGGCGTGGGGGCGGTTTTTTCTCCTTGAATTTCTCGCGCGAAATAAAACGAGGGCGGAGCAGGTCGAGCAGTTTCTCTTTTCGCTGCAGGTTTATCTGGGCGTGACCACGGTCTTCACGCTCGCGTCGATAGCGGTATTCCTCGCCGAGTCGCACGAGTCGCTACGCGTCGAGTACTGCTGCAATTTGACAGAAAGCGGAAAAATACCAGATAATGCCGAGCTGTTTCCGTGCGACGACGGCGCCTCTCAGCCAGCCGCCGCGGCTGCGGCGCAGAATTCCTCCGTGGCGGTAGTGCGAAAGGACTACGTGCCCGCTCTGGGGTACGCAGATCTGACCGTCTACTGCTTCTTTCTACTGGACTTCACGCTGCGCGCTGTCCTGCCGCCGAGAAGGAAGCAGTTCGTCACGTCGCCGTCGAACTATGTCGATCTCGTGTGCATCCTTAGCCAGACGGTTGCAATAGTGGCGAGGTACGTCATGAACGGCACCAGCATCAACGAGGCCGCCACGATTGTAAGCTCGAGCACGCAGTGGGTGAGAACTTTCCGACTGCTCAGAATTTTCAAGATCCTGCGTCACAGCATCATGGTGAAAGTTCTAGCCTACACCTTGCTGACGGCTTTTAGGGAGATGATCGTTGTTTTGGTCGTGCTGCTCACGCTCGTCACCTTGTTTGGCAGCATTTGCTACTACATAGAGCCGACGACATTTCCTACCATTACGTACGGTTGCTGGTGGTCTCTCGTGACTCTAACCACTGTCGGCTACGGGGACGTAGCCCCGAAAACGACTGGGGGCTATATCGTCGGATCGGCGTGCGCGCTTTGCGGCGTTTTTTCCGTCGCATTCACGGTGCCCATCGTCGTGAGCAACTTCAATACCTTTTACAGCCACGCCCGGTCACTTCGGGCTCGGACGACGGCCTCGGCGGCAAAAACCGCCAGTGCTGACAAAGGTACTCCCGGTGGCGCAAGTAAACCACGTAAGCCAATTCAACTAACTCGCTACTCTAAATCCATCACAGCAAGCAGTAGCTGCTATAGCCGCAGCTCAGTTGCAGAGACGTTATCAGTTTCTACCGATGTAGGCCAACGTTCTTCAGGACTGGACCATCATAGCGCCTGCAAGGTGGACAGCTGCAATGCATCAGACGGAGTTCTCACCGCCATAGCAACTGCTCACGGGGTAAAAAAAATGGGGTAGCAACCGTGGTTTTGTGTCTGGTGATGGAGATACGTGCCCAAGTCTAGCAACTGAAATCAGCAATGAAGCAATACGCTGATGACTTCTCATCTGCTGAATTCCGGTTGGCACACAGACAAGACTCCGACGATGTCACTTAAAGACGAAACGGCACAGAGATTCAATAACATTCGCAGCTCCAAAGTACCAGGACAAGCTTAGGTTTTTGCTCGGGTCTCGATAAAGCCATGTTATGTGACGGTTTTTGCAAACCGGCGCTGCCTTAAGCTACGCTAATTAGCTATGCACTTCTGCACTACTGATTGCCAAGTACTAAACGTTTCGATTAGCTTTTCATCTACGTCGCATTTAGAAGTTTATGCTTCATCCTTCTTCAGGGCAAGAGAATAACTTCCGGGTCAAAATATTTTGGAACCATCAAGAGCTAAACCCTTGCTTCAGGTCAGACATTAGCGAGTCAGGTACTACGTACGTATATCCTCACTAATCATTCCTCAAATATGGAGAATAGGAGGCTGCACAAACAAACGCATTCGCACACACGCACAAGCAAGTTAAGGCAAGCTTAAACTTGAGTTGCGCTTCTAGAGTCTTAAAACAGGCAGTCAAAGTGCGAGTCGTCTTGGACATAAGCTTTCTATTTGAAACGTCATGAAACACCAGCTTGTGCACCAGTGCAGTTTTAACTTCAGCTGCACGTGGCAGTACCAAGACTGTCATAAAAATTGGAATATTAACCAAGAATGTTTTGTGACACGCAGCAGATTCGTGAAATAGAAAGTGTTCCGCAAGAGGCTGTATAATCTCAAGGTCGAGTTTGAGTGTTAAATTGAACTCTGTTGGCAGAGATTTTGAAGTGGATAGCAGATATGAAATAGGCCTAAAACAAATTGCGTTGAAGAACTGGTGGAATTACACATTTCAATAAAATTTTAATGAAATCCAAGCTAAGTCTACCCGTTTCTCTTTGATATTCATTTGATTCGGCTAGTCCTGCTGAGGCAGCGGGACCATGCTTTTGCTAATGGGCTGTTACCTAATATAAACCGGAATTACCGGTATTAATAATACATTTGTGTAGTAACCTAAAGAAAGCTACATCAGTATGCACTTGACATGATTTGTAATGCAAGCATACCAATATGCTTAGTGATAAAATGCACCGAAAAAAAACGCTTGAATTTGAATAATGCTACCTTAGACAAATTCGTTGACAGTCGTAATTCGTGAGACATTCGCAAAATTTGGCATCACAAAGTATAGTTATTGCTAATGATGGTCTGCAGCCATATTTTCATTACGAGGCTGCCCAAGCATTATTCGATATTATTTTTACATAAAATTAGATTACATTATTTGATTCTTACTTGATAGCTTGTCCAGCTCTAATTTGTATCTGATTGCAAGCGGAAAGTCAATTTCAGCTAGCAGTGCGATGGCCGAATTAGCGGGTCACCAGTTCCAGTTCAACGTTTCTCGGCTGGTTGTTTTCGCTCCAAAGCCAAAACCATTGACGCACAGCCTCACGGGCTCGCAGCGATCTGCTGTTTCTCCTGTGCCGTGTGCTCAGCGGCTTGACATGGCTAAAATCCGACCGTTTTTGCTGCCAAGCTGAGAAGCTTAAACTTCAAACAGCGCGTTGCTAGTTATTTTAGTCCATTTTGTACCGGTATCGCTGCGATCGACCTTGTTTTAGGTGGCAAAGGATTTTTCTTTTCGGATAGCTTAACATTTGTCTGATCATGGACAGCCCGGCTTTTTGCGTGGATTGAGGCGCTACCCGAGGGTACACACATGGCTGAAAGTGTGCTGCAATCTTGGGTTACATAAATGCCTGCACAAGCAGCATCATCGAAAGTACACAGGAATACCCTAAAAGGAAAAGAAAGACCTAACCTGGTAAAAAGCTTGGCTACTTCCTCGGATAAGTAGATGGCATTGAAAGTTATAAGGCTCCAGGCTCAGGATAAATTTCGCGCGACAGAAGTTAAATGTGTGACCGAGGATACTAGTGCATTACTCGGGAATTCTCACATCGGTTACGGCAAGATTTTAAAATAGGCTTTGCTAAACCACTAATCTTGAACCCATACTTTAGGCTCTGCCGGCAATACACTATTAAAAAAGCAGAAGAGCTTGGAGCTGCTCTTACTAGCAGGTACTTTAAATTGTTCACTTGTCAAGCATAATCTTATTTCAGTAAAGAACCTACCGTCTTGCAGGTGCTGTTAAGATATGATTAGACTCTTTATAATGACAGACCCAACTCTTGATCTCTCGCAGCTGCGACGGCTAAATACACGATCGTGACATAGAGATTTGAATTTTTTCAATAGAATGCCGCGATCTGCATGTCAAACAACGTCGCGCGGTTACAACCAGTTCAAGTTTGCTGAATCAGCGAGTCATAAAAAGCAAACGGATTCGAATTATCGTTCTTATTCGCATTACATTATTAGTTCAAGCTGTTTTCGAATTGTCTACCAGTTTGTAATGCTCAGCTATGCAGCAATCTGCTTAATGTCACCCGTCATAACCCAACTGGCAGTCTGAGTTTAAAGCAGACAAAACTTAGTTGGCAAGCCGATGCTGCAGAGGAACACAATAAGTCGTAATGGCTCGTGCGTTTGTGGCGTTTACTTGTCCAGGTGTTGTGTGCACTAATAAAGTATAGTTTGAGATCGTTTCAAGTACCTTAATAATAATAATAATAATAATTCACTTGATAAAGCGCCCTCAGAGAACTTAATCTCTCTCTAGGCGCTTTACATTTGCTGTAAAGTGAAATGCAATTGAATGGTAAGTAAAATCATGCTTGAAAAACAAGTGAAATGAATAATATGGTTAGGGGTGACATGCATAGGGTCAGCATGCAAATGTGGTTAGTGGCAGCATGCACAGTGTCAGCACGCATAAGCACATCAAGGACGAATCACAGGGACCCACTAAATGCTGTCCTAAATAGGTGCATTTTTAGGTTCCTTTTAAATGTGGTCAGGTCAGGGGATATTCTGACGCAGGTCGGGAGGGAGTTCCAGGCTTTGGGAACATATAAACTAAATGCACGGTCTCCAAAGGATTTAAGGTTTGTACGAGGTATTTCTAGACTGTTTGATTCCGAAAAGCGGGTGGTACGATGCTTGGCCTGATGGGGTAGAATATCTGAGAGATAGGCTGGAGCCATAGAATGAAGGGATCTAAAAGTGAGCGACAAAACCTTGAAGTCAATCCGTTGCTTGACTGGTAGCCAGTGCAGGTCGGCGAGAAGTGGAGTAATGTGGCAATTGTGACGCTCACGGCAGACAAGTCTATCTGCCGAGTTTTGCACCAGCTGCAATCGCCTGATCGCACATGCTGGTAGGCCAGTAAGCAGTGAGTTGCAGAAGTCGAGACGGGATGTCACGAATGCATGAGCTGGGGCTGAAGCTCAAGAGTTTGCGTGTCTGCAGCCAAGTACACGGGTTCGACGAATAATTGCGATACACTACGATGCAAGTACCATTTAAAAAATAAACGGCATAAAAACTGCGGTTATTATTATAACTTATACAAAATAGTGTTACGGGTTTAGCCACAAAGTACCATTCAATTCCGCTTAACCGTTCTCGTGCTATCGCCTCAAATAGCCCCGGCAAGTCAGCTTTTTTACACATTTGAATGGCGGTACAGCTGCTTTTGCCACACAATTTTCTTTGAAACTGCAGTTTTGATTACAAATCCTTAAAAAGTCGGCAAAGTTTACCTGCAAAATTTCATCTATTGCGCTAGTGCGTTCTTGTGCCACGGCCTCCAATGACCCGTCCTAAATAGCAGCCCAAAGCATTCAAACTGCTATAAGCTTTCATTTCCACAAAGAGCAACGTGCAGCTGGGATTTTAAATTCAATTGATAGAGAACAGTGTGACAATTTAACCCACTAAATTTCAGCCTATTACTCTCTCGCCCTCTCAAGCAATTGCCTCTGATGGCCCGGCCCAAATGGTAGCCGCAAATAGTTAAATTGCGATGCTCCTGCCATTTCAACAAAAGGCTTCTCGAAAATGCGGTTCTCATTTAAAATAAAGAATAGTGTTCCCGGTTAACCTACCAAATTTTGCACAATTGTGCTTGCTAGTTCTCATGCTCGAGAACCTACAATGACCAGGGCCAGCCGCCTCCCTACATAATTGAACTGCGATCAAAGTAGCGTTCCCACGATAGGCGTCGCGCAGCTGCGGTTTTGATTACGCAGCATACTAAACAGTGTTCTGGGTTTATCAACCAAATTGAGTTGCACAGCTCGCGGCCTTTGTCATTAATGGCTTCCAATAGCCTGGGTTAGCAGCAATTTTACGCAATTGAACTGCAACATAGCTGCAATTTTCACAATAAGCCTTGCGAAGCTGCGATTTTAATTCCAAATTATAGAAAAATGCGTTCCAGATATACCCACGCCATTTCGTGAAAATGCACTTGCGCGTTTTCAAGTATTGGCTTGGAATTGCCCGAGCCACCATGCAAATTAAGAACTGCAATGCAGCTGCAATTTCCGTAATAAGCGTCACGAAACTGCGGTTTTTATTCCGCGTTATAAACAACAGTGCACCAGGTTTGCTAACCACATTTCATGGTACACCTTATGGTTATTCGCATGCTATGTATGGCCTCCAGTGACCCGAGCCAGCCAGCCTCCTAACAAATACTAACTGTGATACTGCTGCCATTTCCAAAATAGGCGTTGCACAAAACGTTGCACAAGTGTGGTTTTGATTCTAAATTATAGAAAACAGTGATCCGGGTTTATCTACTAAATTTCAAGCCATAGGGCATGTGCATTATCATGCATTGGCCCCAATCGCACGGGTAGCTCTGCATTTTTGCATTGAAATACAGCTTCTATTTTAACAATAAGTGTCATGAAACTGCTGTTGCGATTGCACGTTATAGAAGCCAGTGTATCGTGTTTAACCAACAAAGTTTATGCAATCGCTCGGACGTGTTGCTATGCTATGGTCTCTGGTGGCTCAAATCAGTGAAGGCGGTAGTATTAGAACTCGCGTGCGCAACGTCATGGAATTTGATGGTCAAACCCAAAACACTTTTTCTCTAATATGGAATCAAAACCACAGTTTCGCAAGCCTATTGTGGAAATGTCAGCTGCATCGAAGTTCGAATATTTCGGGAGGCTTGGTGACCCGGGCCATGGGAGGCCACAGCATGAGAACGGGCATATGCAACGATAATGAATTTAGTTGGTGATCCCGGAGCGCTGTTTCTGGAACGTGGAATATAAACCACAGTTGCTCAAAGCTTAGTGTGGAAATAGTGGTTGTACCGCATTTTAATATAAATTATAATACTAGCTGATTCTACAGCCTCTTTTGCATAGCGACAAAAGAGCCTTTAAGGCTATCGCCATTGCTTGCAGCTGCAATAAAGAATCGCTCACCGCAGGAATTGAACCCACGACCTCGGCACCGAGGTCATGAAAATATTCAGCAAGGCTGGCTGGCCCGAGCCATCGGAGGCCATAGCAAGACAACTGCCGTAAACTATGCTATGCAATTTTGCTGCTAAATCCGAACCACGGCGTTTTCTGTATTACGGAATCAAGCCGAAGCCGCGCGACGCCTTTGTGGAAACGATGGCTGTATCGCAGTTCAGTGATCTGGCGAAGTGGGTCGCCAAAGAAATTGGAGACGTTTTCGAGAATTCATAAGCGTAATCGGCTGAAAGTTATTGGGAATACCTGTAAGAGGTTCTCTATAATTTGAAATAAAGCCACAGTTTCGCGAAGACTTTGTGTGGAAACGGCAGCTTTATTGCAGTATGAATGCTTTGGGCTGCTATTAGGGCAGGGCCGTCAGAGGCCATTGCCCAAAAACGCGAACGCGCAATTGGCTTAAATTTGAAAATTTTACGGATGGACGTGGTGTATTTTTATCTATTTGATAAATTCAAAATATCTGAGTTTCGCTAAGCTCTGCGTGGAAGTGGCAGCTTTTTTGCAGTTTAAATGTTTTGGGCTGCTATTTGGTCCGGGACGTCGGAGGTCATAGCATCAGAACATGCTAGCATAATCACATGAAATTTAGTTGGTGACCATGGCATACTGCTCTCTATAATTTGGAATCAAAACCACAGTTGCATGAACCCTTCTGTGAAAATTCTAGGTCTGTGGCCATTCGAATTTTTTAAAGGCAGGTTGGCGCCGCCATTTTAGACCATAATATGGCAACGGTCAAGCACAATCGCATGAAATTTAGTTGATAAACCCCTATCACATTCTGTATCCTTTTTGACTGAAGTTTATTGATGAATTGGCTTCTGAATCGCAGTGTATGGCATTTATTCATGGTAACCGCCGAGTACAGTGCCGATGACTTGAACTTGAGCCAAGCTAATGATTCTGGCGATGCGTTTAAGCCAAGCCTGATGCGGTGACGAGACTGATTATTTCATGCGATGGAAATTAAGAGAAAATAGTTGCACTAACGGATTTCAATCCTATTTTTTAATGAATATCCAACGTCCTTTGCGGAAATTTGTGTTAGACCTTCAAGATGTGGTGACGCCAGAAGTTCAAATGTACCTCTGACTTTAGGTGAGGTTTCGTTAATAAGCCGGTCGAGGCCAATAGTAAGTTCGGGAGAGGCAGAGAAACGCAGGCCTGTATAACACAGAGCTACATTAAGACGGCCTGTTTTTCATAAATTCTGGAGTTATGATGATTAAGGACCGCATCAATCACCACCGTTGTGTGATCCCAGCCACCCATGCGGCTGGAAGGGGGCCTCGGATATCGGGGTCAAAAGTTGTGATGCGGAAAAGATTTATTGTAAAGTATTAAATTGCTTTGAGTAGCTAAATATTTTTAATTGTGGCACTCTCTAAAATTATTTTTTTAAATGAATCGATATTTGGTATATTAATGCCTCTTCTTTGTTGTTTCTTATATTTATTATATATTTATTATTTATTATATTTCTTATAGTGCATTATTATTCTTATTATTATTATCTTGCAGTTCTAACTTGGCATTACGGAAACACGAATTTGGTGCACTAGAGCAAAATTCGAAACAAACTAGGCTAATAGAGCATACGCATGGTTAGAGCAATGGATCAACTTATTCCACAATCCACATGACTTCCATCGGAATCATATTCCACAGCACCACAAGGCAAAGAAAAGACGTATGCCCAAAGGATTCCAAGCCGTGCCACAAGAAGTGACTACTTTCCGTAAAGACGCTGAATCTAGGCTAGAGAGTATATTCTGTGGTTCACTTGCTGAAATTTTGAAACTTGGAGGTGTCAATATAAGAGCTTTATAATTTACCAAATCTAAAGGAAATCCTAGTTCCAATCGGGACTTATATATTAAGACCGTGGTGCAAGGAAAGAGTTCCGACGTGGCTTGTGTATTTCGAACAGCAGGATGCTGGATACATTTTATTGCAAGTTGTTTGGTGGAACAAAAATGAGACTAACTGTCTAAGTCTTCAGCAGTTGAAAATACTCGAGCAATAATAATAATAATAATAATAATAATAGTAATGCACTTGATAAAGCGCCCTCAGAGAACTTAATCTCTTTCTAGGCGCTTTACATTTGCTGCAAAGTGAAATGCAATTGAATGATAAGTAAAATCAAGCTTGAGAAACAAACAAAGTGAATAATATGATTAGGGGTGACATGCACAAGGTCAGCATGCAAATGTGGTTAGTGGCAGCATGCACAGTGTCAGCACGCATAAGCACCTCAAGGACGAATCACAGGGACCCACTAAATGCTGTCCTAAATAGGTGTGTTTTTAGGTTCCTTTTAAATGTGGTCAGGTCAGGGCATGTTCTGACGCAGGTCGGGAGGGAGTTCCAGGCTTTGGGAGCATACGAACTAAATGCACGGTCTCCAAAGGATTTAAGGTTTGTAAGAGGTAGTGGTAGACTGTTGGATTCCGAAAAGCGGGTGGTACGATGCTTGGCCTGATGGGGGAGTATATCTGAGAGATAGGCTGGAGCCAAAGAATGAAGTGACCTAAGAGTGAGCGACAAAACCTTGAAGTCAATCCGTTGCTTGACTGGTAGCCAGTGCAGGTCGGCGAGAAGTGGAGTAATGTGGCAACTGCGACGCTCACGACAGACAAGCCTAGCTGCAGAGTTTTGCACCAGCTGCAATCGCCTGATCGCACATGCTGGTAGGCCAGTAAGCAGTGATTTGCAGAAGTCGAGACGGGATGTCACGAATGCATGGACCAATTGGACGTGGTAACCTTATCTAAACAAGCCCGAATTTTAGCAATGACCAGCAATGCGCAAGACCTTGGAGGGACATGAAAAGTTAAGGGACCACGATCAGTGCACGGTGAACTGGAAGAAGCTTGAATTGCGTCTTAAAGCCTACTTAACTATTGGCGAACGGACGCTTTGGCTTTGGTGGAAAAAGACAAGGACAATCACTGGACCGCGCCTTGAGTTAAAAAGCATCCTACCAACCGCACTACCTTTTTTTATTTAGAAGTGAGGAGCTAGGGTTTATTGTGGTAATCCTGATATGCTGTAAGTTCATGGAAACGAAAAATGTTATTGGGGAAGTTCAATAACTTGGAAATTTTGATCCTACAACAGCCGAATGCTTGCGGAGCTTGCAGAACGCAGATGCAGAGGCTAATTGTCTGGGGCCTGAAAGAGTAAAGTAATTGATCAATACCACTTCCGATAGCAATTTAGAATATAATGCAAACCATGTGAATGATGCTAAATACTGTAGTATTGTGCCGGATTTCTCGCCAGATGTCCTTTTTGTTTCGTGGAACTTCAAAAGAACAAATCAGCCATTATAGAGTGCTTTGTGGGGTTCCTAAAATATCTGAAACAAGTGAAGTTAGAGTTTTTGGGCCAGTGTTAGAGACGTTCGCTCAGTAGAAACTGAAATTAACGGATTGCAGAGCTCAAGTCTGATAATGACCATGGAAGAAAATATTCCTGTATCAAAGCATGACTTCTAAAAATGAATCCGCGATCATTATATTTGCCTTGCACCTATGACACTCTTAACCTTGTTGTCTGCTACGCAACAGGCTCATCGGTGACGACCGTATCATTCTGTGGTTACTTGCAGCGAGTGTACTCATTTTTGAGACATATTGAAACTTCAAGTCGTGCTATTAAGTTCCAGTCTGATTTTAGAGCTAATCACTCCACCAAGTCGGCACTGCTTCGGGTGTATAACGATCTACTTAGAAATGCTGACATAGGTCGAGTCTCTCTGTTTGTTTCGCTCAATATTTCGGCAGCTTTTGATACCGTCGATCATCAAGCTCTTCTCGAGCGTCTCTCATATCGCCTGGGCATCATTGGCACTGTATTACAATGGTTCAGGTCCTATCTATGTGGGAGACTCCAGAGTATTGATGTGAATGGACAAAAACTGTCCGAGGAACCTCTGAAATACGAAGTAGCTCGGAGCTAAACGCTTGGTCCGGTTCATTACACGGTTTATAGTCTCCCTCTTGCCGATGTGATTGCCAAACAACACTTAGGCTTTCACTTCTATGCAGATGACATTGAGTTGTACCTTTTCTTCTATCCCTCCCAGCACACAGCACGTCAAATTTTCTCAACTCTTGCATGACATCCGCACATGGATGGCAGTTAACCTTCTTAAATTGAATGACGATTAAACCAATCTACGAAGTGCGATTCATAAATTGGAGAACCTAATGCTCAAAATTGGCTCTGCAAGTACATCTCCTGTTGATTCTGCACACAATCTAGATTTTTTAATACAAAGTGACGTTTCACTGAACAACCGCGTCAGCTCCACAGTCAAGTCTGCCTACTTTCAGCTACATAACAATGCTAAAATTCGGGCTTGTTTAGAAATGGATACTACATGTAAATTGACTCATGCATTTGTGACGTCCTGCATTTATTTCTGTAACTCACTAATCGCTGATCTACCGACCTGTGAAATGAGGCGCTTATAGTCGGTGTAAACATCTGCAGCTGGTCTTTTCTGTCGTGAGCGTCCAAGTTGCCACGTCGCATCACTTCTCGCGGACCTGAATTGGCTCCCAGTTAAGCAACACATCAACTTCCAAGGTTCTGTCATTTACTTATAGGTCCCTTCATTCTTTGGCTCCAGCCTACCTATCAGATCTACTCTCACACAAGGCGAAGCATCGTACCACCCGCTGTTCGGATGCTACTCGTTTTCCTATGCCTCGTACGAGCCTCAAATCCTTCAGAGACCGTACCTTTAGTTCGTATAATATTAAAGACTGGAACTTACTTTCGACTTGCACCATGACATCCCCTGACTTGAACACATTTCAAAAGAAATTAAAAGCGCACATATTTATGATAGCATTTAGTGGGTCCTTGTGATTCGTCCTTTATTTGCTTATGCGCTGAAACTGTGCTTGCTGTTACTAACCATACTGGCATACTGACTTGTGCATGTCACCCCAAACCATTTTATTGTTGTTGTTTTATTGAGCATGCTACCGCTAACCATTCGATCTTTCCTCTTTTGCAGCCAATGTAAAGTGTCTAGAAAGAGAGTAAGTTCTCTGAGAGTGCTAAATCAATTGCATTATTATTAATATCATTTTTCTGATGGTGTTCTTGCACGCTGGTATGAGAAAGAAAAGTAATGAAAGCAATGAAGTTCTTGCGATCTTAAGAATATTTTGTAGTAACCGACTTAAAACTCAGGAGAAATATCAAGAAAATACTTGTAACATTTGTCATACAATTGAATATTTGCTTAGAATACCTTTCAAAAATACAAATGCGTTAGAAACGGGATTACAAATTCTGGAGACTTCTACATAATGAAAATTAATTGTGCAAACCATCTATAACCAGGATGAAAACCGCGAGAAAAGTATCTACATCTAACGCAGTTACCAATTTCTGCATCATATGCGTCTTTTACCTAAGAATTTTGAACCCTGATAGATCAATGCACATGCGTGAAGCTTGTAGAAATGCATTCGTGTGACTTCTTTACAGATTCATTTTTGGTGTAGCTTGGTGACTTGTAAATTCCACAGCTTTGCCAATGCTTCACGTAGCAGAGAGATATTTGAAAGGCAAGTTTTTTGTTTGACTCTGCTTGATTGGCATGATCCTACAAATTTTTTTGATTTCGGTAGGATAAATTGTGCCGCACCCTTCCATGATGGCAGAAAATAAAGCTCAATAGTATTTGATAACGTGTGCAGTAAAATATATTCAACCGAAATCAGAACTTTTTTCCGCAATAATTTTGTACAATAGGTATGTACAACAATGTACAGCAGGGTATCAAATGGTTTGTCTTTGGCCCTCTTCTTTTCAGTATCCGCACTCTACCACCAGCCAATGAAATCGCCAAAGACAATCTCGGCTTTCATTTCTATCTCCGTGGCATCCAGCTCTACCTATCCTTTGACCCTGCTCATATTCCCTCCTCATTTGATGCACTCAATTTCCTTATTGCCTGCACCAAGTAAATTCAAGTTTAAGCGGCTGCTAACTTCCTGAAGTTAAGCGATGATATGACTAGCCTGCTAGTTATAGGGAAACCTAGTGTCACCTGAAAGTAAGAAGTTCTAACCCTCAAGATTTTTTCTGCTAGCTACATTTCACTGACGTTTGCCCGTAATCAAGGCATGCAATTTCAAAAAGGTTTGTCGTTAGATGAACGCACTTCCTCAGTGATCAAATCGGCCAACTTTCAGTTACAGAGCTATGCCAAAATCGTGACCTGCTTGCATAAAAGTACAACAGCCCAAACGGATCACACGTTTTTGAGATGGTGTCTAGATTATTGCAAAGCAATTTTTTCAGGACTCCCTGCATGGGTCCTTAATCACCTGTAGCTGGTAAAAACTTAACGGCTCGTCCGGTCTGTCATAAATGCTGTAGCTACCAGATCACCCTACTGCTGTGTGGACGTCACTGGCTCCCTATCACGTGTCGAGTCAATTTTAAAATCTTCAGCCTGGCGTACAGGTCACTTCACTAGATGTAACCAGCCTGCCTGTTCGAGCTTCTCGTTCCTCCAGTCAAGTGCTCTCGACCCTCTCAACTCCTCAGCCTCCAGTCACATTGCCGCTCATCGCACTACATTGATGTCTTTTGTTGATCGACCCTTCAGCTCGAATGCACAAATGTCTGGAAATTGTTTCCGGTTAAGGTGAATACAAGCGACATGCTCTTATTAATACTACCAGCTCGTACCTGTGAAAAATCACGGAAAACTCTAACTTTACTTTAAAACCAATCGCACTTTCTTTGTAGCAAATGTAAAGCGCCTAGAGAGAGGTTGAGTTCTCTGAGGGCGCTGCATCAAATACATTATTATTTTTATTAACAATGTGCCTTAGTGTTGGCAGACCTAACTTGTGAGCGAGCCACGCTTACTGCCAAGCTTCTTAGATAATGAAGAAAAATCTGCAAAAAAGGAAAACTGAAAAAGATTTAATTCAAAATTAAATAACAATGTTCTACACAGAATGATTACATGAAATTATTTATTCGTCAGCCACGGGTAAAGAATCGGAATTGAGTTGCCAGTACGGAGCGTAAAGATTTGACGATTATCTTAAAATTTATATTCCCGTTACGTTAGCTACGTGAAGAATAACTCCTAGATTGTATTTATACATGTCCCTAGATAACCAACGGCAGGCCCAGCAAGGCATGTTCAATTTCAATTACGAGAGTGCATTTGCACACATGCAAATTAAAAAATTATCCCATTGGGATATAAGAATAACAATAATCATAATACACTTGATAAAGCGATCTCAGAGAACTCAATCTATTTCTAGGGGCTTCGCATTTGCTGCAAAGGAAACACGATTGAATGGTGAGTGGTATCATGCTTGATAAACAATATGAAAAACATGGTTAGGGGTGACATGCACAGAGTCAGCATGCAAGTGTGTTAGTGGCAGCATGCACAGTGTCACGCATAAGCACACGAAGGACGAATCACGGGGATCCACGAAATGCTACCATAAATATACGCGTTTTTTTAAATCTGGTCAAGTCAGGGAATGCCGTGACAAAAATCGGGAGTGAGTTCCAGGCTTTGGGAGCATACGAACTAAATGCACGGTCTCCAATCTCCAAAGGATTTTAGGTTTGAACGAGGTATAGGTAAAACAGTTGGATTCCGAAAAGCAGGTGGTACGATGCTTAGTCTGCGGAGGCAGTAAATCTGATAGGTAGGCTGTAGCCAAAGAATGAAGTGACCTAAAAGTGAGCGACAAAGCCTTGTAGTCGGTCCGTTGCTTGACTGGTAGCCATTGCAGGTCGACGAGATGTGGTCTGATGTGGCAACTGCGACGCTCACGACAGACATAGCCTGGCTGCAGCCTGTTATGCTCATCATTTGTGTACCGTTATTGGTATACTAAAAATAAATCACAAGGACATATAAGCGTAACATCAGTGTCGGCAACTCATTAACTCACTAACTAACAAGCCAACTAACCTAGCTCATTAAAGAGGCAGGTTATACATTAAAGTAAAGGTCGGCTGATCAAACAGCTTTATTTCATATTTTGGCGTGAGAGCCTTCACGGCTATCAGCACTGCCTGTAGTGAGCAATAAAGAATTGACTGCTGCAGGACTGGAACCCGTGACCACGTCAATGAAGTTTCAGCACCTTACCCCTCGGCTAAGATTCCGGGGTGAGGATTTGGCTCAGCGTTGTCGAGCCTGTGCAGCACGCTGTGGTACCTGTCACGCAGCCGCTTGCATCTCAAATAGGAAGTAGATTTGTGGGTGATGCTAGACAATGCTGCCTGGTTTTGCCTGTTGTCTCTATTCGTTACTGACAATGGTACCTGCTAGTAACGAATAGAGACAACAAGGTTCCAGGCTTTCCAGGCCTTAGAGCCCACGTAATTAATTTTCTATCCCTGTCAGGTTGTTTCCATAACCCCTCTTAGGATATTCCAGGTGCAGACTTGCACTACTAGATTGGACGCAGTTGTTCTCTTCACGTTGGCCCTCGCATCTTAGGAAAGAGTGTACAGATGTTCCAGAATACGGCTGCCGGTTTTCGACGAACAAATGATTCTGCGTCCCTCATCAGCTGTTGTTTCTAAGGCTCCTTAATAGTTCTACTTATCTCGCCTGCTGTCGTCGACGCACGCGATTAAATTAGCAAGGGATAATACAATAAAACTATTGTTTCCTCTGGTGTTAGCCCTTAGAATGCACTACCTCTAGGAACTTGCACGCCTTGCTGGATTGGCAAAGTGGTTAAGGCGCACGCCTCGAACTAGGTGAAGGATTAATTGACCGAGGTCATGGGCTCAAGCCTTGCAGTATGCATAGTGCGCATAAATAGAGCTTAAGTTCTGAGGCGCTATACAAATGAGTTGTGTTTTTATTTATATTTACAAGGCGAAGGCGAGGAGGGAAGAAAAAAAGAAGCAAAGTACTCCCACCCTGTCTGATTAAAGAATATTTAATAGATTTGTGTAGCATCCTAAGAGAACTTAATCTCTATTCAGTCAAGTCGGCTTACTTTCAGATACATAAAACTGCCAAAATTTGGGCTTGTTTAGACAGGGATACCACATCTAAATTGGTTCATGCCTTTGGGGCGTCTCGTCTTGACTTCTGTAACTCACCGCTTACTGGTCTACCGGCCAATTCAATCAGGCAATTACAACTGATGCAAAACTCTGCGGCTAGGCTCGACTGTCGCGATCGTCGCAGTTTCCTCGTAACACCACTTCTTACCGACCTGCACTGGCTACTAGTCGAGCAACGGATCGACTTCAAGGTTTCGCCACTCACTTTTAGGTTCCTTCATTCTTTGGGTCCAGCCTACCTATCAGATCTACTCATCCACCAGGCTACGTATTGTACAACCCACTTTTCGGAAACTAGTCGTTTGCCTACACCCCGTACGAGCCTCAAATCCTTCGGAGGCAGCGCCCGAGGTTCGCACGCTCCTAAAGCCTGGAATTCACTCCCGACTTGCGTCACTACATACCATGTTTTGACCACACTTCAAAAGAAACTAACAACCGCCTCTTCCGGCTCTGCCGCTATCTCTGCCGTCGCCTCAGCGGGCTCCACTGACGTCTGTGCTGGCTCTGCCTCGTCGCCTGGCACACCGTCCGCGATTGCTTCTGCCACTTCTGGTCACTTCTATCGGCATCCTCATTCCAACCAGCGTTTATCATATCCGAGCGCAGCAGTTGCTCCTCACCGGCCTCCACCTCCAGCCGTTTATAGCGCTATCACCTCCGCTTTACTGACACTCTGCAAGTCCATCCTCCAAAGTCTCTCCTCACCTACAGGGCTTGAAAAAACCTTCAAAAGTATTGCACGCAGCTGGGTGTAGTCGTCTTGCACTTGCACCGAGTCAGGAAGGTTCGCAGTGCACGTTAATGCACCGCCTGCTACGAACACAATTATGTTCATGTGCCACAAAGCTGGATCGACACCTCTTTCATTAAGCCTTCGGTCTGAGTCGAGCAGCCAGTTGAGGAAGTCGTCCCCGACGTAATAGTATTCCAGCATCATCTCCTGGTGTGGCTACTCTGCCGTTTCTGCCAAAATAGCTTATAGTTTGACATTCTCTAAGCGGTAGATACGCGATACAACAAATAATAGCGTAGTGGGCTCGAGTAAGCTTATTCATACGGGCGCGGCACCTAGCCAGTACGCGACTGCCCACCCAGCGTCCTCGACCAAACTGCCGGGCCTTTGGCGCCGGTTACATAAATACCACTGTCATTAATCACAACAGGCCATAAGCCAACGACAGTGCCATAATTTCAAAATAGCCACAACAACGCATCTATTTATTGCAGCACTTAGTGGGTTCACGTGATTCATTCTTTGTGAGCCTTATACGTGTTGACACGTGCATGCTACCACTGACCATACTAGCATGCTGACCTCGTGCATGTCACCCGCAACGATGTTATGCTTGTTCATTGAGCATGCTACCACTAACCATTTGATCATACTTCTTATATAGAAAATGTGAAGTGCCTAGAAAGAGATTGAGTTCTCTGAGGTCGCAATAGCAGATTATTTATTATTATTATATTTTTATTATTCAGATGGTTCACATACGCATCGGGGCTTGAGCCCACGACTTCGGTCACCAAATGCATTCACCCTGACCTTGGTTCGAGGCGGGCACCTTAACCACTGAGCAAACCAGCGGGGTAAGACACTTATTGCTCAGCTGACCATTCTCTCCGGCTGAAGACTCTCGCAGACCATTTAGGCTGTCTTGCACTGCTACCTCTGTGCTGCTTATATCATCGAATGTCCTCCTTTTTTGCTTTGTAGGGCGAAAGACCGCTAAGCAAAACACATTCGTAAGTGATAACTCTTTAATGAGCGGAACAGAGCGCCAAGCAGTAGCTCAGCAGAATGTGTTCAGGTGTTGCGTTTATGCGTGCTGACACTGTGCATGCTGCCACTAACCACACTTGCATGCTGACACTGTGCATGTCACCCCTAAACATGTTATTCATGCTATTTATCAAGCATGATATTACTCACCATTCAATCGCGTTTTCCTTTAAGCAAATGTATAGCGCCTAGAAAGAGATTGAGTTCTCTGAGGGCGCTTTATCAAGTGCATTATTATTATTGTTAAGAGTCGCACGGCGGCCGGCCTACTCTGTCTACGGTTTCAAGGTGCTTTGGTGCATCGTGGCGGGGCAATTGCTGATTGGTAGCTGTGCCGGGCCAACTTGGTGACTTGCATTGTGGTTGGTCCCTTCGGCAAACGCACTAAGGCTTTGAGTGACAACAGTGTACGCATCCCGTTCAGGTGACTACAGAAGACTTCGAGAGCCTCCAAAAGGCGCGTGGTAGCCTACTCGGCAGTACTCCTTTCTTGGCAGCTGTGCTTCTCACATTCCGTTGTTGCTTGAGAGGAAATCTGGTGCCTGGATACACACTGAAAAAAGTTTAGCCATTTCAGTGCTAAGTAAAAGAAGTCCCCAATAATAAAACACGCTTAATAATTGTGACTATGCGGATTACAGAGGAAAACGGATGCGATGAGACCTCCGGAAGTAGTAAAATGGGCGGAGCCGAGTTTTTTTTGTTGGAGGGGTTGCCCAGGCAAGCATGGCGTACGCCGTGAGATTAACATGGCGCCGCCCACTCGGATTCTGACCGGGTTCATAGTTTAGGGCTATTGTCATGGAATGCCTCAACAGTATCGGCCTCTCCCCTCGATACATTAACTACGTGTCTCGAAGCAGGATAACGGCTCTGGTAGGTCTCGGCAGCGCCGCCAGTTATTGCAGGCAAACCGGCCGCTGGTTGCTGGCACACCCCGATGGTTAGCTCGCACGTCGGCTTCTCATTGCGTTACAGCACTTCCCGTGATCACAACGGTTTTTGAAGGTCGAATATGCAAACCAATATAAGCTTAAATATTGTTAGTTTTTATTCCTCGTGCGTCAGTTCTATGTTTCTTTTTCCGCTAGTCTGCTATAACAGGAAACTAACTTTCTGAACTCAGCTCTGTAGAATAAGCGTTTGCCTATTAATTTTATTCTGCTCTCAGAATCAGAGGATAAGTAATGAAAAGTTTGAACATTGTGCGCTATTTGTTCTGCTCACACTGAAGCCCCCTGCCGCCGTTTCGGCTTGCGTTTTGTGAGTTCTTTGACGAACGTGTCACTGCAGGGGACATTGGGGTGGTGTTGGCCGTACTAAACTAACGAAGCTGCAGTGGAGGCTTGTGCCCAAGCCTCAAATCTTATGTACTCTAATCGGTTTGGCTTTCCTTGCAAAATGGGGGAG
This sequence comes from Cristatella mucedo, assembly GCA_009760855.2. NCBI lineage: Eukaryota > Metazoa > Bryozoa > Phylactolaemata > Cristatellidae > Cristatella > Cristatella mucedo. Next base: position 3,276,135 of record WPIO01000009.1, read on the forward strand.
GACGATGAGGTCAAGAGAAGGTTTCCAACCAAACATTATCGACCACGTCGAAGGGCAACGAATGAGACGAGGGCAACTTTTGGCCGTTTGTCAAGCAGTTCTTCACGGATTACATGTCTGAACTGTTGTTGCTGTTGCTGTATAAGCAACTTCTCAACCATCGCTTTGCGATGGCTGTATAGCCACGCTGGTCCTGTGATGGCCCCAACCACTTGCAGGCTTGTGTGGTCTTGCTCTTTCTCATCGCCCTCTGTGGCAGGCATCGCTTCGTGCATTCGTGGTCCTCATCTCTCTGTCCAACTGCTTGCAGCAGGATGCTATAAGTACTAACTCAAGTGTTTTTCCCCAGGTCTATTACAATGTCGAGTTTCTTGTTACTAACTTTGTTGCTACTTATCTTTTAATTGAATATACTTTGGATAGCATTTGCCTCGACACGTCTCTCCATTCACAAAGGCTTTTACACGTAGGAGTTGGAATTCTACAAGGCGAAGTTGTAAAGGGGTGAGGAGTTCTGTCCCTTACCAAACTGGGATTTATCCCCCATCAGATTTATTTATAATTCACGTGTACTGGTGGAACCATCGCTGTGCGAATTAGTCATGTAATGTAATGTACCTCCGTCTTTTACTCCTCCAAGCCACAAAAAACTAAGTGGCTGCTAGTCAGGAGTTTTTCATAGCAAACTCAAAGCCCAAGCGCCTTTCTACGTGCACAGATAGGTAGCCAAGAGACTTCATCTCTCGAAACAAGGTGAATGTGAGTATCATAGCTGAGTCAGCAGGGCAGTCGAGAAAGTCAGTAGCATGGAAGCAGTTCAAGACGGCAGGAAAGGAAGTGCCAAGTGTCAGCAGAAGCAGCAGTAGCAACGATAGCTATCATTTGATTCAACAATGGCTATGATGTTGCCGTTCTGCTTCCCATAGATAGTCAACGACCAATGTCCAAGCATTGCAGTCTAAAAGATACAGATTTCATGTGATTTACTTTAAAAAATATGAAATCGTTTTTCTTTCATCAATCTAGAGTAATAGAAAAATAATGAGCTAATAACGATGAAGCAAAGCAGAGTATCAAGTTCAAGGTCACACGAGGACATGCATGATAATACTTAACCAACCTACACGAAAGATGTACTTGTATAACAGATGCACGAACAGAACCAAACTCACATTCCAAATTTCACATTGTTCGGCGAAGTATTAGCCAAGCTATGAAATTTACAATGCACTAAATTAGACTGAAAGGAAGTGGGCTGACAGGTGCAAGTATGTGCCGAAACTAGCTGCAAGCATTTACTTCGATGTTTTTAAGTGCAACAAGTCGGGATGCAAGTTGCAGCTAACCTTAGATTAGCTTTGTAGAGGAGCTCAGAGTATAAGACCCACATGGCCTGCTGCGGCTTGGCTCCTCCATACCTAGCTGCTGCACCAGTTTCAGCCTCATTGTGCCCTCAGGTCCTGTATGGACAATAAATTAGCTGTTCTATTCCTGCACTTAAAAGACCGTTGCCGACTATGGCTCATCCTTTCCAGTGGTCCTGAGCTGCTGCTTCCATGCTACTCACTACCACAATTGCTCTCCTGACTCTGCTATGCTTGCCACTTTCTTTTTGTTGCTTGAGATGAAGTCTGTTGGCTACCGAATGCGTACCGAAAGCCGCTTAGGCTGTGAAACCACTATACAAAACTCTCCTGTGTAACACCCACATAGTCTTAGTGGCTTTATGAAGTAACAGACAGAGATACGTTACATAAGCTATCATCACTACTGATGGTTTTGCGGTTTGTAAAACCTCTGCCTACATCATTGCACCCTCCAAAGCCAAGACAGGAAGTTCCATCTGGTGCCAACAAAGACAGCCGATGACCGCGAGGCCAATTCTTAAACAAGCTGGATTAGTATTTCAGCAGAAGCCGCAGAACGACCCAACGATTGCCTTGAAAAGGCAGTTTCATTTTGCTTTGACTAAGGCAGTACACGGTGCTAGACAGGTACGCAACGATAACTACTCTCCTACTTACGCAACGATAACTACTCTCCTACTGCCGACTATGGCACATCTTTTTCAGCGGTCCTGAGCTGCTACTTCTATGCTGCTCACTACCTCAACTGCTCTCCTGACTCTGCTATGCTTCACACTTTCTCTCTGTTGCGTGAGACAAAGTCTGTTGGCTACCGAATGCGTACCGAAAGCCGCTTGGGCTGTGAGTGCGCTATACAAAACTCTCCTGCGTAACACCGACGTGGTCTTTATGACTTTGTGGAGTTACAGACGGAGATACATTACATTACGGGACCAACACAGTCTGATTGCAAGATGCTGTGGTTATTGGTATGAGCAGCTACTAGTTGGGCCCCTCAACAGGACAGTTATACTTATTTCTACTACTTCTCCTTGGCTTTTTTGTCTTCTAGCCTAAGCTCCTGTTTTTTTTCAGAAGCCGACTTGTTCTTGGCTTTGGCATTGTTTTCTGTCTGCTTGTGACTCTTGTGCCTTTGATTCGTGACCTCTGGGCAACTTTTTATACCATATCGCCCCTCCTAAGTATCACAGGCACTGGATTAGAATAATTTAGGTCCTATATCGACTGGAGTTATCAGAGAATAAATATCAAAGGCCAATGATCATCCTGTGAGCCTTTGAAGTATATTATACCTCATACACGTGTTTTAGGTCCATTTCATATATCAATTTTTACTCTCCCTGGAGCTGATGTAATCGTCAAGCACAACCCACGGTGTCATTTTTAATAATAATTATAAGTCGTTTGTATAGCACCCTAGAGAACCAAATGTCTATTGAGGCATTTTACAACTCACTGAAAGAGAAATGGTAACCTGCAGGTAACTACATGCATCGTGCCTAGACCAGCATGTTAGTATGCCCCCCCCCCCAGTGTAACATGCACTGACCTATTGACATGCTCCATTTTCAGCATATAAGAAGTGCCTAGAAAGAAATCTAGTGCTGTTAGGGCAGATATACAAATGTTTACTCTTTTGATGATTAACACCAGGACAGCTCACTGCAGCAGAAAGCAGCATTCGCATGAGAAACCAGTATTACTGTGATCTGACATATACCACTGACATACCATAGCTTGCTTGCTGGCTAGGTGGAAAAAGTAGGTAAAGCATGATTTATTGGTTCTCCTTACCAACAACTTTGCAATGTGTATCTTTAATGACAGCATCCTGTTGCATAGACTTTGGCCAGGCATGATTCGAAGCAGTGGACCATCATTGGTTACACACTTGGAACCGAAAAATTTACACGAATGAAATTTATCCAAATCGATGCACTCCTAGCCAACGAAGTCGTCCAGTATGCCTTGACCTCATGCCTGCGCATTTGCTGCAAGTTCGTGCTGGAACCCGTCGGTGGCAGCGTGACTGATTGCTCCTAGTCTTGTCTCCTTGCTCCCACTCTTGTTTCTACATTCTTATGCTTTTGCTCCTCTTCCTGGCCCAGATTCGTGCCTGCTGGCTTGCCTGTAGGTTCTGATTGCTGGTTGTCTAGAGTCAGCTCCAGGCAGCTGTTCTGTTGCTTGGATCGTATGCATTTTTTAATTTGCATCGCTCCTGTGGTGCCTGAGTCGATGTGTGCTGCTGCCTGCCACGATGGGATGCCGACATATGTTGCTTAGGAATAGCGCCACACTGGCTCGCATGCCTTTTAGGTTGATCCTGCATGGCTCGAAGGTGCTGCTTCCGGTGTGGTCAAGCCACTACAGCTCAGCCTGACGTACCCAGAAGAGCATTTGCAACGCTCCTCGCCAGACCCTCCGGCACCCTGGCGGCGAGTGTCTATCAAAGTTCTTGTCAAGAAGCCTGGTGTCAAAGTATGCAGGTTTGTGTATGGATCGGCTAAGATTTCTTCTTAGGACAGCTGTCTGCCGGCTGCTGGTCTTACTGATATGCCGGTTTAGACTTGGGGTGTTTTTCTCACTTGCTACACTTGCGGGTGCTGATGAATAGTTCTTAGACTGGTGACTGCGTGTACATGGGTACTCGTTTTGCCTTTGCGCCTATTTTCAATTAGGCAGAGCAACACTAGGCATCTATCTTGAGAAAAAACATTGTTTACTAATCCTCAAGAAGCCATATACTCTGAAAGTGTTTTTCAGAGTCACCCATTCGTCAAATTGTTGGCTTATGCTCAGTTAATTAAATTATTTTCCGTTTGTTTTTAAACCCAGTTTGCATTCAGTGTTGAACTTGGCGTTCAGCTATGGCTCATGATGCTTTGCAGCATAGCAACCGCAGGAGCTGTGGATGTGAGCCTACTTTAGCAACGATACCGAATAGCTGTGCCAAAGATCCACGACCTGTGAGAGGAAAGAATTCTACACATCGCCTACTCCAGAGAAAGTGATAGCACCTAAGAGACAGCGCATAGCTGGCACTATAGCTTCCTGCAGACTAGACGGATTCTGATGTCAGGTGTCGAATGTTGAGGGAGATGGCAAGGCTAAAGGAGCTGCTGTATACGGTTTTGCAATGAGGACATCATGTGCTGACCGACAATGGGTTGTAAAGGTGCTTCTGTGAGTGTGGCACTGATTGAACTACAATGTGGTGGATTGCCTAGGAAAGTTTCTGCCATTTCTTAGATACTGCGTATTTGCTTTTCTCATGCACCTGTGTGCTCTTTATGAGGTATGCAGCACGAGTGCCATTCTTACTACAGTCCCGTGAGACTTAAGGTAGTTTTCATAGCTGTACAAGGGCTAGATCAACTCTTGCCTTGTTTGCTTGAAGGAACTCACCAAATCACGGAATAGTAGAGCCGAAGCTCCCGAGTTCTTTAGCAAACGCAGGGCGCTTAACCGCAGATATCTCCAAAAGCTGCCTAAATTTCGGGCAGAGCAGCATTTCGGTGATCGTCTTAATATAGCAAAGAGTTTTTGGGCATCTTGCTGGGCAATACGGGTGTTAATCTTCAAGATTAACTGATTTAACAGCCTCATATATAGCATCAGACAAGCCTTAACTGCTGTCACCACCTCGTTCAGCAGGCAGTAAAGAATAGCAAACTGCAAGGCTCATCCATGACCTATATTGTGAAGAGCAAGCACCCTACCCTTGGATTAAGACCCAGGGTTGTCTTGGGTCGATACGGAGTGCTTCCTTGTACTGTCATGCGTGGGATCTTCTAATCTCTTTGAGCACACACAGGCTGGCTGGATAAACCCGGCCAGCTGGAAAGTTGTGCACCGGCAGCATATAGGCTGTGAGTGCTCAACCAAAAACTCAAATTTTACAAAAAATTCTTAGTTCTCATGTCTATGAATCTACCGATACATACAGTGTATATGTTGCATTAGTAGCTCTGTTAAATTGTCTAACTTGCCAAAAGACTTATCCAGGTGGGTCCAAGCTCAGTTGGGGCGAACTTGTATGTGACTTGACCTTGCTAATGTGATGCTTAGCATAGCATATACCAATTTACTCCAGGGGTGTGGAGCAGTGGCTCCATTTTTTTTGAGATTGACCTCATTTCCTTGCAACTTCAAATTCATTTGATAATGGCTTTCAATATGTCCGATAAGTAAGCAATGATGCCTGATCGCTTAAGAGGCAATGCATTATCAAATCGTGAGTATTTTTAATACACCACGGCAATGCTGCTGCATTGAACGATGTACCTTAGTCTGCAGCAGATGAGAAAAAGTCGTCGCACGAGAATTGTTGCAGCAGCAAGTTCCACGGGATTTTTATTTTAGAGCATATGGGGCTTACTTCTAGCGCCTCTTTGCCTCCAAATGCCCTAACGCTTCTTAGCGCCCCAAGTGGCCATTTTGCGTTTTAGCATATCCTCTGGCAATCTTGTTGTTTCGCCAGAAAACGACGGCACACAGTTTGGTATTGTTGGGGATATCATTCACTGCTCTGACTGCTTTCTTTGCTGGATGGATTTTTGAGGTATCGGGAAGAAGGAATGTTGCTCTTGCAGTCGTAAAACATTTTCTAGTCATACTTCCTTGTAGGCCACCGCAGCTTCGATCGATGAGCCACCATGCAAGATACTGCGATCTTTTGGCGTACATTGCGCAAGAAAACTACCAGAACCTCTGGAAGTTTGCATGGGAGCGTTATGAGGAGCGAGGCGCTAGTGGTTGCATGCATGGTGCCGACGGATGTGACAGCACTGAGCTTCAGGTAGCAACCGACATATCTGCATTGCATGCTGTCCTTCTCGCATCTGTTTACCCTAAACCAGCTTTGTGCTAGTGTAGTTATTACCCGATTTTTGTGTCTTTTTGTTCGGCGTGCATTCTTGAGTGCTGAAGCCTTTGTTTTATGTTCTTGTCTCATTATGGTAGCCCAGCGAGAGGTCACTGGTCGCAAGCACTGCCCTCACGAAAAGAAACTAGAGACACGTATGAGTGCCATAGTAATCTAACTAAGCTATGCTGCTTATCACTTTTCGTTATAGGTTTTGTTCCAGTAAATTGTCTCTGAGCTGCAAAAGGGAAAATATGCAAGTGCTGTTTTTGGTAAATAAGAATTTGTAGAAACGTTTTAAACCCCAAAGTGGGCACGAGCTGACCTATGAGAAATCAGAACCCTAGCAATCTTCGGCATTGCAAGTGTCTACTGAGATTATGCGAAATGAGTTCAATTTAATGCATGTATTTGGCATTCCAAGGAGATGGAAAAATTGATTAACGGTTTAAAATGACTCGTGAGTTCACTGTTTATAATAATCAGGGCTTGGTGGACCAGTTCCTCTTATCTTGTCAAGTCATGTCCAGCCTGGGGGTGCAAATTGCATGCTCCAAGGATTGCCTGTAGCTGAAGAAGTAGGCAGCCTTGTCAAAAGATATTTTGAGAGAACCATACCTGGCTTAGTCAGGATATAATACTGTGCATTGTTATATATATTGCTCCAAAAATACCCTTTGAATGTGGCCTCAATGTCAAAAAATTCATATCTAGTGTGCAAACCAAGTAAGTAGCAGGCACCATGTGCTACCAGTGTTGTTTTAATTTTATCTAGCAGCATATGGACTTCAAGGTTCTGTCACTTTCTTTTAGGTCCCTTCATTGTCTTGCTCCAGCCTAACTATGCGAAATACTCCGAAACGCTTGATGGTCGTCATCAGCATTTTTAGATTGTGCATCTGTGATTCTACTATGTTTTTCTATAAGCTAGACGAGTCGCCTTAGGTAGTATGGACTGGTACGATCAACAATTGTCCTCGTATGCCAGTAGATCTACAATAGTCCCCATTTGTCAGTCGATGGACATTCAGTCCGGTTCTTGTGTATGCTTTCTAAAGTGTAGGCTTAGTAATCTTAGCTAGTTTTATGTCGACAGCAAATCACACACCGTCTGTCTTGGCAAAAGCAAACAGTGTGCTTAGCCAGAAGAGTAAGTTCGTCCATAATATCGGCCAATATCGCGTTGTGGCATTTGAACAGGGAGAGTAGGTCGGATGGCAAACTGAGTTGGAGAGGTAGGAACGTATTTTCGTTCATGTAATCATGGGCGAACATTAATTACATTTGATTGAGGGTGTGATCTGTTCTGTGAGTGGGACCATGTGCATGAGCCATAAGGAAGATGAATCAGACAATTCACGAAGTTTTGCTTATAAGTGGTTCGTTAGATCACTGAAATGATGGTTAAAATGTCTCCGTGTAAGGAAAAATGAGATCAGTAATATCTGAAATAATGGAAGACCTGATACATGGCAGGCAGTAGATTACAGCCACTATCTGCAACTTAATACCATCATTGTGCTGTTAGTATGCACCGTGATGCAGTTTTCATTCCATTTTCTTGATTGATTTCAGCAACCTAAATACGTAAGGATTAGTTCGTGGGTTTGAACCCTGCATTGGGGATTCATTATTGCCATTTGCAAACGGTGGTAAGAATATACGATGATATAATTCATTTGTATAGTGTGCTTAGAGAGCTTAATCTCTATTCAGGTGCTTCACATATGCCTCGGGGCTCGAGCCCACGACCTCAGCCAGACCTTGGTCGGGGGGGCGAGCACCTTGACCGCTAGACCAAACCAGCTCGGTGTAGTCGTTAAGGCTATTCTGCTGCTATAGAAAGAGATTAAGTTCTCTCAGGGCGCTTTATCAAGTGCATTATTATTATTATTATTATTATACAAATGTCGCTGTTGAATCAGGTAACCTTTTTTAGTTCTTTTCTAGCCACACTGCTTTATTTGTGGCTTCTTCACGTTTTTATCGTGTTTGTCTTTTGTATCTGGATATCTTTCACGCCTCGAGGAATTAGCTAGGCCGACTGTTGCTGTATTCTAGTGCTATTTGTAGTGCAGCTGCTGAAAGACTTCATAGGATAGTTTGAGGCAGAATGCTTTCTCAAGATTTCATACAACTCAGGTCGATGACAGGCTGAGACTTTCTTCTTTGAAAATAGCTGAAAATGTTGTGACGACTTACCAGTTGGCCTGCTAACTGATAGACCGATGCAATTGTTGCAGGTTGCAAGCCACTGGTCACCTTGGTGGATTTGATATTCCCTGTTCTTCGTATCGTTGCTACATAGTTTCCCTGCTGCTATTCCCTATTTCTTTTACATCTGCTGTTCTACACAAGATAGTACTAAAAGATAATTTAGAGAAAGTAGCTTTTACTCTTAATTCTTTTGAAATATGTGCTGGCTGCCACGGTCAGGAGTGTGCTAGTAAACTTGGTCGTAGCACCATTGAAAGATAGCCTGCTCACGAATGATCTGAATTTTTGCTCTATGGACAGCAATTTTCTCTCAGCTTGATGGTTGGTTATGCTAGCATAGGTTGCACTATTATTAGCAATACATTATTGACGGTGATTTCATCGATTAAGTGCTGTTTTCACGACACTGCTAGTTGCCACATTGATAAGTCTTTAGTAATAGCTGCAGGGCTTCTGATTATAGCTGTTTGGCAAGTGTGTGTGAGGTTTGTTTACTTTGGGGTCACTAACTCCCAAGTTACTGCTGTGCACAGCTGCCTCGGGTATGCAGGAAATCCGCAAGCAAGAGTTGTCAGCTCAGCTCGAGTGCTCATTTATTTGGTTAATTTTCACACAGGATTACGATGCTGCCTTGGAGAGACTTGTGGGCGAGCTGTACGGTGATCGGCTGAAGCTGTCTTCTTCTTCGACCACAGTACCCACTGTGCGCCTTGACGGTGTACAGCCTGCATATGCCGTTTTGCAAACGGATACGGCTTTTTGCATTGTGCAGCCTTTCGTGATGTACTCACTTCGTGAGCTGCAGACGTTCAGCCAAGCAGCACTTGGTAACTCCAGTGCTCACCTGCTGTTCTTATGCTACCAGCTGCTACGACTTGCACATTGTTGTCATACTCATGGCCTGACACTGGGGATCACGAGTGACGACCAGGTGCTTATGGCAGGCGATGGTCGTGACGAATGCTACTGGATGGTCGCCATGCCTCGGATTGGGCGGCAGCTTGCTGCAATATCTGTACATGTGACTGCTACAGACACGAGAAATAATGGCAAGCCTATGACCCGCACGACTCATTGGTTGGATTGCTCAGAGTCATATGAAGCTTGGTGTGATGGCTGGATCAAAGGTGCAATCACAAACTTTGATTACCTGATGTTCTTAAACAAGCTTGCTGGTCGCCGCCGAGGTGACCCTAACCATCACCCAGTGCTTCCCTGGATAATGGATTTTACCTTGCAAGATGGCTGTTACCGAGACCTTTGCAAGTCAAAGTTCAGACTGAACAAAGGAGATGAGCAGCTGGATCAGATGTACACTGCTACATTGGATCACGCTGACTTGCGCACAATTAGTAGCTTCGGCATGAGTCATGATTCAGCCGGCAGTGCAACTAGCATGTCACCAGCAGCAAGTACCTCCCCAGTGACTGTACCACATCATGTTTCAGCCATCTTGTCGGACATCACTTACTACACTTATATGGCCCGACGGACTCCTCGTGAGATTTTATGTGCCCATGTGCGACCCAAATGGGTACCCAATGAATATCCCGCCAGCATTGAGCGTCTTCAGGTACTTATGTGATGCGACTTGCATATCAAACTCAGAATCGGCTGCCTCGATAATATCTCCTGATTTGTGTGATCAAATAGTTTGACTGGGCTGTCAACAAGTTCCTTTAGCTACTCCGGAGAAACTCCCTTTTTTTTTTTAGAGTGGTTCACTGCCTATTTTGTGAAGTGCAAAATTTGCATGCTAGCATTCATCATTCACGTTTTATTTCTGAGAAGGCCAGCATCTTTAGACTCGATACGTGTCGAGTTGCAGACTCTTCTGCATACTCGAGCTATATTAGTATTCCTTTGTGTGCTTTCTGGTGGTAAAGTAACATATTCTGGCCTTTCTTCATCAGCTCTGTTCAGTAGCATTAGTGAGCAAGTGCAGTTACAACCCGGTGGCTGCCGGTGTCTTTCCGTCTTATAGTGTTTTCTATGAAGCCGAAGTGAGATGGAGAATTTATCCAGCATACATATCTCTATTTATCTTTATTTAACTTTAATTCTCAGTACCTAGTTTAGCTGAAGTCGAATTGTTTAGCAACTGTGCTGAAGCCACTATCCCTGTTACTGGGATGAAGTAGCATCGCTTCATTATATCGGTCTGCTGTTCTTTTGAATACTTCTGGGGACCCTTATTAATAATAAAAATAACTGGCTGTCGAACAGAAAACATCAGCTAAAGTTTTTAACTTTATGATAGAATTTTGATGTAGCGGCTTCTGCGAGATCTCGCTGAGTTGTTGCTGCAGTACTAGCCTCATCTTATGCCAGTAACTTTGAGCAGACCGGGTTAACTTGAAAAGTATAAGTCACTAGCTATGGTAAATTCCACAGATCTGATGTTATGGAACTCCCTAGAACGATTCCTGTCCAACATAACATGCTGCTCTTGCTGCCTATCCTAACATTTACTTTTAGCGTGTACTTCACTGTCACATCTATGCGGGTTTTTTAACTTCTATTCTACAGCCGATTAGCACTGCTAGCAATCTGAAATATATATATTTATAAGTGACCAGGTAGCCCATCAACAAGGAAGGCCAACCGTTCTTGGATTTCATGTACAGGTAGTCGCGCAGAGAGTGTACAATCTATTGAGTGTAAACAGCTTGAGTCAGAAGAGCTTATGTGACGATGCATAGCCTGATTGTTTTAAGCTTGCAGACTGTGTATTCGATGACCAGGCTTAATGGGTGCATTACTGACATGATCTTTGTTGCAGTGTTTTTTTAACTGGATCTGCATTACTGTATTAGAATGACTTGGTCCATCGAGTTTATGTGATGGTCGTGGCTTTGGTTGAAATCTCAATGATGTGGTTGTGTCTTGTCGTCATAGTAGTGGTCAGCATGGGAAGCTTTCTCGATGAATTACCAGGCAATTCAATTGCTGTTACTGGCCCCTATTAAACTCCTTGTCGGGCACTACTCTTGTCATTCACGATGGCATTTCTTTCACAGGCATGGACACCCGATGAGTGCATCCCCGAATTTTTCACTGACCCTATGATCTTCGTTTCTATACACGATGACCTGCCTGACCTCAAGGTGCCAGCATGGGCTGGAACGCCCGAGCGTTTTGTCGAGTTGCATATGCAGGCTCTGGAGAGTGAGCATATCTCACAGTCGCTACACCATTGGATCGACCTGACCTTTGGTTACAAGGTAATGCTTTGATGAAAATCGTCAATAACTGCCATGGTAATCTTGAGAGTTGGTGTAGTGCAGCCTACACTATTTAATTTATAGTTTGCAGTTGCTGTACATATAATAGAAATGGTTTTAACAAGGCATTTGTAAAGCATCGTAAGAGAAGTGGTTATTTAAGATGTGGTTCTAGCTTCAAAATTTGTAAAACTTTCATTTAAGTGTATAGGCTTATGGACAAAAAGTTAGAGCCTGTAGGATCGCGTTCGTCAGTTGTGCTGTCTTTCCTACGTGTTGCAATTACAGGAAAGGGTCCGAGGGTGGCAGGCTTTGAATTTGGCTATGTGTGAAGAAATACTCTGACTCTCATTGAATAGATAGATCCTGCAACACTCCTTACTAAGCCTTTCTTATGAAGCATGGCCCACCAAAGTGCTTTAACGAATGCTCCACCACGACGACCTTAAGATGAAATGGCAGCTCCTGACTGGTTTTCTCTGGCTGGCTGGGGTTGGGGGGCAACTGGCCAAATCTGACCCCCACGGACCTCGAAAACTAGTACCGGCCCAGTCAGGGGTGTAAGGAAGGAGGGTGCTGAGCTGTATCCCCCTTAAGCCATGCAGAATCTTGATTGACTGGCATAGCCAAGGTGGAACATAGATTGTACCCTTAAAAAGTTTTGCGCCCTTAAAAATATTCTAGCTTCATGGTTGATACAATGGAAGCGAAAGCAGTTGGTCGACTAAGAGTGCTTAGGCATAATTTATAATACGATTTCTTGTGAGGCACAGCTAATGCAGCAGATGGTATTAGGTGATTTTCTTAGCAAATCGTTGTTGTCCTCGTTTGGTTCAGGGGTAAGATGCTCACCTTTAGCCGCAATGGTCATAGGTTCGAACCCTGCAGCATATTTAAAGCACCTGGATAAAGATTAAGTTCGCATAGGGCGCTACACAAATGTATTATTTTATTTTATTTTCATATACTGTATGTAGGACTGGCTCCTCTATGGCATGACGGGAAACATATGTAATCAAGGTGATGCTCTCAAGGAATCTCTGTGCTGAAGTTGAGATATTTTGAAAATTAGTATGGTTCCAGTCACAGTTTAGACTTATATTATCTCGAAAGTTTGATTTTACCAATTTACCAGCAGCATGTGCAGGTTCACTCTTGATCGAGGCTCAACTTTGTGTGATCCAATTAGTAGCTACACACACAACACACACACACATTCACACACACACACACACACACACACACACACACACACACACACACACACACACACACACACACACACACACACACACACACACACACACACACACACACACACACACACACACACACACACACACACACACACACACACACACACACACGCACATATATATGCTAATTAGATTATACACAGTTGAGCCTCGATCATGACTTCACCTAAATACAATGATACTGTCTGCTCCTACTGGCATTCTTGATAGCTACACGTGTTCTGCCATTCTCATATTTGTATATTCATACAAGTTCTTCTACCTAGTCCCTGAATGTTGGAACAGGGGTAATGTACTCTCACATTACGACCACCTGGGTCGTGTGTTCGAGTGCTGTAGTAGGCGATTTTGCCCACTGCTAGCGATGGTAATAGCCTTTAAGGCTCATTTGCTGCTTTATTAATAAGGCCGATGAATGAACTCATCTTTTTTCTTTGCTACATATTTTCCCGACTGTTTTTCCGCATTGGTTGCATGCTTCTTGCTTCTGTTTATTACTTGAGAAATACATTCGTAGTCACCCTTAGTACTTGTCCACTAAAGCCAGGTAAGAATTTTAGTCCACTATATGAAGCTATCAGCATAATACCGGTTGCCTTATCCTCGTGGTTTTTCTAAGTAGCTGGCATAGATACATTGCGTTATGTTCTAGCAGGACTCTTGCCGTGTAGATTCTTTAGGAATACTAAAATGAATGTTGAAGGGGAAACCCACGACAGCATGATAGCCTAGGTTTGTGTTGTGATTCCAGCGCAGTGCTTCTACTTTAGCAGATTGTACAAACGACTGCACTTGTGATGGATGACACCTGTCTTTTTTTGCCACCAGCCAGTAGTCCTGAAGCTGTAGGCTGGGCATCCATCCTCCTTGCTGGTTTGCTTTAGAGAGCATATCAACTTGATGCTGCTAGTTCCACCCATCATATTCATGCTGCTTATTTTGTAGCTACGAGGGGACGCAGCTGTGGAGGCAAAGAACGTCTGTCTACAGTTGGTGGATGGCCATCGGCAAGCCGAAAATCACGGCATCGTGCAGCTCTTTACGAGACCTCATCCTGCCAGGCTTTTGCGCAGTCAAAACAACACTGCCCCGCCTCGCCCTCCAGTTCTACCACGAGCGACCAGTCTTCCCTCGACAGCTTCAAACCCAATGCAGGTACTATTTAAAGTTGTTTGTACTGCTGCTACCTGTGCAGAACTAAAAAATTAGTAGAAGGCAAATGGCTGCGTAGCCTCTTCTCTATTCTTTTGGCTGAGGCTCAGAAATTGGAATCTCTTTCAGAGAAGCTGTACTTGTATGCTGCTTAGTGAGCTAACACGGTATTTGTTTACGGTAGAATTAAAGTTCAAGAACGAGTTGATTTGCTACCATGCTGTTTTGTCGCAATGGATTTGGTGTATCCTTGGCCAAAAGGATATTTAGCAGAATACAGTAGTCACATTTTGGCAATCTGGAGCTCTGGTTTGGGGTGCTTCTTGTGTGGCAGGTTGTAATACGTGAAGCAGGAGCTCATCATTGCTTATTCGCGACCTCGCATTGCTTCAGTAATGATTGCTGCTGTTTAGAATGGCAAGGCAGCAGTGCTTATCCTCGCATCGCTTCAGTGCACGATTGCCACTGTTTAGAATGGCAAGGCAGCAGTGCATATTTAGCATCGCTAGATCCGACTGGCAGACCAGCTGCCATATGCACAAGCTTCAATCAGTTGCCACTGGGCTTCGTATGCCTATGTGCGAATTCGTGACAGGTATATCTCCATCAATGACTCCACAAAGCCACGTAGACTGAGCAGGTGTTATGTCGGGAACTTGTCTGTAAGGTACTCAAAACCTAAGCAGCTTTCGGTGTGCATACGATGCTCAACAGACTCCATCTCACTCAAAGAAGAGGTATTGAGAACCATTGATGAGTCAGTAGGATAATCAAGAAAGCAAGTAGCATAGAAGTAGCAGCACTGGACAGCTCAAAAACAATGCTATTATCTGTAGCAGGAGAGAAAATATGTACTATCGATGGGCAAGAATTGATGAAGTGAGTTTTACAGCCTAGGGCGTCCAGAGCAAAAGCTAATCCTACCAATTGTCTTAAAGTCAAAGAAAGGGAAACTAATTTATCGTTCTGGGTGGACCTGAGGGCACGAGGCGGCTGACAGTGCTGAGATGGTTCAGCTGAGTATGTCGGGCCTTTAAGACACGTCAGTCAAAGCATGAACTTTATTTTGTATCTGCTGGTCAACCGAAAGCCACTGCAGCTGCTTCAGCAAAGGGGACACATGGATTACTTTCTCGGATTTAAAGATAATCATTGCATTGGTTTCAGAAAATAACTGTAGAGTCTAAATTGTTTTGTCGGTAGCCTGCCGATACCGATTTACAAGTAGTCTATTCTAAAGAGAACTAGAGAGCTTGTATGATCTTTAGCTAGCAATTGCAGTAAGTAATTCTTAATCTTGAATCGAGATCGAACACGATGACCAGAACAGCTTCGGAGGCAGGTTGATTTCTTCAATTACAAGCAGCAGTACCACTCTTAAGGCGGTGTGCATTTATTCAAGGTAATTGGACAACCTCTAAGGTAATACAATAAATTGAATGTGAAAAAGGACCCTGCAAAGCTGTGTATGGCTTAAATAAGCCACACGTTTCATTATCGAGGTTTGTTGTAACTGAGTGGTGAGAACACATAGCCCCACCCCATTGTCCCTTATTTTGAAAAGTGCAGTACGATGCACAACGTTGTCACGTAGCAGGTTTAATGCTGAATGAATTTTTTCAATCTACTGTGACTTTTTGGCTGACATTAGGAGCCACACTAACCACCACAAATATTTCTGCACTGATTTTTATTAGTCACAATTAAAAATTTCTGGAACTGTAACCTTATTTTGTGCAAAATGTTTTGAGGAATGTATTGCTTAAATGATGTAATTTAGGTCCAAATAACTCTTAGCTATCCACATATATCAAATTGTCACATATTTCTGAACACGTGTGTCTCCACATAGATTTTAAGCAGATTTTTCCAGTTTCTTCATGTAGGCTGGGCTAGACCCGAAAGAATGAAAATTATAGCACACGATCATGGAGTTTATTCGACACAGACTCGGTGGTCGCTCATTGATTGGAATTAAGACATAATTTCGTAGTGACAGTTGGGGTCGCAGGAATAAGAAGCAGCCCAGGATTTTGCTTGCTGTACTGGAAGGGGGGCAAATACCTCTTTGCTCCATCCCAGGCTGCGGCACTGTATACATGCATACAAAGGGGGCAAGACGTATGAAATCTGTATGTCCTTGTTGGCTTGAACAGATGAGGGAAGGGCAAAGCAGCACTGGCTTCACCTTTGGTGTGCCATGTTGGACTGAGCTTAGATGTTTCCCATCACCAGCCTCAGTTGCCATCATGGCATTGGCAGCTAAGATCTCGACAGAATAATAAATAATGCTGAACCGTGGAATCTTCTAGGTGTTTGTTCACCCTGCTTGTCTTCGATAAAGGAGGGTATGTATCCTTGCACTTGGTAGTATC
The DNA here is from genome assembly GCA_009760855.2 of Cristatella mucedo. Classification (NCBI taxonomy): domain Eukaryota; kingdom Metazoa; phylum Bryozoa; class Phylactolaemata; family Cristatellidae; genus Cristatella; species Cristatella mucedo. The sequence goes on from WPIO01000009.1 coordinate 3,292,590, forward strand.
CGGGCATCTGACACAGTAAATAATGTAATGTATCTCCACCTGCATCTCCGCAAAGCCACGAAGACTAAGTGTGTTTTACGAAGGGTGGTTTGGATGCCGACAGACTTCATCTCTTGCAACAAAGAGAAAGTGAGAAGCATTGCTGAGTCATGAGGTCAGTTGAGGTAGTGAGTGGCATGGAAGTAGCAGCTCAGGACGACAGGAAAGGATGTGCTGCAGTCAGCTGCAGGAGAGTAGATATGTTATTATATAGTGCCATAGCGGTCCAGGTCCAGTATAACGGGACATGCACGCTAGGCATTTTCATTCCCGATAGTTTTCCATAGCTATATACATGTTTTGGGTGGGGAAAACGGCTCGTGCTAGTTTATGGGACTGGAGGGAATTAACTTAAGTTTGCGTGAGTTCATTGAAGAGGCAACTTATAGGATTCCATTTTACATCGTCCAGGTCTGGCAATAAATCTCTTGCAGAACAGGCAAAAGCTTTTTTTCCTTCAATCGTTGCAGGCTCGTTGCAGAGGCCAAACTTGCAGAGACCTCATGGTGAGGCTTGTATCCCTGTTGTATGACTGCCAAGGTGCTGACATAATATGCTTTATCTATAAACTAGCTAAAGCCATCTCAGAAAACCCCTTATCTACATGCTTATCGACATTTCTGTGCATATTCCCCATAGACCCATGTGAATAGAGCCGGCCTGTTTTATTCCCGTGAATTGTATCCCTGGTAGTTATGATCGGCAGTAAATTACTTATGTGTGTGTTGTTTTGCAGAGTTTGAATGGCATCTTATCGTCACCGGATAATGACATTGGTGCTGCTACTGTGACTGCCACAGAGCTCTCAGGAAGTCCTGCACCTACTATTGGCTCGATTATGTTCCCAGAAACTTTCAACCCGCTTGACATTCTCGATAGAGCCGAAAGAGTTTGGGACCAGGGCAAGCAGCCTCCGACCACTAGCAATGCTCTGGTGTGTAAGCCGAGCTTGCTGCTTCATGTACAGCTCATGCCTGAGTGCACTCTGAATCTCGTTCGTGGGCTAGGTGAAGAGTAGTGATTCAAATTATATAGTACTGCTAGATTGGTTAGCAGGAAAAATGCTGTCTGATTTGGGATTTGGAATTGAGACCACTCCTGTCAGCCTTGCAGTGTGACTGGATGGCTCGGGACACTATTGGTGTCTGCTCGGCATTGTGGTAGAGAACTAGTAGCAAAATGATAATGAGCAGCTGTAATAGCTTTTGGTCATGGCCACCATTGAGAAAGCCAAACTGGCCATAGTTTGTTTGCAGTAATGGCAAATAATGCCCCTCTTTTACCCAGTGTTAGTATGCAACTGCAAACATTCGACAGATGTATGCATACAGAAGCCGTACGATCAGTTTATGCTATAACCAAGATACTCGCACTACTATACTGTCCCTAGTGCATTGGCTTACTGCCAAGTTTGGTGATTCCTGCATTGATTAAACGTCAGTGACTGGCCATGGCTGCTGTCTCCTAGACCTCTTAGGCAATAAGATAGCTACGGTTCATAATATGGTTTTTACTTTCCTTGTCTGATTTTAAGTGTATGTTTTCCCAAAAACCTCGAGCTCTATATTTTTTAACTTCATTTATTTGCAAAGCAAGTGTTTTTGTGTATACTTATGCGCCCCATGGCGGAACTTGCCGAAATCTTGAATTGAAGTATGCTATTATCATCTTCCTTGTGTAATACTGGGATCTTTCGAATTCTGTCAACCGTGCCTGCGTAAAATCTCAACATGGGCAAGACTTCCAGCTTGTAATCAGGACCCACCAACCATTCATGTCAAGTATGTAGTGCATTTGTAAGCATAAGATTCCACTCGGAGCTTTGGGCTGACTTTAATGTAATTTGGCTTTGTGTATTGACCAACTAGATACAAGTAGACGCCAGCTTTGGTAACCTTAATTAGTTTAGATTGGGTTGGAGCCATTAAATGGGGCCATTGAAGACGAGCTAGGCAGGTAATCAGCTACAAGCACTGCATCTAACTAAGCATTTCTGCAGGAAGCTAGTTGGGATTGCTTTTGTCACCAGTGGTCTTTGCTTTAAAAAAAATTGGCGAGGGCAACCAAGTAGTATATACGACTTCCATTTATGATCGAGTTTTTCCCATCGGTCAGCAAGCAGTACCTTATCTATTTTCCTTGCTCACGCGAGCAGCTCACTGTCGCTGGACTCTCTTTGCTGAGTCATCGTAGTTCCGTCACGGAAGATAAAGCTGCACCAACTTGCTGCTTGAGGAAAGTGCGTCAGCCTCGTGATGCAAGTGCGCCATCTTGCGATTTGATGGACTTTCTTTCTTTAATTAGTAGCGGTATCGTACTTTAGCTCATCGGATTTCTTCGTTATTTAGCTCACCTTGCCATAGCTAGGAAAGTTAATTTAGTGTTATCTATTTCAAAGCATTTGATGAAAGGCAGTTTAGTCGACTGACCTACAATGTGGCACCTTTCATTACATTTGTACCTACCAAGGATCAATAATTTGATGACTGTCTGTTCTGCAGCGTAATGAAAAAAATCAAGACTCTGTCGAGGATCTTGTCGATCAGGACATTATGGGCATTGGCTGCATTGTGGTTAAAGCGATCTTTCCACTCGACACTGCTGCGATTGCCTACTCTGACTCAACGACTACTAACGACTGCTCAGGCCTAAGGTCATATTATAGAATTCTTCGTGAAGTTGCCCGGCGCAAATTGACTGACATACCCAAGTAAGTAACTGCAATCTGGTCAGCTCTAGAAAAAACTCTGGTGACACGGTCATTTTGTCATTTTATTTATAAACAAAGTCTTAAAAGAGCTCATAAATGGGGGTGTAGGCTGGAGGACAAGAGCTTGCTGTAGTCTGAAACCTGGTGTTCTGGTTTCTGTTTATCATACAGCAGCCCGAAAGGCCTAGCTGAGGTTTTTCTTGTAGATATTGTTCTTTTTATGATGCAATCTGGCATTCAGGTGGAGTCAAAGCAAAAGAATGATAATTTCTTTTTATTAGCTGAGGCTGTGGATACAATTGATCAGCTTGCTTGTTCTTTTCTTGTAGACCTTTGCTGAGCATCGTCCAAGTGCTCATGAACCTGCAGGGGCACCAGGGTAGCAGTGCTGGTGTCAACCAATGCTCACCAACGATAAGCGTTGATGGATTGCCACCAATCTGCCCGGGCTTGCTGATGCACCCACTATTACAGCTGGTACCTTTCCCCGAGTACTACGATGCTCTGTACAACTTGGCTTGTGTTCAGAGAAGAATGGAGACCGTGATTGCCAGTGCAGCGCAGCTAGTCGAACGTAGCAGCTTGTCTTCTACCTCGAATGGAATGGAAACCATCACGCATTTCTGTGGTGGCGTCCTAGGCGAGTGTTTGAAGACCCACGCAGCCTTCTTTACGGAGGTGAGCTGAGCAGCCTGAGTAAGATTTGTGTACGCTTGCTTAAGTGCAGAAGGAATGCGACCTCTGCTGCGAGCCCGCACCATGCAAAGTCACTGATAGCGAATGCTCGTAGATCTTACTCACCGAATGACACGGTGTGGTGCCCACTTTCGGTAGGCAGCTGACTTGGCTGCTTGGTAGCAAGCTCCAACAACCGTACCCGGCTGGCTGTTCTGCCGTGTCGGTTTGGTTAGCAAAGGTCAAAGGCTGCCAGTTTAGGCTGGTCCGCAGCAGCAGCGGCGGCAGCAAAATGATGGTAGTTTTCCTGCTGTTGCCTGCTTGCAGGTTTTCTGGTGTAGGTGGATGGTTGTATTAGCTTGCCAAACCAGTTGGATTGCCGAATTTTTACTGAGCATTTTGTCAATTTGTCATGCCGATCTGCCCTCTCATAAGCTTTCTCCAGTCCCGTGGCCTTGTATGTTACCCTATTGGGGACGTTGAGTGTCACTTGGCGCACAGCTGTGGGTGTAGAGCGTCTCGATGGCCCTTTCGGTATCCGTCTTTTGCTTGATAAAGTTGTCTTTGCATTCATGTAGAGACACACTTGGTCTAGATGTGCTAATTGGAAACTTTTCTTTTTGATTTGCTGTTGTACGGTGTTGTAATGGCAGTGCAACTCTTTGTTTTCTGCATGTGTTTCCTTGCAGCACGGCCCTCATTTACCACTCACAGGCCTGGAACTGGCCATGCCGTATGTACTGAAGCTCATGCGCTGTGATACCGAGCCTGTCGGTGGGCTTAATGACGATTCTGCTGCTACGGCATGGCTGCAGAGACAGCATTATGACTGCGCCGTACAGGCTGCCTGGACTCTGTTCCCTTACGTGTCGCAGGTATTTGGCTAAATTCATTGGACCTGCTGTGTGTGCATGCATGTTTGTGTGCGTGCGTGCGCATGTGTGTGTGTTTGTGCGTGAGCATGTGTGCATGTTTGAGTATGTATAGCCTATTATATCGAAATTATGCCTGCTGCATTTCTCACTGACAGAGAAATACCATATCGACAGTTTATAGTTGTATGGAGATCTTATTCTGGTGTGCAGGATATTTTCTGCTTCATAATAATAATAATATAATAGTACATTTGTATAGCATCCTCAGAGAACCGAATCTTGTTCTAGGCACCTAACTGATCATGTCACTGAAGCTTGTAAAAATGCTAATTTACATGCTGGAAAATGTACCTCCATGGTTGGGCTATCTTAAAAGCTTGGTGGCTTTGTGAATTAATGGTGAACTATTTGACCTGTAGTCAATAGTTATTTGTTTCATGCTCTAGTCATAGTCAGCTGAGTGGTTGTGTTGGCAAGTGCTCAACAGATCTTCAGGCATCGGGCTTCTAACAAGTTATGGACAAGTAGCCGGCTCTAGTTGGCAAGAGAAGCAGAAGGCTAAAGTTGGTGGCCTGGCTTGAGAGGTTGGCTGGATGCGCATGTTAGAACCATTTAGTTTTTGGACAAGGTCCTGAAGAATAATCAAATACTAAGTAAATAAATCCTAGCTGATTAAACAGCCTCTTTTGTATAGCGACAGAAGAGCCTTCATGGCTATCACCACCGCTTGCAGAGGCGATAAAGGACTGCCCATCGCAGGAATTTCAGTAACACACTATGGTGAGTTCAAGAATGTATGATTTGGATATTTTGGTAAATTCATTTGTTTAGTGGCCTAAGAGAGCTTAATGTCTGTCTATTCAGATGCTTCACATATGCTTTGGTGGCTCGAGCCCACGACCTCGGCCAGACCTTGGTCGGGGCGAGCACCTCACCTTAACCACTGAGCCAAACCAGCTTGTTGAAAGCCGTCTTGCTGTTTGTTCTTGTTTTTCTGACGGCTCATAGCTTGATGCTGTGAGTATCTAATGAAATAACAGGTCGATTATTTATTATTTATTGTATTATAACGATTACATTTGGTGTGGGCCTTAAGTGATCGTTACATCAGAGAATCTTATGCAGCATAATTAAAGCTAGATTAGCTGTTGGCATACAATCGGTAACCAGCAGCCTTGATCTCATTCGACGAAGAATAGCAGAAATTGGAGGACTATCGAGCCTTAGTCTCATTCGACGAAGAATAGAGGAAATTTGATGACTATCGAGCTACCATTTAGCCAACAAGCAGCAGCAAGAGACAGTTTCTGAACAAATGCCAGAATGGGCTGAAGCAGAGCAGACAGTATTCTTGTGCAAGAGTCTGGTCCTGTGACTAATGCGACTAAGTGGTGGTTTATTGGCCCCCCTCCCCTGAACAGTTGGCGGTGGCATGTTTTGCACACCCCCCTTTGCAATTTCCGGAAATCCTTGCCTCCCAATCTATCTGATCTTCAAACGCAGTGTTTGCAGTATGACTCCTTTTTCCTTTGCTTCCAGTTAGGTTTTTGCTTCTCGAGGTTCAGTGGTTTTAATTTCCTGAATGAAATGGCTCTGGGTGTCTGGCACTAAGCTAACTGACATCGAGTGACGAATAGACAGAGGTGGAAGTCACGTGCGATGTTTCTTCTTAGTCTGCACAAGGCTGATGCAACCAAGCCCCTTTCTCTCGTGCTGAACCACCTAATAGATGAAACGTCAGACTGCACCCGCATTCTTTCCATAGACCTTGGTGCCTTGGTTGCACGAGAAGCCCGAGATGCTGCCTGGCGCGCCGGGGATAGGCAAGGAATCGATAGGGCAGAGTGCACAACGTGGAACCATCTGTGACAGCTTATGTCACACATTCACGTACAGTGTTCTGCATTTCTTCACTCTCTTCCCAATTTACGATGATGACAGCATAAATGTGCGCTCATTCTCAATCTCAGCTTGTGAAGCTTGTGCAGCGTTCTGCATCGGCACGACTGATGCCACCCGTGCTAGCTCGTGAGAGACTCGTGCTGAGCGTGAGCTCATTGTTTTGGACAGATGCTGGGGCCTCGAAAGACTAACGCTCATCTGGTGCCTGTGCTCCTCGGTCTCTACGACTCACTGCTCGTGCCGCTGAGGACAATTAAGTGCATCAAGCTATATCACAAGTCGTTCGTGCAGCAGCTTTGTGCTCAGCTCAGCCTCGAGAGCTTCCTAGCTGCGGGCTTCCTTTTGCGCGTCGCCCAAGGAGTTGCTGGCTTGAGGGATTTCGACGATACGCAGAGCACATATGCATACTCTGCACCCGAAGAGCTCCACGTCGAGCCAGCGATCACAGCCGACGAGCCTAGTAGTGGCACCGATTACGGGACAAACGAAGATGACCTGGCCGAGGAAGCCGAAGAGGCAGCAGAAGAAGATGAGATGGCAGACCAGATGCCGGAGCAGGACCCTGGCGTTGGCTCCGGGGCTGATAGTGATGTCGACGAGCCACAGACGACTGAAGAAGCTGAAAATTCTTCTGGCTTGAAGCCCACAAGCTTTGGGCTTGATAATGGTGACGAGGAGGAGGGTGTGGTCAAAGATCAGGTTTGTGCATGGTGTATATCCTAGTATTTGCTGTTAATTTTGAAGTGCTTACTTATAAGGGCATTGACAGTGAGGAACCGATCAAGGTGCTTTGCACTCGGGACCGATCAGAAGTTTCAATTACAGAACTGCAGTGCATTCGTGTCAATCAGAGAACTGTTTCTGGTCACACCTGGTTTTGCAATCGGGGTTGGCTGCTAGCTCACCCGGCAAGTCATCGTGAAACCGGCTGAGTTTGGCAATTCAATGTGCTTTCTGTCTAGTGGTCTTGCTAGTGGGCGCCTCCTTCACTCTGACCATGCTGCTGGCCTCCTCCATCAGTGTTTGCATCGATTGCAGAATCAGTTGTGGGTCATGTGGGTTTGCATGGGTCCATTTTGCTAAAGCCCTCGTTAAAACACTCCTGTTAAATGGGCCAATAGTTATTGAGAACTGCTTTTACAGGCATAACCAAAGTAATTCAGACATATGAAGTTAGAGCTGACTGTTCATCGAATGGCATAAGATGATTATTGTATGTTGCGCCAATCCATCGCAGCTTAGGCCAAATTTTGCTTCTATAAGAACTCAGTGCAATTTTTATGGCGACCACCAGCCATATTAACTCGACCCCAAATCTTCACCATACCTATAGCCATCCTTGAGGTGATCTAGCCGATAGTATTCTTGCTTCTTTGTTGTAAAGATTGACAGAATCTGGAAGTCCATTCCCAAGTGACATCCTCAATGGAGTGACCAAGCACTGGCTTGGCCCAGTGGTTAAAGTTGCTTACCCGACCAAGGTCAAGGTGAATATATTTGATGACCGAAGTTGTGGGCTCGAGTCTTGTGGCATATGTAATGCGCCTGAATAGAGATTCAGTTCTCTTAGGGCGCTATACAAATCAGTTATACTCTTGAAGTTACTACGAATCAGTTGGTAATGCTTTCTATATAGCATCTGTAAAGTGCCTCGAAAGAGATTCAGTTCTCTGAGGGCAGTATACGAACGTATTGTTATGCCTTACTCCACCTCAGTGACCATCATCAAATCTGTCCAAGCTGCCCCTATCTTGAAGTTCATCTTCCAAGTCCATGAAGACTACTTGCCCCCTAGACCTCATACCTACTGTTATCTTTCTGAGATGCCTGGATTTACTGCTACCCTTAATATCTCCTTAATCTGTCCGTAGCCTCAGGTTCTATTCCAGCATCTTTCAAAGAGGCTGTTTGTTGTAATGCCACTTATTAAGAATTCGACACTCGACCAGTCGAACTTAAGTCATTTCCATCCAGTCTCCCGACTGCCTCTTCTATCAACAGCACTGGGCTGAGTTGTACAATACCAGTTTAACTGTTATATTTGATCTTCACACCAAGCAATTAAGTTCCAGTCAGGCTTCAGAGCCTCGGCATAGAATGTGGGTGTGTCTTATAAAGTGACACCTCTTGATGAGCACCCCAGCTCCACATTCATGCCTGTATACTTTCACTTGCATAATATTACAATAGTTCGGACTTGCATAGATAATGAGACCATAGCCAAGCTGACATCTCGACTAAACTTCTGTAACTCAATATTTCTAGGTCTTCCTGCCTCTGCATTAAGATGCATAGTTTTTGCAAAATCGGCATCCGTGCATATCGTGTATCGTAATTGTGGCAGCTGCCACATTACACTACTGCTCATCAATCTGCACTGTTGTCTGTCAAGGACCGTATCAACTTCGTGATTCTGTGACTTAACTTAAGGCCCATTCATTTTGTTACTCTGACCTTCGGATCCGTATTAGTTTAACATCGAGTCCGCCTGTTTCTCCGACTCTGGTGGATTAATTCCCCCTTATTAACTGAAAATTCTTTGGAGACAGTGCCTTCGGTTATAAAAAAATATTTATTTGTATAACACCCCAAGAGAACTTAATCTATATTCAGGTGCTTCACATATGCACCGGGGCTCGAGCCCACGACCTCGGCCAGACCTTAGTCGTGGCAAGCACCTTAACTACTGAGCCAAACCAATGATCCCAAGGCTTGAAAGTCACTGTGTACTGACATCTTGTCATTTCCTGATTTGACGACATTAAAAAGAAGTTGGAAGCTAGCTACCCGGTTCACACATCCTTTGTTCTTTGCGAATGACTTGAGATTTTGGTTTTTGAGATACAAAACTGTAAAAGTCGTGACTAAGGGCTAGAACCTCATTCTTTTATATGGTACTCCAGCAAACCTTTCTTGTTTCTAATGTCCTTTGTTTACATGTGCACGATTGATTAAAAAAATACTAGCTAATTTAACAGCCTCTTTTTGTATAGCGACATAAGAGCCTTGACGGCTGTCACCACCGCTTGCAGTGGTGATAAAGGATCGCCCGCCACAAGATTCGAACCCACGACCTCGGGCCGAGGTCGTGAAAAGCAACTGCCTTACCTAGTGAGCCATTACGGCATGTTACTAAGCAGGTTTCCTACTAACCAGTGGCCCTGAGTATCTTGTTGTGTGCTTTTTGATCTGGTGTAAGCATGATTACGTAAGGAAGAAACCGATCGTGCCTTCAGCAATTGGTTGTTATTCTCACAGCAAGTTGTAAAGCACTTTAATTATAAAAAAAGTTATTGATATAGCTCCCTATGAGAACTCACTTTATTAATAATATGGCAATGTCGGAGAAATTGGGGGTAAATTATGATAATTGGTTGGCGTATCTGTGAATACTAATGTGGAGTAGGAACAACTGTCATGTGACAATAGGTAATGGGGCCTCCAGTAAATATAGAGGCTTGTGCTGTTCATCTGATACCGGATGGGGCCTTGGATTTCACTTTCGCTATACTTTATTAAGACGATAACCTCTCTGTTGCTGTAAAGCCCTGAAGGTGTCTTAAGTTCTCAGATTTTTTGTTCATCTGTCTGAAAAGCATTTTTATAATGGGTGTACTTTTATAATAATTTTGAATTAAGCCCACACTAGTCTCATTATTCTACCATTGATGCACCTAAACTAAGCAAACAATATGCATTCTTAGTAGTGATAGCTAATCTATGGAACTTCAAGGTTAGCAAACATAGGCATAAGAAAATTCATTGTAAAAGATAGCGTTTATGACAATTTTGCTTTTTTCCAGGTAGAGCCACAACGGCATGTCCTGTTTAAAAGTACAACCAGTTCTTCCCTTTTGAAGCTGTATCAACTGGGTGCATGTTTAGTTTTCACTCGGGCTCATACGAAAAGATGCTAAGCGTGTTGATTAAAATAAGATACCGTTTTGGCCATTTCTAGTGCTACTATTACCAAATCAGCACCTTTCAAGCCAATTCTGAAACTTGTTCGGCGTCTGAAAGATTTCTTGCTTAGACTGTGCCCACCCTGATAGTGATGTCGAGCGTTCTGCTTTCGGTGTCCGGTGAAAAAACCAGCTCATTCTATACCCAGCACACAGACTACATATCTGTCGTAGCCAACACATGTGTAGGTCTGGATATTTCGATACAGGTATTGTATATCCCCAAACACCTCAGCACTGAGTGACTCTTGCCTTTTTGCATTATTCTATCACACAGCAGTCTTTCATCCCTCGGTTTTTCTCATCGTGGAAGTTTCATTTTTTATTCACGGGTTTTTTCTAAACGATGCCTGCAGAAGTGCTGTACAGTCGTCCCTCATTTATCGTGGTTAATCGGTTCCTGACTCTGCCGCAATAGGTGAATTTCCACGAAGTAAGATTCTTTATTTATAAATCGAATATTTTCTTAACTAAAGCATACAAAACCTGTTCACGACCCTCACATTTGGTTTTAATATTGATAAAGCCCTCTGGACATGAAATAACACCAAATTTTAGTCACCATTACACCTGTATTACCCAATATATTCGACAAAGTAAGGGATAGTGAGACGTATTAGACGTTACATATATCATATTATTATTAGTGTGCATTTAATTACGTGCGCACACACAGTTTTTACACACAACCACTAACTTATAAAAATAGTGCAATTTTTGCAATGATGATGATGAAGAGTTGTGCTGCACGGCAAAGAACAGCAAGGTTACTGCTCTCAATGAGGCTGCACCTGACATTGAAGGATTTGTGGGGGGGGGGGGCTCGAATACATAGACCAACAGCCCGTTGGTACAGTAGTTTTAATTTTAATTGTGATGTAGGAGTGTGTAATTGGCTTTAACAACCGAGCGTGCTGCATCATTTTCATCATCTCGATCAACTTTTTCATGAAGAAATCTGAAAAACCGCGATAGAGTGAAGCCGCGAAAGTCGATGCGCGATGTGGCCATTGACGACTGTATAGGTGGTTGTCTAGCAAAGGGAAGTAGCTGCAGCTTCCGACTCATGTATCTTTTGGCCTCGTGACCGCGGATGGAACTTCTTCCTCGAATGGTTTGCAGCCGGCGAGGACCGCTCACGCTCCTGGCGTGGGCTGGCTCCCTCGAGAGCAGGCTGCAGCCGTCAGTGACCAGGCTTCCGAGTACAACGTGCGGCACGTGGCTGTCGATTGCATGTCGTGGCTGTGCGAGCGACTCGGCCCAGTGCTCGCCGTGCGGCATGCGTCCGAGGCCCTGCTGCAGACACTGAAGGACTGCTACAACGTGCCTCATGCCGTCGACTCTGTTGATCCCGAAGAAGTGCCTTCTGGTGAGAGCCTTGCCTGCATGCCTTACTTTCTCGTGACCGGCGCGAATATGTTGCTGCTTGGGGGCGGTTGAGCTTCACGATGAGACGCGTCAGCCGTCCTTGCCTATTGTAGCGGCACGACTGTTTATGAGCAATAAGTATGTCGTCGGAGATTCGATGGCTGCGGGCGTTTTACAATGCCTGATCAACTTGGCCGTGCTCTACGGAGAACAGTTTCTGCTGATACATTTTTTCAACTATATCGTTTATGTGGTAAGCTGCCCATTTCAACGAATGCACCTGCTGCTCAATTCAGTAAACGTGGTCCTTGTTTAGGAAATTGTATCGCGCAAGGCCCATGGTGCTCGAGTCTGCACAAAAGAGTGTGCTCGGAAGTGTGGAGTCAGTGGGAGCCATCGAACGATCATTCTTTTGAAGATCTTCAGCAAGCCATCGTGCCATTCTCATTTATGTGGTCTGCATTGCGCCTGCCTCTCTTATCTCATTTCCTCCTCTTACCGAGGATTCTCACGTATTTAAACAAGAATTCTTCCAAGTTTATGTCACTGCACTAGATAAATGCAATGCCAGATTCGTGAGTCACACCCTTGCTCAGGCTCCACATCACGAAGGCTACACAATCTCATGTCTCATTTAAATCCTCATTCGATACGCACTAGTAGACAGCAATTGCTACCTTTTTAGCTAGTGCTATAGCCCTAAGCTGGCTGTTTAGGCTCTGGGGCATAGCTGGCGATACTGCAAACTATATTGCGCTGGGTGCTTTCTCCAAGTGTGAGACTTACAGCTTTTCAAACTTAGCACTGGGAGAGAGAGAGAGAGAGAGAGAGAGAGAGATAAAGAGAGGAGAGATAAAGAGAGGATGTGGGGATGAAAAGGAAGGGAAATATGAGCAAAGAGGGCAAGAGCACAAGAGGGAATGGGCTACAAAGAAGGCAAAGAGGAAGAGGCTGAGGGAAAGGAGATATGTAATTAATGTGTGTGTGTGTGTGTGTGCGTGCGTGTGAGCAAGAGGTACTAGAATAGATAACATAATACTATGTCGGAAAGAGCGACCAGAGTAAGATACTGTAGGAAGATGCATAGGCATACCAGTTAAACTCTTACTCTGCACATGAAATTACAAACCTTGAAAGTAAGTTTCAGTAAAGTTGTAGAGGTAATCACTTGACCCAGTCAAGACTAGTGCTAGTAGTGTATAACAACCTTCTGAGGAAGGCTGACTGAGGTTGAGTCTCTCTGCTGGATTTTCTGGATATTTCTGCAGTATTTCATACTATTGATCACCAATTCCATCTTATGCGCATGTTATCTTGCCTGGGCATCACTCACACTACACTCTGCAATGGTGTAGGTCCTTCAGAGCGTTGATCTCAACAGGCGACAGCCATCTCAGGAGCCTCTGAAGTATGGGGTATTCCCAGGGATCTGTAGACGAACCACTTCTTTTTAGAATTTTTGCTCTCCCTCTTGTCAAGGTAATTGCTAAGCATATGCTAGGCTTTCATTTTTATGCAGAAGACACGCAGCTGTACTTGTGCTTTGATCCGTTCCTACCTTTTTAACACATTGAACTCTCTCAACTTCTTTGCTGCATTTATTGCTTACATTCGCACTGGTATAGCAGCAAGCTCTCTTCAATTGAATGACAATAAAACCAAATTACGAGTTATAGGCAAACTCAGTGTAATTCAGCAATCTGGAAACATAACCCTAAAAAATGGTCACTGCCAGCATATGTATGCAATCTTAGCACTCTTTTCCTAAGTGAACTTTCAGTAGACGACCACATCAGCTCCACAGCCTTTCCGCTTTCAGCTATAGTATGCCACATTGGAAAAACCTGGACCCACGTAGCTAGAGATACCACATCCAAGTTGATCAATGTATTCGTGACATCACGTGTCGACATTGTTTTTTAATTCACTACTCATGCATCTTCTGACCTGTGCCATAAGGCACTTACAGTTTGGGCAAAACTTAGCAGTTAGACTGTTTATTGTAAAAGGCACAATTGCCAAACGACAACCGCTCACCAACCTGCACTAAGTCTCCATGAAGCAACGTATCGATTGCTTAAGGATTTTTCGCCCACTTATTGGTCCCTTCTTTCCCTTATACTGACCTAACTATCTGAATAACCTCTCAATCAGGGGAGGCAGCATGCCTCTAACCGACTTCAAATCCTGTAGTGACTGTGCCTTCAGTTCGTATGCTCCTAAAACCTGGAACTCACTTCATACTAACGTCACGACATCCCACGACCTTGACAGCATTTACAAAAAAAGTAGCTAAACATGCACCTGTTCCGTGTGAATTTCTTTTGTTTGCTTATGGGTGCTAATACTGTGCAGGTTATTGCTAAGCAATAAGCATGTTTCCCTCGTAGTATGTGTAAATGGCCTATAAAGCGATTAGTTCTCGTAGGGCACTACAATTTATTAGAATTTGTATTGTTATTATATTTAGGGAAGCCGAGAGTGAGAGAGAGAGAGAGAGGGAGTAGAGAGCAACGGCAGTAAGTTCTTATGGGTCTGTTCTAAGATGTTCTTTTTCATGTCATAGTTGAGCACTAGTGGTGTGGCAGCACCTATTTCTAAAATGCAGACCTAGATGGTCTAATGTGGGGTTGTGGGCAGAGAATTTCTTTTCTAGTTGGACCAATCATGCGACGACTGGTTATTGACTGCATCGTCACACGTGGTGGCGTTTGCGGCTTGCCAGTGGCAGGGGCACCTCACTGACATCACTCCTTACTTCTTGCTGCCAAGCAGCAATCTTAGGCGTCCATGTGAATGTTTTGTCTGCAAGCTTTCGTTGTGTTTTTTCTAGCTACCTTTGTCATCAGCTTGCTGGGCTGCACAGCTGTTGGCTGGGGGGGCCACACACCTGAGTAGCATGTCCTAATGATGACAGCCATCAGTAACCAGCAGACAGTGAAGTGGCTAAACTGTTGTTTGCGTTCTTTAACAAAAATATTTTGTGCAGGAAAGATAAACTGATGGCAGTGTTGCTGTCAGCATTCAGTGCTGTTAGGTCTGGAACAGATAATCCAGCTAAATCAGTTGTTGTAGTGAGTCACTTGTGACACATCGTCGAATTAATCAAACCTCCCAAATAAGATGGTCTTTTCGTCTCAACTGCACTTAGTTTGGGAGGGGGCTTGACAAAAGCAAAGCTTTGAGGCATTGCATGATACATTTATTAAGCAAGTGGGTTATCCAACAATTTCAATTTGGTAGTTGTGTCTGACTACTGCAAAACTAAATCTTCATTCATCTGTGTGTCAAGGTTTGTGATAAGTTGCAGTGTTTGACCGGTACGTGAATGGACGTGACCCTTGTGGAACTAGCTTAACAAGACAGTCAAGTGCACATGATCTGAAAAAACAGCAACAAACTGCCTCTAGCTATTCCCTTTTCACTGTCTACGTTAACAAATGTAGTTCGGCCATTTTTGGGGCCTAAAGCCTTGTGTAATCGATGCACTAGATGGCTAAAAAACTCCTTGAAAACATGTTGAGCATGTGAAACTCGTGAAGGTAAAGAAACATTTTAAATTGCCTAAGGTTGAACATTTGTTAAATGCATTTGTCTTTCCTTCTGAAGCTATACGAATTTATTACGACGTCTTTAACTCTTGGTATTAGCAGAAGATATGCCGAAGCTGCTGCTTGTAGTAATCGTGAGAAAGGCCCCCATCCCACAATGATTAAGCAGGTCAATAGACAAGCCATAGTCGGAACAGAAGGCAAGTCTGAGGTCATTTACTGCTAGCTGCTGTGCTTAAAATTTGTATCCGAAATAGGGGCCAAAACCTTCTGATTTCAGTATAAATATACTAATTTATTAAACTCATTTTAGGAAATATAGGGCACAGACAAGAGGAAGTCATGAGACTCACCGAAGCCACTCTTCTGCAGCCCATTAAAAAGCTTCGGTGTAAGCAAACATGGTGCCAAACAAAACCACGTGGAATTAAAAACAATTCGGGCATTTTGAGATAATTATAACAGGCTTTCTATTATGTGCTGAGAGCCTATATGTGTCCGTGACTGCCGGGCAGCCTTTTTCACGAATCCTTTTCTGTTTTCAATGAAGACGTAGAGGTGCTGATTTAGCTTTGCTTAGACAGGTTGTTGGCATACTCCGGCCCTAGAGCTCGTAATATCATTAGACTTATTAAGTTTAGGTAAATTCTAGTAGTGCATCGAATCTTTACTACAATTAGTTGTGGCAAAGTGCTACGAATGTTTTCCTTTAAATGGCATATTCTTTTGAAGTAATGTAGCTTGCAATGTGGCAGAATCTAATGATTCAGAGGCCCTTTGCAAGCTATTGCCTAGTCTCCCTTCTTTTTGTGTTCACGATTCTCGAAAAGGTAGTCGCAAAGAAGCTTACGGAAAACACTGAAAATAATGAGTTATCAGAACAATTTCTGTGGGGATTCGAACGACGCTACTCTTTTGAACTGCTCTCCTCTGTCTGACCAACTACATCCTGAGCAGCAACAATGTTGGTAATGTTACTGCCCTTGCCCTGCGTCATCGATCAGCAGTGTTTGACACTCTTGATCACGATATCCTACATGAACGATTGAGAGTAACGACTGGTCTGGCTGACTAGGTTCAGCCACTGTTCAGATCGTACTTGTCCGATCGAGTTCGAAACATGTCGTGTCACAGGAGTCCTTTCTTGGCCCTTGGCAGTTCTCTGCTTATAGCAAATCTCTGGGAAGAGCGGTTCGGACACATCATCGGCTCTTACCTCTCTGCTGACGATATGCAGCTGTATTTTCATTTAAACTAGATTCAGGAGCTGGGATTTTCATCTAACGGTGGAAGACCCGCAACATTTTAATGTATTAAGACATGACCCGAAAGATTTTTATGTAGGGGAAAGGCCTGCAAGTAACGAAAAATTATAGTCTTAATCGTAATCATTGTGTAACTCATAATCACGTTGTTTATTCGACACGTTTCGAGGGATGTTCATCAAGTGGACGTCGGACATAGTTTCGTTAATGGTGCCTGTTGTGGCATAGGACTAGGGCGTGGCCCAGATCTTGGCCTGCAATAGGGAGAAGGCAAATGCCCTCTTGCCCCCTAGCTCTACCACTCATTTAAACCGCCGGTATTCGCTGTATTAAATCGACTGACTAACCGAATGCTTGCCTTGCTTCCTTTCGATCCTTAATGTCGGTCGATTTCCCTTAAAAGATGTTAAAAACCGAACTCCTACTCATAACACATCCCAAGTGTGCCGATGGACTAGGATACTGCGCTCTTCTAATCGTTGATGCTACAGAGCGACCCTCGCCTCAGAGTGCTCAGAGTATGGAGGATGTCCACTTCGATAACAGCTCAAAGTTGTATAGCTTCATTAAGATGACTGCTTCCACAGCTAGCCATCAAGTTCGACCCCTTTCTAAGATTAGGGACTGCTTACCTCGGCGGCTTGGTAAAAATCTATCTAGCTCCCTGGTTTTGTCTTGGCTAGGCTAGGCAACTTCAATTCCGTTTGGCTAGGCATCCGAAAAATGGCCACAAGACACATGCACTTGGGGATGAATATTTTTGCAAGGCTGATTAACACATCCCAAATGTACAGCCATGTGTAACATCCTTGCTTTATCAGGTGCAATGGAAACCAGTTGATATTCAGATAAAGAGCAAAGTTCTTACTCAGACCCACACGTTCTGCTATGGCTTTGCTCCTTCATACCTAACCGAGCTGCACAAGTTTCAGTCTCCTCCTGCCCTCAGGTCGGCTACCGAGAATAAATTGGCAGCTTGTTTCTATGCCTAAAGGCCGTTTGTGGTAGAAACTTGTTGCTCTGCAGATCTTGGACTATGGAACTCACTTCCACAGTTCTTATGCAACTACATTTACTATCCTGCTGCCGACTGTAGTGCATCATTTTCAGCCGTCCTTAGCTGCTACGTCCGTAAAGCTGCTCACTTTCTTTACTGTCCTCATGACTCAGCTGTGCTTCTCACTTTCTCCTTGTTGCAGGAAATGGAGTCTGCTGGCTACAATACATGCACTGGAAGCCTCTAAACTTCTAATGCCCTATAGAAAACTCTCCTCTGTATAATCCACTTGAGTCCTTGGACCGTTTTTAGAGTTACAGATAGATATACATCTTGTTACAGTGTACTGGCTTGTTGTTAAGGCTGTTAGGAAGAGAGGGTGACGTGTCACTTTCTAAGCTACCTGTTATTGAGCACTAGCTCTGCAGCTACCAGCAGCTTTGTACCCACCCTTTCGATGACTCAGTGTTGTGAATCGTGATAGCTTCCTTCATTTACTTGCACACCGGTATATTATTCATGTTAGTTTGTATATGTAGTATATGGGGATATAGCTCAGTGGTAGAGCATTTGACTGCAGATCAAGAGGTCCTGGGTTCAACTCCCAGTGTCCCCTGCTTTTGCACTACACCTCTTCATGATGTCACATGTAATTTAGTAACTGTTGATCAAGCAAGATGGAGGCAGTGTTCATGGGTGTAAACTCATAAATGCGTTGTGGTATGGCCTCAGCTGTTAGGGCTGCTACTCCGTTTGAGTGTAAAGGGGTTTGAAGAAACCAGGCATTATAGAATAATCTGCAGTATGTTACAACATATTTATTGATAGCCCAAATACAAACCAGCATGCTGTTAGTAAGTGAGAGTTAAACGTGACGTCGCCCTTCTACGATTCTTTAGACCTTTTTAATCTGGTCAAGTAGAGAGACCACACGTTTCTGAGTCTTTTCTGCTGTAGTATATTCCACAGCGCCTAAATTCTACTAAAAAGGTCGGCCTCTGATATACTGTAGGCCAAACATATTTTGAAGCTGCCTATCGATATCGCTCCGTAATCGTTTCTATGGGGTTCATATCGTATGACTCACTAGGCCACTGCATTGGCATTACACAAAATTCGTCAAACCACTTCTCTACTGGCCTGGCAGTGTGCTTAGGATCGTTATCTTGCCAACAAATGTTACGACTCCCATGCAGAGTATTTGAGATTTAAAACCCGAATTGAATGACTATCAATAACTATAAGTAAAGTCCTTTGTGACGAGTAATTCTTTTGTTCTGATGCAGTGGCCCAGCTAGTCGCTTAATCAGAACTCCATGGTATGGCTATGGAGTGATTTCGATCGGCGGCTGAGGCAGATGTTCAGCCTACTGCAGTGGCCCACTTTTCAGTAGAAGATAGATACCTTGTACTGTTTGCGGTGCTGCTTATTACCTGTGAATGACGACGATTACAGCAATGTTTTCCCCATAGATTGTCTTTTATTTTAACCACCAAAGCATGCAATTTTCAAGCTGCTGTACCTTATATGTGCTAAAGAGACGTATCTGATCAAAATAGTGGCCTTCAGATTTGGAGTTTTGTATTCTTAAAAGTTCTAGCTTTTCTCGTCCATGACAGAGATGCATTTTTTGGCCTTATGCTAAGATATCATAATGGATCGGTAGGAATAGTCTCTGCTGCACTGTCTTGTGGTTGAGGCTGCCAAGGAGAGTCGGGGCCGTGTCACTATCTAAGCTACCTGTTATCAGGCTTTACGGCTGCAGCTACCAGCAGCTTCAGAGCCATTCCTTCAGTGACTCACCATTGATATGATAAATTCCTTGACATTCTTGAATGGTGGTACATAGCGCATGTTTGTTTAAGTGTGATGTATATGGGGATATAGCTCAGTGGTAGAGCATTTGACTGCAGATCAAGAGGTCCTGGGTTCAACTCCCAGTGTCCCCTGTTTTTACGATCGTAAACTTTATGCAGTATCGAATTCAGTAGCTATCGATCAAGAAAGATCAAGGCAGTCATTGGTATATGTGAGGATAACATACCCCTCTTTAGCAGCCTGGTTAATAAACTTGGTTGAGATTTTTATGTATCAGACAGGTGAGTTTCAAAATGTGAAAGCAGATTAACGTGCTGATCTGATATCGGCCGACAATCGCTTAAAGCAAAGATTAATCCGGCTATCCCCTTATCTTGTTGTGAAAGCAGCAGTCCACCGTGATTCTTGTTTGATTTTAGTTTATAAATTACGTTTGTTGATGAACTAGCAAATTGATCAATGATCAATCAACAGCACAATACTGCAGGCAAGACTAAAACCATTTACTGCTATGCTGTGCTTTAAAAAAGATCTGAAATAGGGCCAAAGCCTCTCCATATCGATACAATAATTCTGATCCACAAGACTAGTTTTAAGAAACACAGGATTCAGATAAGGGAAAGTCACCACACCCTGAAGCCACACATCTCCAGGCAATCAAATACTATTGGAGTAGATGAAAGCCTTGAGCTCAAAAACCGCATACAATTTAAATAATAATAATAGTAATAATAATCAGACCCATTTAGATACTTATAGCAAGCTTGCCATTATTTGCTTAGCCTGTGTTTCTACAACTTTTTTGTGCCAAATTCGGAATCCTTTTCTATTTTCAATGATGGCATTGAAATGCTTACTTTGCTATGGTTAGACATGTACTTGGCACAGTTAAGACCTACAAATTAAGTGATTTTAGACCTATGAAGTTTCTCTAAACTTTATTAGTGAATTGGCCCAGCATCTGCAGCTTGTTTCGGGATAGCATTCTAGTATTTTTTTTACTTCATTTTCCTATGCCAGTTTCAGATATGTTTTCGTGATGCAGTTCACAATTTTGCAGCATTAAAAGCTTGATTTATACAGCAATACTACGACTGTGTGGAATTGTATCTCAATTATTATAGTAGTACTAAGAAATTCTTATAGCACCGTCAGAGAGCTTAATCCATTTCTAGGCTATTTTTCATAGGCTGTAAGGGAAGTATGACTTAATGGTTATTGAAAATATTCACGTCTGCATGCTTAATCTCGCAAAAGGCAATTCACGTGACCCAGGAAATACTGTGAAGAATGGGTGAGTTTTTAGCTTTTTTTTAATGACTTCAAGTAAGGGGCGTCGTCACGTCAGTCATGAGTGAGTTCCAGGTTTTGGGAGTATTCGAACTGAAGGCAAGGTCTCGAGGCACAGATAAGTGACTTAAAGACAAAAGAGGGAGTGGTACGATATCTGGACTGATTGGGGAGTAGTTCTGGTAGGTATACTGGATCGAGAGAATGAATGGACCTAGAAGTAAGTAAGCAAGTAAGTAACAGAACATTTGAGTCGATATGCTGCTTGGTTGGGTAGCCAGTGCTGGTCGGTGAGAAATGGTGTGACGTGGCAACTGATGTTCACGATAGACAAGCCTAGCTGCAGTTTTGCACCAGCTGCTAGTGCCTTAGTGCCCAGGTAGGCTTACCTTTAAATAATGGATTGCAGCAATCATGGCAGGATTTTACAAATGCAAGGACCAACTTAGCTATGAATATGAAAGAAAGGCACGTCATAATGCCTTTCTAATTGAACCCTAGTCTAATTCCTCTTAACGGTAACCTCCAAAAATATGAATTTGATGATTTGGTCGGATTGGAGCAGCGTAAGCTAGAAAAAAAGGTGCTGGCTTAAACCAAGCTAAGGCCAAAGCCATGGTTGCAGGCATGCCGAGGCAGGGCACTGCAATAGCCTGCCTTTCTCGTGGCTAAGGCATACGATTCAATGAAACTCGAATGAGTCACGGCAGACCAGTGCAACTCACATATTGACACTTCAAACCTAGCTAGTAAGTTTCAGTCTGGTTTTAGAGCTAATCACTCCTCAGAGTCAGTATTGCTTCGAGTGTATGACATTAGAAATGCAGTCGTAGGTAAAGTTCATCTGCTTTTTTTCGCTCGATCTTTCTGAAGCTTTTGATACTATCGATCGCCAAGTTCTTCTCGAGCACCCCCCCATCTTGGTTTGAGCACCACTGGCACAACACTACAATCGTCCTGGTTCTATCTCAGTGGGAGACTTCAGAGCATTGCTATCAAATGGACCAGGATCATTCGAAGAATCTCTTAAGTACGGTGTACCTCAGGGTTTGTACTTGGCCCGGTCTGTTCATGGTTTATAGTCTCCCTCTTCCAAATGTGATTGCCTTTTCAGGCACAATGTAGGCTTTCATTTCTATATCAGATAACACTAGTTGTACCCTTGCTTTGATCCCTCCCAGCCCTCCGGCACGTCAAATTTTCTCCACTCTCTTGGTGCATCTATTTATGACATCTGCACATGGATCACCAGCTAAATAACATCGCTCAAATTTGGGCTTGCTGAGACATGGATACTAAATCTAAATTAGTCCATGCATTTGTGACATCCCATCTTGACTTCTGTAATTCACTGCTTGCTGGTCTGCAGGCCTAGCAATCAGGTGCTTGCAGTTGGTGCCAAATGCAGCCTTTTGATTCAGCCTACCCGGCACATTTTTCCCCTACCAGGGTAGGCATCATTCCACCGGCTTTTCTAAATCTAATCGTTTACCTACACTCTCGTACTTTTATCTTTTGGGAACTGTGCTTTTAGTTCGTATGCTCTCAAAGCCTGGAGCACACTTCCAACTAGTATCATGACATCTGAATTGAAGATATTTAAAAAGAAGCTAAAATGCATCTATTTATCACAGCATTTAGTGGGTCCCAGTGATTCGACCCTCATGTGCATATGCATGCTGACACTGTGCATGCTGCCTCTAACCATAATTTGTATACTGAGGTTATGTCACCTGCATGTCACCTCTAAACGTGTTACACTTGCTGGCATTGAGCTTGCTACCACTAACCATTCGATCATGCTTCCTTTACAGCATATGTAAAGTCCCTAGAAAGAGATTTAGTTCTTTGAGGGTGAGATACAAATATATTATTCTTATTGTTATTACGATAATTTTTTATGAAAGTTCTTTTTTATATGATACCTACCAGTAATGGTTAGTTACTATAAACATCCTGATTGGGCTTCGGGCAAATACAAATCGGGAACTGACCATCAGCAAGCGCCTAACGCGATGGGTTATAGGGTATGGCTTGTGAGCTACCCATCCGAGGATTGTCATGGCGGCTTCAGGGTTGAAATTCAGATGCCAGCAAACAAGTTATCTTATGAAAGTGAAGAAAGTCATAATAAAAATGGCAGGAGTCTGCCGAGAGGCTTTTTTTTGAAAGCAGACTTCTTGCAAAATACTACCACCCTAGCCAGGTTATGTCTGTCAGACCATTTTCAGGTAGACTTACCGAATCGTGCATGTTTCAAGCCGCTATATGATGTATGTGGAGAAACGATATGTTTGGGAGGAGTCTTAGCCTGCAAGTTTGGAATTCCCTATTCGTTTAAGCTTAAGTTCTAGTTCTTTTCGTCGATGTTGGGCATTGATTTTTCTTTTTTAAAGCTAGCGTCAAAGTATTAGTTCTGCAAGAATAGTCTTAGCTGTAGTGGCCTGTGGTTGAGCCTGCTGGGAAAGTTGGGGTGGGAGGGCTGTCACTACCCAACCTACCTGTTATCAGGCTTTGTGGCTGAGGCTATCAGCAGCTTCATACCCACTCCCTCACTGACTCACTTAAGATAACATGATAAAATTTACAAACTCGCAAGGAGCCACTCCCTCTCTTAACTTTTGATAGGCGACCTTCTCCTCGCATGAAGCTAGATAGCTCTGTTAATTAGACATTTGGTCAGAAGGGGATATAGCTCAGTGGTAGAGCATTTGACTGCAGATCAAGAGGTCCTGGGTTCAACTCCCAGTGTCCCCTGTTTTTTTATTCTTACAGCTTAGGTTCTGGCAAATAAATGGAATTCAGTAAGTTGATGAAGTAAATTCGAGATATGGGTTCTATCGGAATATGAGCATGACTAAACAGCATATCAGATGCCTCAAGCTGTCAAGAAAGAGGCAGCATGACTAATGAAATAGAAAGATACTGAAAAACTTTCATAAGTCGAATTATTAAGCCGAGAATGATGTATGATGCATACTACTGTGATACGATTTGATGCTGTCGGCCATCGTTTACTCCTTACTGTTTTCGGCATTGTCAAATCTACTGACCAAATGCGAGTTTTGACAGTTGTTGCTGGATACACTTTGATTTTCATTGTTTTGCATGATCGTGGTCGAGTTGATATCTCCGAATTATTGTAAGTCGGGGGGGGGGGCTGACTATATCGAGATGTAGCGGAGCTTAAACAATCATAAAAACTGAAGCCGGTCGACCCGATAAATGATATCTCCCGGCAATTGTTTGTGACCTAGTTCATTCAGGCTTTTTCCCTGTTTTACTTTTTAAGTAACAGTCCACCATTATGCTCGTTTGCCTTCAATCTTCAAATCATGTTTTTTTTTATTAAGGAGCAAAAAATCCATTTTTCATTAGTGATCCTGAGTGACGATGTAAGCTTGGAAAGCTATGAGTGCTTGCATGCATATTGCATTTTTTTTTAATGTGTTCAATGTGTCTTGCCATTTACTTTTTCCATTGAGAGCTTGCCTAAAACATGATGCTCGATCTTGCTGCTATTTGGAATAAGACCCAGGTTTTCTACCCCAAGGTTGTGATGGTTTTGCCAGGAATAAGTCATTGATAAACTGGTTACGCTTTGGCTGGAACTATATTTTTAGCGCCAGTTTGTGGGGTTTTGACGGTACATATTCTGATATAGCCAATCCTATATTGTATATTATTATTATATTATAGTGTATTATTATTGTAATTACAGTGGTTAATATCCTAATCTATATGCCAAGACTTAGGTTATGACTTATGTTTCATAGCCAGCTATGGTTTGACCTGGCCCTATGCCTAGCCTCCTACTTAAAAGTCCATAACCTCCGAACCTAGGTATAGGCTCCATGTAAGGTTTCCTCTCCTCCAACCAATGCAAAACATGAGTTTTCCCAAGGCAATCTTATATGCATATGCACCATATAAATAACCTCTTTATCTGCTTAAAGACTTCTAAAACCGACCAATTTGCTCCGACTTAATGCATAACCTTCTCTTGACGAATGTAAGAATAGCTTTTTAACTTATGATTACACGAAAGTTTTGCATATTTTTATCATTTAGGAAGCACAACAGAGTCTTATCATGCAAACATACGTACCGTGCATCATTTTCTGCTCTTCTAATTACCACCAGCCATTTGGTCATGCTTCCTTTATACCATATGTAATACGACTCATAGGAGATTAGGTTATCTGAGAGAGCTACATAAATTTATTTTAGTATTATTTCATTATTTCTTTCACCGTGGGTTGTTCTCCTTCATTATTTGACAGAACTCCGAGAATAGTGGCTAGTGGACCTGGCTCAGAGTGGCTGTGGCTAGACGTCTGGCCATCAGAAGCTGGTCTCCTCAAGATTGCCCCCCCCTCTGCTGAGCTCATGTGTTTCCATGTTTTCCAGTTGCTATCTACCCGATGTTTTTAGTCTTCTAGTCTCAGTTTAAAACCAGGCCATTGAATAACTCACTGCTGCTAACGTTTAATAGGTTTAGGCTGGTTTAATGCTTTCTAGGACCAAAGAAAGCAATGTCCAGTTATCCTGGTTACCCTACTCTAGGGCCCAACTAATAATAATAATAGTATTTAACTGGCTCTGCCAGGGTATCTCCTGTTGAATTGGCTCGAAATCTAGGTGTCATGTTCCAAAGTGACCTCTCGTTAGACGACCACATCGGCTCCTCAATCAAGTCTGCCTACTTTTAGATACATAACCTTGCTAAAATTCGGGCTTGTTTTGATAAGGATACCACGTCTAAGTTGGTCCATGCATTTGTGACATCCCGCCTTAACTTCTGTAACTCACTGCTCGCTGGCCTACTTGCATGTACAATCAGGCGCTTACAGCTGGTGCAAAACTCTGCAGCTAGGCTTGTCTGTCGTAAACGACGTAATTGCCATATCACACCACTTCTCGCCGGTCTGCACTTGCTACTAGTCAAGAAACGGATCGACTTAAGGTTTTGTCACTCACTTTTAGGTCACTTTATTCTTTAGCTCCAGCCTATCTCTCAGATCTACCCCCACCAGGCCGAGCATCGTACTACCCGCTTTTTGCAATCTAACAGTTTACCAATACCTCGTGCAAACCTCAAATCCTTTGGAGACTGTGCATTTAGTTCGTATGCTCCCAAAGCCTGGAACTTACTCCCAACTTGTGTCACTACATCCCCTGACTTGACTTGATTTAAAAAGAACTTAAAAACACACCTATTTAGGACAGCATTTAGTGGGTCCCTGTGATTTGTCTTTTATCTGCTTAAGCATGCTAACACTGTGCATGGTGTCACTAACCACACTTGCATGCTGACTCTGTGCATGTCACCCTTAACCATGTTATTCATGTTGTTCATGAAGCGTGATATTACTCACCCTTCAATTGTGTTTCCCTTGCAGTACATGTAAAGCGCCTAGAAAGAGATTGAGTTCTCCGAGGGTGCTGTACCAAGTGTATTGTTATCATTATCGGCACTCTAATAGTAGAAAATTGTAAACCGAAAGCTTCATTGCAAACATTATTGGCACTCTAATGGTGCAAAACTCTGCTCTTTCAGTCCAGCAGAAAGCAGCCTAGATTTTGGAATGCTGGGTAAATAGCCCATAGGCACTCTGTGTGTGTTTGGACCGACCGACCCCACTTAGATTTTACAAACGGCGCAGCCAGATTTAGTCCGGTATAGCTTCCATACTGCCCTGTTGCTATGCTGCTCTTGGCTTGGGTTCTTACGGATTGCCTGTGGTTTAAAGACGTTGTTTGTGGTTTCTGTGTGCATCGTACTACGAGACTTGTGTGAATAGGTATTGATGCGTGTCATCTGCGTACAAATGAAAGTCTAGATTGTGCTTGATATTTTGGTAGCTTATCGATTGCATCCCAGTTAATGAGATGCAGTATATGGCAGCATCTTTCCTGCTGACTGGGCACACAAGGTTAATTTATATTACAGTTGTCCCTCGTTTATTGCTGTTAATCAGTTCCAGACTCTATCAAGATAAGTGAAAATGTTCGAAGTAGGAATATTTATTTAGTAATTGAATATTTTTGGAGCATAGAAAGCCTGTTCACAACCCTCTAAATATGCTTTTCAACATTATTAGAGCTCCCTTGATATGAAATAACATCCGTTTAGTCACCATTACACTCATATTACCTAGTATTTTTGACACAATAAGAAAAAATGTGACAGACGTTACAAATATCATATTATTATTATTGTGCACCTAATTACATGCATGCACACAATTCTTACTCATAACCACTAGCAACTTGTTCGATGATGAAGCGATGAAAATGAAGAGATTTACTGCACAGAGAAGAAGAGCCAGGTCACTGCTCCTCTGAAGGCGCGTCTTCAGTAGGAGAGTCTTCAGTTGGTGTAGTATCTTCAGCAAGTGCATCATCTTCTGCTACCCATGTGTACGGTAATTTTAATTGTAATATAGCGTGTATAATTGACTCAAACTACCCAGCTGGTCGCTTTATCATTTTCACTATCTCGATTAACTTGTTTATGAATATATTGCAAAAAACCTCGATAAAGTGAAGCCGCAAAAGTCGAAGGGTGAAGTGGCAAGTGACGACTCCCCTTAAAGACCGTTGGCGATAGTAGCTTTAGCTCTGCAGGTCCTAGACTGTGGAACTCGCTTCCACAGTTCTTATGCCACGACAGCTACTCTCCTGCTGCCGACTATGGCTCATCCTTTTCAGCGGTCCTGAGCTGCTACTTCCATGCTATTCACTACCTCAACTGCTCTCCCGACTTTGCTATGCTTCCCACTTTCTTTTTGTTACGTGAGATGAAGTCTGTTGGCTACTGAATGCATACCGAAAGCCTCTTAGGCTGTGAGCGCACGTTACAAAACTCTCCTGTGTAACACCCACATAGTCTTTATGGCTTTGTGGAGTTACAGACAGAGATGCATTACATTTTATGTAAATATAGCTGTCGACTCGTAGTATCCATCTCAAGGTGTACCACAGTGGGAAATCAACTTGTTATTTAATCGACTTTCTGCTTGTATCGCCAGGTGGGCGTGCAGGGAACCATACTTCGGCAAAACACATTATGCCGGTATATAATTATAAGAATATTTGCAGAAGCTTTTTACCATGGTGTCTGTAGAAGCAACGATGCCTATGCATCGATGTCTTTGGAGTTCTTGCTATTCTCAAGAATGCTAGCCAAGAATGTCACCCCTTGGATAGTTAAGGAGTTTTGCATGACTAAATATGATGGAGCTGCTGTCCGAAGTATGGATGGAAAGAGATGAGGACGGCCAAGTTTTTCTGTGTGTACAAACGCTTCTTTGTCAGGCATGGCTCAGTGTATGGCAGTACACCACCGGTTAGTCCCTATTTGTGTGGGTGAACTTAACATTAGAACGTGGACTTACTTGTCCAAGCTGCTCGTGCAAGTACCACCGAATGAATCTGGAAAGCTAGTGCATAACATGACACCAGATAAATAGAAGCTGACAGCCGGTCAAGTAGTGAGCGAATTGAGGTTTTTTTGAAGCATACTAAATCAGCCCTATCATAAGATAATGAATTAAACTGTGGCCGTCTGATTGTAATGCCATGATATCCGAGGTACTAGCTACGGCAGGTTTCTTTGCAGGGGAATTATGCCCACTCACCAGGATTATGGAAGAACCTGTTGTGTTTGTGAGTTAATGCATTTGCCTTTTTTTTGCCCCTTGGTCTATTCTATTTCTGTTACATTTCTCTACTGTATACTAGTGTAGTGATTACAGTGATGGCCGATGTCTGATGACCTCCGCTTTCCAATGGCACCCTATAGCCCCAGGGCTCATAACAGACTGTCATCGGTCTAGTGGCAGACACATTGTCACTGCACTACCTGTTGTGGAAGAGCATACACAGCTTTGAGGCCAGTGCAATGCGAACGCAGCAGCCACCGGTGGCTTGCTTGCCTACCGGCAGCAGATTCCGTGGTCGCTCTGTTGCTAGCCTCTCGCGATATACTGTCAGTGTGTGAGGCTACACGTGCGAGCACAGTGGCGCTAGCAACTTTGATCGCTAAATGTGTAGTTCCGATGCAGCGTGTCTGCGTCTGTGTGCTCTTTCATTGCCGATTACATGTTATGTTTCACTGCATTTCATAGTGTCTGAGGAGAGAAACAGCAGTTTATTAGTGAACAGTCGAGACCGACCGAGAGTTCAGAATGGGCACTTTGACACCGATGCCGCTCTGACTCTCACTACCTGTTCTGGACTACAGGAAGAGCTCTTTCAGTCTAGCTACTAGGATCGCTAGCTAGGATCAGGCTCTCCTAGTTGGTCTTGCCCACTGGTAAGGTGCTAGCTCTTCACGACCCAGGTCGTGGGCTTGAGTCGTGCACTGGGCGATCCTTTATTGTCCACTGCAAGAGATGGTGATAGCCGTCAAGGCTCTTCTGTGGTCGTATATAAATGAGGCTATTGATTCAGCTGATCAGCCCGTTAGGTAACGTGCTCAGCATTCAGCAGAAGAGACAGCATCCACTATGTGTGTCTGGAGATTGATAGCCTGTGAGCTGTCATCTGAACTGTCAGTGTCTAAGGCTTGTGGTAGTGATGTGATACCATGGGCACACTGCCTGCCGGTATCAGGTTTTATTTGCTGACCCTTTGGCACAGTACTGGACAGGGCTCAAGCTATGAGCAACGTCAAATTGCCTCGAAGCATGCTATCGTTGGTTGAAAACGTGGCAGCTTCCTACTTGAGATGCTGGGTTTGTCACTCAAATGCTTCTGCCGAGGCTTGCTTTATAGCTGTATCGCCTTATAAGCCTGTATAATGATTGCGACCAGACAAGTGGCTGCATATCCGAAGAGCTCCTTATTATAAGGGCAGTGTACGAGCAGACTGCTTCTTACTTTGCTTCTAAAACAGCTTTCATCTATCAAGATAAAAAGCAGACTGTGCCATCTCCACACATTTACTCATGTCTGCTACACCGTGTCCCCAATGATTTGCTTCGTATATGTTTGGTGAAGAAGGCTGCTTCGGGTTGAAATATGTTTAAGCCACTGGCCGAAAATCATGCAGAATAATGCGATTTACTTCCGTGAAGGTTGCCTGTTCAACATCGTTGCTACTCTTTTGCCTCTTGTGCTGTTCCCTTTCTCATGTTCGGCATAGACAGTTCTATTGCATTCAGCCACCACTGCAGAGCCGTTCTTGAACAAAGAGCTAACTGCTGCTCTACAATGCTCGACATTTTGGCCAGCTGCTTGTCGTATTTCGACGGTCGTTCTTAGCTTGAACCATAGCAAGTGAAATTGACATCCCATGGGAGGTCGACTGCTAAAAACAATTGGTGCACCGAGCTCATCAGGGCAATTTAGATTTACATATCGGTGTTGTTCCGCCTTGTTTGATAGATTTCCAGAAGGTCGTAGATGGTTTCCCATTGGGCTCCGCAAGACCGCCGGGAAGGCGGCACCAATCAAGAGGATGTGGACTTCATGCAAAGGAACTGCAGTACTCCTGCTTTTGAAATCTATTTGTTTACTTATATCTCGTACGAATCACAAATCCTTTGGAGACCGTGCCTTTAGTTTGTATGCTCCCAAAGTCTGAAACTAATTTTCTACTGATGTCCTGACATCCCCCTGACTTGACGACATTTAAAAAGAAGCTAAAACGCACCTGTTTATCACAGCACGTAGTGGGTCCTTGTGATTCGACCCGGGTGTCCTTATGGGAGCTGACACAGCATGCTGCCACTAATCATATTTACATGCTCACCCTGTGCATGTCACCTCTAACCATGTCATGCTTGTTGTCATTGAGCATGCTAACACTAACCATTCGATCATGCTTCCTTTTCAGGGAATGCAGATTGCCTAGAAATATATGAGTTCTCTTTGGGTGCTTTAACAAATGCATTGTTATTATATTACTGGACAATCACAACAATGGGATCTTGTCCTATCTATTATTTTTATGGTTTAATATTCATTATGGAACTGGCATTAAATGGTGAAAATTTCTCATTAAAGTTAAAAATCAAACATGGTGATGGGCTAATCTGTGCTGCTTTGTCATTGCAATATAATAATAATAATAATGCGTTTGATAAAGCACCCTCAAAGAACTCAATCTCTTTTTAGGTGCTTTAAATTTGCTGCAAAGGAAACATGATTGAACCAGGAGTGCTGTCAGATTTACTTTAGCATGCTGATGTGAGCAGGATATTTGTTTGATTTTACATGTTCAATGCCATGCATGTCACTAACCCCATGGGTATTGATTATCTTGCAGCCAGTTGTAAAGCGTGTGGATTGCTAGTAAGATTTCTATGGGTGCTATGCAAACAAGCTATTATTAAAACATTATTATTATTATTCTTGTACAGCCCTGCTTGACCTGTCAATTCTCAAGATAGTCGAGCGCACATATGGCTCGTAGTGTTGATGTATTGCTAAATAAACCTCGTACATATCTTTGATTGGATACTTCGCTATAGCAGCTGGTGAAGAGCTAGCGCTTGAGGAGGCCACGTGCAGCCACATGCCTACCCGTGATTGAGCCAAGATGGAGACAGAGTCTTGAGCTTGCTTAGGACGTCAGTTGTGGGAGGGCCGATGGGGCCGTGAAAGCCATCGGGCAGGCTTCATCGGAGTCGTTTCCTAGAGGGCAGGACGCGCCTGCTCTCTTCGTTACAACCATGCACGCAGGTGTTTATGCGCACACGTGTGAATTATGATAGTAATAATACACTTGATAAAGTGCCCTTAGAGAACTCAATCTCTTTCTAGTCGCTTATACCCTATGCTCACCTATACAGGGTATATTCGGATGCTATGTGCTTGGTCTGTCTGAAACGATTCTTGCGATCCCAACAATTCCAATGCATTACAGCATTTAGCGGATCCCTTTGATTGTCCTTTGTGTGCTCATGCAAGCTGTTACTGTGCATGATGCCATGAATCACGCTTGCATGCTGACCCTGTGCATGTCACCCTTAACCATATTATTCTTGTTGTTTATTGAACGTCCTACTACTAACCATTCAATCATATTTTCTTTGCAGCAATTGTAAAGCACCTAGAAAGAGATTGAGTTCTCTGAGGGCGCTTTATCAAGAGTGTTAATAGTATTGTTATAATAATGAAGCTGAGCTGTCTTGCGAAATCTGGTCATAATCCGTACTTCCAAAATGCCACCAGAAGTTGTATGCAAATAATGCACGGTGTCAAAATAATTAGCTTGCTAGTTGTGTCAAATGTATGCAACGAGGGATCTTGTTTTCTGCTCGATGAGGCATGTGGTAAAACAGTTGCTTTTCACGACCTGTCGTGGTCGTGGGTTCGAGATCGTGGTTTCGAATGCTGCCGTGGGCGGTCATTTATTGCAGCTGCAAGTGGTAGTGATAGCCGTAAAAAGTTCTTTTGTCGTTTTACAAAAGTGATTGTTGTACCAGCTAGTATTTTTTTCAGTAATGCATTGCTTCAAGGTAGTGACCATTGAAGCAAAACCCGGGCACTGTAGGTCTTTGGGTGCTAGTACCTTGGGAGGTAATTCCTCTTGCAGCATTCTAATGCCACGGCTGCTGGTGCCCATTTGCTCACCAGCATAAGCAAGTTGACCACACACCTTCTGCTGCCTTCCCTGCCGACAGCTGCTGGCACCCTTGAATAAAAAATACCCTGTAAATATAAATTAAATATAATTTAAATTTAAGCAATTCAGCCGACCATGTTTTCTGATACTGCGGATATTGAGGAACATGGTATCACAGAAAGGAGGAAGCATCTACTTGTGTCGACATAATGGGAAGATTGAGACAATGAAGTGGTAACCTGGAGAAACATTTTCACACAATCATTGTACGTCTCGGTGAAGGCCAATAGCTACAGCCGGCCTATACCCACTAATGCATTTCATCAATGGATCACAATTATATTATAAAAATCATTGACTGATAAGTGTCCGGCTCTTCTCATTGGTCGATAAGACAGTGATAGTACCTTACATGATGCTTAATCGTGATTTATGGGGTGCAAGAGCAAACTTGGCTGAAAGACGCATGTTGCTAGGTTAAATGCCAACCAACAAAGTGTAAGATGCTTTTACGATTCAGGACTGGGGCAGGCTGGGCACGGAGGTCCCCAAAAGCGCACTGTCACAAACACGAACCACTGCCAGAAGAGGTGCTCGAAACCTTGTTGCATCGTTGCAGATTTTAGTTGACCAGGGTTTTTGGTCCGAGCAGCATCTTTTGTCGGTAATGATGCAGTGCCAGTACACCTTCGTTAAATGACGAGCTAGTGAGCTGACCGCCATTTTCTTACGCTTTGTGCTCAAATGGGCAATTGCAAAACCATGCTGTATGCATTTGGTACGGACGGCTACAGCGTTGGCTGAGCACTCGTCGGCTCCTGTTCTTAGCCTTAGATTGCTGTAGATACGCTGTGTAGGGCATAGCTCCTTTCAGATCTTTTCAGATGCCGTCAACGTTCTCTTACTGCAGCTACTGACTTTGGTCTGCAGCCAATGTCATGGGCATAGCTCACACTAGATGTCCCTGTTTTTTCTGCCCTACCGCTGTAGATCCAGGCTTTCGACAGCAGCTTTAGCAGCTTGACTGCTGGATGCAAAGGTGGCAGCAGCAGCAGCAGCAGTGGCTCTGCCAACCACAGCCTGGAGGCAGGCCTTCTTGCTTGCATCACGTTGCTTGCACACGTGGTCGCGTGCTTGACTGAGACCAAGTTGCTCGAGGTCCTCGAGGTATGTGATTTGCTCTTTCTTATCCAGTGCTGGTCTCAGATGGGTGTTAGCTATGCCGACGACCGAAGCATTCTGCTGCAGCCGTGAATGAAACCCAGCAGTTTGCCACAATGAAATCCTTATAGTAATAATGATAGTTTTTAAACATTCGCAAAGTGCTCTAATAGAGCTAAATCTCGGCCTTGTCATTCCTAGATTCTTGCATTCTTAAAAGTTGCACGAAGCTTGCATTCTTTCAGGTAGTTTCAAAATATGCTAATAGTTTGCACTTCGTCTTTATTCTCTTAATTTTGACAGGTCTCTTGATATTTAGATAGGAACAGGTTGGTAACTATAGCAATGAGCATTGTTGTTAGCAATAAAATCACTAATTTTTCGTTACACATTGTAGCTACACCCTGCCTATAATGATTTTCTCTACCAATAACCAATGAAATCGTATGCAATTTTACAAAGTTAAAGATCAAAAGGCTTTGCAAACGAGAAAATATCAATGCAGACGAATATATAATGCTCAACCAGAGTTAATTAACCATTTAAAAAATTCATAATAAAAATAGATTAGGAAATGAAGCTCTTTTGCCCCGAAAACGGACATAAAAACAGAAGTCATATATCATTGAGGAAATTGTGAATAGTTTGAGCAATGATCACCATAAACTATGGCAAGAATGTGTGGGGAACAAGTGGCATGTGGATCTACATCCTGGCTAGGTCATGAGGTTGATATCCTCCCGGGATGACCACTGTAAGCAGGTTCGAACATATCACTTCGTAAGTGCACTAGTTAGCTTGGAAACTCCTCTGAGACTGTAGTAGAAGTTCATCTATTTGCTCGCAGTTATCATTTTTGTGATATCCCTTCGAAGCAACCAGGGCTGCTTGTTTTTTTGATCCACCACTTCTTATCGTCTTCCCTACTTTCCTTGGGTTATAGAAACTACAACTATTTTGTGCAGGCGAAGCTTCAAAATAGAAATATGGTCGTGTTTCTAACACAGCACGGTACAGTAGGAGGGTCTAGAGGCAAGCTGGACATGCTGCAAGCATTGCTCCGTGACAGTATGCTACTATGCTAGCCTTTTCTGATCGTGTAACTGGATAAACAAA
Source organism: Cristatella mucedo (assembly GCA_009760855.2). Classification (NCBI taxonomy): domain Eukaryota; kingdom Metazoa; phylum Bryozoa; class Phylactolaemata; family Cristatellidae; genus Cristatella; species Cristatella mucedo. Next base: position 3,326,898 of record WPIO01000009.1, read on the forward strand.
TACTAGCTGATTTAACAGCCTCTTCTGTATAGCGACAGAAGAGCCTTTACGGCTATCACCTTCACTTGCAGCTGCAATAAAGGATCGCCCACGGCAGGCTTCGAACCCATGGCCTCGGGATCGAGGTCGTGGAAAGCAACCGGCTTACCTAGTGTGCCATCAGAGCTCACTGAACTATGCAAGCTAAAAGTTTGCCTGCTGTGTTTAACTTGGTTATTGTAATGTAAGTGGGTGTTACGAAGGAGAATTTTCTGTAGCACACTCATGGCCTAAGTGGCTTTAGTTGTGCATGTAGCAGCTAACTTATTTCATCTTATGCAGTAAAGGAAAGGGGGAAGCATCGTTGAGTCAGGAAGGCAGTAGAGGAAATGGGTAGGATTGATGTCGCAGCTCACGGATGGCTGGGATCAATATTCCACTGTCGGCAGCAGCAGAATAGATGTCCCTTCAGAAGAATTGTGGAATTGAAGCCCACAGTCTAGGCCCTGCAAAACAAGATCTCTAACCACCAACGGTCTTAAGGCGTAGAAATAGAGCTGTCAATTTATTGTCTGGTTGCTCTTTCCTCTGCAGCCAAGCTTAATCTCTTCATTTTACACTGCGAGTTCTTCTTGGCTGGTTTTCGATCAAGTCCTGCCATTTTGCCTCTCCTTCCCATCTCAGTTTGCGCTAGCCATCATTAAGTCTTGGTCCTTATGCAATTATATCGTAGCCAGTGTGTTCTGGTGAGTAATGTCGAACAAAAATAATGTTCGATGATATTCTGTCTTTGCACAAAGCTGTCTTTGTTTTTGCAGTTAATGCTCCTTCAGAGTCAAATCCATTAAAAGTGGAGCCCAAGTTGCCTTTCAATATGTAATATATCTCTGGTCGGTATCCCCTCACGTTCCGAAAAGTGTAGGAAGAGAAGTGAGGTCATAGGAATACTCTCTCTGACAGTCAAGAACTCGTGTGAATTCGCATAGAGTATTACTTGTAGCACTTTGCTATACGAAGGAAGCTGCTGCCTGGTATATACATTCTGGGTCCAACCGAGCAGACAAACTTGCGTTTTGAATGCGTTTTGCCACGATATCTTTGAAGTCCAGCCTATTGAAAAGCTGAGCACACACAGTGGTGATGTAAATACTCTTGGCCCTACTTCTTTCTGAAACTCGTATTTCTTTTGCTCGTCTGCGCACTCTCTCTCTCTCTCTCTCTCTCTCTCTCTCCCTCCCTCTCTTCTCTTCCTTCTTATGTCTCTCATGCATGTGCATGTGTAAGTACACATGTTTGATTAAAGACATTTCTGCATCTGTATGCACTTTCGGGACTAGGCACACTCATCATGGCCAAGCTGTATGTAAAAGAAGGTTAGCTTATTTAAAATCCTCATTTATACAGCAGCAGAAGAGCCTTAACGGCTATCAACACCGATTGCTGTAGGCGATAAAGGATTGCCAAGTGCAGGAGTCGAACCCACGACCCTAGTCTGAAGATTGAGCACCTTATCTACAGTTATACATCGAGCTCTCTCTAAGCTATTTGCAATAGGAAATACTTGTTTTACCCTGAGGTACGAAGAGGCATTCAGGGCACTACATATCCACCCGGAAGCAATAAATACTTATCAATTGCTGCTGCTTGCCTGCCACTAAGGCAAACTGAGTTGGGAAACAAGGCTAGCACACAGGCATGCCAACAGGAAGTTGGAAGCTTCGACAGAAGCACTTTGTGTGTGCCTCCCGTGTCTTTCTTTCCCTATCGATGCCGAGACCTGTCCCATTGACCCTAAAATACCCAGGCTATCGGTTTTGTATGTCAGATACTCACAAATATGATCAATGTACATGATTTTTAGTAACTTAAGCTTTCATAGTGTGGCCGAAGAGAAACCCACCGAATGCACCTGAGACACTGTATGTGCACGTCTGCAGAACCAGCCAACTCTTCTCTTGTAGTTTCCTTTTGGACCCTTATACAGCAGTACATCACAGCACAATTTTGCATGTGCGTTTTACTCTGGATCGGCACAATTTGGTGGGCTCGAGATTGTATACGGGGCTTTTTCTGAAATTCCGGCGGTCGATGGAAGCACCATGTCGGTTCACGTGATGTGGGTGGTGTCCAGGACTATGCTTGAGGTGTTCAACGAATGATCCCAGAGTCAGAGCCAAGATTTTCAGCTGGGGGCCAGGCCTGTAATATTGTTATGTAGGGGGCAAGACCCACACGATTCTTGCGTAGGCGGGCTAGACCCATAATTAATTAAAAAGTGTAGCGCTAAGTCGTAATGCTTATTCGACATTAACTTAATGGTTGCCCTTTGAGTGGAATAAAGACATAGCTTTGTCGTTGGCAAATTGGGGGGGGGGGCTTCGGCAAAGGAATAGGGGTGACCCAGGTCACAGCCACACTGTAGGCAGGGGGGCAAATGGTCCTCTCTCCTGGCTCCACCACTGAATGCTACCAACGTTATGACTGCTACCATGGTTTGACCCAGAGGTGAGGTGCTCGTCATTGATGACCATGGTCGTAGGCTCGCGCCTAGCAGTATGTGTGTAAAACCTGGATACAAGTCAAGCTCTCTGATGTGCTATGCAATTTACAATTTACATTTAATTTTTTATTTATAACCTAGCCGATATCTGGGAAAACAGCAGAAATTTCCTACTGATTATTGAACACAGTCTATACTGATTGCTGCTCTTGAATATCCCCAATTTAATCAATCATACTTATTCCCTGTGTGATCTGTTTGGCAAAACAGCCTTTTTTAATGTTTTTAATTTTTTTTTAAGTTGCCAACGATTGATTTAACCTGGTTAAGCAACACAAATAGTTTTGCATTGGTATTGTATCAATAGTCGGGATTTTGAGCTCCACTTTAGTGAAATGCATGTGAAGCCCTGATTTATTGGCAGACTCATTCGTAAGAATATGGATGATAAGGCCTAAGTTGATACTTTACCTGCACACACATGCTTGCTTCTGCACATGCATACACACTCTCACTCGCACTCACACACACATGCGCACACACACACACACATACTCTCTCACACACGCGCACGCGCATACACGTGCACGCGTACTCAGACAAACGTGCACACCCACACACACAGACAAACGTGCATGCACACACACGCCGCACACACACACACATGTTGTTGTCGTTGTTGGACCTCAACAGATCATTTGGTACGGTGGTCAATAACAATGCCACTTCTAAGAGACTATAGTAATATGATGTACGTGTTTTAAGGCTAGCACCACAGAGACAGGTACCTTGCTTCTTTCGTTGCTGCAAACCTATAAGTAAGGTCAAAAAGAGGTGGAACAAGTGCTTACTGATCAATAATTGCATAAGTCCCTGAGTGACATGCTTTTCAGTCTTTATTTTCAAGAAGAGGTTCTCGAATGTCCGGAACTCACGAAACCTCGACTGGTTTTGTCTGTCTTGTTTAGTAGTGTGAACCGAGCCTCTCTGGCAGGCTGCAGAGAGTGCATATGGGTGGTGCGTGCAGTCGCTGTTTTGCCATTGCTTGCTGAGTGCTACAGCAAGTGAGTGCTTTCATTTGGTCATGGAGTGTCGTCTGAGTACTCCCTGTAGCAACCGCACTTTCGATGCACCTTGCGTATGGATGTACCAGTGCAGCAATGCTGCCATTCGGACTAGGGCTACTCGTGCCTGCAACCGGCGACTAGGTGCACGGCTTGCTTGCTTGCTTGTCGGCACCGACCTGTGCTCTCATGCAGTTCTCTCCCTTTCCCTGCTGGCCATCTGTACATCGGTAGGCCTTGTTTTTTTTGCAGAAGAGCATCATGGGCGACTTGCTGACGCCACTGATTCATACGGTTTCCAATAGGCAGCGCCTGTTCCCTACTGGAGTACTGTTCCGATCCCTGGCTGCGTTCCGCATAGTTGACGTGATGGTGCTCGTCAGCACGCGCATAGGCTTCGACCAGACACGTCAGTACATGTGCCCCGTGCTGAAGCAGTTCTTCAGCAGTTTCAGCGTGCATGCCAGCAGTGGAAGCTCTGCCAGTTCAAACCCAGCGAATCCGAGTGCCGCTTTCGAAGGTACACTGCCCAGTGTAAGCTTTCTGTTTGATTGCCACCGTTCCTGGTATATGCAGGAGCCATACCCGTAATTTAACAGGAGACATTTTGCATCCAATAGCAAGTAATAATAGTAATAATAATGTTATCAATTATAAATCGTCCTTAATAATTAAAATTTTGGAATAAAAATTATCATTATAAAAATATTTCTATAATAGTAAAAATGATCATTAATAATAAGACTCGTGATGCTGAACTCGGTGAGGTCCTGCCTCAGTTGGAAACGTCAGTGTAGATATAGATGGCTGCCGCTCATCCAGGGAGTTCTATAAGTATGGGGCACTTCAGGTTTTTTATATTTGAACATCTTCTATTCTCTATCAGTACTCTCCATCTGGTCGACGTCATCGCCAAGCACATCTTGGCTTAAACTTCTTTGCAGAGGATGCTTGGCTCTACTCACCCTTTGCTCTGCATCCTGCTCAGTTAACTCTATTGCAGACTGCATCGACGACGTATGAACTTAAATGCCCACTTACTTCCTGAAGCTTAACGACGATAAAACCAACCTATAGCTGTGCGCAACCTTAGTCACCCTAAAGTTGAAAGTCCTCACCCTCAAAATTAGTTCGTCTAGGATCATTCCTATGACGTCTGCCGGTAGTCTGGATATGTACATATCTCCTTCTGTAACCACAAAGCCATAAAGACCATGTGGGTGTTACGCAGGAGAGTTTTGTATAGTGCACTCACAGCCTAAGCGGCTTTCGGTGCACATTCGGTAGCCAACATACTTCATCTCACACAACAAAGAGAAAGTGGGAAGTATAGCAGAGTCAGGAGAGCAGTTGAGGTAGTGAGTAGCATAGAAGAAGCAGTTCAGGACCGCTGAAAAAGATGTGCCGTAGTCGGCAGTAGGAGAGTAGTTATCGTTGCGTAAGAATTGTGGAAGCAAGTTCCACAGTCTAGGACCTGCAGAGCTAAAGCTTCTGTCACCAACTGTCTTTAAGCGGAGGAATGGAACAACTAATTTATTGTCCACTCAGGACCTGAGGGCGAGTAGAGGCTGAAACTGATGCACCAGTTCAGCTAGGTACGAAGGAACCAAGACTTGGCAGGCCTTATGGGTCAGCGTAAGGACTTTGCTCTGTATCCGTTGCTCAACCGGCATCCATCCTAGCTCTTTTAGCAAAGGAGACACGTGCTCAAACCTCTGGGTCTTGAAGGCTAGCCTTGCAGCCATATTCATAGCCAGCTGCAATGGCCTAGTTGCTTTCTTTGGTAGCCCAAAAAAATGGAATTACAATAATCAAGCCGAGACATAACTAAGGAGCTGGTTAAATCTTTTGCAGGCCACCGTGGAAGACAGCTGCTAATTTTGGATAGGGATCGGACATAATGGCTAGCTTTAGAAGTAGTCTTTTGAATGAAGCTTTTAAAATTGAGGCAGCTGTCGAAAGCGATACCTAAATTTCGAGGACAGTGGCCGCACAACAGCATCACCTATTAGAAGAGCAAAGCAAATGTAAAGCGCCTAGAAAGAGATTAAGTTCTCTGAGGACGCTTTATCATGTGCATTATTATTATTATTATTATTATTAAAATCTTTAATAAGCTTTTAATGTAATTAATTTAATTTAAGCTTTTAATCCAGCCACATTCTTAAGGTGTTCTATGAGCAGCTGTTTGGTTGTATTGTCATTTAGTTTCAAGAAGTTTTCCGACATCCAGGATCGAATGTCGGCAAGGCAAGCATTCAGTTTCTCAGTTGCTGCAGCAGATTCCGTCGGTTTGAATGACAAATACAGCCGAGGATCGTCAGCATAAAAGTGATATCCTATTCCATGGGCCTTAATCACTTTTCCCAGAGGTTGCGTATAAATAGAGAACAGCAAGGGACCAAGTACAGACCCTTGAGGGACTCCACAGGTCACCCTTCTCGTGTCTGAGACCTGACCCCCACACGACACGGATTGAACACGGTCAGACAAGTACGATTTGAACCACACCAGTGCCTCGTCTGCCAGACCGATCGTTGCTCTCAATCGTTCAAGTAGAACATCGTGATCAATACTATTAAAAGGCAGCTGATAGATCTAGCAAAGCTAGGGCAGTGACATTCCCACCGTCGTTGCCACGTAGAATGGCATTGTTAACACGGATGAGAGCTGTTTTCGTGGATTGCTGCCTCTTGAACCCTTATTGAAATGTTTCTGACATTTCATTATTTTTAATATGTTCAACCAGCTGCTTAGCAACAGTTTTTCCAAGAATCTTTGACAAGAAAGGAAGAAGGGAAACTGGGCGATAGTTTGCAAGGACGTCTGTATCTAATCCAAGCTTTTTAAGTATGGGTCTAACGATTGCCGATTTGAAGGATATGCTGTTCCAAAACGACTTGTCATTGGATGAGCTCAGTGCCTACACTTTTTGCAAAATTAATCTAGTTTTGCCGTAGGAACATTGCTCATATTAGGGCCTACTTACACGATAGTACCACATCACAAGTAGTTCAAGCATTTGTGCAATCGCACTTAGATTGCTGCTATTCCTTTATAATGATAACAATAATAATATTACGTGTGTATAGCACCCTCAGAGAAATGAATCTCTTTCTAGGCACTTTACAGAAGCTGCATACAAAGCATTACCAAATGATTGGTGGGTGGTAACATTTGCATGCTGCAGGCATAGTGTAAGCAGGTACATGCACACGAAGAACGAATCACGAAGGCTCACGGCCTCTGCCCTGAATCGTCTGCAACTGGTGCAAAACTAAGCAGCTCATCTGGTCAGTCGTCAACGGCGTAGCTGCTACATCACTCTACTTTTGTCCATACAATGAAAGCCAAGATTGTGTTCGGTGATGACTTTAACTAGAGGGAGAGTGTAGATAGTGAAAACAACGATGCCTAAAACCGAACCCTGATGTACCTCTTATGTTACAGGCTCCCCAGTTGGCCGATAGCGATTTATTCTAAACTCTGACCTCTCTCACTGGGGTTGGGACTACTCAGTTTGACCTTGTGCAAGTGATACCTAAGTTAGTCGAGAGTGCTCCAAAAGAATTGATTGGTAAATTGTGTCAAATACCTGTTGAGAGATCTAGGAGAACTAACAAAGAGGCACTGCCCCCATTATTATCGGCAGAGCAGTTTCTGGAGAATGGTTAGCTGTAAATCCCGATTGGAACTTGCTAGCAAGATCCTATGAACTAATGTAATCGTTTAGCTACTAGACTATAATTCGTTCGTCTTGGATAAGAATTCCAGTAAAAAAATACTAGTTGATTCAACAGCCTCTTTTGTATAGCGAAAGAAGAGCCTTTACAGGTATCACCATTTGCAGAGACGATTAAGGATCGCCCACCACAGGATTCAAATCCATGGCCTCGAGGCTGAGGTCATGAAAAGCAATCACCTGAACTAGTAAGGGGACTGAATGAAAGTTACAAGGATTCTCATGATGTAGGGTAGGTTTTTAAAGAGTTATCTGAGTGCGACTGTTTTGAGAGAGGCAGAGATTTCACTGGTTACTAGACGCATATTTACAATATTTGCTATCGTATGCAGCATAAAGTCTAGAATCTCAACGACCTAGATGCTTGAAAACAACCACGTATTACAGCAGTTCCAGAATAGAAGATGCACAGGAGTACAGTTTTATGCACATATCTATTCTTCAAGCACCACTGTGTTGTTGGTTATATGTGGTATTGTCAAACTGCAGCTCGAAATAGCTACGTTTCTAAGTAATGTTAAACCTGCTGCTGTGATCCCTTTTAGTTATTTTGCTGCTTCGTAAACTTTGTATATCATGTGCTGCCGAAATGCCACCGGTTCTGCTGCAGCCTTTTAATTTCTAATGGAAGTGAGTAGGTCTGGCTTGCTCGTTGGCTGAAGTAGTTGGTTCTCATATTGCTTAGTCTCATCTTGGTTAAGTTGGCTCCCTGGGTCGGTGCTGCTTCACGAAACCATGGCAACACTCGTTTATCCTAGTACCACAGGTCGCCTGTGTTGGCCACTGGAGTGTGAGAGTAGAATTGATGCTGCTTTTAATGCTTTGCTATGCTGGCTTGTAGAATTAGAGTAACAGCCAAAGACACTAGCCGTTCTATGCCTAGCAGTGGTGGTATGCTTTTTTCGCTATGAGAAACGACCATGTTTTTTGCTGGTTATCTCGGAAAGGCTAGGGCAGTACCTTTATTTAAACTTTTTACGAATTATCCCAGCTCTTCTGTAATAGCGAGAGCTGTGTTGCATGAGTACATTTTATAGCAGTTTATTTTTTAGCGTGTACCTTATTGATGCTGTGTGCATGCGATTATGTGTCTGAATTATCTTATAAGTGTGTCCTGACAGCTTGATTGATTGGTTCGTCAAGTGCTCTAAGTGCTTTGACTCTGTTTCATAATATCAGTCTAGCAATGGCTTTGATAACATGTAGGAGGACGTCTACGAAATCGAGATGTTAGTGAATACGTGCAGATAAAGCAGTCGGCACTGGATCGGAATAACTTTTATGTCGGAAGCCCAGTAATGATTGGCATGTCACCGAGCCCATCGTCATCAGAACTCGGTAGGTCGATGGAGCTGACTATGAGATCCAGTTAGTAGGAACTGCATGTGCCAGATGGCTGGAGCTGCATTTTGATAGCTCTAGCTCAATGCATGGATCCTATATGCTGCGTGTGGAACTCATTGCCTAATAAGTACATTAGCTGTACGTAGATTAACAAAGAGCAACGTTTAGTGAAATTCTCTTGTTTTTTCTTATTCTTTTTGCTTTATACTATATTGTCTCGTTATAGGACTTTTTAGTCTGGCAAATTGATTTTATCGTTACTGAGCTTAACTGCGGGCTTGCATGTGAATCTCAGTTCGTGATTTCCCCACACCCCCACCGCAGGCAAAGACTAATAAAAGACCTCGATCGCCATTTTTAGTTCTGGCAATCGGCGTGTTTCATCCGGCTCGTCGATGATGCTTTCTTGTTGGTACCTGTCGATGCTGTGACCCCTAGCATCACCTACGTGAAGCATATTTTAGCAGGTATTTAGATCCATTAATTTTTTTTAGATACTTCTTAACGATCATAGGAGTTCTAATCTCAACTAATTTGTGACCCGGATCTTAGCTATATCCTTAGTTGGCATTTAAGATAGTCCCCAGCCAGCCATAATCGATGGGTCTTCAGCTGCAGCGCGGTTGAACAAGTTTGTCAATGTTCAGAGACCCTCTATTTATAGTACCAATATAGATATGAAAATCTATGTTTGCAAACTAACTCAGCATCTACTGTACACATGGCCACCATAGTGCCTTGGAAAAAGTTCTTAATTTCCAGCTTATTGCTCATCGGTGTCGTGTTGGGGTCAGGTCTCACACATGAGGCCGGTCACCCGTGGAGTCCCTCAATGGTTCGTACTCGGTCCCTTGCTGTTCTCCATTTATATTCAACCTCTGGGAAAAGTGATGAGGCCGATAGAATAGGATATCACTTTTATGCTGACGATACTCAGCTGCATTTTTTTTTTTATTCAAACCGTCGTAGTCTGCTGCAGCAACTGATAAACTGAATACTTGCCTTGCTAACATTTGATCATGAATGTCGGAAAACTTCTTGAAACTAAATGACGTTAACATGGAACTGCTGCTCATAGGACACCTTAAGTGTATGGCTGGGTTGAAAGGGTTTGCTCTTTTAATAGGCGATGCTGTTGTGCGACCATTGTCCTCGAAATTTAGGTATCGCATTCGACAGCTGCCTCAATTTTAAAAACTTCATTCAAAAGACTACTTCTAAAGCTAGCCATCATGTCCGATCCCTATCCAAAATTAGCAGCTGTCTTCCACGGTGGCCTGCAAAAGATTTAACCAGCTCCTTAGTTATGTCTCGGCTTGATTATTGTAATTCCATTTTTTTGGGCTACCAAAGAAAGCAACTAGGCCATTGCAGCTGGCTATGAATATGGCTGCAAGGCTAGCCTTCAAGACCCAGAGGTTTGAGCACGTGTCTCCTTTGCTAAAAGAGCTAGGATGGATGCCGGTTGAGCAACGGATACAGAGCAAAGTCCTTACGCTGACCCATAAGGCCTGCCAAGTCTTGGTTCCTTCGTACCTAGCTGAACTGGTGCATCAGTTTCAGCCTCTACTCGCCCTCAGGTCCTGAGTGGACAATAAATTAGTTGTTCCATTCCTCCGCTTAAAGACAGTTGGTGACAGAAGCTTTAGCTCTGCAGGTCCTAGACTGTGGAACTCGCTTTCACAATTCTCCTGCAATGACAACTACTCTCCTGCTGCCGACTGTGGCCCATTCTTTCTAGTGGTCCTCAGCTGCTACTTCTATGCTACTCATACTCACTACCTCAACTGCTCTCCTGACTCTGCTATGCTTTCCACTTTCTCTTTTTTCATGGGACAAAGTCTGCTGGCAACCGATTGCGTACCGAAAGCCGCTTAGGCTGTGTGTGCGCTATATAAAACTCATTATGACATACATACACGACATTATGTACCCATCACGTACATCCCTTCCTGGCAATATCAACATTCTTCATGTAATGTAATGTAATGTAATGTAATGTATCTCCGTCAGTAACTCCACAAAGTCATAAAGACCATGTGGGTGTTACGCAGGAGAGTTTTGTATAGAGCACTCACAGCCTAAGCGGCTTTCGATACGCATTCGGTAGCCAACAGACTTCGTCTCACGCATCAAAGAGAAAGTGGGAAGCATAGCAGAGTTAGGAGAGCAGTTGAGGTAGTGAGTAGCATAGAAGTAGCAGTTTAGGACTGCTGAAAAAGATGTGCCATAAACGGCAGTTGGAGAGTAGATGTCGTTGCGTAAGAATTGTGGAAGCGAGTTCCACAGTCTAGGACCTGCAGAGCTAAAGCTTCTGTCGCCAACTGTCTTTAAGCAGAGGAATGGGACAGCTAATTTATTGTCCACACAAGACCTGAGGGCACGAACAGGCTGAAACTGATGCAGCAGTTCAGCTAGGTACGAAGGAGCCAAGCCGTGGCGGGCCTTGTGGGTCAGCGTACGAACTTTGTTCTGTATCCTTTGCTCAACCGGCAACCACCCTAGCTCTTTCAGCAGAGTGTCTCACTTGTGAAACAAGTATGTCGGCTGTGGCACAAGGTATCATTCGTACACAAGGTGTATAAATCCTGCGTTCCAACTACTACAACTGGTATCACACTGGGATCAGCAGGTGCATGGCCGGCTTTGCTTATTTTAGCCGTGTCCTGGGAGCCTGTGCCAGAGGATGTTGCAGAGGAGCTTCGCTTGGTGTTCTCTCACGAGCTGGCGCAATACTCGTACGTCAGATTCTGCAAGTTGGCCGGCGGGTAAGTCTGTAAGCTTAGCTTGCATGCTGCTCTGGCGTGCTCAGCCTTGTGTCAAGCAGTGCTACTTTCTAGTCCTCTGCATTGGCAGTTTTTCTCATGATATATGCAATCTTGCATTTTAGTCAATGTGCACTTTATGTGCATCTTCTCATGCCTTTCATACCGTAGTCCGTGTATGTATGTATGTATCTCTGTCAGTAACTCCACAAAGTCATAAAGACCATGTGGGTGTTACGCAGGAGAGTTTTGTATAGCGTACTCACAGCCTAAGTGGCTTTCGGTACGCATTCGGTAGCCAACAGACTTTGTCTCACGCATCAAAGAGAAAGTGGGAAGCATAGCAGAGTCAGGAAAGCAGTTGAGGTAGTGAGTAGCATAGAAGTAGCAGTTCAGGACCGCTGAAAAAGATGTGCCATAGTCGGCAGTTGGAGAGTAGATGTCGTTGCGTAGTCCGTGCTAAGATGCATTAGCCGGTTGGGTGTTCTGTCAAAATGGATGTCGAAAAATGGAGTAGTTTTGCTGAGATATTAGACAATTGGTCAAGTAGCTATTAGCCATGAGTTGCACCTTACTGGCAGAATGAACGGTTAATGTGACCATATGATGCATGATTTAAGCAGGCAGACAGTGACTGGTGCATTCGTTTTAACGATAATGTGATGACAATAATAGATTTGTGTAGCATCCTCTGAGTGCTCTCTCTAGGCACTCTACATATGCGTCGAGAGAATTATGTCAATATGGTTTGTGCTTACATGAAATTGTTTAGCCTGGATTGTCACACAAAGGATGATTTGCACAACCATAGCAAATGCTGTGGGAAAGCGTGGGTTTTTAGCTTTTTTTTAATGTCGTCAAGTCTGGTGATGTCGAGCCGTCAGTCGAATGAGTTCCTTGCTTTGAGAGATCATACAAACTAATGGTAAGGTCTCAATAGTTATTCAAGTTTGTTCGAGGCACAGCTAAATGACTAGTCAGAAGAGCAGGTGGTACGATGCTTAGACTAACTGAGAAATAGTTCAGATAGTTAAGATGGAGCAAGATCATGCAGGGCCCTAAAAATGACTGCGAAAACCTTAAAGTCAATACTCTGCTTAATGGGAAACCGTTGCTGGTCGGTCAGAAGTGTCATCGCTTATCAACTGCAATGCTCAAGGCAGACACGCCCAGCTGCCGAGTTTTGCACCAGTTGTAAGTGCCTTTTTGCACTGGCCTGGAGACATGAGAGTAGGGAATTGCAAAACTGAAGACCTGGTGTCTTAAATGCAAGGACCAACTTGAATTTGGTAACCTCATCTAAGCAAGCCATAGCTTGTGCAATGTTCAGTATGCAGGCTTGACTGTGCTGATGTGGTCGCCTGATGTAAAGTAGCTTTAGAGCATGACACCCAGATTTCACGCACCAGCTTCTAAACATGGGCTGGCTGAGCCCATTCTGTGTGCTAATTCTTCCAGTTTCTGAGTAACATTAGGTTGCTGCACTGCTAGTTAGTTGGTTTTATTGTCATTGAATTTGAGACAGTTTGTTGCTATCAAAGTAGGAATGTCAGCAATACAGTTAGGAAGGTGATTGAGTTTGACAGGCTGGATGGTCACAGGTATTAATTAATACGTGCCATCTGCATGAAAATGAAAGTCTAGATTGTGCTTGACGATGTGCCAGCCTATTGATTGCATCCTTGTGAATCAGATGCGGAATATAGCAGCATCTTTTCTGCTGACTGAGGACGTAAGGTTAATTTATATTATAGTCTTCCCCCATTCACTGCGGCTAATCAGTTTCTGACTCTATCGAGATAAGTGAATTCCTGCCAAGTAGGATTTTTTATTTATAAATCGAATATTTTCGGAGCATAGAATCACGACCCTCTAAATATGCTTTTAACATTACTTGAGCTCTCTTCACATGAAATAACACCCTTTTAGTCACCATTACACTCGTATTGCCTAATATATTCGACAAAATAAGAAACAGTTTGGCACAATAGACGTTAAAAATGTCAAAATATTATTATTGTACATTTAATTACACACGCAGAGTTCCTACAACCACTAGCTCATGAAAATAGTGCAACTTGTTCGATGATGAAGCTATGAAAATGAAGAGATTTACTGCACAGAGAAGAAGAGCCAGGTTACTGCTCTACTGAAGGCGCGTCTTCAGTGGGAGAGTTCAGTTGGTGTGGTATCTTCTGCAAGTGCATTATCTTCTTCTGTGTTCCACGTGTACGGTAATTTTATTTGTAATACATGGATTATAATTGACTCAGACAACCAAGTGCCTGCTGTATCATTTTCACTATTTTGAACAAATTTGTAATGAACATACATATATTTGAAAAAACCGCAATAGAGTGAAGCCGCGAAAGTCGAAGCGCGCATTGGCAAAGGACGACTATATTAGCTTATAGATTATATTAGACTATATTAGCTCTCTCAGATATGCTACCCCATCAGGCCAAGCATCGTACCACCCGCTTTTCGGAATCCAACAGTCTAGAAATACCTCGTACAAACCTTAAATCGTTTGGAGACCGTGCATTTAGTTCGTATGCTCCCAAAGCCTGGAACTCCCTCCCGACCTGCGTCAGAACATGCCCTGACCTGACCACATTTAAAAAGAACTTAAAAACACACCTATTTAGGACAGCATTTAGTGGGTCCCTGTGATTCATCCTTGATGTGCTTATGCGTGCTGACGCTGTGCATGCTGCCACTAACCACATTTGCATGCTGACCCTGTGCATGTCACCCCTAACCATATTATTCATCTCGTTTGTTTTTCAAGCATGATTTTACTTACCATTCAATTGCATTTCCCTTTGCAGCAAATGTAAAGCACCTAGAAAGAGATTAAGTTCTCTGAGGGCGCTTTATCAAGTGCATTATTATTATTATTATTATTATTATTAGCTTTAAAACCTACTACTCACAAGCATGGTTTGGAAGAGACATTTGTATGAGTAATAAGTTGAACCCTAGAACTTCCGCCATTCCTCGAGATGGCCTTTTTTGATAATTTGACTTGTGAAAAATTTTTGTAGTTACTCAGCTGTGTAGAGCCGGGCCATCCAAATAAATAGATCTACAGGCCTAGCTTGTCCGTCGTCATTGCATAAGTCCTCTTTGTCTCTCGCGAGACAATCTACATGGATGATTGCAGCAAGTTTGGTTAGATGCATACAGATGAACTTGTAATGCCATAGTGTTCTTCATTTCTGAAATTAGATGTTAAACGTGGCGAGACAAAACGATACCTTTCAAGAGTAGCTATATGTTGGCATCAATGGCATTCATACAGCTCATGTAACTTAGTTTCTGCATTGTAACCCACAGCACGAGGGCCAGGGGGGAGGCTCGAGAAGAAGCTGACTCGTGATCACAGTAGCATTGCTTAATTGATATTTAAGCCATAGAATGGGATACATCAGTTTTCAGCAATCATGATTCATTAACTGCTAATAAATTATCGAGGCAGCCATAACCAAACGGATTAGCAGTGACTAGTGTTTTTAGCAAGTGTTTCGATTCCTGGTTGGCTCTCTAGTTCATGCAACTCAAATATTCTACCAGACAATCTCCAGACCAGTTTTTTTAAACTAGCTGTACTGGTGACATGACTTTCGGCTCGTGGGTTCCCTACTTTTCCTATTCTTCTAGCTCCAAAATCTGTATGTGTGTGTGGTGTGGTCATTTAACTTGGCCTGGCACCTCTCGGGTCAGGTCATTATCCTAGCTGCACATTTGACTTGCATGTAAGCACAGACACATGACCTTGTCTTGGACCCCAATAAAATATGTTATTCTTTAGCCGATTAATAACCGTCCCAGCCAGGCCATCCTTTGGTTAACAGCTGACACACAGCAAGCAAGACATACAAAATATAGCATTGAGAAGGCTGTCAAAACATCTGGACTCACTGTCCAGTACTCGCTATTTAAGGATTAGTATAGATTGTATCAAGCTATTTAGCCAAGACTAAGTCCTATTTTTATGAAAAAGTAGCAGCATCACATATCAATAACCTAAAAGTGTTAGTATTCACTATTTGTTGGCTATTTCCCTTCTTCTGGGTTCAACATAATTACCACAGTCCGACTCAATTCACTCTAATTAAGATAATATCAACCTGAAATTGTCAGCAGAAAGCTCAAATTTTGAGTGGATGTAGTCTTACCATTGATTTAATGTACCCACCAAGTGTCATGCAATATTGCTTACATGTTCTCATGCAAATGGGCTGCAAATATGCTGGTCATCACCGCAATTTAAAGCAATCCACTTTAGTCAATCAAAAGTCAACCTGAAATGGGCTGTGTGAAGCTCCAACTTGGATTGCATACGAAGCTGCTCTGTCGTTCATCTTTACTCACAAAATGTGACCATTGTGCTAGCGTTCTCGTGCAATTTGCTGCAATCGAGTGCAGCACACGGTAGGAAAGAGCACCCATACCTTAACCTGACTAGTCCATATCTGCAACGTATACGAGTCTGTTAGATAGCAACTGAAGGTAACTTGCATTCAATAACGGCCACATGTACACCAACGGCTCCCTGGCCTACAGCTCAAATAAGCTAAAATGCCTATTGTGTGGCATCTGCTGTTATGGGGCCTGGCCATAGATTATTACATAATTAATTCCTGGCCCCATCAATTCAGGAACCATGCATGCTGAATATCACTCATAATCTAGCTGATTTAGCTTGCTGCCATTTCAATATTTGGTAGGTACATTATAACCACTGTGTCCTACAACATTAAAAAAATTTGAGCTTCGAGACTCGTACTTCCGGTCGATTTTCTCTTAATTAGAGCAGATTGATAGAGCAGATAGATGCTGTGGACTGGAGTAATTCTTGAACCCCCTTCTTAACCGCTCGAGTGCATGTAGGCGGTGCAGTGATCCCAAGGGTGAGTTAGCAGTGCGTTAGTTCAAAGTTATCGTAGGTAAGATAGAACAGATTAGGGATTCCATCCATCCACGAATTGCTATCCTTGTCGGACTCTGTCGAACGCCTGGTTATCCTGCTTCCCTCGCTACCGTTGTGGCTGCCCCTATCGAAATCGTCGATAAATTTTTCTCCGAAAAGACTACTAGTCCGGCCGAAAAGACTACTAGTTCCCTCACTGTCTGAACAGATCTTTGAGTCACACAGAGCTGATGGTACCAGCCATAACTTACATACTAATATTTCCCTGGTTACCAATAAAGTCCCCTACCTCTGAAAACAGCTGTTATCAGGTCACTCATTAAAACCCTACCCCAGATAAAGAATACTTACGTTTACCTGTGTCTGCTCCCTTTTGCTATTTTTTATCTGAGTCGTGAACTAGAGGTGGCCCAGCATCTAAAAGACTCCTTCAATGCATCAGATCCTGCTGGCAACTTTCAATCGGGATTTAGAGATAACCATTCCACGGAAATAGCTTTGCTTTTACTTTACAACGACCGTCTCAACACTGCTGACTAGGTTTGAGCTTCTCTGCAACTGTAGTGCATCTGCCAGTAGCATTCAAAAAAATTTGCCACCGGACCTTCTGGAGCACATCTTGACATGCCTGATTTCATTGGTAGAGTGATAACGTTAGATTACTACCTCAGTAGGGGATGTCAGAATGTAGATGTAATGTTAATAAGAATAATATTTAATACGTTTAATAAACTGCCTTCAGAGAACTCAATCTCTTTCTAGGCACTTTACATTTGCTGCAAAGGAGGCGCGATCGAATGGTTAGTGGTAGTATGTTAAATAAACACCAAGAATAACATAGTTAGCAGTGACATCCACAGAGTTAGCATGCAAGTGTGGTTAGTGGGAGCATGCAACAGTGTCAGCATGCATTAGCACACGAAGGACGAATCACAAGAACCCACTAAATGCTGTGATAAATATGTGTTTTTGGTTTTTTCAAATATGGTCAAGCCTGAAGATGTCGTGGCAAAGGTCGGGAGTGGGTCCAATGCTTTGGGACCAGGCACGTTCTCCAAAGATTTGAGGTTTATTTGCGGTATAGTTAAACACTTAGATTCCGAAAAGTTTGTGGAACGATGCTTAGCCTGGTGAGGGAGAAGATCTGATAGGTAGGCTGGAGACAAAGAATGAAGGGACCTGAAAGTGAGTGACAAAACCTGGAAGTCGATGCTTTGCTTGACTGGGACCCAGTGCCGGTCGGCGAGAAGTGGTGTGGTGTAGCAACTGTGACACTCACGACCGACAAGCCAAGCTGCAGAGTTTTGCACCAGCTGTAAGTGCCTGAGTGCACAAGCCAGTGGCCAGCAGGCAGTGAGTTACAGAAGTCTAGACAGGATGTCAAGAATGCATGGACCAATTTAGATGCAGTATCCCTTTCTAAATAAGCCCGAATTTCAACAATGTTATTTAGCTGAAAGTAGACAGACTTGACTCTGTGGAGCTGATGTGGTCGTCCAATGAAAGGTCTCTTTGGAACATGACACCTAGATTTCGTGCAGATTCAACAAGAGATATGCTGACAATGCCGATTATGAGCGTTGCCCTTTCCAATTTTTGAATCACACTTGGTTTGCCCATAACTAGTAAGTTGGTTTTTATTAGTATTCAATTTAGGAAGGATGCTGCCATCCGTGTACGGATGTCGGATGTCATCAATACATGCAGCAAGGGAGTTGAGAGAATTCCGCATGTTGGAAAGCTGGGAGAGATCAAAGCAAAGGTACAACTGAGTTTCATCTGAATAAAATTGAAAGCCTAGATTATGCTTGGCAATCACATCGGCAAGAGGGAGATTAATAAACCGTGAAAAGAACTTGACCAGGCACGGAGCCCTGAGGTACCCCATATTTCCAGGGTTCCTCCTTGACATTATTGGTTGTCCGTCATCCAAGATGCCCTTGAAGTTAGGATTCCTCTGACTTTGATCTTGGGCTCCCTTCTGTTCACTATCTATAGACTCCATCTAGCTGATTGTATCACCAAACAAAATCTAGGCTTTCGTGTCTATGCCGATGACATTCAGCTCTACCTAGCCTTCGACTATTCTAAGCCTTTATCAGTCTCTGACTACTTTAATTTCCTTGCCGTCTGTATCGACGACATCAGAACTTGGATGGCCACTAACTTCCTCGAGCTTAACTATGTTTAGACAACCTAATAGTTGTTAGCGAGCCTAATATCACCCTTATGTTGGAAGACCTCACCGTCAAGATCGGTTCACCTAGCATCATTCCAGTGATGGCAGCCCATAATCTGGGCTTGCAAAATCAAAGCGATTTGCCTTTGGATGACCACACTTCCTCCAGTGTCAAGTTGGCCTGCCTTTTGGTTAAGGAATTAGAGCTTAGATACATGCACGACAGCCAAACTAGTTCACGTGTTTTTGACATCGAATGTAAATTACTGAAATTATCTTAATTCATGGCTCTTGGACTGTGCCTTATGATGCATCTGCAACTGGTGTCTACTATCAACGGCATAGCTATCACATCACATGACTTCTTTCTGAGCTTCACTGACTATCTATGACTTCAAGATTCTCTGGCTTACAGGGCACTTTACTTACTGGCCTGCTTATCCCACCTATTTGCTTCTTTGGTTTACTCCCTTTCCTCAGCATCTTTTCTCCTCAGCTGTCCCTCACACTAAACTGAACACTTTCACTGATCGAGCCTCCCACTGGTATGCACCTAAAGTCCGGATCTTGTTCCTGGTTTCGATCACTGCCAGCAAATACTTAACAGCATTTAAGTCTCAGATAAAAGTACCTCTGCTCCACTCAGCTTTCCCTGTGCCCCTGTGAACTTTATTTTATTGTTCCTCTGTGCTGTGCTTGATTCAGTGCATGTTACTAGCCAGAAGTCTTACAAACTGTTGTCCTTGATTGTCTTTTTGTGAGCTTCTGTGTTCTGGCCTAAGCATGATGGTGTGGATGTCATTAGCCATTGGTTGTTGATTCTCTTGAGTTTGAGTTCTCTTGAGTCGAATTTTAAAGAACCTTCATATACGTGAGTTCTCTTAGAATGATATATATTCGAGCTGTCATTGTTCTTATTATTATTGATTCATTTATTTATTGTTGGCTATCGTCCAAGCATTTTGCATTTTATTTTTTCCCAATTTGTTTGTGCAAATGACCCATGGCTAATGGAGTTCCATGTGGGTTTTTCTGGTGCTTGTAACTCATATAAATAACTGTTGGTAATCATTTATGACAAATAGTGGGCAATGCTGAGTGAGCAGTTTAAATCAACGTTTAGAAAAACGTCAATCATTTGATCTGATTTGCAGTTGCCATTAGTACGAAACAGCTGCAGCTGCCACTCACGGCTAAGCCGATTCCGAAAGGTACATATGCAGAAGTCTTCATTGTCAAGTGGTTCCTTTGACCTTGTAGGATATTTTTGCAAACTCACTTGGTCAACGAGGAGCTAGTCAGCCGTCTGTCAGCTGAATACGATGAACAGTTGGCTGCTGCTGCCAACATTGTGACAGCAACATCAGCTCGAGGTGGACATTGATGCGACCATGCTGTCTGTAGCTTATTGCTTACAGTGTAACAGAGAATGCATGCTGAAAATTAGTTTATGCATTTAAACATTTATGGTGTGTCATCTCGTATCATGCACTGACGCCGTGAGCTTAATGTATATTGATAGGAGCTGATTGCTGCAGAGTTATTGGAAAGAAGCTGTCTAGCTCTCATTTCTTGCCAGGGTCTATCGGTTTGCAAAAGATAGCTGTTCACTCCATGATGGTCTGATCTGCATGAAGTTGTAGTCTGCCAATGGCATTACACCCTACAAGTTTATGACTAACCTAAATGAAAGATTGGGATAGCCATGCAAAGCCCTGACAGCTTTGGTTCAGCAGCTAAAGTCTGGTTTGCCTTGATTAATCAGTGCATGAAATGCTATTCGTCCTTAGCTTGTGGTTTACGGCCTAATGCCGCCTGATCGACGTCTTGCATTTGGTCAGCGTTAAAATCGAAGAGCAGCATCAATACAGTCCTGCTGTTCTGTTATGCAAAAAAGGGTCATCTCCACAGCCATTCATACGATGGTGGCCTTATCCACTACAAGGCTTTGTCACTCTCACTTTGAGGTCCTTTCATTCTTTGGCTCCAGCCTACCAATCAGATCTACTCCCCCCACCAAGCTAAGCATCGCACCAACCGCTTTTCGGAATCTAATCGTTTACCTATACCTCGTACAAACTTCAAATCCTTTGGAGACCGCGCCTTTAGTTCGTATGCTTCCAAAGCCTGGAACTCACTTTCGACTTGCATCACATCTTCTGACTTGACCGCATTTAAAAAGAAACTAAAAACCCATTTATGCATCGCAGTATTTAGTGGGTCCCTGTGATTCGACCTTAATTTGCTCATGCTGTCTGACACTGTGCATGCTGCCATTAACCACACTTGCATACTGACCCTGTGCATGTCTCCTCTAACCATGTTATTCTTGTTTTATATTGAGCATGCTCACCCTAACCATTCGATTGGGCTCTGTTTGCAGTAAATGTAAAGTGCCTAGAAAGTAGTTTGAGTTCTTTGAGGGCTCTAAATTAAATGTATTATTATTATATCTGCAGCAGCTCGATGGGTGTTCATGCATCGGTTGTCACCTACTAGACGTATACAGGCTAAAGAGATCGTGGCTCTGTGACACTATGTCAGCATTGGTGGCCTAGTCCAATGATTTATTTTGCAGGGGATGCTGGAAACAGCATGACTACGTGGTTTGTACCTCGTACGTACATTCTGAACAGTCGATGCTCGCGTTTCTGCTTGCATATTCTGAAGCCGCAAACTTTGCAATTATGCACTCTTGTCCTTATCCGATGTTGTCATTATATAGCTCTCAGCGAGCCATCGACACCTGCCGTGGAGGTCGTTGGCAACAAGCTGTCTTTTGCAACCGAAAAAGAACGACAAGAACCCAAGGCGTTGGATCTAGATGGTACTAACGAGCTCAAAGCAAAGCTTCACACACGGTCAGTGGTGGCCGGGGAACATCTTTTAGCTGCCTTCTCAGTCCTAGGCCTACCTGTCTCTAACTCTACCTCCATACCTCCCTACTATGCTCTCTCTCTCTCTCTCTGTTTTTCTCTCCGTTTCTCTCTTACTCTGTCTGTGTCTCCTTGCCTCTCTGCCTCACTCTCTTCCCAGCTCTCACTCTCTCTCTCCCCCTCTCTCTCCCCCTCTCTCTCACCCTTTCTCCTTCTCTCACTCTGTCTCTCTCACTCTCTGTCTGTTTCTCTAATCGAATAGGAATATGCAGTGGTAAGCCACTTTGCTTTAAGTGTGTAGCAATCACATGATGTATCTTCTTTTTAGCTAGTTGGCTCTCTCTCTCTCTCTCTCTCTCTCTCTCTCTCTCTCTCTCTCTCCCTCTCTCTCTCTCTCCCCCTCTCTTTCTCTCCTTCGTACTGCTGTGGTAGTGACTGATATTTCGAGTACAGAAATGGCACTTTGGAGTCCATTCTCGTTTGCCTCTTCAGTCTGACTGAATGAAGAGGCTGGATGGCTAATCTGCAGCAACCAAGGGAAATTCTCTTACACGGCAGTTTTAAGATTCCCACCACGACATTAAATGAACCATCTGAAATCACCAGTTTTTATAGACCAGCACTACGACCTGACAAACAGGCTACGGCCTGCGATTCTTTACTTGCTTAGCAGCTATGCATGGCAGTCAGCATCTTGAACCTTCCAATTTACCTGTCATAATGGAATGCATGTTGCAATTCACTGCACTCCCAAGCGTCATCGGCTGCCTTGTTCGTCATTTGGGTTCACTGCATTACCGATAGACCTTGTTAAAGGCGAGAGAAACCCGGTAGTTGACCATGCGCAAGTTGTCACTAGGTCTTCACCCAGGGGTAAGTTGCTTCTACGTCTCAACTTAGTTGCGGGTTCGAGTCACGCATTAGTTTGTATTGGCTGATGCAAGTGCATTAGATTTTAAAAACCTTTGGCCATTCTGCTATCAGCACAAGCCCGTGGAAGCAGTTGATCTTTACTTTTGATGCTGGGTCTTAGCTCAGTACTAAAATGCTCAAATTCAGAACCGAGGTCGTGGGTTCAAGTCCTATCACCGGTAATCGTTTTCCACTGCAACCTTTGTGACAGCCACCAAAATTCTCTTTTTGTATATAAATGAGACTGCTCTCTGCTTTTTAATTAACCATTATTTTACCTCGGGGTTGGTGCTTGTCTGCGACCGGTGTCTAGGTAGCTATAACGGTGGCCAAGGTGGCCACTGACTACTGCTTTGCAACTTGCTTGAAAAGTATGCTTCACCCAGGCATGGCATTGATGCTGGTACTCTAGGCTGGTCTGTCTGTCAATAATTTTTCAGGTCTGAAATGATGACCAACTCAGTTCGTCATTTGAAAGGAAACTGGCTGGCATACTGCGAGCACGAATGGGGTACAGTAATGAAGCAGCACATTCATTTCATGGGCTATGCAGCTGCCTAAAAAAGTAATCTCTCTTTAGTATGTTCTGATCTGTCTGTGGTGAGCCAGTAGTAGCGTAAGTTCAGAGGTCATTAGCGCTCTAATGTAATGTAATGCATCTATGTTTGTAACTCCAAAGTCATAAAGACTATATGGGTGTTACGCAGGAGAGTTTTATATAGCGCACTCACAGTCTAAGCGGCTTTTGATATGCATTCGGTTGCCAGCAGACTTTGTCTCACACAACAAAGAGAAAGTGGGAAGCATAGCAGAGTCAGGAGAGCAGTTGAGGTAGTAAGTATCATGGAAGTAGCAGCTCAGGACCACTGAAAATGATGAGCCATAGTCGGCAGTAGGAGAGCAGTTGTCGTTGCTTAAGAGCTGTGGAGGCGAGTTCCACAGTCTAGGACCTGCAGAGCTAAAGCTTCTGTCACCAACGGTCTTTAAGTGGAGGAATGGAACAACTAATTTATTGTTCATTCAGGACCTGAGGGCGCGAAGAGGCTGAAACGGGTGCAGCAGTTCAGCTTGTACGAAGGAGCCCAGCCGTGGCAGGCCTTGTGGCAGAACTTTCTCTAGAGTGTATTTATGAGACCTCGGCACCCTTGTGCACAGCCAGCCCACTCAGACTCGGTGCTTTGGTACTCGTGCTAGCTTGGATAATGAATTCGCAGTCTCTGTTAGGACTTGTTAGAGAGCTTTCTGAATTTCTTATCAGAGTGCATTGACTGTCTTGGCAGTAGGCTTTCTTCATGCATTCGATTGTAATATATCTTTCTGGCACGTATGGTGCCTGTTCATTCAGTTTATCCTAAATGTGTGCCATGAGATTGTATAAGGACTGTGAAAAGAGGAATGCACTGTCAGTGCAAGGATCAGGATCGTAACTGCTTTCCTTTGATGGGGAGTCAAACTTGATGAGTGAGGAAAGCTGCTTTATGATAGCACTATTTTAGTGTATCGTTGCTTGTCAGTGACATCAAGCAGTTGTAGACAAAATTAGCATTTTATTTACACAATGTCATTTTCGTATCGAAGTCATCGTGCAATTTATGATTGCATGATATAACAATAAGGATTAAATATATCAAAGAGTTCTGAAGGTCCTGTCACATAGCTTTGTTCTGCTAGTGTGAAAGGAGTGACAGATAAGGATCCAAGGAATAAAGGTGATAATGAATCCATTTGTGTAGTACTGTAAGAGAAGTATGCCTCTTTAATGGCACTTTAAATATACTGGAAAGGAAGCACACCAGCTAATTCTTGATGATAAAGTACACAATTTCATCAGTAGTAGGCAAGCAAAGGATATTTCATACGGGACAGCTCAAAGTGGGGTTTAGCTTCCTTTTAAATGGTGTCAAGTCTGTGGATATGTCAGTCGCTAATTAGTGCCCCCTGGCTTTTGGAGAAGAGTGATTGAAAGAAAGCATAGTCTCTACACCGTTTGAGATTGTTTATTGACATAGTTTAGCAACCTGCTGTAAGTCAGAGGTGCTGGTGTTCGAGGGGGTTTTCCGAGGAGTGACTAGCTTAGTTAGGTATTGGTAAGCAGGACAAGGGAAAGGAGTGACCTAAAAATTAATGGCAGGACCTTGAGCCATTTTCCTGCTTGATTTTAAGCCAGGGTAGGTAGGGAAAAAGTTGTGTTGTGGGGCGATGGTGTTACACAGCAGGCAGGTCTTTGCACCATCTGCAAAAGTCTAATTGCCTTGGCTGGAAGACCTTCAATGAGAGATTAAGAGAAGTTTCGGTGGAATTTCATGAACTTGTGGACTAATGTATATGGAGTACCATGTTAGGCTATTAAAAGTTGGCAAACTTAGCTGTTGAGCTGTTGTGTTATGTAGCGAAAGATCATTTTCAAAAGGATAACTCGACAATTCCATGTAGAGGCTTCGTTAATGATGCTGGCTCAGCCGATTGTTGGTGTCCAGCTTTTCAGTTTCTGAGTAACACTAGGCTTATCCATATCTATTAGGTTGGTATTGTCGGCATTCAATTTAAGAAAATAAGCAGCCCTCCCAAGTGCTAATGTCTGTAGTATAAGTTACCAATGAACTGAATCTTATTTGCTGAAAGGCAGGATGGGATTGGACCACGTATACATCTGCTTAGAAATAAAAGTCAAGATTGTGCTTGGCGATTACATCGGCAAGTTGGAGAGTATAATTGTGCAAAGCATTGGACCTAGAACAGATTCCTTGGGTAACCTGTACTTCATGTCCTATCGGGTGACATTTTGCTATTAAAATCATCACTGTGAAGTATTCCGCTAAGATGCGACCTAAACAATTGCAACATGCTGGCCAGTAAGGCCCAGGCAAGTGGATAGGCACTCAAGAAGGACTAGGCGATCTGCAGAAAGTAAGGATGGCAAATTCATGATGGAGGAACCTATCATCTGAGAGAAAAGATTCGTCAAGATGTGTGTCAAGTCTTTCCTCAGGAGTGTGACCGACTATATTGAAGTAGGTAGGCATTTCATGTATGACAGTAGCACATCTCTTGAGCTGCAGGGGATATGCAGTATGGCTTGACGAATGATAACTGACCAGCCCAGCAAGGAATATCTTTTGCTAGTCCTCACATAACTTAGAACTACTGAGGAATCGTGTCCACAAGCAACCTAGCACAGCCAGAGCTGTCCGGTGGAAGCTAGAGCTGCACTAGCAAGTTCCTTTCATCAGTGAGTAGACTGAACTGAGTGTAAGGCTGCAAACTGCAATACTTCACTGTAGCAAGACTTACGGTAGCAACCGGCATGGCTTAGTGAGTTGCAGAGCTTCGACTCGTTTCATGACAATGTTTACCACTGTGGGACTAGCTGTGCGACAATGTTTGCCACTGTACGAGTTGAATATCTCGAGATCAAAATAAGTCTAAGAGCTCGCTTATAGCATCTTGTGGTCAAACTACCTGTCCTTAGATCCTCATGATAGTTGTTATTTTGCGCTTAAGTTTAAGCTATCCCTAGATAGCACGTGTTTGGGTCCTTGTTGTAAGCTCTTATTCTCCCCTACTGTTTATTTTGACTCATTGTTCGGGGCTACTGTTTCAGGTTTGGACAAGTCCGACACTGCATTTCGGTTTAAGCAAATACATCTCCAGGACTTCTGTGGTAAGAAGATGTGTTCAGATTGGTAATTGTTCGGTCAGGTCGTAACAGTTTGTAATGGTACTACAGCACTTTGTCATTATCAGTGTATTATGCTCCAGCTCAGTTATTATACCCATGACAACACTTCCGCCACTGAATTAATACAGAGAGCCTTGCCGGCATTCCACTTTTGTGAATATGGTCCTCCATTTGCATTCACATTTGACTGAGTTACCACTCCCTTGCTTTGCTGCCACTTACACTCATCTACTGCTGACAATTGGATGCTTTCAATTTCATTGCCAAGTCATGCCGAAAACTAACTTGCATGCAAAAATTATGATTAGTTTAAAATGGTGATTATGCCACTTCGTTTTGGACATTTTTTATGTCTAAATCCCTGTTTTGTCTTTTGACTGCCCTTTGTATGTTAAATGAAAATCGAGATCTGGCAAGCACCTACACACTCGAAGCCATCGCCAAAAGGGGATGGGTGTGATTGTAAATATGATTGAACTGACTGCAGGATGTCTGACTGTCTATCAGAATCCAACTCGGTGTATTTTTAGCCCTAGACAAGTCGGTCGTGCAGTAGCTTGATTTAACCCTCTTAGCTCTGGAGTTTGTCAGCTGGCTTTCTCACTTCGAAAGTTTGTTCATCTTCCGAATGCAGTTAGTACTGTCCTGAGTATTCCCGTGTGTCCCACGGCCCCCATTATACGCACCTCTACTTTAGTTAGTGTTTGCTGATGTCTTTTAAGGGGGAATGTCAAGAAAATACCTATAAAATGTGTCCGACAATCAAGTATGTGTTTATGGTACCTTTTAGAAAGACAGATATGTTAGAACTGGGATCGGAAGTTCTGACGACTTCCACGTGAAAGAAAAATTGGTTATGCCAACCACGCCTAACCGGATGTAAAGCGGAAGCAACAAATCTACAAATAAAAAATGTACCTATCTCTGCATTATATGCGACTTGTATCCCAACTAGTCGAACCTTGGTAGATCGCTATAGATGCTTGAAGCTTGTTGGGGTGCATACCCTAGTTTTTAATATTTTTTATTTCAGTTTGATACATTTGGCTGTATATATGTATGTCATCAAACATCCTGGAGCTTTATTTTCCATAATCGTGGACATATAGACCCAATTGTATCAAACCGAAATAAAAATTACTGAAAACTAGGGGGAAAAGCAGAGCCGAACTCACATTTCAAATTTCACTCCGATACGTGAAATATTAGTTGAGTTATTTAATTTAAAAGGCACCATCCAACCCTGGAAATGAAGCTGTATAAAAGTCACAAGTATGCACTTCAACAAGTTTCAAGCATCTATAGCGATCTGCCAAGGTTCGACAAGTTGGGATACAAGTCGCATATGATGCAGAGATCGGTAAATCTTTTATTTGTTGATTTGTTGCTTCCGCTTTACATCCGGGTTGGGCATGGTTTGCATAACGAATTTTTCCTTTCATGCGGAAGTCGTCAGAGCTTAAGATCCCAGTTCTAACATATTTGTATTTCGAAAGGTACCATAAGCACATATTCGATTGTCGGACAAATGTTATAGGTATTTTGACTTCCCCCCCCCAAGTTTTTGTTTTAGCTATCCTAAGCATCCGGTTAGACTACAAACAAAGACCTCTACCTGTTAATGCCACACTTATGTCAAGCACGACTTTAGTCTGGCTCCTCGTTAGGCAGGCAGCCTTTGCATAAGCAGGCAGTTGTTGCCGTGCAGACAACGTAATCTTCCTTAGTGCCTGTAGCCTGCCCGAAGGGTTGTACCTGCTGACTCTGCTCGTAGTTTTGCGACATTGTTCAAAGCCTGCCGGGCAGAAACAAACGTGCTATGTGCAGTAGCAAGTTGATTCTTCGGGGTAGTCAGTTTCTTTCGTTTGATTTACTACGCTGAGTGCAATGTGTTTCCGCACCGGCATGTGCACGAGGCTGTCTCTTAGCATGCCTAGTGCAGCCGTAGCATGACCGAGAGCTCTCTATTCTAAACCGGGATGTGCCCAGCTGCTGCTGGCGCCTCTCCTGCCCGGCCAAGCTGCCTGCTGCTGCGGTGCTCCCAGGTCTCCCATGGCACCCAGGGTTTAATTACTTGGGAGTGTCAATAGTTCGTGATAATTCATGGTTTATTAGGGAGTTACTATTATCGTTAGATATCAATAGCTTGCAATTTATAGGTCATGCTGCATCTGTTCGATCTATGCAAGTTCTGGAAAATGAGAACTCCTTCATAACGGGCAGCAAAGATAAAACGGTAAAACTCTGGTCTCTGAGAAACGTCGGCGATGGGAATGGCAGGTAATATTGAGCCGCTCACGCAGCATCTTTTGCAAACTGCCTGCTGTCCGATGTGTCTGGTCGCGGACATCTACCTGTCTGCGAAACTCGCGGTGAATGTATCCGTAGACCTATTAACCAGTTGCCTTCTCATCTAGCATCTGCTGCGAGTGTAGCCAATGCTAGAGAGCAGTAATTGATTCGAAGCTGTGATAAAGCAGTGGTCAGCTGTACGAGACATTCCCAAGTGGACTGCTTAAGTTGCTGCTGGCCTCGGCCAGTTGTCGGTTGCCTGCCGAGGAATATTCTTTTTGATGCCTCTAATTGTTGCCTGCCAAGCTGTCTATGCGGTTTGACATTATTGGAAAGTGGTCAAAACCACTGCCACTTATATCAATGGGCCATTGTTCAACTCCCGAGACACCTAGCTTGAGATTGGACGGCCTGAAAATATCCACGTGCTCCTCATCGTTTTAATATAGAATGATTTTGTGTCTGATGGTTCGACTGAATTTCGACCAAGTTTACAGCACTTGGTTATTCATTTTAGTTGGAAAAAATAAAGAGCAGCCGAAGACCATCCTGCCGTTGTACTGAGGGCACAAGGGGTCGACGAGGAGGAGGAGGTGGACCGATCCTTCAATCTCGTGTTTTCCGGACTAGTGGTCTACTAATTGGGCTATTGAAAGTTTCATTCCACTGCTCTCAAAAATTTCTTAAATCGCGTAGTTTAAATTGTCGTCTATGTGCTCTAGCCGAATGTACTTGTTTTTTCGTTGATTTTGTGTGCCGAACTGCAACCATTGTATGCGCTGTGTGCTGCTACCTGATGCAGCGTCAGCTTTGGTATTTCTTAACCCGCCACGATCATCATCATCGACCATGATCAAGATATTGTCTTTCGGACTGGTGTCATTGCTTTTGCTTCCGTGTATAATAAGTTGGCCTACTTTCTGCTTCTTACCTACCTTGCAGATGGCCAGACACTTTAGGCCTAACTGTTACTCTCTCTCTCTCTCTCTCTCTGCTGCAGGTGTAACTGTCAGTATACCTACAGTGGCCACAAGCGGACTGTGCTCTCTGTTGCATATATGGAGTCGGTGAAACTCATTGCATCGCTGGACGGCTCCGTGCACGTGAGTCGTGCTGCTTAGCCGGCTGCTGATGCCACTAGTGCATTGCTCTCAGTGACCAGCTTCTCCCTCACTGCGTCTCTTCTCTCCGGTTATGCAGCTCTGGGATCCGTTCTTCGGAACGTGTGTGAGGCAGTACGAGGTGTCGCGCATCCCTGGCGATACGGCATCAGCTGCTCGGGTCAGTGGCCTGGGCGCGTCGGCCATGCAACCGCTCTTTGCCCCATCACCACTGCTCGTCGCAGCCACGGCCGAGTGCAGCCTGAGGCTGTTGGACGCTCGCGTGAGACGATTCGTTCAGGAGCTTAGGACCTGGCAACATGGTGCTGCCAGCACAGCCGGTAATTTCTTGCACACACACTTGTGCATAGGCAGCTGTTGCTACTGTCCTCCTCTTCCCTCGAAGGTCTGCTGCTCCCCCTGCCACTAGGCTGCAGCTGTTTCCCCCTCCGATTTACAATGCTGCAGCTGCACCCTCCCATAGCCAATCGGCTGTTGTTACTCCCCCCCCCCACACATCATTGGGATGCTGCTGCCCAATCTTCAAGCAATGCTAATTAATAGTGTGAGATCGAAGCCAGCTCTGCTATATTTTTTTATTTGGTTTGTTGATGGTGATAACACAAACCGAAAGCTGCTGTTAAGTCCGGTTGGGACTTCAGTTAATATTGTGCTCTGTTTTTTTTTCAAGTGGGCAACTGGCATATAGTAAACTTGGCTGACAGGCTGACTTTGCTTGTAATAAATGAGAGCATCTACCTTACCACATTTGCTTATGCTATATGTTTATTCGAAGCCTGTATGTACCACACTGCATTGCATATGGATACACTGCAGCTGCAGCCCGTGTTTGCTGTAGGAACAATCAGTG
This sequence comes from Cristatella mucedo, assembly GCA_009760855.2. Lineage (NCBI taxonomy): Eukaryota > Metazoa > Bryozoa > Phylactolaemata > Cristatellidae > Cristatella > Cristatella mucedo. The sequence continues at coordinate 3,357,137 of WPIO01000009.1, forward strand.
GTTTGGCAGTGAGCCAGAACAACATATACGTTGCTGCAGCATCCACATCTGGTTACGTGTCTGTGCTGGATTTAAGGACCGGATTCCCGCAGGGTGCTTGGAAAGCTCACGACGGAGAAATATTGCAGGTGTGTGCATGTGCTGCGTTTTGATAATGGTCTGACGAGACTCGTTTTGCATTAGTGCTGACTATATACCAATCGTAAGGTATTGTGCATGCTGCATTTTATATAAACTGTATGTTGCTGTGGGATGAGTTGCATAGTGATTGAAAGTCTGATGCTTTTTTTATAATGCTAACCTGGCATCTGGATGCTGCAGGCAAGCATTGCAATCATTATAAGTTCTGTGCACAATCATTTCCCTAGCTGGGTACCGCTGAGCAAGAGCATGCCCAAGCTGATAAAGCAGGTGCTCCTTGAGCTTCCCAAAATTGTGTGCCTTCACTCAACGTCTGAGTGCTGAAGCCAGGCTGAGACATGAGAAAACTACCTGGACTACCTGGTAGCCATTGGCTAAGTTTAAAATCTATCATTTATTGATATGGTTGTTGTAAGTAAAATTTTCTGCACTAGCCAGTTGTCTAAGAAACCCTATAGCCTCTATAGGCAGGGACAATAGTAGCTTTCAGCTTACCCAGTTGTTACCGGGCTTAAAAGCCCCTTGAAGCCCATTGACAGTTGTTAATGAGGCTTCAGAGTACCCGAAAATTTCTTAACTTCTAGCCAGGAAAAGGGTTTGGAGTGCTTTTATTGGTAGCCCCTATATTCATAGATACGTTGGCATTTTAGGTAACGTTGTCGTAGTCGTCAATTTTTGGACTAAACATTTTGCCTCTACACTGTTTGTCTTATTTCATGCACTGATTGTTGAATGCAAGGAAATACTGCCTACCAAGTGCTGAGGACTATGCTATTCGTACATGGATGGCAGCATATTTTCTTAGGTTGAACTGAGTTAAAACCAACTTACTAGTTATAGACAAACCAAATGTGATTCAGAACTTGGAAAACCCTAGCGTTCAAAATCGGCTCTGTCAGCATATATCGTGTTCAAGGTGCACACAATCCAGGTGTCTTGTCGCAAAGTGACCTTTCGTTAGACGACCACATCAGCTCCACAGTAATGTATGCCTACTTTCAGCTACATAATATTGCTAAACTTCGGGCTTGCTTATATGTAATGTATCTCCGTCTGTAACTCCACAAAGTCATAAAGACCATGTGGGTGTTACGCAGGAGAGTTTTGTATAGCGCACTCACAGCCTAAGTGGCTTTCGATATGCATTCGGTTGCCAGCAGACTTCGTCTCGCCCAACAAAGAGAAAGTGGGAAGCATGGCAGAGTCAGGAGAGCAGTTGAGGTAGTGAGTAGCATAGAAGTAGCAGCTCAGGACCACTGAAAAGGATGTGCCATAGTCGGCAGTAGGAGAGTAGTTATCGTTGCGTAAGAATTGTGGAAGCAAGTTCCACAGTCTAGGACCTGCAGAGCTAAAGCTGAGCTTCTGTCGTCACCTGTCTAAGCGGAGGAATGGGACAGCTAATTTATTGTCCACACAGGACCTGAGGGCGCAAACAGGCTGAAACTTATGCAGCAGCTCAGCTAGGTATGAAGGAGCCAAGCCATGCGGGCCTTGTGGGTCGGCATAAGAACTTTGCTCTGTATCCTTTGCTCAACCGGCAACCATCCTAGCTCTTCCAGCAAAGGAGACACGTGCTCAACCCGCTGGGACTTGAAGACCAGCCTTGCAGCCATATTCATTGTCCGCTGTAGTGGCATAATAGCTTTCTTTGGCAGCCCAGCCAAAAGGGAATTACAATAATCAAGCCGAGACAGAACTAGAGAGCTAGTTAAATTTTTTACAAGCCACTGTGGGAGACTGCTCCTAATCTTGGACAGGGATCGGATGTGATGGCTAGGTGTAGAGGCAGTCTCCTGAATGAAGCTTTTGAAATTGAGGCAGCTGTCGAACACGACACCTAAATTTCGAGCACGTGGTGAAGGTCGCACAGTAGCATCACCTATTAGAACAGCAAAGCCTTTTAATCCAGCCACACGCTTAGGGTGTCCTATGAGCAGCAATTCGGTTTTATCATTTAATTTCAGGAAGTTTTCCGACATCCAGGATCGAATATCGGCAAGGCAAGCATTCAGTTTCTCAGTTGCCGCAGCAGATTCCGACGGTTTGAATGACAAATGCGACTGAGTATCGTCAGCATAGAAGTGATATCCCATTCCATGGGCCTTTATCACTTTTCCCAGAGGTTGTGTATAAATGGAGAACAGCAAGGGACCGAGTACAGACCCTTGAGGGACTCCACAGGTGACCCTTCTCGTGACTGAGACCTGACCCCCACACGACACGGATTGAACACGATCAGACAAGTAGGATTTAAACCACGCCAGTGCTTCGTCTGCCAGACCGATCGTTGTTCTCAATCGTTCAAGCAGAACTTCGTGATCAATAGTGTCGAAGGCAGCAGACAGATCTAGCAGAGCTAGGGCAGTGACATTCCCGTCGTCGTTGCCAAGTAGAATGCTTAGGCCGGGATGCTACATCTAAATTGGTACCAGCATTTGTAACATCCTGTCTTGACTTCCGGAACTCACAGCTTGCTGGTCTACCGGCCTGCGCAATCAGGTGCTTACAGTTGGTGCAAAACTCTTAAACTAGGCTTGACTCTCGTGAACATTGCAGTTGCCTTGTCACACCACTTATCCCAGACCTGCACTGGCTCCCAGTCAAGCAATGCATCGACTTCAACGTTCTGTGACTCACTTTTAGATCCCTTGATTCTTTGGCACCAGCCTACCTATCAGATCTACTTCCCCACCAGGCTAGGCTCCATACTGCTCGCTTTTTTAAATCAAATTGTTTAGCTACACCTCATACGAATCTCAAATCCTTTAGAGACCGTGCCTTTAGTTTGTATACTCCCACAGCCTGAAGCTCACTCCCGACTGACGTGACGACATTCTCTTACTTGACCGCAGTTACAAAAGCTAAAAACGCATTAAAGTATCACAGCATTTAGTGGGTCCATGTGATTCGTACGAATGTGTTTATTCGCGCTGACATTATGCGTGTCGCCACTAACCAGGTTATGCTTTGTGACATTAAGCATGCTACCACTAACCATTTGATCAGGATTTCTTTACAGTATATGTAAAGTGCCTAGAAAGAGATTAAGTTTTGTGAGGGTGCTATACAAGTGTATTATTATGATTATGATTATTGTTATATCCCCATGGTGTACACCTTGTCTGTAGATACGCAGTTTCAATGACAAGTGCTTTGTCACATCTTCGATGGATTCTGTTGTGACCATGTGGAGATATGATGACGTGAAGCCCGTTATCAATCTTAGAGGTAGGTAGCCAATGTTGGGGCCTTGGCTGCAGCACAATAGGGACAATGTTCTTTAAAGTGTGTGAGCTGGTGATCAGATGTTTGCATGTGTAGTTGTGTTTTGTACTGCTTGCACCACTCTTACGACCTATCATTGAAGCTGGATTGTAATAATCTTTGTATGCATGACCAATCTCCAAATAGACCTGTTCCTGCTGGCGAGCTATAGTAACTGAAAGTAACATCATAGTAACAGTAACTAGTAAAATTAAAGGTGTATGCACAGATTTCATATGCTCGCATAAACCCGTTTGTTCTTAACAGTAAAATAAATTAAATCAATACGTAAATAATATAAAATATAAATAAATAAAGTAAATTGCGAGCATGTTATTTTCCACCTTAATTGGGCAAAGCTTTAGTACAATTCTTAGTTTACAGCATCTCTGAATAGGTTGATCTGCTTTACAAGCATGACGGTAGCAGCATATCATAATCTGCCCTGAAGGTGTACATCAGGCACAAGACGGCAATCATTGCAGGGAACCTGATTTAGGGGTAATAATATGATGCTTGCTTTAGTGCCAGTCTGGTAAATGTCGATGGCTCCCTTAGTTCGATGAAGAATGGTCTGGGGACTGTACACTCAGGGTTGATTTCGGTCTGTAGGGCCAAAGACTTATTATATAGAAAATCGTTTTTGTCTCTATAGTAGAGCACAATTTGAGCAGACTGGTATAAAGTTGTGGGAGCTAGGGGACACACTCAAATGCATTTGCATGCTGACCTTGTGCATGTCACCCCTAACCATATTATTCATTTCGTTTGTTTTTTCAAGCATGATTTTACTAACCTTTCAATTGCATTTCACTTTACAGCAAATGTAAAGCGCCTAGAGAGAGATTAAGTTCTCTGAGGGCGCTTTATCAAGTGAATTATTATTATTATTATTATTAATTGTGTTTCTACTGCTGGTTCTTTTGTAAGCCTGCGTATGGACATCTATTCTAGCACTAGCTGTTATTTCGCGTTACTTGGTATCTCGCAGTTGTGTCCAGTTATTGGAAAGATTCTTCTTGCCGTGTGGAACAGTATCCCGTTTTTCATTTCGGCCAGATGTTCTATGTCAGCTTCTTTTTGCTCTTTAGTGTTGTCACTGGATTGTCTAAATCCCTTAAACCGAGATACTAGACGATACTAGACTAAGTGCATGAAAAGCATTCCACAGGCAAAAGCAAGCCAAACAGCAAGTTAATAATGACCTCTACTAGAGTAGCTATTGTGTCTTCCAAATTTGGAAGCCTAAATGCACATTTGTTTTAGCCCTAGTAGTGGCATGCGAACCTCACCGGCCTTTTGCCAGTTGCCATAATAACTACCAGTCGTCCACTTGAACTAAGCTGTAATAGTAGACCTCACGAGCTGCATACCGAAAGGTCCCGATTTTGAATCCTACTTCTGCAATGATCTTGCCAGCCAGGCTCCAAACCACCTCTGGTTGGTTCTTTGTGCCCTTGTTCCACTCTGAGTGAGATACCAACAGGGCGAGCCCAAGAGGCTCACCCTAGGGATTTGTCATGCACTGATGACGTGCAGAACAAAGTTTATGCACTACCCGGTTCTAGCATAGAACCTGAGAGAGGGAGGGATGCATTTGTTATCTTGGGTGTCTCACTTAAGTTATCAGGTCGTAGGCAATCACTGCTTACTACTTCCTAGCATGCCTGAGTGCTACATTATTGTCACTGATCAGATGTTTTTTTGTGGCTGCAGAAATCCCTTAGAGATGCCCCAGCGGCAAGTCTTATGTACAGCCGTTGAAGAAAGAAGAGTTGGCTCTAGTTTTTTAAGTGAGAAAACACTAGGAAAATACAAGCTGCTGCTGAGACAAATTCGTGACTTCATGGAGCAGCTTTTTCACAACGTGTGGAAGCAGCCACTACATAGATTGTGTAACTACAGCAAGCCTATTTCCAGGCTTATTGTCACTATAGGGTTTGGTTTATTGTTAATTATGCTTTAATTAACTACCTGCACCCCTAATTTCTAGTGCTTTTTATTTATATTGCACAGCCTCGGCAGTTTACTGGCACTTTCTCTCAATCAAGATAACGATGGATGAGTGAATGTTAGCCAAACTGTCTACACAGCAGGCAATAATAAAACATAGGTCGTTTGTATAGCGCTATGAGGCAGTGTATGCTGTGATTGTATTGAGACTTGGGCATAAGATGCCACTTGTAGAAGCACATTAATATATCAAGATCAATGATGTGTAATAACTGTTGCCAATGTAAGGACATTGGTGCATGTTCTGGCACAAGGCACATGTTGTATGATTTGGATTGGAAATCTATTACAACAGCAGTCCATAGATTATGTGCCGAGATTTCTAGAAATGAACTGAACAGAATATACAAATTCACAGGCTGCCTTTCTCCTACGTAATTATAAAAGTCTCTTCAATCGCCCGCGTCTTTTAGAATGCATTGGAAAATCCAAATATCATAATTCCGTGGGCCTGATCTTGACATTATCCAAGTAGGCCTTCCTATTTTAGACTAACTTTAATTTATCACCAGCAATTTCGTGTTGACATATATTTTTTAACTTATTAGCAGGCAGCAGCTCTTTACCCAGCTACTATCAGCGACACCACCCGTATATTGCTGCCTAATCCACCAACAGCTGTGATGATTATAATTATTATAATAATTATAAATGTGTATAGTGCCCTCAGAGATATTAATCTCTTTTTATGTGCTTTAAATCTATGTAAAAGAAGCAATATTAACCCATCCATTGATTGCCCATTCACATCATCTGTACCCACTCAGTCATGATACCTCATTCGTTCTGTTTGCTCGAGAATTTAAACCGAGACGTCGACCTTTTTAAAATAGCCTATGTCGATTTAATATGTGTGGACGTGTAAATGACTTTCTGTCGGTAGGATCAGATTGATCAGCCAATTTGCTAATGCTGGCTGATTGCATGCCCTCCTAGCTGTACCCAGCTGTGATTGTTAAGTGACTTCTAATAGCCATGCTAGCTAACCAGTTTTCTGCAGAGTAGGTCGCTAGGCATCACTTCTTTATCTCAATGTCTGAGTCCGTATTGCTTATTTCTTTTGTCTGTGGCAATAATGGCATTACATTCTCTGCATCTGTTAATAGGCAATGACCTACTGTCTTTTATCTATGTACTTACTGTCTCAAAATCATGCCATATAAGGCGGTTATGCTCTCATCAGTAGTTGAAAGTCTGAGACTAGTTAATGCTAGCTGTTTGTGAGTTGACCATCCCATTATAAACTCTGTTTATGGAATCTTATTGTCATCACCATGATGTACTGATGGACCCCCTCTGCTCTGGGATAGTATGCTTACACGCTTTACAATGCTTTATTGTGCTATTTCTCAGCTCACAGTAAGATAGTTGCCAATAGAGCACATCTAGGCGTAGTATTGCATGTTAAAGAGACAATAATGCATGTCGATATGCATTTTTTTCATTTTGAAGAGGCTGTAATTGTGACAGCTTATGCTCAGTGACTAGTCTGCTGTTTCACAGTGTCAATATGTTCACCTACTTGTTTTCTATACCCGACTACATAAATCATACACGAGGGCTGATTTGTTTTGCCCTGGTCTGTAACAACCCGTAGAGTGACATTTTGTAACTGTTGAATTTGGATGGCTTGGAATTGTAGCAACCGTGTTGCAGGCATATAAGCAAGGATATAGTGACCGTGGCAATGCAGGTACTATCATCGAGATGCTATTAGCCCTAGGACCAGTCAATTTTTCTTTTGTTCGGATATGCTGGAGCCGATCCTCCTGTCTCATTTGTTATGTACCTTTATTTAAGCAAGGCCGATTGGATACTTCATTTTTGGCAATGCTAAAAAGCATTTGCGCAGACAGCGCATTTCCTGATTATTAAATGATAGCCATACTAAGCACTTCCTGTGAAATCCCGTGGCTTATGGTGTGGCAGCTTAAATGTTGTATCCTAGTTTAGGACCTCTCAGATCTGTCTAATCTGTCTTTCTTTCAACCTGCATTGCAAGGTACGATTAGATTCAAACTTGCACGTTATATGTGTTAGTTACATGTGTATTGGAGTCCATGACAACCGTCAGCTGATCTTATGAAAACCTTTCTGTAAGTACTATATGCTTAAATAGCTACCTTGGCCTGTGCTTATGCGCGAATTCACGCTTAGTTTGATTGTGTACTTATGTAAGCAATCTCGTCCATAAAAACCCTACGGTGCTACTTGCCGACAGCTTTGGCAGCATAGGAGCCCAAGCAGTGAATTGGCAGCCAATGTAACCGGCAAATGTGGAGCTGGCAGTTGACGGGCCTGGTATTTCCTGCCCTGAAACTGGCAGATGCTAATCGAGTACTTTCATTGAAATTGAGCAACGGAAGAGGCGATCCTTGCTACATTGTATGCACCCTACCTGAGCTAGGAAGACCTCCGGGAGTGTGCACGTAGCTGAACATACGTGTAATCGTCAGGATGCATTTCAACCTCAGTAATGTACGGTACCAATCCCACTGTCTTGTACTGGCTTACGACATAATAGTGGGAATGGTTGAGGTAGTTTGTGACGATGGACAAAAGATGCCGAGGTCGGCAGGGGTAGCATGGTCGGCCTTGTTGCATGAGCCCCTTTTCCAGGAGTGCATAGACTCGAGGGCAGCTAATATATTAAAATATAGGAGGTGCATCAAATGTTTGGTAGAAGATATTTAACGGTGCCGGAGCATTTTGGATCGATACAGATGTGTCAGACTGTGCTTATGCATTGACCGATATTCGGTGATCGGGTGAGAGCTGCTGCAGTTTCTTCAGCGTTTTGGAGGTGCTTGACCACTATTGCTGCCTTAGCCGACAACTCGCCATCAAGCTCTTGTAGCTGTGTGAAGACTTTGCCTGCTTCTGACCTGGAGCCTTTGATTGCTGCTTTTTTCTGAACAATCTTTATACTGCTAGTACCTCTGCAGCCTTGTAATGCATTCAAGATACAATTGTTTCTGTTAATTATTCTTTCTTTGGGATTGGCAATCATTTTCCTTCATTCTTTTGCTCTAGCCTACCTATCAGATCTATTCCCCCACCCGGCTAATCATCGTACCACCTACTTTTTGGAATCTAATCGTTTACCTATACCTCGTACGAACCTCAAATCCTTTGGAGACTGTGCCTTCAGTTCGTATGTACTCACAAAGCCTGGAACTCACTTCCGACTTGCGTCACATCCCCTGACTTGTTCACAATACAAAAAATGCATCTATTTGTGACAGTATTTAGTGGGTCCGTTTGATTCGTCCTTTGTCTGCTTATTCGTGCTGACACTGCACATGCTGCCACTAACCATATTTGCTTGCTGACCCTGCCCATGTCACCTCTAACCATGGTATGCTTGTTGTTCATTGAGCATGCTACCACTAACCTTTTGCTCGTGCTTCTTTTATAGAACATGTAAAATGCCTAGAAAGAGATTAAAATCCTTGAGTGCGCAATAAAAAATGTGTTATTATTATTCCTGTTATTATTATTACTTGCGCTCTTCGCTTGGCTTTTGGATTGGGCCTTGTATCGCCCTTTTAAAATTCCAGCATCAGTGCCCACCAGTATTGGTTTCGTAAGAACGATCATGGAAGCCTTCGATTGCGTGCGCCAACGAGACAACCTGGCCGGGGCCACTGCATAACAATAAGCATTCGTCCTGCTGCATTCCCTTGCATCCTATAACAAGCTGGACAAATCTTCAGCGTATTGCTAATAGCCTAGTTTTTTTAATAGGTTTTGCAGCTCTGTATGCATTGCCTATTTTCTATGATATTTCTATTTCCCACTGCTTTGCGACTCTTTTGACGCGATTACTCTATTTTGATATCCTTAAAATGTGACTCGTGCACCAAGGGGTTCTATGTTGCATTGAAATTTGCTTCCACCGGTTAGCCAGTATGCCTAACGGCTAACTAGTAACTATCTCGTAGCGCTGTAATGGCCAAAGCTGCCAAGATGCAACCCGAACGGAAATACTGAGAATAAGACTGCTCTTTGTAATCGGTGTCTTCAAAACCTAAGCACCTGTTTCGTTGCTACCACACCACTAGAGTACTGAGGGTTCTTGGTCTCTGGCATCCTGCGATGGTTTCTGTATGTTGGTTGCTCGAACTTAATGATTATAACATTTACATAGCATGGGTGCATGTATATTCCACTGGTATTTGCGTTGCATACGTCAGTATTTTGTAGCTCTGAAACAGGGCTATGCTAGATGATTGGGCCTCGCTTCGTTCTAGGTCACTCCGACCCCGTGAGGTGCATTTGCTTTCATAATAATTCAATGATATCAGCAACAACTGCCAACAAAATTGGTGTGCACTCGTCTGTCAGCCAGCAGGTATTTCGGCATATGATGGTGCCAGCCACGTGTTAATAGAGCCTGCTCATATGCAATTTGATTTATGATGTAATTGATGCTTTGTGTGTTACATCTCAGTGTATAACTCTTAGGGTTTGCTATGTCTACAATTTGTTCTCCGTGTGTCTATCGGGTCACGGCACGTTAAGTTAACTGCCATTCAGTTCAAAAAGTCGAGTTTTTGGGAAACGAAACCTGCCTAAGCTCTCAAAATCATCGTGATAGATCTGTTTACATGACCGTGGTCATGGATATTTAGGCACTCGAAAATAAGCAAATTAATTGCATTGTCTATACACGATAGGTGGGATGGCCAGTTTGCATGCAAGCAGCCATTTATGATTACTTCTGAAGCCAACATCAAATGGAACCAGCACTATAATGGTTTTTATTCATACATACATGTAAATAAATAAATCCTAGCTGATTAAACATCCTCTTTTTTATAACGACAGAAGAGCCTTAACGGCTATCACCACTGCTTGCAGTGGCGATAAAGGATCGCCCACCGCAGGAATTGAACCCACGACCTCGGGACCGAGGTCGTGAAAGCAACCCCCTTACATAGTCTGTTATCACGGCTCTCTCCCTATATATATATATATATATATATATATATATATATATATATATATATATATATATATATATATATATATATATATATATATATATGTGTGTGTGTGTGTGTGTGTGTGTGTGTGTGTGTGTGTGTGTGTGTGTGTGTGTGTGTGTATATATATATATATATATGTATATATATGACTATTTTCCTAAACAGACCCATCGAGACTGGGGTTGCCATATATTTGCATACAGGTGTGAGTGGACTGTAGAAGATATGCATTTGTCAGTGCTGTATGGTTTTTGAGGCCATTGTTGTTGGCATGCTATCTGTAGTAAGAAACACCTCAATTTACTCCCGTTACGTGTATTATTTTAACATGATAATGTTCAGACTATTTGAAATGGTCATAAAATGGCTGTTTTTTAATTTTGGCTAGCTATACGATGAGCTTCGCACGCTGCCTTCTTCAGATATCCGAGATGGAGAGTTGAACTTCTGGGTAGCCCTGCCAGATAAAGCCCTGCTGATGATACAGATGATGATGTTGATGCAGCTGATGCCTCACAATTGGCAAACGTATTTTGCAACATCTTTTGCAATACATGATTCGAGATGAATGACGTTCTAAAGGAATACTGTCAATGTCATGACTAATTTTTGACCGAATTTTGTGTCCTTCCAGACCGCAGCTGGTCTATCTTGCTCGCCCTGCCACTTAGATTGTCTATATACTTTCACAGCTCTTTGAAGTTGGATTTGCATTGCTTATAGATGGGGTTTGCAGCACTTATAAATTTGGCTGACGGTTCAAAATATTGTTTTTCAAGTTTTCAGTTTCCGATCTGGTATCTCCATCAGTACTTCCACAAAGCCACAAAGACTAAGTAAGGGATCCTTAAGAGTTTTCTATGGGCATTCAAAACTTTGCAGCTTTCGATGTGCATGCGTTAGCTAACAGACTTCATCGTGCACTAGAGCAGAAAGGATAAGCATGGCTGAGTCCTGAGGGTAGCTGAGGAAGTCTGTAGTAAGGAGGTACCAGTGAAAGAAGGCTGGAAAGGTTATACCAGAATTGGGAGTGAGTGAGAGGATGTTTGTATATTAGAATTATTGGATGTAGTTTCACAGTCAAGGACCTGCAGAGCAAAAGCTTCCATAACCAACGATCTTTAGGTAAAAAGTTTTGAACAGCCAATTTGTTGTCTGAAGATGACCTGGGAGTACTGGGAGGCTGAAACTGTTGCCTCGGTTCGACTATCTATGAATGAAGGAGCCAGGCAGACCATGTGGGTCAGTGTAAGAATTTTGCTCTGTATCCGTTGATCAACCGGGAACCATCATAGCTCTTTCAGCAACGGAGACACTTGATTACATTTCTTGGACTTACATGGCAGTTACCTGTACATTAATTGTAGCTTAGGGGCTTAATTGCTTTGTTCACCAGCACTGTCAAAATTGAATTGTAATAGGCTAGACAGAAACCAGGGAGCTAGGAAAACCTTAAGCCATCCACCGTGGTGAGCATGGATTGAACGTGATGACGGGCAGTGGTAAAGTTGTCTGAATGAAATTTTTAAATGTCAAGTAGTTCCGATTACATAATGGTCACACCAATTAAGGAAGCTAACATTACATCTGAATATTACATCTTATTACATCTGAACGTTTAAGGTATCCCACGAGGAGCGCTCAGTTTATGGTTAGTAGTTTAAAAAATGAGTCAACATCCAAGATCATATGTCTGAAAGGAAGCATTAAGTGTATCAGCAGCTGCAACTGATTCTGGTGGATTAAATTAAGTACAGCTGAATGTCGTTGGCATAGAAGTGATAGCCAATGCATGGGTCCAAATCACAGCATGTCTCTAGTTTCAGATCCACTTTACTGCAAACGCATGGTAGTCATGGGTTTAGAATAATTGCTGCTGAGATCTTATTATGGGTTGTGTGGCATTTTTATATCAAAGCAGCCTTATTTGGATTGTTTTTACCTTGGAAGAGGCCACACATTGCTGGTTAAATTGTATGTTTGCTTTAAACATAGTCGTTCACTGCTAATTTTGTGTCTAATGGACCGTTTTACCTTGATAGTTGCTAAAATATGAGGCTTTGGTGTTCACTCTTGAACACGTATCAGTTTGCACACTATGTATGTATGGACACGTGCCTACACTTACACGCACGCACGCACTGCAAAAAATATATATCTATGGAACTGTATGCAGCAGGTCAAAATTGTAAATCATACTTGAATGCTTGGTGCCATCGTAATGGTGCACTAGGGCAGTGGTAGTGCTAAGTGCTGCTGTATCCTTAATGTGACTTTCTCAATTGACCTCGGAGGTGGGGCGGCAGTGTATAGTTATTGATAAGTAGTCAATTGCTTTCTTTGCAGCAAACGTAAAGTGCCTAGAAATGTAATTGCTAGCCACTAGGTACCGCTTAGAGTGTTTTGCATACATTGCTGAGGCAGATGGTTACTGCAAAAGCACGTGAACGACTGCAAATCTTGGTTACTGTTGATTGCGCAGGTTTAAGGATACAGCCTATATCTAGGTCATGAATTGTGACCAGTTTTTTTGGATCAGTGCATGGACAAGTCATCTATCCAACCATCAGTCATGAATTTGATTAAGTGAATCGATGCAGTTTGGTATTGAATGAGCTCATGTTACTAGCTTTTGTGACTCTTTCTGTAAACTTAATTTCCAATACAAATCCAATAACGATCATTGGTTGTGAATATACTCGTGAGCTGCCAACATGTTTACTCATCGTGTCTCACACCATCTTGTAAATGCCTCAATTTTGTAAGATGTATCCACACAAGCTGCCTTCAGCTTGTCCGACCTAGACTTTTAGCAGTCAGTCAAAGCTTAGCAAACAAGACAGGTTAGAGGCTGCAAGAATTTTGCTCTGGTGAACACTTTGTGATTCATACTGTCCTACCTGTAATTGCTGATTCTTTTTCAGCCAATATTCTACTATGAGAAGCTGCGTGCTGACACTTTCAAAGGCGTGCTGACTTCGATGGCCATTTTACCTTCGAACAAGCTTCTTCTCCTTGGTGCCGATAATGGCACGATTTCCTTATTTGCCTAGTTTCCATCGATGGCTTCATAAGTGTTCGTGTTAAGCTCGTGGAGCACTTCCATTTTCCGGTAGCACATGACTATGGCTGGCATTCCTCGATAAGTCTGCTGAATCTGAGCTGGGCTGCGAATTTTCCATGGTTTCCCGACAACAATGTGTCGCAGGATGTGCGACCTTTAATTGCATAAATGGAACTAACGGTGGATGCATCCTGCATTCATGCAAAAGTTTTCCTTTGTTATATATACTTATTATACTTATACATACTTATTACTGTACTTATTGATTGCTACCTACACACAGATTGTTAACATTACCTCTTGCTATATTATCTTAAATGTTTGCAGGAATTTCATTAGAGTGTTTCCCGGCTGCATTACGACTCGTAATGTTTCAAAAATATGTACTATATATTTACATATATATTTATATTAGTTCCAGCTTATTTCTGTCATCTTTTGTAGACCCATTTTATGAATGTTGCCATACATGTCTCAGCAGGGTTTTTTAGTCTCTGTAATGTGGCTACATCCCACTATACAGTGCCTGTTTCATCAGCTAAATTTTGAGCCACAAGCTTTTGCAGGCATGCCATTGTCGTGCTGTACTTGGACATGGTAGCTTGGTGCTCTTAAAAAGAGAGCTGCACACCCAAAAAACCTGACCATGCATGAAACCAACTGTCCAATAGTCGTTTACTCGATTGCCACGGGAAGGATCGCCATCGTCAAGGATGTGACATCTAAGAGCTGTTGGGACTGTAAGTTATTGAATGCTCAAGATCTGGAGTACAGTTGTCCAAAGTCCAATTGAATGGAGAATTATATAGTCATGCTGCCTTTTGAGCATCGCTGATATGTATTATGTGTTGGTTAAATGTGTAATGAAGTCGCATGAGAACCGTCAGCTGATTTTTTGGTGGTATTGGGGAGAGCTCGCACCTTAGCTCGTGGGCTATCACGGCCCATGCCGCTCCTTATATGAGAGAACCAAGGCGAAGCTATAGGATTGATGTGTCCTAGTGGTCTTCGTAATTGAAGCGATGCTGCCATTTCGATAACTGTTTGTGGTTGGCTTTCTTTTTATGCATTACTAGTCGGCTTTCTAAAATTAATCTTTCGAGCCGTTATGGCACATTAGGTAAGGCGGCTGCTTTTCACGACCTCGGTCCCGATGTCGTGAGTTCGAATCCTGCGGTGGGTGATCCTTTATCGCCGCTGCGGTGGTGATAGCCGTAAAGGCTCTTATGTCGCTATACAAAAGAGGCTGTTAAATGAGCTAGCATTTTCTTTGGAAGGAATTATAAGTGTGACAATAGCCAAAGTTACTTAGTGCCACTTAATATTTTTGGCACCGTATTATTGTGGTATGTTACTTCGATTTTGTCCTAATTGCTGCCGATGAACTCGCCTCTCATTTCTTGGTCTTCTCAATCCGAAAAACGAAGTGTATCCGATTGGTGGCTTTTAGGACTCGAAACCGAGTATGCTGCCATGCGTTCTTATACTTCTGTCTGTTCTCTGTTCTCGTCAAACTTATCTCTGTTTGAATACTCTCACCTCAAAAGTGGTGGGTTCATAAGTAAAAATCAAATTATCTGTTCAAAGATCTCGACTGTGCGGCAGTAGAAGAGCCTTAACAGCTGTCGCTCGTTATGGTCTAAAGGATTGCTTGCTGCAAGACTAGACAACCCACAACTAGAGTCCCAAGGACCGAGTGGATGCACAACATCCGGTTAGCTGGAGCAATTTTTTATAATGGCTTTAAAACCCTTTTCAAATGGTATAAGGCTGGTTTGGGCCAGGGGTTAGGGTGTTGGCCCCGAGCAAGGTCAAGGGAATTCAGTTGATGACCGAGGTCGTGGGCTCAAGCCCTGTGGCGTATGTGACGCGCCTAAATAAAGATCAAGTTTTCTTAGAACTTGCTGGGCTACCGAGCGATGCCGCGGCCAACTATTCGTGCTTGGGCCTACCCCGTGTAGTCTCCGGAGAAATGCAGCCATGTTAAGTTACAATTGGATTAACTGCGGACTGGAAATAGGAACGCTTACCTTCACAGGCGTGCGTCTGCACGTACACATACACAGCCACGAAGGCAGGCAGGCAGACGCGTGGATAGCAAAGAGGGACTCACGCTGAATAGTATTTAGTCTTACCCCGCCTTCCCCATGGCTTGGCTACTCCTAGCTAATTGGACTCAGCAAGTCACTGTGTCCTACTTACTGCATTAGCATGCTGCCCTAAGCACGATACTTGCTTTTGCGTACCAGTTTAAGCTAGATATCACGATATTGTTCGTGTCGCTCACCCTTTGTTATGGATTCACTTGCTGCAGGTGGTAAAGTGCCAGGATCGAGATTCGGCTCTTTTAGGGCGTATATACAAACGAAGTTTGACAATTGATTCTATTGTCTTTTTTAAGTGCTACAACGGTTTGGTGCATTATCTGAGTTGTCGGTCGGTACTTGTAATAATAGTAATAATGATGATAACAATAGGCGTTCTGTATTGGACCCTAACAGTGTTTAATATAGCTCTTCAGATGCTATACAGCTCACTGCAAGAAAATCAGTACCAAATATTCAGGTCGTGAACTATGTCAATCATGCTAAAGCAAACAATAATGCAAGACACTCGTGGCCCATCGGTCGTGCACTGGCGAGAAACACGCGAGATTAAAAAAACTTTCGTTTGGGCAAACGGAAAGCTGAACGGAGCAGATGCGTCTTCATCTGAGACTTCAAAAGAAAAGGCTTTCAGTCCGTACGATCTGTAGCAAGAAAAGGCGTGCGCCCTGGCGTGGCAAGAGAAATGGCTCCAATAAATGCGGTTGCTGATGTCTTGCGGTACCGTTGCATGCCCAGCTCAACAATAGTAGACTTCGGTGTCTGACGTGAGCCCTAGTAATTGACGCTCGAATTGTCATCGTGGTAAGACTGAACCATTGTAAGACTAGCTGCATAGGAGCATATTTAGCATGCGCACAATGTGGCCAATCCGACAGCTGGATTTTTTAAAGCGCTGCAACTTCCCTCAAATGGTAAACAGCACCAGGTAGTGGGAAGTCTTTTCTTGCAGTCGTCGATAGTCGAACTCAGACCTCCGATGCCTGAGGTCCTAGCAATTCGCCTACTGCCATAGCTACTCGCGGTAGGCCGCCGCGTACATTTGTTGTTCCGTTGGATGATCTTGGCAATTCTCCGCAGAGAGAGAACTCTTGAAAAATTGCCCAATACAATTCAAAGTAATTGGTGCGTGTTAGCATCAATTAGTCATAGTTCTATATGCAAAGCTCGGAGGCAAGAATGGCCAAAGGAGGACTGCACAAGATGCCAATTAGTTTTGCGAAAAGCCGGAGTTAAGTTGTTCGTAGCCGGAGTTAGGGAGCAGCTTTCAACGAAAAATTGCATCTAGAGAGCTGGCTCTTGGTTCGGCCATGCTTTTTTAACCGGTCGCATAATTTATAGTAAGTCTGTTAGCTAATAGTATACGTACGCGTTTGCGTCGAAGCTGCTGCCCGTGAACTGCTGAACTGCAGGTCATCTCAGCGCTTGTGGGATAGTAGACTCGATCGAACGTGGCCAGACCTAGACAGTGGTTTGATAAACGAGAGCAGGCGCAGCCTGTTTCACGCCGGGTAACATTAACAGCCTAACTGATCATTCTCAGATTGAAAAGCTTGGCCTCTTGCTTGCAGAGCTCTGTAGGCAGATCTCCTTCCCACCGCCTCCAAGAGGTTCCGCACAAGCTCCAGCACAAGCGAAGGCTTTTGATTCTGCCCAGTCACTAACTACCAGCCTCAACTCAGCTTTCCCAGTTGCCATGGCGTGAACGGATAGAACGCTTATCAAACATAGTAGTAATGGCTTTGCTGTGCTTGTTTCATTTGTCAAATGTACTGGCCTTCAGTGCTGCTGCCACGACTGCTACTTCTGAGCTTTGGCTGCCTGATGTGCAGCGACGTAAGCACTGGCCGCGGTTAGCGATCCGACGTCGATGTCACGTTCGGAGCGTTGGCTAGCTTTGTCGTACTCTGGGCGAGAGCGAGGTAGTATCTGCTAGAGTGATAAAATTCTTGGGAACTCGCTTTTCGGCGACGAGAGAGCAGCTCAGCCCCACCCTTTTTAGCCCGACCTTTGCTACCTGAGGAATGACCGTATAATGCTTTCTCCGCGGCGAGGGCTATCGCTGTCTAGCGGTTTGTTCAAGGATGCCCAGTGCAATGCCAACGACACCAGCATTCCACGCAACGATCCAGCGACCCCGGCTTGCAACCGCTAGCCGTCGTCAGCGTTATGCTGTTCAGCTCATTCCGAGTCGCGAGTGGAAGGCTGGCAGCTTCTTCGCTGCTCGCTGCTGCCGACCGACCCAAGACCGATGGCTGGGCCGCCGCCAGCTGGTGCTGCGGCAAGTCACCGCCACGCCGGCCTGGCTGATGGTGCAGCCAGCTGTTTTTGTCGAGCCTAGACTTTGCCCTTTTCAGCCCCTCATTTGTTACCGGCCCTGGCAGCCGGCTGATGAGGCCGTGAGCGACTGGGCGGACATTTACTTACTCTCTGCCTAGACGTGCCGGCGATATGTAAACATCGGCGGGCGCACTCGGCCTTAGCCATCCGGTGCGACGAGTTACCGCAATCCACCGCAATTAACTCTTAATTCAGCAAAAATTGAGAACAAACCGGCGGCGGGAAAAGCCAATTTCGAGTGAATATTGTCACTGTCGCTGAAATGTACTCACCGAATTGTTGGCAACTAGGCTGCAAAAGCATACAATTTGGTGGGTACGAATTTTGAGCGAATATTGCTGTACACCGTCGTTATAATGTATCCACCAAATTTCGTGAGCTAACAATGCCCCACGATTGTCAACTGTGAGTTTGGCAGCTGAACCTTGATTATGAACTGTGAGCTTGCCCGCTGATTTTGACTGGAGAAATAGCCGCTTTTAAAAGAGCCGCTATAAGCCCCAGGCGTCTGAGCAGCGCGTATTTATGATTATGTATGAATGCGACTATCGTACGACTTATCACCAGGCAGCTAGATGAGGGGTGGTCCTGACCGCTGTCGCTGCAGTAACTGTCTCTCAGCCGGTGAGTCACAGCGCTGAGCGCTCTCTGCTGCTAGCCTCTAAATGATTCTGTTGGATGCCACCTGGCACTATCTCAGTCATATTATAAGGCGATCAGTTTCGCTTTTTTAATAAGCTGTCGGTGTTAGCGCTGCTTGCAGAATATCGAGTGCTGTGTCGTTAGGGCTTTCGTAGTGCCAGCTTCAAATCTCTACACATAGCCCAACCGAGGTCGGGCCGAGGTCGTGGGCTCGAGCCCCGTGGCATATGTGAAACGCCAAAATAGAGTTAAGATCATCTAAGGACGCTATACACATGAATTTTATTTATTTATTTTATTTGCATGCGTTTTGCGGCTCCCCGAACTAGTAAAGGTCGTACATTTTAGCAACATCCAACATAATGTTGGCATACTCTTATGTAAATAGCCTGCAAAGGCATAAAATTTGTGATTAATGTAATGTACCATCATCTGTAACTCCGCAAAGTCCTAAAGAACATGTGGGTTTTACGCAGGAGAGTTTTGCATAGCGCACTCACAGCCTAAGCGGCTTTCGGTAAATTCGGTAGCCAACAGACTTCGTCTCACGCAACAAAGAGAAAGTGGGAAGCATAGCAGAGTCAGGAGAGCAGTTGAGGTAGTGAGTAGCATGGAAGTAGCAGCTCAGGACCGCTGAAAAGCATGAGCCATAGTCGGCAGCATGAAATTAGTTGTCGTTGCGTAAGAATTGTGGGAGCGAGTTCCGCAGTCTAAGACGTGCAGAGCTAAAGCTTTTGTCACCAACGGTCTTTAAGCGTAAGAATGGAAAAGCTAATTTATTGTCCACACAGGACCTGAGGGCGCGAAGAGGCTGAAACTGATGCAGCAGTTCAGCTAGGTACGAAGGAGCCAAGCCGTGGCGGGCCTTGTCGGTCAGCGTAAGAACTTTGTTCTGCATCCGTTGCTCAACCGGCATCCATCCTAGCTCTTTTAGCAAAGGAGACACGTGCTCAAACCTCTGGGACGTGAAGACCAGCCTTGCAGCCGTATTGATAGTCAGCTGCAGTGGCACTAGCTGCTTTCTTTGGTAGCCCAGCCAAAAGGGAATTACAATGATCACGCAGAGACAGAACTAAAGAGCTAGTTAAATTTTTTACAAGCAACTGTAGGAGACAGCTCCTGATTTTGGATAGGGATCGGACGCGATGGTTAAATGTAGAAGCAGTCTTCTGAATGAAGCTTTTAAAATTGAGGCAGCTGTCGAAAACGACACCTAAATTTTGAGCACGTGGTGATGGTCGCCAATAGCATCACCTATTAGAAGACCAAAGCCTTTTAATCCAGCCACAGGCTTAGGGTGTCCTAATAGCATCAGTTCGGTTTTAACATACTTTAATTTCAGGAAGTTTTCCGAAATTCAGGATCGAATATCGGCAAGGCAAGCATTCAGTTTCTCAGTTGCCGCAGCAGATTCCGACGGTTTGAATGACAAATGCAACTGCATATCGTCAGCATAGAAGTGATATCCCATTCCATGGGCCTTTATCACTTTTCCCAGAGGTTGTGTATAAATGGAGAACAGCAAGGGACCGAGTACAGACCCTTGAGGGACTCCACAGGTGACCCTTCTCGTGACTGAGACCCGATCCCCGCACGACACGGACTGAACACGATTAGACAAGTACGATTCAAACCACGCCGGTGCTTCGTCTGCCAGACCGATCGTTGCTCTCACTATCACGACGGTTTACTGCTATAATAAATGGAAATTTGAGCTTTACGCAGTGGCTTTTGGGTCAATTTTTGCCAAATGACATGGGGTTGCGGTATATTGCAATGAACCGCGATGGATTTTGGCGGATCTTGGTAATTCTTTGCATCCGGCCATTCTGGTCAGCGTACGGTGGTCGTTAAGGCCACCTGTTGGGTCAAAGTTCGGCCAGCAGACCCTGGCTGTTCTTCCGGTGCAAACCGCAAGGCATTTTCGGTTATCAATCAGGAGCTGCTGCGATTAGGGCCTGGATGGCGAGTACTGGCCGCTCAGCATGGCTTAAGCTGTCGTAATCTGGTCTGCTGGGCTCTCGAAGAGGATGCTTCAGCGACCATGCGCCGACGCCGCCGCCGCCGCCACTGCGGATCAGCCGGCTCAGGAGGACACGTTCATCATCAATGTCGGTGGCGTCCGCTTCGAGACGACGTTGAAAACATTGGTGGCAGTGCCAGGCAGCCGCCTTGAGACTCTCGCCAGCTTGAAGACAAACCACACCAGCTACCGCCATCGACTTGGGGACTACTACTTTGACCGAAATTCCGGCGCTTTCGAGACCGTGCTAGATTTCCATCGCACCGGAGTGCTGCACGTTAATGGAGCGGTGTGTGGAGGTCTTCTCAAGCATGTAAGCTTGCTTTGACCGTCGGCAGTTTGGTTGTGCATGCTGCATCGCCTTGCTCTGCTCAGTTCCTGTAGCAACAGCTGGAATCTATGTGCAATTACCTAGTACATTTGAAAGAGGGGTCTCGCGACTGCCAGTGCCTTGTTCGTGCGACCCGATTGAATTTCAAGCATATTTGTTAGTTTTTTGCATCGCTTATCTGAGCTGCTAAAGCCGAGCATCAGCACTGACCTATCTGCATACCAGCATTGGTCCATGAGATATATGGATGCATTTGATCCGTGGGTCCAATATAAAAACGTTAATCGCTGATCGTGGGCAATGAGCAAAAAATGCATGCCACGTGGAACAGTGCACATGCAAACAATTTCGTGGGTGGGCGATTAAGCTTAGTCAAAACCTATCTGCTCACTTGCTGCTGCCATTAAAGAGTTTCTGTGAGCAAAGAGGTTAAACACAAGTGAAAGGATATGCCAACGATAGGACCAAAAGAGACATCTTCTATCTAAATGAGAACCCTACTGTTAAGTGGCATATGTGTTTGTGCGTGCCTGTGCGCACGTGTGTGTGGGTGGGTGTGTGTGTGTGTGTGTTTGTGTGGTGTAAACGACAAGTTTGAATTAACCTCATCACATTTTAAGGTTTGTCAGTGGCAGGTAATAGTGGCTGCTTCCGATTAAGTAGTCAGACTTTCGTTGCCAATTTTGCCTACCAAAAGTTGATCTAACGTCTGTAGTATCTGAAACCGGAAACATAAACTTAATTTCTATTTCAGAGCAAATTTGTAACGTGCATAAAGAGCTTAGTATATATTTTAAAATGTGCACATTTTTTAAGTATACATCAACGATATATCGCTGGAAACTAAATAAGTATTTTTAATGAATAAATAACCTGCTTTTTTCACTATGCCACTGACTATTACAGTAGACATTACCTCACCGTGAGCATTCAAAAAGCTAGGTATGTGTGTTTGTACCCAGGTTTTGCTCTGCATCATTCATTTTTTTAAGTTCTAGTTTGATGCATGATTAAACGAGCAATTCATTCACTCATGGCAAATGATATTTCATGATTTTAGTAACCTAATTTGAACGTAGGGTCAGCACCTCAAAGTGATCAACAATTCTGTTCTGTGTCACGATAGGTGTCACTCCTAACTCATTCTTGACTATACTGCTGTTTGATCACGATGGCAGAACGATGTAGTACGCAATTCTTACTTTGATAAACGTAGCACTGAGAAAGTGAATAAACCTGTCTTGACCGCACGACCGTTATAGGAACTCAAATTTTGGGGGATTGACGACTCGCTTGTGGAGCAGTGCTGCTGGGACCATTACAGCCAAAGTGTGGATCAGTCGAAGAATTTTGACAGTATCGAAGCTCATTTCAACGACGACCCTCTCAACTTTGGTGATCAACCACAGGAGGCCAGCAATCTGGGACGCTGGGCCATGAATCTTTGGCTAACGTTAAGTGTTCCAACGTTTTCAAGGGCAGCCAAGGTGTGAGGCAGGCTGGTTCTGTTACTTTCCAAGCAGGACTACTTGGTAGCAATCTATGTATCTCCGTCAGTAACTCCACAAAGTCATAAAGACCATGTGGGTGTTACGCAGGAGAGTTTTGTATAGCGGACTCACAGCCTAAGCGGCTTTCGGTATGCATTCGGTAGCCCACAGACTTCGTCTCACGCAACAAAGAGAAAGTGGGAAGCATAGCAGAGTTAGGAGAGCAGTTGAGGTAGTGAGTAGCATAGAAGTAGCAGTTCAGGACCGTTGAAAAAGATGTGCCATAGTCGGCAGTTGGAGAGTAGATGTCGTTGCGTAAGAATTGTGGAAGCGAGTTCCACAGTCTAGGACCTGCAGAGCTAAAGCTTCTGTCGCCAACTGTCTTTAGGCGGAGGAATGGGACAGCTAATTTATTGTCCGCACAGGACCTGAGGGTGCGAACAGGCTGAAACTGATGCAGCAGTTCAGCTAGGTATGAAGGAGCCAAGCCGTGGCGGGCCTTGTGGGTCAGCGTAAGAACTTTGCTCTGTATCCTTTGCTCAACCGGCAACCGTCCTAGCTCTTCCAGCAAAGGTGACACGTGCTCAAACCGCTGGGACTTGAAGACCAGCCTTGCAGCCATATTCATAGTCCGCTGTAGTGGCATACATCATAGCTAATCGCAGCAGTGAAGGATTTACTCCTCTGATGTAGGCTGTGGCACATCCTTTGCAGTCGCCTTGTGCTGCTACTCCCACGTTACTCAATTCCTTAACTGCCCTCCTGAATCAGCTCTGCTTCTCACTATCTCCCTGTTTTGTGAGATGAAGTCTGTTGGCTACCGAATACGCACCGAAAGCCACTTAGGTTTTGAGTGTGCCATCGAAAACTCTCCTTCGTAACACCCACTTAATCCTTGTGGCTTTGTGGAATTGCAGATGGAGATCCGTTTCGTTACAGATTTGTTTTTCTTCCCTATTTTTAGGGTTGCCTTGCACTGCTAGTTGTCTGAACCCTATGTTTGTCTGCTCCTCGATTAAACAGATTTAATATAGCTTTACTACCACACATTGCTGCTAATTACAGGTGGTTTTCCTCCTGTCGGTGGCGTTTACTGTAGCATCCTTAGCAATCGTGATCGCTGAGTCACACTGCGACTCGGAAGCTATACAGTGGCATTCAAATGACAGTAGAAATATCAATACCACGTCGTACAGCTGCAGCTACAATGACACTGTGGGTGCTGCCGACATCACGGTATTCTGCTATTTCGTGGTTGAGCTTCTGCTACGAGTTCTAGTAGCTCCGAAGAAAAGGAAGCTTCTGCTGTGTGCACCAAACGTCGTCGATTTTGTTTGCATTCTGGGCCAGGCATCGACCATCGCTGAGCGCTATGCTGCAGAGCATTCTGTTGACGAGGGCCTAAATGCTATCGATGCCGGCTTCCGGTGGCTACGCACACTGCAGCTGCTGCGTGTATACAAGCTATTACGTCACAGTGTGATGTCTAAAGTGCTCATGTACACAGTCCTAATGTCGCTACACGAACTAGCGATTGTCATCATCTTTCTGGCTTCGTTTGTTGTGCTCTTTGCTTGCTTGATCCATTATGCAGAGGCACAGACCTTCCCAACTATATCCTATGGCTGCTGGTGGGCGTTCATAACGCTCACCACAGTGGGCTACGGTGACGTCTTTCCCACGACGACTACCGGCTATGTCGTTGGCTGCCTCTGTGCACTCTGTGGCATCTTTGCACTGGCCTTTACCGTGCCGGTCGTTGTCAGCAACTTCAACGTCTACTACAATCACGTGCGGCTGCGACGCAGGTGGAGAGACAAGTGCAAACGAGCTCGGTTTACAAGTTCTCTTTGGAAAACACTGCCTTTTGCCACCAGGCGTCTAGAATCCCTGTCTGACCACAGCAGCAGGATAGCTTAGCCTCCATTTGCCACGGTCTGCGAGCTGATTTGACGTTTCGAAGATATGCCGTCTGGGTACTGCTGTAAATCTTCTTCCCCGGGTATTGGTGCACAGCTTTTCTGGGTTGCAGTAAATATGCCTTCGGCGTGTCTGCCACTGGCACATCGGCTGCTCTGCTCTCATGAAACTCTCCTGCGTAACACCCACATGGTCTTTATGACTTTGTGGAGTTACTGACGGAGATACAAACGAGCCTCGAGTGTCCTCGATGAAAGTTAGAAACAGAGTTTAAGCTGGCAGTCTCAGTGTCGTTGATCAAGCTTGCTTGAGCTATTTTCACGATGTATCGATTTCAGCTCTTTCAGGGCCTGAAGCTTTATCAACGTTGTACGATTGGACTCGTGCTGATTATGCGCTTTGTAGTTCGTGTAGGCGGAGCAACATATGGCTGGAGTGAGATCAGTACTTTCAAGTTATATTTTTTGACCAAAATTTCAAGCTTTTTTGGAACGTTTTGGGTCTCAAAAAGCGTACGACACTCAGCAGCTGCGTTATTTCGAATGGGGTGTGCATTATAAGCATGGACAAAAGAAGGGTTGCTGCTGTGAAGATCCTTGTGGCTGGAATAAAATTCGATCGCATGAAGGGAATCTGTGTGTCTTTAGTAAACCTGGTTTAGCTGTTTCATTTGTGTAGTGGCATAAGAGCCTTAACGGCTATGACTACGGCTTGCAGTGAGCACTACAGAATGTATTGCTAGCTGCAGGACTCGAACCAATGAAATGCTAAACTAATACGGAATTGTTTTGCATGCAACCAGCCCACTTTCTGCTAGTAGCCGTTCAACCAGGTGGCCGGCAGCTGTTTATATATGCACTAAATAAACACGTTTTCGAGCTGTATTGTTAGTTTAGGGTTTTTGGGTGTGGTTTTTAGAGGTGTGTTCATGGGTTCACGTTTAAGAGCTTAGTGATTAGATTTGGTATTTGAATGGGGTTTACGTTTTACGGTGAAGTGCTGTGATTTTAGTGAAAGGCTGTTGACAGAAGAGATGTATCAAAACTTGTTGATTTAATTTAAATAAAATATAGGCTGGCGACCATGTCACGCATCCTGCTATTGAAACAGTGCCCATAGCAGAAAGTGGGCTGTCTAGCATAACCGACGCCATATTAGCTGGGAGTGTACCCCTGGTACACCGTACCCTTAGGAGAAGGCCCAGGCACTCGAGCCGCCCCAGGGCGTTAACTTGCAATCTCCGGCCCCTAGCAAGCACTCCACGATAGAAATGCAATGATTGCATGGGGAACCAGCGCATTATTGTAGTTCCAAATGTAAATTTCACTAGATTAAGATTAAATTGGAGCTAAGAAAAAATGCGACGTGGTTGGTTGTGATCAACTGCTCAAGCTGAAAGCTACTGATGCCATTACCGACAGAGGCTATCGGTTTTTTAGTCAATCAGGCAAATCCGGACAATGTTACTCACGGTAGGAATATCAATCAATGACACGGGATTCTCGGGTGAGAAAGTTTCGAATGCGACCTTTTGGCCATTAATGGATCTTCTGCGGCCAAAAATATAAAAGCTTGCTGAAAATCAGTTCGAAAAATGTGTGCACGAGCAAATAGACTATGATGCTATATTTAATATTGCATGCTGTATGGCTTCAGATGGTCGTGGCATTTCTTATTGGTTGCCTTTACTTGTGCTAATCGCCATGTCTCTTGGATGCCGCAATAGGTGATTGCTAGCGCATCCCTTTGAACTTTGCCAACGGCTACCAGGTAGTCCGGGTAGTTTTCTCATGTCCCAGCCAGACTTCGGCGCTCAGGTTTTGAGTGAAGGCACAGAACGTTTTGGGAAGCTCAAGGAGCACAAGGAGCTCCTGCTTTATGAGCATGGGCTCTGGCTCTTGCTCAGCGGTACCCAGCCAGCTAAGGAAAAGATTGTGCACCGAACCTAGAATGATCGCGATGCTTGCCCGAAACCTCCAGGTGCTAGATCAACTTTCTGCAAAAAAGCATCAGACTTCCTTTGCCGTAGCGACTGCTACCAATCGACCCTTTTGTTGTGAGTCGTAGGCTGCAGAATGGGATAGCAGAACTCCGACGTGACGGAGCTGCCGAGCTGGTTTGGACCAGTGGTTAAGGTGCACGCCCCGACCAAGGTTTGGCAGAGGTCGTGGGCTCGAGCCCCGTGGCATATGTGACGCGCCTGAACAGAGATTAAGTTCTCTTAGGGCGCTATGCGAATGAATTTGCTTTTATACTATATCTGTTACTGCTGTATATGGTGCTAGTTTCCAGCACTCCTAAAAAGCTATACATAGTTGCATTCTTTCTTGACTGACCTTTGGACTCAGCAGTTACTAGTCTGCATTTTTCACCGGAAACAGACCTTTGGCTTTGATTAGGCGGTCGCTTTTCAGGCTGTGCTTACTCATTTCTACCCTTGCAAATTCATCTACAAGCTACAAGATCGTTAGACGAAGTTAGCCATGCGTGTCGCACAGCATCGTAGCCAACAGAGAGAGAGTTAGCCGACTTTGCCTGACAAACTGCCGGCCAGTACATCAGCTGGGTTGTGGTCTTAAAGTGTGCTTAAGTTCATTCGCCAGCGTAACAATCCCTAAGTCCTGCCTTCTTGATTGACTTACAGTAGGATGTTTAATAATAATAATAATAATGCACTTAATAAGGTGCCGTCAGATACCTCAATCTCTTTCTATGCGCTTTACATTCGCTGCAAAGGGAAACGTGATTGAATGGTGAGTTATATATTGTTTGATAAACAACATGAATAACGTGGTTAGGGGTGACATGCATAGGGTCAGCATGCAAATGCGGTTAGTGGCAGCATGCATAGTGTCAGCACACATAAGCACATCAAGGACGAATCACAGCGAACCACTATATGCTGTCCTAAATACGTGTTTTTACAAGTTCTTTTTAAATGTGGTCAAGTCAGGCGATGTTCTGACGCAAGTCTGGAGGGAGTTCCAGGCTTTGGAAGCATACGAACTAATACACGGTCTCCAAAGAATTTGAGGTTTGAACAAGGTATTGGTAAACTGTTGGATTCCGAAAAGCATGTGGCACGCTGCTTAGCCTGGTGGGGGAGTAGATCTGGTAGATAGACTGGAGCCAAAGAATGAAGTGACCTAAAAGTGAGCGACAAAACCTTGAAGTCGATCCGTTGCTTCACTGGTAGCCAGTGCAGGTCGGCGAGAAGTGGTGTGATGTGGTAACTGCGACGCTCTCGACAGACAAGCCTAGGTGCAGAGTTTTGCACCAGCTGTAAACACCTGATTGCACATGCCGGCAGGCCAGTAAGCAGCGAGTTACAGAAATCAAGTCGGAATGTCACAAATGCATGGACCAACTTAGACGTGGTATCCTTATCTAAACAAGCCCGAATTTTAGCAATGTTATGAAGCTGAGAGTAGGCAGATTTGACAGAGGAGCTGATGTGGTCGTCTAACGAGAGGTCACTTTGGAACATGACACCTAGATTTCGAGCTGATTCAACAGGAGATATGCTGCCACAGCCAAGTTTGAGCGTCAGCCTTTCCAATTTCTGAATCACTCTGGGTTTGCCCATAACTAGTGTAGCGCCCTGCTGGCCTTGGCTGAATTTTAGCGCGAACAAGAACTCCTTTGTCTTGGAGCAGTGAGCCAGAGAGGAGCGTCAGTGCGGTTAGAGAGGAAGCGCTAAAGAGCAAGCCAGGAAGCTCTGAGACGAGCGGCGGCGATTCGGCCTTTATAATTGGTCCGATACCCGCGGAAGCTGCTGATAGATGTTGGCTGGCCTGTCCACCCCCGCCTTCCCTCTTTCCATGGAAGAATCGTCTGGAACCCATTCGCCATTCAAGCTGGACAGAGGTGCCCTTCCAGTGGCCTGGGGACGGTATTAATTCCTTACCGTAATGGGCCAAGGTGTCGGGCCCAATACCACTAGGCGCTTGCCCCATTGTTTCAGCTAGGTATTTAAGAGTCGAGCGACGCT
The DNA here is from genome assembly GCA_009760855.2 of Cristatella mucedo. Taxonomy (NCBI): domain Eukaryota; kingdom Metazoa; phylum Bryozoa; class Phylactolaemata; family Cristatellidae; genus Cristatella; species Cristatella mucedo. Next base: position 3,385,452 of record WPIO01000009.1, read on the forward strand.
CGCTCTTGGTCTTACGGTCTTTTGTCTTTGGTCCGGCTTTGACGCCGTCGCACTCGTTTCTCTGAAAGCGAGGGAGGAGGGCGGGTCGTCCGCCGACGATGGACGGAACAGGACAAGACAGCGCTAGGAGGATTCGGTGGACTCCACCGAATACGGTCGTATCGCGCCCGAGCTGGCATTTTGTGTTTCGTTTGTGTTTTTTGTGTGCGCGCCAGCACGTGGTCTCGGCATAGGGTATTGCCGGTGCGAGCTAGGCGTAGTTGGCGTGTGGAGCCCTAGTTCCCCAGTTAGGGTTTAGGCTCCGGGTCGCGCTTCAGTGTGGAGAAGTATTTCCTCCGCAGGAGTGCTTGAGTTGGCGTGTGTGGAGTATTCCTGCCGCACTGGTGGAAACCGAGTTCTAGTTCTCCGGGTAGAGTTTAGGCTCCGGTTCGCGCTTCAGTGTGGAGAAGTATTCCCTCCGCAAGAGTGTTTAAGTTGGCGTGTTTGGGATATTCCCTCGTCACAGGTGAAAACGGATTCCTAGTTCTCCGGTTAGGGTTTAGGGTCCGGGTCGCGCTCAGTGTGGAGAAGTATGCCCTCCGCTAGAGTGTTGGTGTAGTTGAGAACGTGCGAGGAGTGTGGAGATAAAGCTGAACAAGACGCGCAGCGACTTTGTGCGCTTGCGAATAAAGTTCAGTAAAATCCCCAATTTGTGTGTCTCGCTTTCCAATTCACGCCGCGGACTCACGACCCCCTTTAGTAACGGTAAGCAGGTTAGCGCCAATAACGCTCGTTTCGTGGCGGCCAGCTTATTGCACCTAGGCGCGCACCGAACGGCATTAGGCGATAGGCTACGCCGCTAGGTAAGCGGCAGGTCAAGCCTACCCCACCGAACCTTCGGCGTTACACTAGTAAGTTAGTTTTATCATCATTTAGTTTTAGAAAATTTGCTCCCATCCATGTTCGGATGTCATCAATACAAGCAGCAAGTGAGTTGAGAGAATTTGAGGTGCTCGAAGGCTGGGAGGGATTAAAGCAAAGGTACAACTGAGTGTCATCCGCATAGAAGTGAAAGCCTAGATTGTGCTTGGCAATCACATCAGCAAGAGGGAGAGTATAAACCATGAAAAGAACCGGACCTAGCAAGGAGCCCTGAAGTACCCTATATTTCAAAAGTACCTCGGATGATCTTTGTCCATTTACGTCAATACTTATTGTCTCTTGTGGCTCATGTGCATGGCCCTACTCACATCAAGGGTCACACACTCGACCAGGTTTTCTCATACAACTGCACTTTGTCATCTCCACTTATTACCAAATCCTGCTTATCTGACCACATGCAGATCTCATTCATACTACAGAGTGGGCCCACCTCCTCCTCTAAAATAACCTGTAAATCGCGAAACCTCATGACCTTTGACATCGATGCTGTCTGCGCCAGAATATCTGCTTCGCCTCTGCTGCTCAGTCCTCCCTCTGATCTGTCATCATTGGTAGATAGCTACAACACCACAATAGCCGACACGTTCGACGAGTTTGCACCTCTGACTCAGCCCACTGTGCGCCCTCGCCCAGAATAGACGAAGCAGGCGTCCACAACAGTCGGGAGCTTCCGCCGAAAGACGCCAACACACTGGGGAAGAGGTCACGAACACGCTACACGGGGAACGCGGAATATACAAGTCTCAATAACGAGCGAGCTATCCAGCTCCGCTCGGGCCTTGGGTAATCGTTCCCTTGCGTGCGTGGCAGCATCGCCGGAGCACGCCTGCACGAATCCAGGCGCATAACTCTCGGCGAGACCGGTAGCCTCCAACACCTCGACTTACTCGGCCAACGTCTCCTACCCAAGAGCCCCGGTGACCTCACGTCGCCGCACATCCGGCAATCCATAGGTCAGACCCCAGCCTAGCCGGTGACCCTTACATCCGTCCTGTCCCAGCCAACCGAACCTAGCCTGGGTACAATGGCACCGCCTTTGTTAACTTGCAGGCCAAGTGTGGCACGAGCTTTGCCGCGTCGCCGAGCCATACGTCTTCCCACCACGCCACCAGTCTTCAATGTTGCCGGTGTCACCTCGCACGTTGCCCGTGAGGCAGATGCCTCGAGTCTCGGCTCCTGTACGGCTGCCTCTAGCCGCTCCGTCGGCATTTCCTGCGCCAGTGCCTTCGGTCGCTCGGCGTGCGTGCGCCTGTCGCGTCTCCTCGACGGGCGTCTCGCTCGCGCCTTCTGTTGGCCCCATCGCGCGTCTCCGCCACCAGCAGTTCGGAGACAGAGGCGACCGCACACTGTGCGCTACCATCTGTCGCTGCCTCGGTCCTCGGTCTTCGCCTCCGACCGTTCTCCAAGCATCTCGTGTGCCTTCTCGGCGCGAGCGTCTCTCCCTCCTCCTTAGCGGGCGCTTCTTAGCGGGCGCTTCGCGCACTTCCGCCGGCGCTAATACTTCGTCCATCACAGTATAATCTCAAAATAGCCACACAAAAGATTGGCGTGCGTCCGGCGCACTAATACGGTGCGACCGTCCAATGCGCGCCCCGCCCCCCCCCCACGAGGATGCGATCGCGGGTGAGCTTTAGAAGCGCTGCCTTGTCGCGTTCTACCGTACGTTACTGCTAATGGAGGATGAATTTTACGGTGTGTGCGCGACTTTCATATTTCTGTCCTTCGCGGTGGGCGAGTGGCTGAATGCGCGCTCGAGGCGACTGCCGCACTATTGGGCGCGGCGCCTATCCAGTGTCCAGCTTTGTTGCCGTCAGGTCAAGGGCACGGCACGCCTCTTCCGCCACCGCCAGCAAAGCGCCCTGCTAGGCGCGGCCTGCAGATTTCGGCTCTCGCAGCAGTGCATGTCATTGCCGCCTGCGCGAGACGGGCGGGCTCATTGCGTACTATTTGGACTCGGATTATGGTGGAAGCGTGGCGCGTGTTTTGTTGTTAGCGTCAGCCTCGTCAGGAGGCGCTGAGCGCCCGACAATACTTGCCTCCGCTCAGAGCGACGCAGAAGCTGCTGCTGCTGCTGCCCAGCTGGCGGCACTCAAGCCTTGCCTGCCAGCTAGCCGTAGTGAGCAGCTCAAGCTGTGCGAGTCTGATTTACGCTCAGCTGCCACCGGAAGTATTTGTCAATGCAACACCTTATGTCTGCCAACGTTTCAAGGAGCCTGCGAAGCGAGCTCGGCGTTTCGCACAACTATTTCCGGCATGGGCCGTGCCTCCAGGGACCCTTCATCTGAGTGGCTATCAGCCCGCGCCCATTAACTCTCTCGTAGCTTCCTCGAGAGTAGCCCCAGTGGCTCTGTAATGGATTCTCGCCGGCGAGGAGTGCAGCCAGAGCCCACCAAGTCTCGCCTTTTGAAACCAGTCTGCCCTCTTAACTACAAAAGGGCTCTCTGAGCAGCAGCAGCAGCAGCAATGCTCTTGACGCGGCTATCAAGTGCAACTTCTATGGTCACGCATTTAGTCAGTATCGTTGGGCGTCCTAATAGATGTCCTACAAGAGAGCCCCGTGGGCTTCAGCAGCTCTTGACTGAAGAAAATTTAATTAACAACCTATCAAGACCCAAACGGGCGCTCATCTCACAATAGTTCTGTTCTATAAGGTGATTTTGGCAGTATGAGGACAGCATTTGAGCTTGGAAGCTCTGCTCCTCTGGATACAGCAAAGCGCTCAGTTCAAATGTAAAGTGCCTAGGCAGAGATTAAGTTCTCCGAGGGCGCTATAACAAATGTATTATAATTATTGCATTATTATTGTCATTAGCCGTTGGAAGCGGGAAGTTGCTCTTCCGGTTTCAAAGAACTTTGGTCGTTCACGTTCAGAGCCTGAACTTACCATGTACGCAGGAGCCCGTGACTCTGGAGCATACAGATATTCCCCACTAAAGTTAATAAGGGTATATTTTACCGGCCTGCTGGTTTTTAGCACCCCACTGCATAATAAGCAATCGTGCAAGCTGCTGGTGGACCACTTTGTTGTGTGGGAGATCATCTCGCTCTAGGGTGCAGGTCCGTAGGGCCACCCCACAGCCTCACTCTTTTCGATTCAAGTGGGGTCCTTCGGGCGTGACCAACTTTTTCTCTTTGCAGCAAATGTAAAGCGCCTAGAAAGAGATTGAGTTCTGTGAGGGTGCTTTATCAAGTGCATTATTATTATTTTTATTAACTCGGTTCAATATGGTGCCGCTCTGCAATAGGCGTGTGCAATTCTCCACGCGAGCAGAGGATAATATTTGTGAAGGGCACGCTCAAATCCCCGAAAACACTGACGATCTGCTAGCAGTGACATCAGCAACATTCTACCAGAAATGGGCCGTGGCCCTGAAGTACGTCCTGCGAGAATTTGTTCTCCCCAAGGGCACCTGCAGCCAGTCGTGCCGTGCCAGGCGATCTCTCGATCCAGGAAAGACCGGCCATGGTTTGTAGTGCTGCTGTTATCATCTTCATCGAAAGTCAGCTCTACATTGTGCTCTGTACGCTATATTTAATAATGATAATAGTACATTTGGTATATCACCCCAAGATAATTCAATCTCTTTCTAGGAACTTGACATATTGTGTACTTTATCGGCTTGGCCGATGGACACGTTTATACACTGCTACTGTATCAAACTATAGGTCCCTCGGGGTTCAAAGTCGTTTGAACATTTGAATCCTATCGTTCAGTGTTTCTAAAGGGAAAAAACAAAATACTTGCCCTCTACCTATTAAAAGAAGGAATATAATACATGCATAATTTCGCAAGCACTATGAAAGCGCCGCAATTGACCAATGACTAGGCTACGTGCCAGCACTAGCGGTCGCCCGTCAGTGAGTTCAGCCAAAATAATAAAAATAATAATAATAATGCACTTGATAAAGCGCCCTCGGAGAACTCAATCTCTTCCTAGGCGCTTTACATTTGATGCAAAGGGAAACGCGATTGAATCGTGAGTAATATCATGCTTGATAAACAATATGGACAACGTGGTTAGGGGTGACATGCATGGGGTCAGCATGCAAATGTGGTTAGTGGCAGCATGCGCAAGGTCAGCACGCATAAGCACATGAAGGACGAATCACAGGGACCCACTAAATGCTGTCCTAAATAGGTGTGTTTTTAAGTTCTTTTTAAATGTGGTTCAAGTCAGGGGATGTTCTGACGCAAGTCGGGAGGGAGTTCCAGGCTTTGGGAGCATACGAACTAAATGCGCGGTCTCCAAAGGATTTGAGGTTTGTACGAGGTATTTGTTAACTGATGGATTCCTAAAAGCGAGTGGTACGATGCTTGACCTGGTGGGGGAGTAGATCTGATAAATAGGCTAGAGCCAAAGAATGAAGGGACCTAAAAGTGAGCGACAAAACTTTGAAGTCGATCCGTCGCTTGACTGGTAGCGAGTGCATTTATTGCAACTTTTAACTACAGATGCAGTCTAGGCCAATTCCACGAGGAGCTTTTGCAGCATTATCTACAAATCATATTCCGACTACAGTTTTACAAATGGCGGCAATAACTATGTGACTGTCCTGTAATTGGTGATTGGAGCTATTTTAATGACTATTCTTTTGGTATCACTGAAATCGCTTGCCAAGTTTATGTAACAGCAAAGAATCGTGATTATGCAAATTATTATATAAGATTTCAGAAGAAAGTTATAAAATAAATCCCATTTTGTTTCAAAACATATTTTAATTGTATGGTTTCTTAGTGCTCGCGTAAGCCTTATCAGCAGTAATCGCCGTTGACAGGACGTCGTATACGACTCACTTGTAATTACCTTTCACTTGCGAGTAACTATCGCAACCCAATACGTACGTACATAAAATCATTTAGAGGTTAATTGGTGAAGTTGTATAGCCACCGTGTATCTGGCAGACCTCCAAAAATTTGATTTAGATCAGTTAAATGCCTTTTTAACTAACTTTAAATAAGTTGAAGAACGCGACGCCGTTTAATAAACTCAAATGCCTACCAAATATAGCCATTTATGGTGACTGCCCCTTCCAATGTTAGGGGCAAACAAGATTAAACAGTATACCCGTTCGTCGCACCGCTTACCCAGTCTATGTAGATGATAATTATGAGCTTGGACCTGCGGATAGTTTGGACTATACCTACTGCTTCCATATATTCCTTTCAAGCATTTGCAAAATATGCAGAACAGATGAACTAGTTTCATTGCCGCACTCTGTAAATTCTTCTCCACTGTTATTTTTTACCTCTTCCCATAAGGCAACCAAGTGACACTTTTATCGTGCTGCCCGGATGCTGCAAAACTTAAAATACTGCCACAATAAATTATTCTATTTTTTTCTTGTGCTAGGCGTCTGAAATAATGGATACTGTAAATGAGGCGCCGGAATGAGTGTTTCAAACATGTAAAATCTATACAGGAAAATATAAGTTTTCTCACGGACCTGAGAAATGTAATAGTATTACATTTTTATTATTTTTTACCTCGTCCAATAAAACGGTAAAGGTGTAATATTTCAAGATATTCAAATGGCCACGCTTAAAAATTGTCAGAGGAAATAATTTTAGTTATTCTAAATAACTGCTCCGCAATAGGAAGCCTCGGTGAGGGACCGCAAATTAGGTCCTTAGCCAGAACGAAGTTTGTAGGAAAACAATGTTTTTGCCTTAAGCGTGTGTCGTAATATTTAGACCGCATGGCCGAACTTCCTCAGGCTAGGCAAGCATCCCAAAACTGCTCCACATGAGTATTTAGAACAGCTTGGCTTGCCGTGCATAAAATGCATTCGAGATTGCATCATGACGGCATCCGAACACAAAAGCGCATGCCGTCGATCTGCTGTCAGATATTATATATATATATATATATATATATATATATATATTTATATCTTAGGTTGAAAGTAGGAAGGATAGATTGCGGAGCTGTTTTTGCCTAGAAAAACAATCTCATTTTAGAACAGGACACCCAGATTTCGTGCACATGCTACAGAAGATATGCTCACCGTGCCCATTTTGACAGATACATTTTTTAATTCTTTAGTAACACAAGAATTGTCAGCAACAAGTAAGCTAGTCTTACCTTCATTAAATTTGAGAACGTGTTTCGCCATCCACGTGCGAATACAATCAGGACATGCGGCAAGGGAGTTAACCCTAAAGCCTGAAGCCTAAAGCCTAAAGCCTAGACCCCAAACCCCGATTGTCCCAGCCAAATTTTCCTTCGACAAATTGTCCGGATTTGTCGTTTCGCATTGTCCGCGCCCAATTATCGGCGCCCAATTACCTGGTCGCCCGCTGGCCCTGCCCCTCGCTCCGCCGCTGCTGCCCGCGGTAGTTCCATAATCTTCTCACGCCGCGAGAGTCACATTTTGAGCCTGCGCAACGCAATCGGTTTCTGAGAATCCCGCTAATCCGGCCTTCCCTATATTGTGCGTTAACGAATGAGCACGTTTTGACTTTTAATGCCATCACCACGAAGTAGCCGCAGCACTGGCGAATTGTAAACTGAACATATAGATTAAACACATAATACTAAAAATTATCATAATAATGCACTTGATAAAGCGCCCTCAGAGAACTTAATCTCTTTCTAGGCGCTTTACATTTGCTGCAAAGTAAAATGCAATTGAATGGTAAGTAAAATCATGCTTGAAAAACAAACAAATGAATAATATGGTTATGGGTGACATGCACAGGGTCAGCATGCAAATTTGGTTAGTGGCAGCATGCACAGTTTCAGCACGCATAAGCACATGAAGGACGAATCACTGGGAACCACTAAATGCTGTCCTAAATAGGAGTGTTTTTAAGATCCCTAGCTCGTTGCCTATATATTGCCTTTCAGAGTCATTTTATAATGGTACATCAACAGATAACGATATAAAATAAGATCTCCCATGTCAGTAAATAACTGCAGGAGGCACAGAAATTTATTTTGGCTAAACCAGCCTAGTCGGGTCGGCGAGGTGTCTATTGGCTAGACATAATTAAGAATGTTTTGCAAAAAAGATTTGCTCCGCTACTGGGCGGAATCTCGGCGAACTCTCGTATCGAGCCCATGCTTACGACTCGGAGAGCCTATTTTTTACGTTAGCACCGGGGTCCGTTCGGTCGCTTTCCGCAGAACGTCGGAGCGCATGACCTCGCTCGCCTTTGTGTGCTGGTTCATACGCACTTTGCCGCATTGCATTTTCTGATTGCGAGTAATATTGCTTACTCGTGAGCGGAGCCTCTCGATGGTTAAGTTGTATGCCGACAGGCGACGAAGCGAAGCAACAAGGCGTTTTCGGGTATCCAAGAAATTCGCGATCGACGCCTTTGTTATTACCCGTTACTACGTCGGCTCCTAAAAAGAAACACGCTCGAATGCAAGGACGCTTTGTAAAACAGCTTGTCAAGCATTCAATCGTCAGAGTAAGGAGCGTTTCTGCTGCCGTACATTGGCCATCGCAACACTTCGTTCGACTGACTACCGTGGCAACGCTCGGCGCTAGTCGGGCGATTCGGAGTCGTTCGTACGGCGCTTTGACTTTTCGGCCAGCTTCGGGATGGCGGGAAATAGCGCCTGCACCAGCCCACTCCGCAAGCCGCCGCCGATCCGTTCTAGGTCGTGCTCGAGCTTGCCGCCGCCGAAGCGCCCGAGAGTCGGCGGTGCCTCAGTTCCCCTACATCCAGCATCCGCGCCGCCGCACATCGCGTGCATCGCTGCAGAGCTGCGGATCAGTCGTGGCGACGATCGCCGATACGCCGCTCGGCGGCCGCGCGTCCCGCCGAGTCGAGTCCCAAGTGGGCGCGTTGCCCGCAAGCACGGCCGGCTCGAGCGTGCTTGCGGGCAACGCGGCGTAGCGACGCGCACCTGGCGGCGGTCGAGCGCGCCTCGCGGCAGAAGCGTCTCAAAAGCGACGCATCTGGGTTCGCTGAGCATTGGCTTTCGCTCACTGGCCGTCCGCCAGCCCGCCCGAATTCGCCAGCGGATTGAATGCCTCGAGCTGGTCGCGCACTGGTCGAGCAGAGTGTTTCTGACGTGTCCTGGGTTGAAACTATCGTTCAGCAACGTGCGTCCTGCTCGCTCGCGAGTAGGCCGCCAAAGGCACGGCCACTGGGGTCGATTGCTGTACCGCCGCCGATACCGTCCGCGAGCTGCGGCGGCGGCGGCGGCGGCGGTGCGTTTTATCTGGAGGCTCCTCTCCCGTCCAAAGACGTCTTCGACCCGCAGGTAACGCCTCGTAGAGCGATTGCAGCTGTAAAGAGCGGAACCGCTCGGCACTAGTGACAGAGCGACAGCGGAAGCTCCTTACGTCACTCGTGCACTTAGTCAAAAGGACACGCTGTGCTCTCTCGGTCGGAAAAATAGGTAATAGCTCACACCGCAGGTGATGACGAACGGCAATCAGGATGAGGAAGCTGCGAGTAGAAGCTCTTTGCACGAACGAAAATCTACTGACGACTTCCAGGACGAGACTACCAGTCCAATGTCGAGCGACTACTTAGGACACATTTTGCAGCAAGCTCTTGCTGCAGCGTATTTCAAGTGCGCAGACAGAGATCTAGTTTTCCTTGGTGCTATAAAAACTTCCTATTATTGCTAAAATGATTTCGGACCGTTTGAGACACTCTGTCGGACCGACTTCTCGCGAAGTCGGTCCGATAACAGCGCACCACTTGATTTTTTGCCGCGACGATCGCGTTTCTGTCGAGATACGGTGAAAGCCACAGCTGGGAACGGGTATGTTTGTAGCCAGCAAGCGACGCGCGTCTGCATGTGGCAGAAGAAACTCAAGGCGCTCTGCAGCGAGTGACGGCAACGCTGGTGCGCGAGCGCCTAGCGTCGCGTTTGCACTGTCTGGCTGAGAGCGGGGTTTCGCTCTGTCACACCCCTCTCCTACTAAACAATGGAGTGCATCGGTTAAAATAGTCCGCCGGGGATTTGTGCGCAGCCGCTGGTTCAAGGGCACCGCGACAGGACAGCGCCGCGAGCTTTCAGACTGTCCACGCAGCGGCTTGATTGCCGAGGATTTCGGGTATTTAAACGTTGCAACTCGTAGCCCAACTGGAGGTTTGCGACATTCAGCTGTTCGTTCCAAGAATGCTCTCTCGTGCCTTCAAACTCACCAATGGCTCGATTTCTCCTTCCTACTGTCACTAACAGGCCCGCTTATTTCGGCCTGCATAGGCATCAAGTGCCACATACTTAAGACGTCACCGATTGACGACGCCGCAATAGGGCGGCTGCAGGCCTTGAATGAAATGAGCTCAAGCAATAAAGCGGTGCAGCGGACTCTCAAGATCCGCTGAGCAGTGAGATTAGCTATAATGTATGGAAGCAGCAAGCACGCCGCAGCGTGCCTAGCGAGCACGCCCGCTGAGCCGCCACCGCTGAGGAACCGCGACCTGGTTGGATGGCTGTCGCCTGGAGGCGTTGGCTCATAAGCGCGCGCGCGCGAGCTGCCTCGGTTGCCGGTGGCCACAATGAGCGCCGTCGTAACTACGGAAATTGTGCGCCGGAAGCTCACACTGACATTTTTAGCAGGCCCTTGGTTCGAAAGTACGAGCGAACCACTCCTAAAAAGGTCATCTGTCAACCAAGAATTCAAATTAATGTGCTGGCCTAGCCAATCGCTTCTCCCGAACCGCGAACGGTACGTTTATCAGATATTGGAGCGCGGTCTTAGGAGAAGTTCTGCCCCTGCTGCGAAACCAAAAAGCGCTTAGCTGATTCAGCAGCCTCTTTCATGGAGCGGTAGAAGAGCGCTAAATTCTATCGCCAGCGCTTCCAGTGGGCAATACAGGATCGCCTACTGCAGGACTCGAACCCACGACCTAGACGAAGAGCGTGCAGAGCGAGCACCTTACCTCGTTTACCAGCATTTAGTGGATCTCTGTGATTCGTCCTCTATGTGCCTGTGCGTAATGGCACTGTGCACGCTGCCACTAACCACACTTGCATGCTGACCCTGTGCATGTCACCCCCTAACCATGTTATTCTTGCTGTCTATTGAGCATGCTATTACTAACCATTCGATCGTGTTTCCTTTGCAGCAAATTTAAAGCGCCTTGAGAGAGATTGAGTTCTCTGAAGGTGCTTTATCAAGTGTGCTATTACCTCTCGTTAGACGACCACATCAGCTCCACAGTCAAATCAGCCTATTTTCAGCTTCATAACATTGCTAAAATTAGGGCTTGTTTAGATAAGGATACCACGTCCAAGTTGGTCCATGCATTCGTGACATCTCGCCTCGACTTCTGCAACTCACTGCTTACTGGTCTACCAGCATGTGCGATCAGGCGATTGCAGCTGGTGCAAAACTCTGCAGCTAGGCTTGTCTGTCGTGAGCGTCGCAGTTGCCACATTACTCCACTTCTCGCCGACCTGCACTGGTTACCAGTCAAGCAACGCATTGACTTCAAGGTTTTGTCGCTCACTTTTAGGTCTCTTCATTCTATGGCTCCAGCCTATCTTTCAGAGATACTACCCCATCAGGCAAAGCATCGTACCACTCGCTTTTCGGAATCCAACAGTCTAGAAATACCTCGTACACACCTTAAATCCTTTGGAGACCGTGCATTTAGCTCGTATGCTCCCACAGCCTGGAACTCCCTCCCGACCTGCATCAGAACATCCCCTGACCTGACCACATTTAAAAGTAACTTAAAAACATACCTATTTAGGACAGCATTTAGTGGGTCCTTGTGATTCGTCCTCGATGTGCTTATGCGTGCTGACACTGTTCATGCTGCCACTAACCACATTTGCATGCTGACCCAGTGCATGTAACCCCTAACCATGTTATTCATTTTGTTTGTTTTTCAAGCATGATTTTACTTACTATTCTATTGCGTATCACTTTGCAGCAAATGTAAAGCGCCTAGAAAGAGATTAAGTTCTCTGAGGGCGCTTTATCAAGTGCAATATTATTATTATTATTACTGTTACTATGCGCTATACCAAATGCGTTATTATGATTATGATTATTATTAAATATGGTCAGAAACGAGCGACAAAATTCCTATTTTGCATAACTGCTTTCATATTACGCCGACTTCCAGCTACGTACTTAAGGTTGATGGACAAACAGTATTTAATGTTGGAAATCAAAAGCAGCTGTGCTTAGAAGCATTACCGTATGCCAAGTGCGGAATAATTATAAGCGGACCAAGAAATCGCCAAACTTAAGTGAACTCCATTGTAAATAAATGGTGCAAATGTGGTGCTTTGCTGTGTTTTGTTTTGGCCTGATAGGTTACGGCCGAAAACAGTTAATAGTACTTTCTTTGTTCGAAACGCAAAAGTTGCGTCGGCCGGGAATCGAACCCGGGCCGCCCGCGTGGCAGGCGAGCATTCTACCACTGAACCACCGACGCTGCATGACTCATTTGTTGTATTAAGTGTTATTGGATCAGACATTTGGGTAGGTGGATGTTAATCAACTGCCTGTAATTTGTGCTTATCCAGGCGTGTCCGATTGTGACTCGAGTTGGATGCCCCTGGTTGTGTCGTTGTCATGCCTGATTGCTGACAGCTTGCTGCCTCGCAATGTCTGCTAGTTACATTGGGAATCTCAAAGGCTAACGGGGTAATTTGCTATTTCTTCTCCAACGATCTCAATGGTTTTGAAGAAAATTTGAAAATCTATTAAAGTTGGTATTATACCAAGATACGCCAAGTTATGTTGGAGCGGCTATACTTGGAGAGAATAATGATAGTAACACACTTGATGAAGCGCCTTCAGAGACCTCAAATCTCTCTCGCTAGGCGCTTTACATTTGCTGCGAAGGAAACACGATCGAATGGTCAGCGGTAGCATGCTCAATAAACAGCAAGAATAACATGGTTAGGGGCTGACATGCACAGGGTCAGCATGCAAGTGTGGTTAGTGGCAGCACGCGCAGTGTCAGCACGTTCTTGTTTTCCAATCGCCAGCCTTACGCGAGAAGTTGAAGGACTGCAAGAAGGACTGCAGCGGCAGCGGCGGAGCGGCCTTGTCGGCTGGCGGCGGGAGCCTTTCGGTAGGCCATGCCGTCGCCCGCGGCGACAGTAACCGCACGCCGAGCAGACCGCCGCCACCACCGCAGCCGACTCGCCTCCGCTGCAGCTCGGCCGCTGGCAGCGTGCGGACGCGCCGGCGGCTAGCTGGGTACGCGGCGCTAGGTCTTGCGGCGACGGGGTGCGTAGCGGCCCGCGAGGGGCACTCGAAAATGACCCATCCGATAAGAGCGCGCCCTCGCGCGTGCGCTCCCACGCTCTCATCGGTTGCTAAACCGGAGACGCACTGGCCACCTGTTGAGACAGCTGCAGCTGACACCCGCGGCGGCGGCGGCGGCCTACGGCAGCGGTGGCGGCGGCTGCTGACGGCGGGGTGCTGAGGTCGGAGCAGGTCGACATGGCGTCCGCAGAGTCGCTCGGCGCTCTGGCGGACGCGGTCGTGCTGAACGTGGGCGGCGTAAGGTTCGAGACCACCGCGAAAACGCTGCTCGCCGTGCCCGGCAGCCGCCTGGCGACTCTGGTCAAGTGCGGGACAGAGCACGCCAGCTATCGTCGACAGCAGGGCGACTACTTCTTCGACCGCCATCCGGGAGCGTTCGAGATGGTGCTGCAGTTCCACCGCACTGGCCTGCTGCACGTGGGCGGAGGATTGTGCGGCAACCTGCTGAAGCAGGTGGGCGGCGGCGCGCGATAGCCCAAGCGCAGCGGCGGAGGGCGGGCGGCGGAGGACGCGCTGCTACAGCGGCGCGGCCGAGCTCCGCCGACGAGCGCGACGGTCTGCGGATGAGCTACTGCGCCGGTCGCGTGCGCGCGCGCGCGGCGCCGCGCGCCACTGGGTCCGGCTGGAGCCTGCGCCGCCGCGAAGCTCTCTCGCGTCTTTCCCGCGCTTTGACGCGCAGGACGAGATTGGCGTCCTGCTTAGGCCCGCGGCTAAAGTGATCGCCTTCAAGCGACCAGTGTCGCGGCTCGTGCAGTGCAATTTATGCAAAGCAGCGCCAGGATGGGTTCTCTTGCACGAATGAAGCGCTTTATCTTTTGCAAACTTCATTACATCAGACGCGCCGCCAATAACTTTCTATCGCCCTCGCCCTCGTCAAGGAGCCTGCTTCTATTCGGCTTTGCCGCGCGGGGTTGGACAGGCTGGCCGTACGCTTTGAGATCTCCTACTCTTCTTCCGAAGTGTCCAGCGCGGCCGCCGAAGGGTGGCCTGGAGCGACCGGCTCTCCGGTTATTTCTGAGGACCGCATAATTCAGTTACCGCTGTCGCGAAAAAAATGAACAGTGACGCGTTCACAAGTGACCTCTCCTTCCGCCCCATTGAAATTGCGCCTTTTTCGTTCCCGTTTGCTTTCCGTGCGAATGTCCGCGTGATTCAACGTGTGAGACTTTCCATGGTTTCTGCTAGCCTGTGACCCTAACTGACTTACTCTCTGTGTGTGCTTTTCCACGCTTGTCTAAGTATGACACTGTAGATGTCACTAAACTTGGGGTTATTGCTTCTCTTGCAGCGAGTTTTAATGCTCCGGACTAGAGATTTAGTTCCCCCAGTACACTATAAAAACGACCTATAATGATAATATTAGTGGAAGCTGATTTAACGGCCTCTTTTTTATAGCGACAGAAAAGCCTTTACGCCTATCGCCACCGCTTGCAGTGGCGACACAGGATCACCTACCAAAGGATTCGAACCCGGGACCTCGTGATCGAGGTCGTGAATTACCTTATCCAGTGAGCCACCACGGCTCACCAAGACCAGCTGGATGTTCTTCTTACCATTGTAATTAAAGAAAGTGTGAAGGATAAAACTAATGCAAAAAATGACTAGTATATAAGGAGTGACTACTAATTACAAGCAAAGAAGGCGTAGGACGAGAAGCAAAAGCTTGAGGCAATGCCTTCCAAGCTCTTGCCAGCTGCGCCATTTTGTAAGGGTTGGCCATGTTGACCGCTAGTTTTTCAGGTTTTTGTCGGCGTTCGCTCGGTGCTAACTTTAACTGATTATTCTCATTTTTGACGCTACTATAAAAGTTACGCCCGCTCGCTTCTCGCTGTCAAAATGCACTCGCGCGACAGGTTGCTCTGCGGCGAGCTGAAAGCGACGCTCGCGAGCGAGCGCTCTGCGACGTCAGATTCTCTCTCTCTCCGTCGCGCGCGCGCGCGCAGGAGCTCAAATACTGGTCGATCGATGACGCCTTGGTGGAGCAGTGCTGCTGGGATCGCTATAGCCAGAATGTCGACAAGTCTGCCGAGTTTGATCGAATAGAGAAGCATTTCAATGGCAACCGCTGGTCCATGGATAACGTCGACGCTGGCGGCAGCGACGACGAGCGCTTGCCGCAGACCGAACTCAGTCGCTGCAGACGTCTTGCCACGAACGCGTGGCTCGCTCTGCACGCACCCTCGTCCTCAAAGACAGCCAAGGTACGGGCGTGCGGGATCGCGGCGCTAACGCGCATGTGCAGCCGCAGGCGGTTGCATGGTGGCTCGCGTGGGCGGTGAATAGGACCCAGGTCGATCGACCCACCTCGCTCCGCGCGTCTAAACATCCGGATAACCGAAAATAAATGAATCGCTGAGAAATTTTATCCGCGACGCTAACGGTTGTCAAATACGACCAAAGAAACGTAAAACTCTCAGCTAAAGTTTAAGTAGTGTATAACTTACGGCGTATGACGTCGCGGGCGTCGGCACTTCCGGTAGACACTCGCTGAGAGCGCTAGTGCCGAATCGGTAACTGGGGGGAGAGAGAGAGAGAGAGAGAGAGAGAGAGAGAGAGAGAGAGAGAGAGAGAGAGAGAGAGAGAGAGAGAGAGAGAGAGAGAGAGGCAGACAGAGACAGAGACAGACAGATAGAGACAGACCGACAGACAGAGATTAACAGACAGACATGGGATGTATTTAAAAATATTTTACTTTTAAAATCAGCTCTATAGTTTGGTTAAGGGGCATGATCTATGGATACTAACCACGGTACTTCACAAGTGTTCCTAGCATTCAGAAGCTTCACGTTTCACGTTACTCCACGCTTGCCTCCCTTGAAATGTGGCCATGATAACCAATAGCTTGCCGTTAAGCTGCACAGGCTCCTCGCTAAGAGGTTACAATGACGCCATCCCATTGACGACTGACAGTTTTCATGAGGGTTTAAAGGGAATGCTGTAAGCGATGCCACTCACTAACAGTTAATATTTCTTCATATCGCAGCAAAGATAAGAAAGTAAGAGAGCAGCGTTTACACTACTTGTGGAGCAGAATAACCCAGCTGTTTCTAGTAAGCTGGATGCATTTGAAGAAGTCGCATGTTCTGTAGGCTTTTGCTAAGCCATGATGGCAGAGAAAACGGCTTGCATGACGTGCGGCGTGGCACTCACCGGTGACTCGACGTCATGCCCACTCTGACTATAATTTCAGTCTCTGCCCCCCGAAAAGTTCCTGGCTTTGAGTCCGGTGTGGCACTCGTTGCGCTCGAGGCCCTAATGGCGGCGCTTCCTGCGGTTTGGTCTATGCATACCCCCAGCCTGCGACAGTACCGCGCCTAAATGTCGTCATCTGCCAGCACTAGGCTGGGTGGCCCTGCCGACCACCGGCTAGCCAATCGGAGCACAGCTAGGCGTTAGCAACAACGCTAGCGGATCGGAGCGCAGCGTTCCGGTACCGCAGACGACAGAAGCGGACGAACGTCTGCTGGAGGGCAGTGACGCTTCCGCCGGCTCGGTGCGTGGTAGAATAAACTGGTGGTGTTGCTCGTCGGCTGGTGTTTTGTGCAATGCGCGACGGCAATCAAACTACAAGCTATGTCGGCAGTAATGGAGAACGTAAAGTTCAACCACATCGTCACTCAATTCGACGGCAGCGGAGACTTTGCGGGCTGGGTTGAAAAGTTTGATCTGGTGGCAGAGATTCGAGGTATTATCGCTGCCGACCGCCACAAATTGCTGCCCCTTTTTCTAACCGGCGGAGCGTTCGCCGTGTACCAAAGCATCGATGGACAGGCGAAGAAAGACTATACCATCGTAAAAGAGGCTCTTCTGGCTGCATTTTCGGCGGATAAATTTAAAGCTTATGAGGAGCTCACGACACGGCGGCTTCAAGCTGGGGAACCAGTGGACGTATACGCATCAATTTTGGCCCGGCTGGCCGGATTGGTGAGTGCGGGTGCGAAGGATGACGTGACAAAATGCGCTTTCGTCACCGAGCTTCGAGAGGACATTCGAAAGCAGCTACGCGCGGCGTGTGCGCTCGACAAGATGGCGATTTCTGAGGTTGTTGAGAAGGCTCGAGCGCTTATGAGTTGCCAGGAGCCGAGCTATGCGGCCGCTGCTGAGGCACTAGGAGCTAGAGGCTCTCGCCCGACTCTACGGAAGCGTTTTTGTTTCTTCTGCAAAATGGAAGGGCGCAGAAGTCGCGACTGCCGTTCGTCGCAAAGGCAGCGAAGGCTGTGCTTTGTATGCGGCGACGACTCACACCTAGCAGCGATATGTCCGGAGCGTGCGCAGCCAAAAAACGAGTAAGGGGAAGCGCATGTTGTAGCGCCAGCGCATTCCCCTGCTTGTCAACTCGACTGCCAACAATAAATGTTCTCAACGGTGGTCGCATTATGAAGGCGCTCCTTGATACTGGCTGCTCTCGGTCAATCGTGACTAAATCTTCCGTACTGCGTGCCACCTCGGCGCAGTCTTATCCGGTTAACGAGCCAGTAATTACGTTCAATGGAGCAGTCGCTCGTTGCCGGTCGGCGTGTCGCATGACATGCTCTGTGCAGGGCATCGCAATAGAGCTGGACTGCCTCGTATCCGAGATCGTACCGGGGTATGATATGCTCCTTGGCATGGATGCTGTGCGACAGCTGGGAGGCGTGGCGATAGACCCTGAAGGCGGTGTAGTAACCTTCAATGGGCGGGACAGTGCAATCGGGGCACTGTCGAGCGACGTCAGTGTTTCCGACAGAGACTTTTCGGCGGTGTACCGTGACGGAAAATGGGTCATAGAGTGGCATTGGGCCGACGGCGTGACTTCTCCCACCTTGGTAAACCGCGTCGAGGCTTACCGCGTGCCCACCGACTTGCAGGCCAACTACGATAAGGAGATCCAAGAGTGGATCCAACTCGGCTGGCTGAAGCCCTACGAAGGGGAGTGTGAAGGCCTCGTGCCGCTAATGGCAGTTTTCCAGAGTCATAAAGACAAAGTGCGGCCCGTTTTAGACTACCGCGAGCTGAACCAATACGTTTCCAGCCACACTGCCAACGGTGACGTTTGCAGCGAGAAACTTCGGGCATGGCGCCGCATGGGAAGTAACGTCAGTATTATCGACCTTCGCAAAGCGTATTTACAGCTTCATGTCGACCCTTCCCTGTGGAGATACCAGGTTGTCGCCTACCAGGGGAGGCGGTACTGCTTTACGCGGCTAGGCTTCGGATTAAATGTAGCGCCTAAGATAATGACCGCGGTGTTAAATAATGTGCTTTCTATGGACCCACGGGTGCGCGAAGGCACTGACTCATACGTGGACGATATAATCGCCAGCAATGACATTGTCGCGAATGAGCGAGTTATCTCTCTCCTACGACAGTTCGGGCTCGAAGCTAAACCCCCGGAAAAGTTGGTCGGAGGTCGCGTACTAGGGCTTCGCATCACTGACTATGAAGGAAAGCTTAAGTGGGGAAGAGATAACGATATCGAACCGCTACCCCAGTGCGCGACTCGCAGGCAGCTTTTCTCGTGGTTTGGACGGTTAACGGGCCATTTTCCCGTTGCCGGATGGCTCCGACCAGCCTGCAGCTACGTAAAGAGAGCCACAAAAGACCTGTCGTGGGATGCCGAGGTTACGGAGGACGTCCTTCGGATGGCACAGGAGATCAGCCGACGCGTGATAAAAGAGGATCAAGTTTCCGGAGTGTGGAGTGTGCCGTCGTCACCCAACGGACAGGTATGGTGTGACGCAAGCAGCTTAGCGATAGGCGCCTGCTTGCGAATTGGAGGGCAGACTGTCGAGGATGACTCTTGGCTTAGAAAGCCAGATGACATAGTGCATATCAATCTGGTCGAGCTAGAGGCTGTCATAAAGGGCCTAAACTTAGTCCTGGCCTGAGGCCTGCGAGAGATCGAATTTTTTACTGACTCGGCCACTGTGCATTCGTGGCTTCGATCGCTTATCGAAGGCGATAAGCCTATCCGTACGAGAGGTCTAGGCGAGGCATTGGCTCGACGGCGGACAGCAATAATACGCGACACGATTAAGGAGTACGACCTTCGGGTGAGAATACTGCGGGTGTGTTCGGCCGACAACAAAGCAGACCACTTAACGCGAGTACCGCAGCCGTGGCTTAAGTCAATATCGATTCTTGCAGCTGCTACTCCAGCACAAGAAGTAGACCTGCGAGCGTTCCACGATTTGCATCACCTAGGGGTTGACCGTACGTTGTACATAGCCAGGCTTTGCTTCCCCGGCATTTCCGTAACGCGGGAGATAGTGGAACGCGTTGTTAAATCGTGCATGCGTTGCCGGTCTGTGGATAAAGCGTCAGTGTCTTGGAGCCACGGACATTTGGACGTAGATTCCAACTGGCGCCGCCTGGCTATGGATGTTACTTTCTTCAACAGGGTCAAGTATCTGACACTTGTTCGATAGCGGCCCCAGCAGGTTTGCCATCTGGTGGCGTATACCCGACGAGAGCGAGACCTCGGTGGTCCGACACTTGGATGAAATATTCAGAGGGCCTGGGGCCCGCCGTGGCAGCTCTCAATGGACAATTCCGGCACTTTCCGATCGAACGCTGTTCGCCAACTTTGCGATCGTTGGGGGATACACGCAATATACCGCTGTGCCTACAGCTCCTCTGGAAACGGCATAGTAGAGCGAAACCACCAAACAATAAAAGGAATGGCAGCCCGGAGTGGGCGGGGCATAATGATGATGGTGTACTGGTACAATCTCTCCGCCATCGCCGGATTGGACGCCGGCTCATCGCCTTGCCGTACGAATGGAAACCTCCGATGGCTCGCGAGCCTCGCACAGAGAGCTCTGACGGAAATGACTTGATTCAGGGTCAGCGGGTTTTCGTAAAACCCCCTGCAGCCCGTTGCACCACTCAGTGGCCTCAGGGGACAGTTACTGCCCCGGCGGAAGGAGTTGGCATTGAAATTGATGGAATCCGCCGCCACCTAGCGGACATCAGACCAGTACCGAACGCCAACGAATTCTTTGACGCACACTCCGATGCTGGCCCTGGTAATACGGCCAGCGCCGATGAGCCCAGCAGACAGCTACGGCCAAGATATGGCCTGTGACCACCGGCACGCTATGAGGACTGCGTGCCTACTGTTTAGCCTTCTTGCTGCCAAAAAGTGGAGAATGCGCCGTAGATTGATCTCCAGATCAGGCGGCCTTGTGGTTTTTGTTTATGTATACACCCAACCTGCGGCAGTACCGCGCCTAAATGTCGTCATCTGCCAGCACTAGGCTGGGTGGCCCTGCCGACCACCGGCTAGCCAATCGGAGCACAGCTAGGCGTTAGCAACAACGCTAGCGGATCGGAGCGCAGCGTTCCGGTACCGCAGACGACAGAAGCGGACGAACGTCTTCTGGAGGGCAGTGACGCTTCCGCCGGCTCGGTGCGTGGTAGAATAAACTGGTGGTGTTGCTCGTCGGCTGGTGTTTTGTGCAGTGTGCGACGGCAATCAAACTACACTTTTCACATCTCGCTTTCACACTGTCAGGTGCGTGTCTCATTACGAGGCGAGGGGGGGGAACTCGATGCGAAACTTTTTCAGCAGCCAGCCTCTCGGCAGACGGTTCTGGCGGCACTTTTAAATCGCCGCAAACCATGCGTAATGAAATTCGTCGTGGACGCGGGCGCCGCAGCGCGGTTCGACGGCAGCCCTGCAGGAAAGAAAATGGCGGCTCTATAGCGTCTCAGCCCTGCCCCCTTATTTCACTCCACGACGCGAGTGAAGTCGCGCAGTGGTCCGCGGCTTCCTTCATTAGTATTAACGCAGCCGCGGAGCTCAGCTGCAGCCGCGGCCCAGAATTAGCAGCGCCCTCGATCGGTCGCTCGGCTTGCCGCCTCGTCGAGTCACCAAAAGCTGGCCCGATGCGGCGTCGTCTGCTTTGTCTTCAGCAAGCCCGACTGAGCTGCCGAGCCAGCAGTCTCCGGGCTTGTTCGCCGCGCCAACCGCACTCGTGCAGGCGTCGCGACGTCTACTCGCGCCTTTTCAGGTGCTCTTCGTCATTTCCGCCGCATTTACGATAGCCTCAATCGCAAACGTGATCGCCGAATCTCACTGCTTCTCAGAAGCGGTCGGCGACGGCTCGGCGAATGACAGCGGACGCCACGAGGTCAGCGCCGGACGGTCGGCCGGCGACGTGAGTCGCTCCTCTAGGTCCATGTCTTCTAGGTCGGAATGCGGCTACGAGAGAGCTCTGCGACTTGCCGACCTCGTGACGTTCGCGTACTTCCTGGCTGACTGTCTGCTGCGCATATTGCTGGCGCCTCCGCCGCCGCCGCGCGCACGCCAGTGTCCGCTCTCGTCGGACCAGGTCGTCAATATCGTCTGCCTCGTCGCCCAGGCGGCGACGATCGCCGAGCGCTACGCGTCGCCCTTGGCGTCGGACAACGTCGCCGCCGGTGCCGCCATCCACGACGGCTTTCGTTGGATGCGCACGCTGCAGCTGTTGCGCGTCTTCGCGCTGCTGCGCCACAGCGTCATGGCCAAGGTGCTCATGTATACCGTGCTCATGTCGCTGCACGAGCTGGCCATTGTCATCGTGTTCCTGTCGGCGTTCGTCGTGTTCTTCGCCTGTTTAGTGCACTACGTCGAGACGGACACGTTTCCCAACATATCCTACGGATGCTGGTGGGCGTTCATAACCCTCACGACCGTGGGCTACGGCGACGCGGCGCCCAAGACGCCACCCGGCTACATTGTGGGTTCGCTGTGCGCGCTTTGCGGTATCTTCGTTCTGGCGTTCACCGTGCCCGTGGTGGTGAGCAACTTCAACGTCTATTACAATCACGTGCTCACGCGACGCCGATGGCGAGACCGCTGCAAGAGGGCGCGCGTCAGTCGCTCTATCTGGAGGGAGCTGCCGCTCCTCGCGAAGCGCCCGGATGTCAGCTGGCCTCCGCACGCCAGCCGGTCGCAGAGCCGATGCAAAGAGGAAGGCATAGGCTGATCGACGGACTTGCTATCTGCTTTTCTTCGCGGAACCGCACTTCCGGTCAAGCCGCCATGAAGTCACCGTGCTAGTAATATTCGCAACCCGAAGCTAAACGGCTAGGGTCACCTGCGCCACAGCCGACCGGCGTCAGTCGGGGGGGGGGATCGCAGGTCAGTCGGGGCAGGCTGCGGCGAGAAGCAGAAGGTGCCGACGAAGCTGATGACGGCCGCACTTTTGCTCTCAGATCGGAACTCTCGTCTGAACGCTGCAGTGGTCGCGAAGGCGATCAGAAACTGACTTCAAGCGGCTGCACCTAGCGTTCCGAGGATGCGGATTTAGAGCACGGGACGTGCGCGCCTCGTATGGTTTGAATGCTGGGCCAGCAGATATCGATCGCTGGTGCGAGCGGGCATTCCTGCCGCATTCCTGCAAAGTAGAGCTGTCATAAGCGATGCTAATGTGACGCTCGCGAACTCCCGGCCTAGCGCCGCTCATTCGCTCGCGTCTGCAGACTAGTTTGCAAGTTCCTAGCCTCGCTCACGGCTTGCCGTGTGCGAGCGAGGCTAGCACACAGCGAGCCGTCGCTGAAGTGTCGCTCTACGTGCGACAGGAATAGGGTGCGACACGTAGCGACCAGTCGCAAAGATCGTAATTTAGCGCGAAATTTTCTGTAACTGCTATTGTTTTATTAGCTCTTACTTGTACTTCAAGCCTAGCTGCAGAGTTTTGTGCCACCAGTAAACACGCCTGATTGTACAGTCCGGTAGACCACCAAGCAGTGACTTACAGAAGTCGAGACGGGATGTCATAAATGCATGGACCAGTTTTGATATAGCACCCCTAAGCAAGCACACATTTGAAAAATGTTTTGGGGCTGGAAAAGGCAGACTTGATTCGCGAGCTGATGTGGTTCTCTAAGGAAAGGTCACTTTGGAAAAGGACACCTAGATCAACTGCATATTCAACAGGAGATATGCTGGCACAGCCGATTTTGAGCATTGTGTCTTTTTTTAATTGTTGAATCACACTTGGGTTTCCCATAACTAGTACCGTAATTTTGTTGCCATTTAATATAAGAAAACTTTCTGCCATCCATGTAAGAATGTCATCGATATAAGCAGCAAAGTTGTGTAAAGAATTCGGCGTGCTCTAGGGCTGGTAGGATCAAACAAAGGTACAGCTAAGTGTCATCTGCACTAAAAGTGAAAGCCTAGGTTGCGATTGGCGATCACATCGGCAAGGGGGAGAGTGTAGACTGTGAAAAGAAGCGGACCGAGCGCAGAGCCCTGAGACATCTCATATTTCAGAGGTTCCTCTGATGATCCTTATCCATTCATATCAGTGCTCTGGAGTCTCCACTGAGATACAACCTGAACTATGCAGTGCAGTGCAGTGTCAGTGATGCCAAGGCGAGATGCGAGGAGACGCTCAAGAAGAACCTTGTGGTCCTTCGCATCAACTGCTGCCGACAGGTCAACCAGAACAAGCAGAGACTTTTTCCCAAGTCTGCATTCCTGAGGAGGTCGCTATACACCCTAAGTGATGGTGACTCTGTGGAGGAATTAGCTCTGAACCCAGACTGGAACTTACCTGCTAAGTTTTATGCCTCAATATAAGAGTTCAGTTGGTCTGCCACAACTCGTTCCAGTGTCTTTGATAGGGACAGGTGAAGGGAGACTGGGCGGAAGCTGCTCAAGTTCTCTTGGTCTATGGTTACTTTCTTAATTATTGGTATAACAACAGCCTTATTGAAAGATGCAGAGACATGACCTGTGGCCAAGGACATATTTATTATGCTAGTTATGGATGGAAGCATTTTAAAAATCAGCGTCAGTGTAGAAATTTTCTCTGTATCTGTTTACCACTGGGAAGCCATTGCAGCTCCTTCAACGATGGAGACGCGTGGTCTAACCTATAGGACTTGTTAACTAGCCTTGCAGCCGTATTCACTACGAGTTGCAGAGATGTATGACCTTTTGTGGTAGCTCAGCCCTTATAAAACTGGCTTTGACTCAATTTGGGTACAAAACACGTGTAGAATCTACCCAGTTTGCAAAGCATTTCAGGGTACTCGCATGTTTAAGATGAAGCCTAAGCTACAATTTATCATTGCAGGATATACGGATATTACCTCTTGAAGAAGAATAGAGTGATTTTCACCCACCAAGTGATTTAAGTTCTCCGACTCCATCAAAATAGACGCAATAGTATGCCATAAAGTGCATTACATGACAATACCCTTTTATTCCACAGCCTCTTTAGACGACATACTACCGTCATGAGCTAGCCTGCTTTCCTATCGTAGGCAGCCTGCTTGCTGTCTTCCAGAAGAGAATCGATACAGTTCAGCAAAAGTAAAAGCAGAACACGAGTTCGGATACTAAACGAAAGCAGTGTGCGTCTCGAAATCGGTAGGCATCGACCATCGGGAGCGAGAAAGTCTTAATGCAAGCAGTCAATCATCGACATAACAGCCTCAATTCGTGTAATGCTGACTCATATGCACCATCCGGATAACCACGGCTGGACATCGCCATCGGTTCGTATGAGCCCAACGGCCGGACTTCCCTATTCACTGGCGTCATGACGCCCACACAGTCCACAATGACCCCATTTAAAAAAGAAGAAGATACAAGTCTAATGTTCGTGCACGCATTGACTTCATTCGTGTCAGTTGTCCTTTGCGTGCTGTTTCTTGCGGACACTGGGAATGCTTCATTAAACAATTGACATGCTTCCTTTTCAACATATGTAAAGTGCCCTGAAAGGGATTTTGTTCTCTTAGGAGACTATTCAAGTTTTGAATTAATGCTATCGATGCTTTATGCTTTGCGAAACGTGCGACACAATTCTTACTGGTCTTCTCACATGTACAGTAAGACACAAATTATTGATGTTAAATCAGCAGCTAAGCTACTGTGATAATCGCACCACTACATTACACCACTTCTCACTGATCTTTGCTGACTCCTAACCAAGCAGCCTATCGACTTCTTCTGTTACTAACTTTTAGGTCAATCCCTTCTCTTGCTTTGGAATTTTTCTTCAAAAGACTACTTCATCTGGCTTCCCATCGCATCTCATCTTACTCTGGTCTATTAAGTGCGCCTCAAAGTGGCCTCAGGTTCTTTGGAGACCATGCATGAACTTATTATGCTCCGAGGCCTGGTGCTTACTATCAACTGACGTCACGGCATCCCCCGACTGGTGGAGGTATTTTAACACATGCTAAAATCCTACATGTTCACAACAGAGTATTCTAAATCGGTAGGAATTGTCTACTATGTCCTTATAAGTGATGACAATGTACACGAGATTACCTATTAATTCGAAACTTCCTTTCTAGCCTGTTTGATATGTCTGCGTAACAATTAATTTTCTTATGGTACTACGGTAATAATAATAATAATACACTTGATAAAGCACCCTCAGAAAAAACTCAATCCCTTTCACGACACTTCCCGCTTGCTGCAAAGGAAACACGATCGAATCTCACGATAGACAAGCCTAGCTGCAAAGTTTCGCACCAGCTGTAAGTGCCTGATTACACATGCTAGTAGACCAGCAAGCAGTGAGTTACAGAAGTCAAGACGGGATGTCACAAATGCGTGGACAAATTTAGATGTGGTATTCCTGTCTAAACGGGCCCAAATTGGAGCAATGTCGTGTAGCTGATAAGTAGGCAGCCTTAATTGTTGAGCTGATGTGGTCGTCTAATGAAAGGTCACTTTGGAACACGACACCTAGATTTCGCACAGATTCGACAGGAGATATCCTGGCAGAGCCGATTTTGAGCGTTAGCCTTTCCAATTTCTGAAATACACTTGGTTTTCCCAAAACTAGTAAGTTAGTTTTATTATCATTCAATTTGAGAAAATTTTCTTCCATTCATGTGTGGATGTCATCAATACATGCAGCAAGGGAATTGAGAGAACTCGACGGGCTCGAGGGCTGGGAGGGATGAAAGCACAGGTACAAATTAGTGTCATATTGCAGAGGTACATCGGATGATCTTTGTCCATTCACGTCAATACTCTGGAGTCTCTCACTAAGATACGGTCTGAACCATTGCAGAGCAGTGCCAGCGAAGCCCAGGCGAGATGAGAGGCTCTCTAGAAGAACTTTGTGATCGATAGTATCAAAAGCTGCCAAAAGATCGAGCAAAACAAGCAGAGACATTCTACCGATGTCTGCTTTCCTAAGTAGGTCGTTGTACACCCTAAGCAATGCTGACTCTGAGGATTGATTAGCTCTAAAGCCAGACTGGAAATTGACTGGTAGCCAGTGCAGGTCGGCGAGAAGTGGCGTAATTTTGCAACTTCGCCGCTCACGACAGACAAGCCTAGGTGCTGAGTTTTGCACCAGCTGCAATGGGCTGATCGCACATGCTGGCAGGCCAGTAAGCAGTGAGTTGCAGAAGTCGAAACGGGATGTCACGAATGCATGGACCAACTTGGACGTGGTCTCTCTCTCTCTCTCTCTCTCTCTCTCTCTCTCTCTCTCTCTCTCTCTCTCTCTCTCTCTCTATCTCTCTCTCTCTCTCTATCTCTCTGTGTCGCTGCACAGGTTCCTTGGTCTGTCTCTCTTGCTCATTCAAGACTGGCTGTCCGAGTCCATCTGGCCCCTCTCCGGTCTTCACATGTGGTAGCCCTTTCCTGTACTTGTTTGACTGGCCGGGAGCGAGACGAGCGAGCCAATCAGCTTTCGATGCGCCCTGCACGGGTCTCATAGCTTCGTGCTCGTAGTAATTGGCGATCGCCACCTGTCTGCACTAGAGCGATGGCTGAGCGGCTGTGGCGAGCTCTCTTGATCAAAAACGAGCAAAAGCTAAAACAACAACAGGAGTAGTTTGAATCTCCTAAGCTGGCGCATATTTGAAAAGAGTTTACAGCCTGCAGCACATCTGCTCACATATTTTGATATGGAGTTTTTGGTCAGTCTTTTCCCCCTTCAGTCCACCGTATTTCCATCATCTAGCTCATGCTTATGAAACTTTATAGGATACTGGTATCACTAGATCTTTCACACAGCTAACATAATCTTTAATTTGAACTTCAAAAGGAGTATTATAGCTACTGACTTGAAAGTTTTTTCGGCAATCAAGAACTTGGCAGCTAGTAGAAAGCTTCAAAGAGCGTCATTTAATTAGTGTACTTTTGCATGTGAGCAAACTCCCCCACATTAATCGATTGCCTGCGGCGCCTTCTACCTGTTGCTAGATAGCTATCTTGTAGCTTCTCGTTTATTAAGTCACACCACACTAGATACAAACGCAACCTTGCGTCGTTACCTTGCTGGCTCATTGCAAGGCTTCGTAATGTGTGTGATCTTGCGGTAGCGGTGACGGTGACTGTTCGTGCTTCGCGGCCTACCTAAAAACTAAGCGAAAAAAAATTGACAAGAGCAGGCTCGCTTATGATCACTGCCGCACGGCACCGACCTTGTGGCCTTTTCTCGAGTACCCTGCCCCTCATCCAGCAGCTGGCGCCTCGACCCTCAGGAACCACAGTCTGTTACAATGACCATTTGGCCATCGCGAAAGCTCTAGCCTGTACATGGTTGTGTGAGTGTTTGTGTATTTGTCTGTGCGTGTGTGCGTGCGCGTGTGTGCGTGCATGTGTGTGTGTGCGTGCGTGCGTGCGTGCGTGCGTGCGTGCGTGCGTGTGTGTGAGCCTGTGTGTGGGTTCGTGAGCCTGTGTGAGTTTTGCAAATATTATTTTGTAATTGGCCTCTGGGGGCAGGGTGTACATGAACAAGCCACTTTGATGAAGGACCAACTCTTTGCATGCAAAAGAAAATTCGCAGAAGCACGGCAGTGCTCAGCAAGCTGGTGACGCCCACGAGTCAGATTAGCACAGAAGCAAGAAGCTGCCTAATCCTAAAGGCAGCAGAGATTTGCACCGATTGGGGCTCCATTCTACATTCACATGTTTCTCTGGGCGGCTTTCGTAGCCAATTTTTGACAGCCTTCGAGAAAAATCAAATTTCCTGACAGGTCGGGGCAGCCTGGCATGCAGGCAGCTGTTTGCTAGCAGCTAGCTGCTTGCTGCCCTGATGTGCTGACCTGACGCCATTGCTCTGCACGTGCAATAGCAGCCAACTATCCAGTACAAGTGAATCAAAGTCAAAAGGCTCAGTGGTACATTAGAGCAATCATTAGACCATGTTAGGAAAGTTAGTTAAGAAAATGTGGCATATAGCGACGTTCAGTCTTTCTAGGCAGCTCTTGCAGTCATTGACAAAGTCTAGTCTCCTAGTCGAGCAGGCTCTATCCCAGTCAACCAGGCTCTATCCTAGTCGAGCAGGCTCTATCCTAGTCGAGCAAGCTCGATCCTAGTCGAGCAGGCTTGATCCTAGTCAAGCAGGCTTGATCCTAGTCAAGGAGGCTCTATCCAAGGCAAGAAATCTCTATCCTAGTACCAAAGCAGGTTTTATCATAGTCAAGAAGGCTCTATCCTAGTCGAGCAGGTTCTATCCGCTATCTAAATGTTCCACCGATGACCAATGGAGAGCTAGCGTGATGAACAGTTAAAAGTGACTACTCGAGTCAAACGCAGGAAACCAATCACGTTTCGCATCTCTAAGATGTCCAAATCCAAAGTGAAATTAGATTATAGAGCTATGGAAACAATCTATAATTACTAGTTTTCATTGCATTGAAAACTTAACATTTTGCGAAGGATTATCTGAGTAGCTCGGAACCGGTAAACTTGTCGACCGTAGCAGCGTCTTTTGAGTCGAGTCCGCCCTAATTAGCAAACGATGAGGATGGCCACCAGAAGGTGGCATGCAGCAAGCTCTTAACGTGGTAACCATGCTATTCTTGTTGTGTAATTGAGAGTGGTACCACTAACCATTCGATCGTGATTCCTTTGCAGCGAATTTAAAGTGCCTAGCAAGATATTGAGTTCTCATAAGTCCCTATAGAAAATCTATTTTTATTGTTAGTAGTAGTTGTAGTAACATTGGATGTCGTGAGCCAGCCCAATGGTTTTGGATAATAATAATAATGCACTTGATAAAATGACCTCAGAGAGCTCAATCTCTTTCTAAGCGATTTACATTTGCTTTTCAACTGAGAGCGGCAGCCCTGTGTGCCCTAAAGTCCTGGTAAAACTCTGATTCCATCAGATCAGAACGGATCGAGGAGCGATCAAAAGACTCCAACGAAAGCTCTGCGTTAGCTTCAAGACTAAGCACTGCGGCGGCACAATTTGAATGGCTAGAAGCTCTACAGAGACTTCGATGTGCAAAACTATGTTTATTGGTAAGATATCAGTCTCCAGATTGGTTTATATTCGAATGGAAGTGCTGAGTAAACTTGTCCTGACAATCCGCCCGTCGCTGAAAGACTGCCTCTTTATGTCTCGCATGCCTGACGAGCCTCGTAAATTTTTAGCACGATTCCCTACGCTGACACCCGCTGTATAGTTTCAAGCATGGGTAGGTGTCTAGTAGCTTTGCTTATAGGAAACGAGACTCACTGGGAACTAGCATGGACGAAACGCAAGTGAGTTTTGTCAATCGGATTAAAATGCATTGTGAAAAAGAATTATCAATAACGGCCGTGATGCAATTGCTGTGCGTAAGAGATATCAATCGAAACGAAATGCCTTCAAACTTGTTTTTATTTCGCACGAATTGTACAGGCGCAGAATCTCTCGTACAAACGTTGATGACATTAGCAGCCGAGTGCTTCTACTTTCAGCCCTGGATCGTTGTGGTAGCTCAGTGGATGAATTCTCAGTGCTATCGCTCTAAGAATCGGTTCCGGCAGTAAGTTCTCCTTCACCGAGTAACCATCAACGTTTCCTGGTAGAACCTACAATCGTGGAGCGATCGAGCTGCCGCTGCCAGCAGATCCAGTGAGCTGGCGAGTAGTAACAGCGTAAAAGTGTAAGTAAGTATAGGCTGCAATTCAAATATCAGGTGCTTCGACGGTGCGAGCTTGTAATGAGTAGTATTTTCTTATTTTACATGTTCAAGAATTTTGAATAAAACTTTAACATTGTTCCTCTCTGCTCAGCCACCATTATACAAAGCTACGGTGCGGTACTTCTCCGGTCGGGCAGTCATGATAGGTGCATCGTCACCAAGTGGCCCCAGCTTACCAGCTTCGTTCCGAAAGGGGCGTAATCTTTAAAGGTCCTTCCATCGCGGCTGAATGAAATGCTGTAGGTCGAAACGAACTGGACGTAATCTACTCTCAGTGGTCTTCCGGCGGTTAGAATCTTGCGTATCTACAAGGTCAGAACCATCACTTAAGTAAGGTCTCGCTATTTATTCGTTCGCAGGCGTATCTTGGTAGCTACGTAATAGGCCGTCATACCGTCCGAGGAACACCGAAAGAAAATTGAATGTAAGAAGTACGCTGGTCGTTTATTTCAGGCGCCCAGCATTTCAACCCATTGTTGAAGATTCTGGCGTTTGGCGGTTGGTGATTAACAAGGTTGGCAAAAACTGAACTTGCTGAGAATGCATTATCTTGCAGAGGACCTACAATTCGAGTGTATTTCATGAATAATAATAATAATAACAATGCACTTGATAAAGCGCCCTCAGAGAACTCAATCTCTTTCTAGGCGCTTTACATGTGCCGCAAAGGGAAACGCGATTGAATTGTGAGAAATATCATGCTTGATAAACAACATGAGTATTATGGTTAGGGGTGACATGCAGAGGGGATGGATATCACGCTGGCATGCGGTTCGTGCAATGAAACCTGCAGAACAAAACATAAAACTACATAACGGCATTGTACCGGATGCATCCGAAAAGTTTTTCTCCCAATTGACTTAAAGCGCAGCGCCATCGAAGGAAAACCACGGTGGGACGATACGCATAGCAAAACTTTAATTCAGTCACCACCTATTGGGATTCACTGAGTATAATGAATACAATATTACTATCCAAATAGGTCCTTATGAGAACTGAACATTTATCCGGTGCATTGCCCCTCTCTGCAAGCCGAGAATAACCCAACGCATGCCTAAATGTATGGTATTATGCTTTCACTGTGATTCAAATGCAAAAAAGTATCATAATCAGGCTACCATGATCAATCTAATATGTAATGACTCAGAACAATTGGCTAGTGAGACCTTCGGCTAGTAACGTTTCCTGAATAAAAATATTATTAACTAGAAAAAGAATAAATGTATATTGTGCATACAGAAAGATAAATATCTATCTATTCATGAGAATGTAGTTTCATTTCATTATTTCAATAAATAAATAAATAAATAAATAAATATATATATATATATATATATATATATATATACAATAAGAGTCGATTCATTAATTGTAATTCGTATAGTTCCTTGCTGATTTGTTACAGTGGTTAAGGTGCTCGCAACGATCAAGGTCTGGCCGACGTCGTGGGCTCGAGCCCCAAGGCATATCCGGAGCGCTTGAACAGAGATTAAGTTCACTTAGGGCGCTATACAAATGAGTCATGTTATTAATCATTGACATATGCTGCTTGGAAAGCCGGCATTGAAGTTAGTGATATAATGGACGAGGGCAGTAGGCTAAAGCAGACGAAGGACAATTACGCGGACTAATCGAATGCGAAATGACGAATGAGTTTGCTTTGGGCTTCTAAATTAAATCCAATTAAATATAATTCAATCCCGCCAATGGAAGGAAGGTCAGAACGTCAATCATGACGGTACAGATTCCAAAAGAGTAGAAACTGCTCTGAGGTACAGCTCTATGACCGAAGTCGGGAAAGAAGTTAATCTGAAGTACGTCGGAAGTACGTGGAAAGTAGTTCCGATAGGTGAGCTGGAACAAAATCACCAATTAACCCTAAACGTGAGTTTCAACACTTTGACTTTGGTGCGATGCTTGATGGAGAGTCGGTGCGCATGATTGAGATAGGTACGCCCACTAAGCGGAAGCAAAAAGAGGCAGGCTCCCTGGTACTAACAAAAAACTACTCTGCACTGATGCGTAATAACAATAATGGTAATAATAATGCTATTGTCATAGCGCCATCAGATAATTCAATCGCTTTCTATGCACTTTAAATTTGCTGCAAAGAAAGCGAACGATCGATGCGTACGTTCAGCAGACTTGGTTTACGCTCCCTCATCAACAGTAATGACAAAATTTGAAGGCGAGAAACAGACTTTTAACGTTTTATGACTAGAAGGCCTGATTACCGAAAAATAAGATTAATAATGCTTCTAAGTGGTTACATCAGGTTGTAGGAGTTATTTTGAAGCGTTAGCATTAAGCGTCCACCAAGACCAGAATTTACTATAAATTATCCGAGACGTCGGAATCTTAAACGTCGTACCATATGGATTACATGTTGTCTATTGTGTATCGGAAAAGAAAGTTTACTGGATCACTACTTAGCAGTCTTGTCATATCTGCGTAAATTCACTTGCAGCTAGTAAAAAAAATGTGCTACAAATCTTGCATTTTAAGACCGTCACTACTGCGAAAATTAAAGGATTTTCACCAACATAACATGATTATTAATGCGAACATTGACCTGTAAAAGTAATAATATTACATTTGATAAAGCACCCTCAGAGAACTCAATCTCTTTCTAGGTGCTTTACAATTGCTGCTAAGGAAGCACGATCGTGTACTTAGAGGAATACCTTAACATTAAGTAGCTGAAATGAGAAAGTTCTCAGCTGAGCTCGCAAGCCATGAACCACTGAGCACTGCATCATTCTTTAGCTTGCCTGCGATCTCGTGACGGCTACTTCATTGACAGTGTTCGACAGTAATCACTTTGAGTCAATCAATTATAGGATGGAAACCCGTCTTTTTGCTCAGTTTTGCCTGTGTGTCAGTTAACTTCTCTCTTCGTTAGCGACGGCTTTAAACCGTTTCTACCTGAATGAATGGGATGAATGAATGAATGGGACCAGTGGACTGAACAGCGATCCCATTAAAGTCGCGACAATAAAATTTATGATGGCAATCATCACCGTTATTGCCACTACAAGCCGCCAGAGACGAGGCTCTCGCTGCGCTTCAATTTTGCATGACATCAATGTTAAAATAAGGACGATATCAAGCAGGCAGGTAGGCGATTGTAGCGTCCCCGGCATTCCAAAAAAAAAACGATCGTGCAGTGGATTCACTACTTGATAATGAGGCTGTGAAGAAACTGCGATTGAAGTAGATTGCCGTGGCAGCTACAACCATTAACGACAGACCAGGCGAGCTGGTGATGTATGCATCGTTTGTAAACCGTCGAAGACAGAAGGATGGAGTCCTGCATAAAGATTCGTGCATCATTCTGAAAATTTTTATAAACCCTGAACTAGTTTAACTGTCGTAATTTTTTCTAATTATTTGAATTTTAGCAAGACTCGGGTCTATTTCCATCATTGTCTGCTCGCCGCGAACTCGCTAATTTTTTTGAAATTTTTAGAAACTGTCTGAAATATTTGTAAATTTGCAAGCTCCTTTTGGACTAGACTTAGTGCAGCTTAGCGAAGATGCCATGGCGGAAAAACTAATTCCGTTAGCTTTGGCATACTGATTTTTCCAGATTCACTAGATCAGTCTTTGGATTATTTTTTGCCCACCTTTAAAGCAAGCGCCACCAGTAATTGTATTAGAAGAGTTCGATTAATTAATTTGAACTCATTTTGATTCTATAAGCCAAATCCGATATACCGGACCAAATGCCAGAGGCAAAGGTCTGACATTACGTCCCCTGAAGTCACGCGATTCTTACCTATTAAAGGGTTATCGCATTCTACAAGTTTATATGTACGTTGACGATTGCTGTCGACTATTCCGATTGTTTCAGCATTGCGATCTCCGGCGGCAGCTGGCAGGAAGAGGAGCACTGTGAAAACAGGGGAGAGCACGATGGCCAATCGGCTGATGCGAGCTTCTTTTCGGAAGTATCTTTCCCTGGAAAATAACAGTCGTTTGCATGACCTCGCTCAAAGTTACTAAGCAATGCCTTTTGCTGCTGTAACTTGATTCGAGGTTTGATTGCTACTTAACTTCACAAGTCGTAGCCGGAACTATCGCAAAAATCAAAAGAATGACGGACTTGGCGCGTCAGGCAGTTTCCCAAGCTGTGAGAAAATTATTGTCAGGCAATAAGAATGAGCGTAGTGTTTTCTTATTGCAAACTAATTTTCAGTACCTGAGAATTTTAAGGAACCCAGAACAAGTTTTAACCACTTGCTATCATTAAAAGCAATTTGGAACTGACTTGAAACTTTCCGCCGCAGTCCCATACCTTGCTCTAGTTCTACCTAGACTTTGGTACGCTGCTGTGAGCAGCTTGCCATTTTATGGAGACTCTACGAGTTGCGTCTTAATCAACTTCTGAAAATCGCGAGTGCAATCACGGAAACTGCGTGTGTCATTTGAAACGCGTTTCCACTAAAAGGGCAGCTGTTCTTTTGCAGGCACTTTTGCTTACCATAAAGGCTGTTTGGTTATGCGGGTAAATCTTCTGGTATTAACGATAGCAAAAAAATGTTCATCGTCGACCCAGCGACCTGTTGAAATCCTTTGAAGCACGAGAATGTTTCACAGCTGGTCACGAGTGCAGTTTCTGCCAATCCTTTGGCTGATAGATATTTCCAGCTTATTGTTCTACTAGTTTTCCGTGAAATCAACTAAGCAGCAAGACGTGCATGAAGAACCTCTACAGTGCCCTGAATCCGATAATTAATAACTAAGCCTTAAGGTCAAAACATTTAGAATATCAGAATATTCCATAGTTAAGTATGCTGCCCACCCGCTCGTGAATATAAGTCTTTCAAACGACAGAGGCCCTAAACATTGCTAGTCCTCTCAGAAGCCTAAAATATTCCGGCGTTGGGATTACTACCAGCTCCAAACATAGCCTACGATTCATCGATAACAACTGATTAATCTTTTCGACCGATCGCCTTTCATAAATCATCGGCTTATAATAATAATAATGATAATATTACCAGTAATAATATATTTACTTCTCAATGATTATGCCCTAAGGTCATGTGATGTGAGATTAGAAGCCCTCACTACATACGACACGAGTAGTGTTGACAAATAGCACTATTATTAACACTTGCAGTGGGCAGTGAAGACGTTTGAGGCTATTGAGAAGGCTGCTTAATCACGTGACCGATACTATTTTATTTAGGACCTGATAGTAATCAGCAGCACCGGTTTAATTGAACGACTTAGCATAACGAATTCTTAACTATAACAGCAATACTAATAAAATAACAATAACAGCAACAATAATTGGTAGTTCCCCGCCCGGAACTTTCTGTTTTTCTAGGAACTTCCGTTACGCTGGAAAGCCAGACCATATTATTAATGGATACGTGCTCAGTTTCAGCTCAGGTAAGGGCGTCGTGGAGAACTCACAAGGACTCAGGAAAAGTTGTGAGGTACTGTCCAGCTTCTTTTTTCATAGTACCAAGTCGGAAAATGTCGTGAAATGAAGCCAGGAGCGGATGGCCGGCTTACTGTGAGCATGCACACTAAATAAAGGCTTTCGACAGATTTGATATTTACCAGAAGCGTGGCCAGACGGTTTGAGTAAGACAGAGGTTGGCCCAGTTTTTAGTCTGATTGTAGAGTAGTTTAAGCTTAGTAGGCTCAAACCAGATAATCGAGTGAGCGGAAGTGAGTGATGATTCCCTAAAGTCAATTCGCTGATTAATAGTGAGCAATTGCAGGATGATAATCGGTGTCGCATATGGCAGCTGAGACGCTGGTGACCGACAAGGTTAGAAATGGCTTTGCACAAGCGATATGTTACATTAAAAGATTAACGCTCCTTTTTAAAACCTATTTTGAAATTCAGAATCAGCTGTAAATCAATGACATGAGAATTTTCCCCTGCTAAAAGAATGCTGCCATATCGGGCATGTTTAATCTTTTGAGCAGAGCATTAGCACACTGCATGTAGTCAGACGCCTAGGCATGGTCGAAATACGATCACTATCTTTTCCCCAAAGCGTATGATTGTTTTTAGGAGATACATTTTTCTATCATGAGCTGGGCCTTTGCTCAATTTTTAAACTAAAATCTTCATTTTTAGACAATGGCTTAAAAAGGGAAATTAAAAAAATGGATTATTTTAATTTTATACATTGTGAGTGGACAAGTAATAACACAAAATGGCTTACGCTTTCCTTCCTGTATACTAATAAATCAACAAGGGAGAGGTCTCCGCAACGTTTCACTTTTCCGACTAGAAATCACTAAGGCAATGAAGAACTTCGCGCCTAGAGAAGAAGTTTTGTTCAGGCTTTAGAGCTAATCAGTCCACAGACTATTTAATTCTGCTGCTTTGTCGAGCAGCACAATGTAATGTAATAATGCAACTTAACGTATCTCCATCTGTAACTCCTCACAGATACAAAGACTATATGGACGCCACGAAGTAGAGTATATATAGTTTCGTATAGCACACTTACAGCCTAAGCGGCTTTCGGTACATATTCGGCAGCCAATAGATATATAAAACAACAAAGAGGAAATCGGAAGCATAGAAGAGCAGGACACGAGGACATGAGGAAGGTGAAACTGGTGCAGCAGTTCAGCACCTAGGCTTGGAGGAGCTGAGCCATGGCGGGCTTGTTGGTCAGTGTATAGAATTCGGTCAATATCCGTGGAGCCATCCTAGTTCTTTTACCCAAGAAGGACATGTAGTCAAACCAGCGGAACTTGCCAGCAAGCATTGCAGCCCTGTTCATGGCCAGCTGCAGCGGCATGGTGGCTTTTTTCCGCAGGTCAGCCACAACGGAGCTCACAATGATCTAGCCGAGAGAGAACTAAAGAGCTAGTTAAATTGTTCCCATGCCGCTGTAGTTAGATAGTTCCTAATCTTCGATTGGGATCTGATGTACAGGCTGTGCTGTGGGAGCAGCCTTCTCAACGAAGCTTTCAATAGTCGGGCAATTTGTAGTTTGCTCGCACAGCAGCAGCAGAGCCAGCCGATGCCCAGCACCGACAGTTTATTACCAGCGCACGGTGCCCAAGAGCGCACGGCTCCCCTCGGCCCCTACTCTCACTCGACTCCTCTCCTCGACCCTGGCTGTCCCTTGGCCGACCCCGATGGTGACTCCACCGTCGGTTCACCAGCGGGTTATCGGCCTGTGTCAACGCCTCATTAGAAGCTGACCACAGCTGTGCACAGGCCCCTCTCGGGGATGCTCCCACCAGCTGTTGAGGAAAGATGTACCAGACCGCATGCAATCGAACTACACAATTGTCAAAAACGACCTTTCAATTCCGAGCATCCGGTGATGGTCGCTCAACGGCATCACCTATAGAAGAAATATATAGAAGAAACCTTCAGAAGAGCAAAGCTTTTTAGTCCGCCCACATGCGAAGGCTGTCCTATGAGTAGCACTTCAGTTTTATCGTCGTCAAGCTCTAATGTCGGCCAGACCAGCATTCAATTTTTCCGTTGCTGTTGCAAATTCCAACAAGTGATATGACAACTATATCTGTGTATCGTCAGGGTAAATCAGTTTTCCTAGAGGTTGGGTATAAATGGAGAACAGAAACGGACCGAGGACGGACCCTTGAGTGATTGCACGGGTGACTGGTCCGATGGATGAGACCTGACCCCAAATGACAGCAACTGAAAAATATCTGACAAGTACGATTTAAACCACTTCAGGACTTGGTCTTCCAGACCGATCATTGTTCTCAATCTTGCAAGTAGGTCATCGTGATCAATGTTGTCGAAGCCAGCGAATAGATCTAACAGAGCAAATGACAACCATCTCATTAGTGCGGACTTGGCATCTCAGCTTGTCTTTCCGAAGATTTTGGTAGTGATTGATGCTAGTGGCTAGAAATTTCTTTTCGTTTCGTCCCATCTTGATTGGGCATCACTCAAGCTGGGCTGCAGACGTGTAGGTATGAGTTTAGTGGGACACTTCAGAGCTTGATAACATCAGGCCACAGACGTCCGCGAAACTTCTATATTACGCAATGAATACATCGTGCTTGGTCCCCCTCTCTTAACAATGTATAGCATTCTTTTCATTCAAATTCAATCAACATCCGTGCATTTGTACCAGCTCATTGTACCAGCTCATGGTACCAGCGGCTCATTCAAATAAACTCGTTTTTGTGTGCTCACAAACCGATTCTTATGTTCAGTGACTATTGCCTTAGTAGGTGGACTACCTAAGACTGAAAGTCATTACCTGCTCCATCGAATGCATTAACAGACTTAAAGAGGTTTTATAATAAGGTGGCATACACAGTTACACCTTATAGCATTTGGTGGCCCTGGTGAATCTTATTGCCTGCTCACGTTTGCCGACAATGGGCATTAAATCACGAACTATATCGACGCGGTTTCCTTGCAGTACTTGGAAACTGCCAAGAAATATATTAGTTTTATGGGCGATAAAGAATGTCCTCGTGCAATTAAAATTGCCACTTGATAGCACGTTGTAATCCGATACACGCTTTGTTGGCTTAATAGTACACGTTAGCCTGCAGATTCCATGTGTGATTGAGGTCAATTTTCGGCGTTACTCATTTCTTTTATTAGGCAGTCTCTAGATTCTGCAATGCGCTAGCACCAAACCAAACCTTGCTATGTTTGCCTCATATGAACTTTGGCCCTCCAATGTTATTGATATTAAGGCTGAATCTGACATTGAGCGTTATACTTTGAGATTTTAGCATGTATTATTGCGCCTGTACTCAATGTGCCGTACCATCGGACAAAAATACTGTAAATACATTCAGAGCTATTTATGCACCCATGGAAATGATGATAGATCATTTGCATATTTCCGTAAAATAATTCAGTTTTTGGCAGGGCTGCCAAAAAAGCAATTAAGCGTCTGCAATTGGTGATAAATACGCAAGGCAAGATTTTCGGTACATCTTGGAGGGCCAAACGCACATTAGCTTTGCCTACTGCGCTTTTACGACTTAAAAAAAGATATATAATTAATTTATATAGCGCCCCAAGAGAACTTAATCTCTATTCAGGCGCTTCACATGTGCCTCGGGGCTCGAGCCCACGACCTCAGTCAGACCTTGGTCGGGGCGAGCACCTTAACCGCTAGACCAAACCAGCTCGACTTCTATTGTGACTTCCGGTCGATTCACGGACACGCGGCAAAATTCTCACACTGACCCATGCGGTTCGCCATCGCTAGATTCCATCAGAGCTGCCAGACAAGTTTAAGTCTTCTCATGCCTTCATTGCTTCTATGGACAATTACGTAGTCGTTTAATTTTTTCACACAAAGACCATTGGCGAAAAAAAGAAGCTTTTACATCATAGGGTCTAGATTTAAAAGAAAATACTTCGACAATGCTTATGCAAACGTATCTACTCTCCTGATGTTGACTGTGGCACATATTTTCTAGCCGTCCTGAGCTGCAACTGGCACGCTACGTCACTTTTTCGACTGCCTTTCTTACTCAGGTAGGCCGCGCCAGTTTAGCTCCGTGGTTAGGATGGTTTGCCGACCAAGGCCATTGTTAATGTATCTATGATTAAGGTCGTGCGCTCGAACTCTGTGGCAAACGTGAGATACCTGCATAGAGATTGAGCTCTCTTGGGGCGCTATACAAATGAAATGAGATAATATCATTAGAGTTCTCACACTCTCTAGTTATGTGTGAAGATGCATGTTGGCTATCGTATGAGCACGAAAAGTAACTCATTCATTAAGCATTGAGCACCGGAAAACTCTCCAGCTTAAGGCAGCAACGATGGCTGCCAGAATTTGATGTCCTAACCCAACTGCATCTAACAGCTGGACTCGGCACGACCTATCGCGAAATCCTAATTGAACCAAGGCTCGGCCGGGCAGAGGAGATAACATCACGTTTCAAATCGTACTAGTTCGATCATATTCTATGAGTTTCCTTCTGTGGTCAAATTTAACCTTCCAGAACTTTCATCAGCTAAGACTTAAATAGGTTGGCTCTCGATTTTGTGCTTATGTTAATATTTACTGAATCTGGGCGTCAAGTAACTAGAGTCCATGGATTCAGCTCTGACTTGTAAGCTTACAATGCTCCACTGTATTCGTCGTTTACACAGTCAGAATCTGCTGCGGCAAGTGAAAACTGAAGACGACGTGCAAACATTTGATCCTGAACGTAATCTAATTTTCTTTAGATGGGCGTCAATAAAAATAAACTGCAATAAAAAGGTGCGATTAAGATTCTTTTGTAAAAGTGGTCGTGTCAGGGGGTTTCGTGGCGTCAGTCGGGAGCGAGTTCCACGGTTTCGGAGAATCTCTCGAACTAAAGGTACTATATATTCATATTTCCAGGTCGATACGAGAGATAGCTAAGCGATTTTAATAGTAGACACTGACAGTATCCACAAAATATTCTTTGCTGATGTTTGCACAAACCATGAATATACTCCTCCCATACGACGTTCTGCAGAATGCTGCTTCGAAGTAAGTCTTTCAGGCCGGTATTTCATACCTTAACAACTACTAGCGATACCACCAAGGTGCTGTTGAAAAAAATGAGCCCGCACACTTGAAGAGGAGCGCCCAGTCATCGATTTCCCTGCTGCTGGCTGCGGCACATCCTGTGCAGCCATGTTTTCCTGCTGCTGACTGTGCCACATCCTGTACAGTCTCGATGAGCTGCTACTGCCATGCTACGTCACTTTCTCGTTGCCTGCGCTGCTGACTCGGTTATGTTTCTTCCTTTCTCTTATTTTGCGGGTGAGGAAATCTGTCGGCTACGGCATATTTTTCCTCTTTGTGATAACCATGGTAAAGCAGCATGGTTCGCTTAGTATGCAGTTCTATATAGCACTTTTGGCGTAATATAAAAATTAAATATAACGAGAATATAAAAGATGCCCACAGCCATCAGCTTGTTAGAAGCTCAACGACGCTAGATGCGCCTGAGTACACTTTCTTCGTTTTTCTCACGCTCCTACTACACCAACTACGCCGTGGGCTCTAGCATAATGCTAGGCACGTTATGTGACCATTGGTGGGTCTTTGTGATTTGTAATTTTTGTGCATGTACCAGCTTCCCTATTGCCGGCTGCTTGCAGATGATTCCGCGTAACATCTGGAAATGCTTTATAAGCAGAATATGCAAGTTCCTAGAGAGAGATTTAGTTGTCAGAGAGTGCTATATGAAAGTATTAATATATTTAGTCGAATAATGCATTGGTTTTGAGATCGGCAACTTTCTAGCCCAACGGCCTCTTATTCTCCGTGGCTTTGTGGAGTTAAAGACGAAGCTACATTATAATATATCGCATTTTTTATACTGGCACACATATTCGGTCCGTTTGAACGCTTTTCTGAATGAAAATAGATGCCAAGCCAAGAGGTTGTTGGCTGAGCAAACGAGTTGTCACACATTCGTTCTAGTGCACGGTAATCCTAGCTTGATAGAGGGCACGTGATTGAACCTTGGCAGTAGCTCGAGAGGCTTGAGCGAATTCTGGTAATCGTAAAAAAAATAACTTTGAAAGTACCACATTGACTAGCAATTTTGAGCTTCGCCGTCAATGTCATCTTTTTCACTAAACTCACACTGATGTCAATTACATATGCACCTTTACCTTGCACGGTTGGAATGGCCGTGTCGCTGCCGTCCCGACCCTTACAGAAGTTAAAATGGAAATACGTTTGATGTAATGACTTCAACGTACTTGATCTCTTTCTAGGCTATTTAAATTTGCTGAAAAGGAGGCACGATCAAATGGGTTGTGGTAGCACTCTATACAAAAGCAAGAATAGCATCGTAAGAGTTGATAGGCTCATGGTCAGCGTAGAAGGATGGTTAGTGGCAGCGTGCAGTGTCAGCACTAGTAGGCACAAGCAGAACGGACCACAGGCATCCGCTAAATGTTATGATAAATTGAGCCTCCATAGCATTTTTTTAAAGTTTGGTCGAATCGAATTTTAAAGTCTGCTCGTTCTGGCGTCTTTGATAAAAATGGTCGAAGGGAGGTTGGGCGGTAGCTGCTCAAGTTCTCTTGGTATAGTGCCGCTTTCTTGAGTACTGGCATGACTAAAGCTTTTTGAAAGGTCCTTGGTCATGACCTGAGGCTAATAACGTATTCATGATGTTAGTTGTGCATGGCAGCAGCAGATCAATGGAAACTAGGAGGATAATGAGAGTAGGGTCCAAAGGACTTGTCTTTCGTGTGTGATTGCTTCTCCGGAGCATGCACGCCCCCATCCAGATGCATGACTCGTCGAGACCGAGAGCATCCAACACCACGAACTTGTCAGCCAGCTCGATTACAGTTAGAGCCCTAGTGACGTCGTGCGATTGCATATCCGGCCACGCCCGTAGTTCAGACCCCGGCCTGCTAGTGACCCATATCCCAGTACAGCCGTGCAGTCTCAGCCAACTGAGCCTTGCCTGGGCACCTGGGTACAGAAGCAAACTCAGACGGATCCTGCCAGTCTCATCATGCTGCACAGGATAAGCTGATCGATGTCTGCCAGCCTGTCAACCTAAATGCTATATCGACTCAAAAAGGTTGTACCAAACTCACTTTTGGCAAGGAGACGTGGTTTCTTAAAGGCTGTTAAGTAACAGTAGTCATTCTATGCAGTATTAGTCTACTGTGTGAGGCCCAAAATCACCAAGCTCTTAAACTGTCGTTCCAGCTATTTATTTAAGAACAAGCTGACGCTTACTCTTGGAAGCCCCAGCTGCTACCAAGGGCGAGGTACCGCGATGGAAGTATAATTAGCGCTGAATACGTTCTCGTAACATCTTTGGCTTGCATTTCGTGTGTGTGTGCATGCGAGCGAGCACCTGCGAGTGGGTGTGTTTGCATGGGCGTGGTCCCTAATCAGGATATGGTGCTGTGTGGTTGAACTTACCGTCACTCACTCACTTCCGAGGAGTAGGCGGATGGAGGAATTGCTTTCGTTTAGCTCAACAGCCTTCGGTTTTACTGCCTCCGTGAGGCTGGTAGAAGGGGAAGTACCTCAGGCAATTACTTTATTGATTCAGTTAACGCTGACGAATGTTTTATTAAAAATGGTTCATTTGTCTCAGTATATTCTGTGTACTCCTATCATGCCGACGTCTGGTACGGAGAGAGAGCATCGTTCCTCTTCTTTGCGGCGTCTCAGCTGCTTCTGACTGCAAGCAACTACAGATACATGGCAGAAGACTTATATTGATTCCAGAGCGATTTGGAAGCCTGCTCTCACAAACTCTGCTTGGTATGTGCACGGTTTTGAGTAGGAGCTCAAGAAACCAGCAGTCCCTGCTTCCAAACGATTCCAGTGGTCCCGACCAAGGTGCAGGCTAGGTCTTGGTAGTAGGCGGTTTTTCATTGCCCACATCAAGTAAGAGTTAGCGAATAGTTCCTTTCTGAGGCCACATACCTTCTAATTGAAGTTTTTTTAATAAGCAAACTATAACTGATGACAAGCAGCTTTACATGCGCTTTCATCCGTCGAAGCCCACCAGCACATCGAATTCTCCCAAACTCCTTTCTGTATGTATCGCTAATAGCCACAATTTGATGGCAGCAAACTTTACCGAATTGAATGATGATAAATCCAACAAATGAGAAAACTAGGCGTGATCAGAATATTAAAACTTAACGCTCAAAATAGGCTTAGCCAGC
Organism: Cristatella mucedo; assembly: GCA_009760855.2. Classification (NCBI taxonomy): domain Eukaryota; kingdom Metazoa; phylum Bryozoa; class Phylactolaemata; family Cristatellidae; genus Cristatella; species Cristatella mucedo. Next base: position 3,429,087 of record WPIO01000009.1, read on the forward strand.
TGGTCTGCTGTAACATCATCACACAATACTGATGTCTTTTTCTAATTTAGCCACACTAGACGACCACACTAGCTCCAAAGTTAATTCCGAACTGCCTAGTTTTAAAATGCCATCGGTCAATTTTCTCAATTTTGGCTAACAAGTGCTCAAAGTTAATTGAATTTCATGAGGGAATTTTCCTGAAATCAGAAAGTGAGCAAGCATAGCAGCTACTCTGCCGTTCAAGCTCGTAATGCTGCAGTCAAAACCTACCTCAATCAGTGCCAGATACAGATAATCCATACTGCCTATTCAATAGTCACCAATATCTTCTCATAAAGGTGGATTTCGTAGAAAATTACACTCGAATTAACGTTTGTGTGCAAGCTGGATAACCTTAATACCGGTTATTGCAACACATAGACAGAGAGCCAAACAAGATCATACAGGTAAACAAAAATAAGCAATCTTACGTTTAGCCATTATTTAAGAACGAGACCATCGCCGCCAGAGTCTTGAATCGGGAAAGCACGAAATGCGAGATGTTGGCCGCCCGGTTTACGAGTTCAAAAACATCTTGCCAACTGGCACCGATCAAACGATGCGCGTGCGAGGAAAGGTAAAAGGTGGAGTAGGAGAGCCAAAAAAACATAGCATCGGACCGGACGTGCTAGCATACTTACAAGCTCGTAACTCAAGCCAATAAATCTTGAGGAAGGGTAAAAGGTGGGAAAAGAAATATGATCTCTGGCTTTAGCCTACCTAGGAAAACTACTCCCCTGACCAGTCTTTCATTATGCCATCAGCTGTTTTTTTCAAATTATATAAATTTACCTCGAACAATAATAATAATGATGCATTTGATATGGCGCTCTCAGAGAACTCAATCTCCATCTAGATAATTTAGATTTGCTGTAAACGAAGCACGATCATACGGTTAGGGGTGTTATGCTCAGTAAAAAAAAACAATAATAACATGGTTAGAAGTGACATGCACAGGGTCGGCATGCAATTTTGGTTAGCTGCAGCATGCATAGTGTCAGCCCGCGTAAATTACTAAAGGACAAATCACAGGGACCTACTGAATACTGTAATTAATACATGCGTGTTTAGTTCATTTTAAATGTGGACAACTCAGGAGATGCCGTGACGCAAGTCTGGAGTGAATCTCCAGGCCTTGGGAGCATACGAACTAAAAGCACGGTCTCTAAACGCGTTGAGATTTGTACGAGGTATGGGTAAACAGTTAGGTTCCAAAAAGCCGTTGATACGATGCTTTGGTGTGGAAGTAAATCGGTCAAATCTGCCTATTTTCAGCTTCATAACATTGCTAAAATTTGGGCTTGCTTAGATAAGGATACCACGTCTAAGTTGGTCCATGCATTCGTGACATCTCGTCTCGACTTCTGCAACTCACTGCTTACAGGCCTCCCAGCATGTGCGATCAGGCGATTGCAGCTGGTGCTAAACTCCGCAGCTAGGCTTGTCTGTCGTGAGCGTCGCAGTTGCCACATTACTCCACTTCTCGCCGACTTGCACTGGCTACCAGTCAAGCAACGGATTGACTTCAAGGTTTTGTCGCTCACTTTTAGGTCCCTTCATTCTATGGCTCCAGCCTATCTCTCCGACATACTCCCCCATCAGGCCAAGCATCGTACCACCCGCTTTTCGGAATCCAACAGTCTAGAAATACCTCATACAAACCTCAAATCCTTTGGAGACCGTGCATTTAGTTTGTATGCTCCCAAAGCCTGGAACTCCCTCCCGACCTGCGTCAGAACATCCCCTGCCCTGACCAAATTTAAAAAGAACTTAAAAACACACCTATTCAGGACAGCATTTAGTGGGTCCTTGTGATTCGTCCTTCACGTGCTTATGCGTGCTGACACTGTGCATGCTGCCACTAACCACATTTGCATGCTGACCCTGTGCATGTCACCCCTAACTATGTTATTCATTTTGTTTGTTTTTTAAGCATGATTTTACTTACCATTTAAATGCATTTCCCTTTGCAGCAAATATAAAGCGCCAAGAAAGAGATTAAGTTCTCTGAGGGCGCTTTATCAAGTACATTATTATTATTATTATTAAATCTGATTGTTAAGCTGGAGCCAAGGAATGAAGGGACCTAATAGTGAGTGGTAAAATCTTAATCTCGACGCGTTGCATGACTAGGAATCACATGGCAAAGATGTGTGTTCTCATGTCTGTAGCATAAAGGGCTCTGGATAAACAGTCGTATATAAACCCTCGCATCTTCGCTCTCCGACTTTCGCCGCTTTTCTCTCTCGTGGTTTCTGCTCATATTTATTAAAAATCCGTCGATGTAGTGAAAATGACATAGCTCGCTCGGTTGTGAGTGTCAACTACACACCCCTGCATTACAATTAAAATAAATAACAATTACTGTACTATGGACCGTTAACCTGAGTTTTCGAGCACCCCAGATAATCCTGCAACGCCAGATACAGCCGCGGACCACTCCTTTGTATGTGGGCAATAACTGTTTTCGGAGAAATCGGATGTGGTGAAGCGAAGCGAAACAGAGCTTGCTTTTCACTGGCTGGCTATCCAATCGTCGTTCTATCGTGGCCATTGATCAGGCTCAGCCTCGGGCAGCGAGTTCGTTTCTCGTACGTTTACACTGCATAATTTTTGTAATATTAATATGATATCTATAAGGTCTGATATTTCTTCTCTTCCCTTGTTGTGTCTAATATATTTGGTAATTTAATGTACTGTATCTCCGCCTGTAACTCCAAAACTTTATTAAGACTATGTGGGTGTTACGCAGGAGAGTATTGTATAGCACACTCACAGCCTAAGCGGCTTTCGGTACGCATTCGGGAGCCAACAGACTTCGTCTCACGCAATAAAGAGAAAGTGGGAAAAATAGCTGAGTCAAGAGAGCAGTTTATGCGTACCGAAAGCCGCTTAGGCTGTGAGTGTGCTATACAAAACTCTCCTGCGTAACACCCACATGGTCTTTATGACTTTGTGGAGTTACAGACGGAGATACATGACATGACATGACATGACATGACAGGTAGTGAGTAGCATTGAAGAAGCAGCTCAGGACCGCTGAAAAGGATGAGCCATATTCGGAAGCAGGAAAGTAGTTGTCGTTCCTGCAGAATTTTCGAAGCGAGTTCCATAGTCTAGGACCTCCAAAGCTAAAGCTTCAGCTCTAATTATAAGCTTCTGTCGCCTACGATCTTTAAGTGGAGTAATGGAGCAGCTAATTTATTGTCCACACAGGACCTCTGGGCCCGAAGAGGCTGAAACTGATGCAGCAGTTCAGCTAGGTACGAAGGAGCCAAGCCGTGGCGGGCCTTGTGGGTCAGCGAAAGAACTTTTCTCTGTATCCGTTGCTCAACCGGCATCCATCCTCGCTCTTTTAACAAAGAGGACACGTGCTCAAACCTCTGGGACTTGAAAACTAGCCTTACAGCCATGCTCATAGTCAGCTGCAGTGACCTATTTGCTGTCTTTGGTAGCCCAGCCAAAAGGGAATTACAATAATCAAGCCGAGATAGAACTAAGGAGCTAGTTATTTAATTTTTGCAACCCACTGTGAAAGATAGTAATCAGTAAGACAGTATAAGACATAATCTTGGATATGAATCAGACGTGATGGCCAGCTGTAGAAGCAGTCTTCTGACAATAGAGTTTAATGGCGACCAAGGGGTGTTATTTTATGCCGAGAAGGCTCAAATAATATTAGAAACCGCAGCGGCGCGACAAAGATGAGCAATGCCCCCACGGATGAGTGGTTCTAGAGACGACGACGACGCCTATATTATGCGCCGGCTGCGAAAGCAGGCGAGCGTATGTACAGTTGTAGCGGCCATCGTGTAAGCAGTTACCGAGCTCGAGGAGAGAAAAGTGAGAGATAGAGAGCGAATGGATAGCGTTCGTACAAGTAGACTCGCTGTCAGAAAGTAGGTCGCTGCTGAGCTAGCGGGTCACAAGCCCCGGCACTGAACCGTCGAAATTAAATCGAGCTTAGTTAGCCGATACTGCACGACTGCAGCGCCTAATGAGTGGTACGCATCGCGTCCGTTGGCGGGATGCAGTGGCGTGCGTCCTACTGGGGCGGAACAACGCTGCGGCGTGGCCACGCCCACATAGCTGCTTTTGAGAGCCGAAGGTCTGGGCAGCGCCTTGATCTGCGGCACAAGGCAGGCTGGTGCAACAGTGAACGTCTGACAACCAGGCAACACTTACCGCCTCTGGTTTATTCAGAGAAATGACACTTGCTATTTGAAATCGTTCATGCTTCGCTCGATGGCAACCAAAGCATAGGGAGGCCGTCGTTAAAAAAGCATCGGGCAGCAGACAACACAACATGTTGTCAGACGTCAGTGGGGTTCGTGCGTGTATAAAATATTTACATAGTATCCATTTTGAATGAAAGTTGCTAGATTTTGTTGTGTACGCCCGATGCATGCTGTTGCTGTAATTAGACCCGCGCCCTGACGCTAATGTATTCATCTGCAGCCAAAAGTTAAGCCATTGACACAGCTCAGCGTCAGGCCGAGAATGTGTGCTGACGTCTGCTAAGATTCATCGAGCTCTCATATATGTATATATCGAGAGAAATAAAGATAGCCTCTCGTTAATCACTCGATGCTGCGCCGCGTGGACGTGAGACTCATAGAAATGCTGCTGCCGTCGGAGTCACTGTAGTTCAACAATTCTCACTGGAAATTCATTTGAGGATTACATATAAGGGCATTAAATCCGGGCCTCTCCGGGTTTCACGTTCTAAGGCAGCCACTAACTTTTAGTTGCTTGCTAGCCTACCGGTATGTGCAATCAGAAGCTTACAGCTGGTGCAAAACTCTGCAGGTAGGCTCGTCTGTCGTAAGCGTCGCATTCGCCACATCACACCACCTTTCGCCGACCTGCGCTTGCTACCAGTCAAGCAACGGATCGACTTCTAGGTTGTGTCACTCACTTTTAGTTCCCTTCAATTTATTATCCCAGCCTACTTATCAGATCTACTCCCCCACCAGGCCAAGCATCTTTCCACCCGCTCCTCGAAAATTAACTTTTTACCTATTCCTCGTACGAACGTCAAATCCTTTGGAGACCGTGCATTTAATTCGTATGCTCCCAAAGCCTGAAGCTCCCTCTTGAACTGCATCCAGACATCCCCTAATTTGACCACATTTAAAAAGAAATTAAAACGCATTTTTTTACGACATCCTTTAGTGGGTCCCTGCGATTCGTCATTTATGTGCTTATGCGTGCTGACACTGTGCATGTTGCCACTAACCACACTTGCATGCTGAAAATGTGCACGTAATCCCTAAAGATGTTATTCATGTTGTTTATCAAGCATGATATCACTCACTATTCGATCATATTTCCTTTGTAGCAAATGTAAAGCGCCTAGAAAGAGATTGACTTCTCTGAGGGCACTTTACCAAGTGTTTTTTTTTATTATTTTTGTCGCATTATTGTTCGTTTGGCTTCCACAGCACAAGTTATATACATCTAAAATAATAATTTATTATCGTCAGCCCATGCGAATTTCAGTCTCGTTTTTTATTTCACTTTCGTCAAAAGACTGCGTATTTAGTACTCGGGTCTTGTGCTGGGTTGAACCGATTGCTGGGCCACGATTAGTAAAATTACTCCATTATTTTGGCACGGCCGTATGGTAGGAGACTTATACTGATTCCAGAATGACCTGTGTACTGTGAGCCTGCATCTTCTACTGTTGTAATTAGCGAAGCATTTTGACACTAATGTTCATGACTCACCTGTGGTCAATTGTTAAGCTAATGACACATCTCTGCGTCAGACCATTAATGCATGTTATGTTTCGCGTCATCTGTTGCGATTGATCGAGCTCTCATATACGTGCCGTCGAGAGTAATAAAGCAGGGTCTAATTTAGCACACACATGCGCCTGCTGTGTCTTCGTGAGACTCCCACTAGAACTGCTGCCGCGGGAGACACTGTCATACAACACCTGGAGTCGTGTTGTCACAAATGACAGTTGGTAAGTGCCTGACTTTGCTTGGTAGGAATTCACGAAGCCAGCACTTCCTGTTTTAAAGGGACTGGAATGGTCCAGACCGATAAACATCTCAAGACTCATCAGGCTAAAATGCTCTTACCCCAAATCACAGGTCGCGGGTTTGATATTAGTAGTAGGCAAATTTTCATTATCCTCTGCAAGCAAGAGATTTAGACGCCGCCACGTCTTTTCTGCAGCTACATACCTTTTAAAAGCGGCTGTTTAATCAGCAAACCCCTACTCAGTGCTTTTACTCTTAGCTTAGTCACTTATTGCCACCGGTTTAGTCACATGACAAACGTCATTGCATAGAGATATACCGCATATCCCTCAGGCGATTTAGAAATGATTACGTATAGGTTTGAGTCTGTAAATGCATTGTGACTCACTGATAAGTCATAATCACCACGTAGCCATCACCAGGAAAAATATTGACTGAGATAGATTTTATCTGCTTGGATCCGCCGGATGTCAGTGCAGCTTTTTTGTGAGATTCATTGTGTCAATTTTGATCACCATAATTCTTATCGTTGATAAGCAAGCGTTTCTGCAGCACATATCACTACACCCAGGTGGCACTGACACAGCATATGAGTGAGTTGGTTCCTTGATCAGTGGGATATTACAGGGCTAACGTGCTGTGTATGGCAATTTCCGACGTTCGACAATCAAATCGGCTTTTCAAGCATCAGGGTCATCCTAGCCGTCTCTACTAGTCCTCTTTTTTCTTGCAAATTAAAACTCCTTGTGCCAGTCTATTAGTTAAGAACAAACAAGTGAATTGTTTACATGCAGGTGACATACTGCCAGACCTGTGCTTAGATTAAATTTTATCTTTCAGGACTTAAAACTGTCACTACCCTTGTAACATGCACATGCACTACGAACATTGTCACGTATACGGCAGACGTGTTTCTTCAATTGAACGTCGATTCGACCATTTTACCAGTTAATGCAGTATCACTCATAAGCAGGAAAGCCTAGTGCTTGAAGAAGGCTCGGCCAGCATGTCCCCTGTACCATCAGTTTGAAATCTGGATATCTTGTTCCACAACGACGTTTACCAGATGACCTCGTCGTCTGTACAGAGTCTAGTCTGCCTACTTTATCAGCTGCTTCATCTAGTAAAACTCTGCAGGCCTTGAAAGCTGGTCCCGGCTATTGTACATCTCATTTAGGTTGCATTAACTCGCTACTTTCAGGCCTTTGTGCCTGTGCAATAAGACTCTTGCACTGAGTGCGATTTTGACTTTTGTCTGCTTACAACTAAAAAATAAAGCTTGCTGAGACAAGGATATCACGGCCAAGCTGAACTCCTCCTTCAGTGAAAGCTAGTGTTGACATATTTAGCTCCCTACTCACACGTCGTCGGGGCCGGCTCATAACAGCTTTCAGCTTCTGCAGCACTATACAGCCAGGCTAATTTGTTTGACTGTCGGATGAGCTACGTTTTGCTTGTCGTTGACGTAGACCGGCTCACCATCAAGCAGGGTATCGGCTTCTAGCTTCGAAGTGCCTCTATTCTCTTGGCCTAGCATTCTTTATACTAGATGCAACATTTACTTCTCAAGCATTTAAAAAATATTAAAAACGCACTTATCTATGACATCAGTTAGTTGGTCCCTGTGATTCTTCCTTTATGTGCCTAAGCGTGCTGACACTGTGCATTCTGCTACTAACCACACTTGCATGCTGACAATGTGCATGTCACCTCTAACCCTGTTATTCATGTCGTTTATCAAGCATGATAACACTCAAAATTCTATCGTGTTTCCTTTGCAGCAAACGTAAAGCGTCTAGAAAGAGATTGAATTCTCTTATGGTGCTTTATTAAGTGTATTATTGTTATTATGGAAATTTAAAAAACGGTCTATGAGCCGCCTACTCCTTACAGTATTGGATGTTTCCGTGTGTTCTGTCATTTGCATGGCTGGGCATGCTGAAACTGTGCATTATCCTCCAATGTGTCTGGACGTTTCTTATGCTTCAAGGTGAGTGTTAGGTTAGTCTTATCACAGGTATGCATTATATCAGGCAATTGCATGCTAACAGTCGCATTTATTTATCCTGACTGCTGCGAGCGCTCCGGTCACCTCTGGGGTGGAAAGCTCTTCGGTATAGCTATACTAGCAGCCATGGGTTTTTCTTAACTCACTCCGATTACGGCCGCCTGGTCGACTATTGCTGTAGGTAGTTTTTTAGTCCTAACAGAGCGTTCAGACGAGGAAAATTGATGCCACAGTAAACAAAACAGTTCAATCCGCAATTTTTTAACACGACAACCGGCAGTAAAAACACTAAATCTAGTAGGATGTGGCCCCTCCCAGATTACTGACCATTTCTGCTATTCGGGCTGGCTTGGACTAGACGACTTATAGGATAGTATAGGATGTCAGGCCGGTTGAAATGTGTCCCGGATATTCATCCGGGATATTGTATGAGTGTCTAGAGCTCTCAGCTGATGCTGAACCTTCGTCACTCAGATTTCAATCGGATTTGGGTCCGGGCTCTGACTTGGCCACCGCAAGCTTGTGCAATGAGGGGATCTGTCGAAAAGAATACGGCACAATATTGGCATTATTTTTTGGATCGATGTCCTGTTGATATATCAAATGAGCACCTAGCATTCGAAATGCACTTGGCACAGCAACGTCGGCCAGGATTCGCAGGTAGCAGACCTGATTCATTATTTCCTCAATATGGAGAAGAGTCTAATATATGCTTTTTGATAAGGAAACGTTATATTTTCATTGTGATCCATTTTTTGTTCTTTCTGGGAAGGCAATTATTAATAATAATAATAATAATAATGCACTTGATAAAGCACGCTCAGTGAACTTAATCTCTCTCTAGGCGCTTTACATTTGCTGCAAAGGGAAATGCAATTGAATGGTAAGTAAAATCATGCTTGAAAAACAAACAAAATTATTAACATGGTTAGTGGCAGCATGCACAAGGTCAGCACGCATAAGCACAACAATGATGAATCACAGGGACCCACTAAATGCTGTCCTAAATAGGTGTGTTTTTAGGTTCCTTTTAAATGTGGTCAGGTCAGGGGATGTTCTGACGCAGGTCGGGATTGAGTTCCAGGCTTTGGGAGCATACGAACTAAGTGCACGGTCTCCAAAGAGTTTAAGGCTTGTACAAGGTATTTGTAAACTGTTGGATTCCGAAAAGCGGGTGGTACGATGCTTGGCCTGATGGGATAGTTTATCTGAGAGATAGGCTGGAGCCATAGAATGAATGGACCTAAACGTGAGCTACAAAACCTTGAAGTCAATCCGTTGCTTGACTGGTAGCCAGTGCAGGTCGGCGAGAAGTGGAGTAATGTGGCAACTGCGACGCTCACGACAGACAAGCCTAGCTGCGGAGTTTAGCACCAGCTGCAATCGCCGGATCGCACATGCTGGTAGGCCAGTAAGCAGTGAGTTGCAGAAGTCGAGACGGGATGTCACGAATGCATGGACCAACTTAGATGTGGTATCCTTATCTAAACAAGCCCAAATTTTAGCAATATGATGAAGCTGAAAATAGGCAGATTTGACTGTGGAGGTGATATGGTCGTCTAGCGAGAGGTTGCTTTGGAATATGACACCTAGATTTCGAGCTGATTCAACAGGAGATATGCTGGCAGAGCCAATTTTGAGTCGGCTTTCCCAATCTCTCGATCACACTGGGTTTGCCCATAACTAGTAAGCTAGTTTTGTCATCGCTTAGTTTTAGAAAATTTGCTTCCATCCACGTGCGGATGTCATCATTACGTGCAGCAAATAAGTTGAGAGAATTTGAGGTGCTCGAAGGCTGGGAGGGATCAAAGCAAAGGTACACCTGAGTGTCATCCGCATAGAAGTGAAAGCCTAGATTGTGCTTGGCCACCACATCAGCAAGAGAGGGAGTATAAACCGTGAAAAGAACCGGACCTAGCACGGAGCCCTGAGGTACTCCATATTTCAGAGGTACTTCAGATGATCTTTGTCCATTCACGTCAATACTCCGGAGACTCCCACAGAGATAGGACCTGAACCACTACAGAGCAGTGCCAGTGATGCCCAGGTGAGATAAGAGGCGCTCTAGAAGAACTTTGTGATCGATGGTGTCAAAAGCTGCCAAAAGATCGAGCAAACCAAGCAGAGACACTCTACCCATGTCTGCATTCCTAAGTAGGTCGTTGTATACCATAAGCAATGCTGACTCTAAGGAGTGATTAGCTCTAAGCTAGACTGGAACTTACTAGCAAGGTGTGAGGTTTCGATATATGAGTTAAGCTGGTCCACCACGACCCGTTCCAGTGTCTTTGATAGGAATGGTAGAAGGGAGACTGGGCAGTAGTTGTTTAAGTTTTCTTGGTCTAGTGTCGCTCTCTTGAGAAGTGGCCTGACTACAGCTTTTTTGAAAGGTGCTGGGACGTGACCTGAGGCTAATGACATATTAATGATGTCAGTTATGCATGGCAGCAGCAGATCAATGCCACGTAGGGGAAGGACAGTGGGAATAGGGTCCAGAAGACTTGTTGTCTTCTTTGATTGAGGTACGAACATTAGGACTAGATCACTAGTGACCTGCTTAAATGTAGACATTGAGGTGCAGCCAGGAATCGGGGAACAGCATTCTAGTGGGTGATGTTGTCATCGCAGGGATGGATTGCCTGATCTTGTCTATCTTCTGGGCAAAGAACCGAGAGAAGCGAACGGCTAGATCATCGCAAGGATCATCGGGTAAGGAGGTAATTTGGGAGCGGTTGAGGAGATGGTTTATCGTCGACATCAGCATTTTTGGATTGTGCATCTGTGATTCAACAATATTTATATAGAAGCTAGACTTGGCCTTTGCTAGGATCGATTGGTACGACCTACAGTAGTCTTCATATGCCTGTCGATGGACAGTTAGTTCGGATTTCTTGTATGCTTTTTCAAGCTTTTGCTTAGTAGACCTGGCTAGTTTAATGTCTGTGGTAAACCATAGGCCGTCTGGGCGAGGGCGCACAGTGCGCTTAGTCAGCGGTACAAACTCGTTGATCTTGTCAGCTAGTGTCGCGTTGTTGCTATCTACCAATGATGACAGATCGGAATGGGGACTGAGCAGCACAGGTGAAGCAGATATTCTCGCACGGACAGCATCGATGTCAAGGGTCTCTAGGTTTGGCGATTTACATATGATTTTAGAGGAGGGATAGAAAGAGGGCACACACTGTAGATTGAATGAGATCTGCATGTGGTCAGATAAGCAAGATTTGGTAATAAGTGGTGATGAAAACTAGTAGTTTTATGAGAAAATTCGTTTGAGTGTGTGACCCTTGATGTGAGTAAACCCATGCACACAAGTCACAAGAGACAATTAGTCAGTCAATGCATGAAGTTCGGTCCTGAAGGGGTCACATAAGTTATCAAAGGGAATGTTGAAATCACCCATAACGAGGAAGGATCGATTTCTTGCACACAAAATCAAATTGAGATCGGAGAAATGTGAGATGAAGGAGGATTTGACCTGGTGGGCGACAGACTACTGCCACCGTCGGTAGCTTGTTTTCGGGTGAAATCAAGACAATCGATTCGAAAGACTGCTTCGAGGGTACTGAAAATTGATTAAAGTTGAATTTCGAGTGCATGATAACAGCCAAAGAATGAGAAACCGGTCGGGGTTGCGTCTTTAATTGCCGGGCAGTTTACTAATTTTAGCCAAGTTTCAGTCAATGCGAGCAGTTCAAGACCATTTTCAGAAATAACGACGCTTGTTACAAGATGTTTAGTGCACATTGAGCGATGATTCCAGAGAGAAGCAGTAAGTTGGGCCGCCGTTCTTTAACAAGCCTGATGACCACTAAGTTAGTGAGATTCGCAGTATCGCTTGTGGGGGAGCGTGCTGAACGGTTCGAGACAATGCTAGGAATACCAAACGACGAGCGGGAACTCAGCTCGCAGTTCCCGCCAAGCGAGCGGCCTCAAAGCGGTCCCGGCCACCGCGGAACCTCCGGGTGCTTTTTTTGTGATTCGTCTCTCGTGTGCATGTACCTGCATACACTGTGCCTGCTGCTTACAAATGCTACCACCAATCATTTAGTAGAGCTTTCTGTGAGCATCTGTAAAGTGCCTAGAAAGAAATGCCTTTGAACTACGACAACAAAGCGATAATAGATGCGCATGTACTCCCCCATCAGGCCAAGCATCGTACCACCCGGTTTTTCGGAATCCAACAGTCTAGAAATACCTCGTACAAACCTTAAATCCTTTGGAGACCATGCATTTAGTTCGTATGCTCCCAAAGCCTGGAACTCCCTCCCGACCTGCGTCAGAACATGCCCTGACCTGACCACATTTAAAAGGAACTTAAAAACACACCTATTTAGGACAGCATTTATTGGGTCCCTGTGATTCGTCCTTGATGTGCTTATGCGTGCTGACGCTGTGCATGCTGCCACTAACCACATTTGCATGCTGACGCCGTGCGTGTCACCACTAACCATGTTTTTCATTTCTTTGTTTATTAAGCATGATATTACTCCCCATTCAATTGCATTTCCTTTTGCGGCACATGTAAAGCGCCTAGAGAGAGAATGAGTTCTCTGAGGGCGCTTTATCAAGTGCATCATTCTTCTTATTATTATTCCATTCTTCAGCAGTCCAGTGGATCCACGCCGTGGTCAACTGTAAACGGCTATCCATGTTGTCAGAGACGGCACACGCAATGCAGCGATCAACCAAGCGCGAAGGGCCCTTGTCAATGCTGGGCAAGAATAGCAGAAGAGGGATGAATGGTTCTCTTTTCCTAGAGGCTTATCAATCTGAAAGGCACAAAGACGAAGTGGCTACTGACTTGCGATTCGACTCAAAATTGTCCCCAGGATGCACTTTGATAAAAAAATTTCCCTTTCAGGTTTGGCTCTTGCTTTTTTTCAAATCCGCAAAAATGACAACCTGGATATTAGTTGACGGCAGCAGATTTTCTATTTGGATGAGCCGGCAATAACTGTGTTCACTTTCATCTCTCATGGGCTGCAAAGCCAAAGCCTGACCGCATGGCTAGGTTGGCTTACTAAGCAGCCGGTACTGGTAGATAAGAATTCGATCGGACTCTTAAGCTGACGCGCGATCGTCCTAGCGCGGTGGGTCTACAGCCGCAACGACGCGTCTTCCTCGTCCAACTCTGATTGTCCACCCGGCAGGCGTTGGTGATCATTCGCGCCGCGATTCAACCAGGTCAAGACCAGGCTCAGATAATTAATCGGCCGTGCGGCTTCCCGGCAGACTAGCGGCACACCTGTGGCAATTACAGAAAGCCTCGTCACCGCCGCTGCCAACTGCTACGACACTTGCCGCCGCTAACGACGCGGGCGGTAACTGGGCTGCCGGCTGAACGCCAATCCCGGCGCAGCCGAGTCAGCCGCCGCTTTCGCACGTCGCCGACTATTGAGGCCACGGCGGCGGCAGCGGTGGCAGCGGCGACGCATTTGCCGAGTAGCTTCTCTCTAGCTTCTCGCTACAGCCGGCGCAACGGCTATATGTCCGAGCAGCAGCCGTATAAGTTTTAAAGAGCTAATCAGCCGTCATACTGCGAGCTGTTTCATTCGATACGCTATTTACGGTGCGCTCCGACGGGGCCTACTAATGCCGAATAGGTCCAGGAAGATCCAGGCTGCAGGGGTCGGCGCAGAGCTGGAGCGAGAGGTTACCCGATGCAGGTCAGCACCAATACTCGCTTTGTCGCCGCAATGCATTTCACGTGCTCTAAAGCTACGCCACGCTTTGTAGTTCACACGTCTAACGCAGCACCGTAGAGTGCCGCAATGTTCATCAGAGTATCTTCGGTTGCGCTCAAGACTTGGTAAGTTTAGAAACTGAAATAAATACCGGCTGATTTAAAAGCCTTGCTTGCATAGCGACCGAGGAGCCCTTAAGGCTGCCACCGCCGCTGGCAGCGGCCGTGCAGGATCGCCAACCACAGGATTTGAAGGGCACACCGAGGCACGCTATCGAAATTAATTCGCCCGCAGTCTTACATTTCACGTAAGACGGTGCGTGCCGTTCTGAGTTCACCTTCCTTGCGTCTCGTTCGTCTTCGTGTCGTCGCCGCCGCTGCAGCTGCCGCCGCATCGCGATCCTAGCCCCTCGGTGACGCGCGCGCTGACTACGCGTGCACCGCTCGCTCGCGAGTAGCCTCAGCCAGAACTCGCTTCGCCACCGCCGCCGTGCGAGATGGCAGCTCGCCGAGCGAGCGCTACGGTGTGCAGACGACGTGTCAAGACGTCGGCTCATACAGAGAGGCTGATTAACCAGATTATACCCAACTAACCGATCAGTTGAGAAGTCTCAGCGGTGGCTTTCATTCCGCTTGCATGAGGCGCGTGTACTTTTAAGTTTCCAAGAGCGAGACATTCAATTAATTCTCTTAGGGTGCAATGAAAGTGTCCTATTATCATTATGATATATTATTTGTAATTAGGACTAGTGTCCACTTGCATTATAGACCTCTTCGGTTCCCATTTCTTCAAGAGCAAAAAAGCGGTGTGCAGATTTTTATGGCGAGATCCAATATTTCAAGATGCGATTCAACCCTTCTGCATCGCAGCGTCATTCGTTTCGAAATGTCTCAGAAGTAGTTCTCCGTCTGCTGTCATAGTAAACCGCGATCGTAAAGTTAGGAAAATACGATTGACGCTGCCGGAAAATATCGATGAAGCGCCGACAGCTCGTAGTTACCAAATTCATTTTGGTGCGAACTCGAATGCCAGCGCATGGTTCGGAGGTTAGATACGCGAATCAACTTGCCAAACAATCATTTTTCTCGAAAGCTCTACTGTGCCACCATTGTGTCCTGGGGTCACAGAAGCAGCTTTGAGCAAGGGCATTGACGCGGTACTTGACGTCGATGACCAGACCCGCCTCGGCCGCAGCGGCTCTGGTCGCTGACTGAATCCATTATACGCTGTAGTTCCTTGGATCTCGCTGGTATTGGTCAAGTCGCAAGCAGCAGATGGCTCATCGGCGATTACACCCTAGCGATAAGAAAATAATCTGTATTACAACTTTCCGAGATATGCAGTCTTCGCGCGTTTTACTCTTACCGTACATGTATTTTTCCGCAGCCGGAGAAAGTCCACGCGTGCTTCATTTTTGAATGGGTGGCAGTTTCTCTTGGACGTCGAATCGCCTGGCACCAACGGCGCTCTACGATTAGCCATCTAATTCCTACTCCGTAATACGAAATTCTAGTTTTACGCAGTAAAACGTTTATTTATTGTCGTCTGAATCACTCTGCAGGGTTATTATTATAATTCATGTGTACAGCGTCCTAAGAGAACTTAATCGGTATTCAGAAGCTTCACATATACCATGGGGCTCGAGCCCACGAACCCAGCCAGACCTTGGTCGGGGTGAGCACCTTAATCGCTTGGAAAATTCAATCGAATTCCCACGCTCTGTGACAAATTATTTCATTGTATTGGTATGAGTCATTCATAGCTATAAGCCCCGGTTGATCAACGGAAAAAGGGAAAAATTGATACCCAGACAGGGCCATCATGACTGGTTTTCTTCATTACTAGCGTCATTACATCGGTGCGTCTGCACCAGTGTCAGCATCCTTGTGTAGTCTCTAGAAAATAAATGTATATGTATATATATATATATATATATATATATATATATATATATATATATATATATATATATATATATATATATATATATGTCAGTTTTTCACTTAGAAACGTTTGGCAACGGAAGCTTTTTCTATGAGGGATTAAGACTGGCAAGCCACTTCAATAATATTTGCATAATGACACTTCTCCTACTTAGTTAAGCTATGCCAGGCATGAACGTGATGAATCTTAATCGCACTCACTCGTGCTTAGATAGATTATGTAATCTGCCTGCTTAGACGTGGATACTACATCTAAACTTGTCGATGCATTTGTGACATCCTGTCTCGACTTCTGTAACTCACTGCTTGCTAGTCTACCGGCTTGTGCAATCAGGTACTTACAGTTGTTGCAAAACTCTGCAGCCAGGCTTGTCTGTCGGCAGCGCGTCGTAGTTGCCACATCACACCACTTCTCGCCAATCTGCATTGACTCCTGATCAAGCAGCAAATCGGCTTCAGGGTTCTGTCACTTACTTTTGGGTCACTTCATTCTCTGGCTCCAGTCTACCTTCAGAACTACTCCCCCACCAGGCGAAGAATCGTACAGCCCGATGATCTGAATCGAATAATTTAGCTATACCTCATGCGAACATCACAGCCGTTGAACACCGTGCTTTAGGTTCCTACTCGCAAAGCCTGGAACTCACTGCCGACGCCCGTCACAACGTCCCCTGATATGACGACATTTAAAAGAAGCTCATAACACACCGGTTTATTACAGCATTTGGTGGGTCTTTGCGATTCGTCTCTCGTGGGCATGTACCTGCATACACTGTGCCTTCTGCTTACGAATGTTACCACTAATCATTTAGTAGAGCTTTCTAAAAGCATCTGTATAGTGCCTAGAAAGAAATTCAGTTCTCTGAGGGCGCTATGCAAATGTATTATTATTATTTATGAAATATAGTTGTTAATGTATACATAATTTAGGTATTTTTACCATCTTGAACAAGAGAGAAAAGAGAGCTCCGAAGTTTTATAAGCGAAGAATGGTGCTGTAACCGACTAGCCACTCAAGCGTTCGTGAGCCGTGATGGCGCACTAGGTAAGGTGGTTTCTTTTCACGACTTCGGTCCCGAGGTCATGGGTTCGAATCCTGCGATGGGCAATCCTTTATCGCCGTTGCAAGCGACGGTGATAGCCGTAAAGACTCTGATGTCGCTATAAAAAAGAAGCTGTTAAATCACGGTGGACCTTTCCAACCTTTGGAGACCGAGCCTTTAGTTCGTATGCTCCCAAAGCCTGGAATTCACTAACAACTGACGTCAAGACATTCCCTGACGTGAACATCTTTAAAAAAAACTAAAGAGAGACCAGCGGTTTTCGGAAGAGAAAAGCCGTTCAGACAGCAAAAAAGATATTGCATATCCAGGTTTCAATTTCACACATTGCAGCTGAGGAGAGGCCATACTTACATAGCACGAAAGATTTCAAAGATCTGATCAGAGGACTTGGTCTTAACAATTTCAATGCCGAGCTCTTTTAATTTAGGCTCAATGAGAGGAAATTATTAGATTAAAGTGGGAAAATAACAGACCAAAGAAAGCCCCACCAGAGATGTTTTTTTTCAGCTTCTTCAGTCGGAAAGATGGACTGTACTTCTCTAAAAGTGTGGCCGGTCTATTTGAGGCTATAGGAGTCATCCGTAACCAGAATGAATGAACGTAGTTATTGAAAGTTTATATGGGAGCCTCAAAGCCGTGTTGCTTCACGACGGGAACAAGTAACCGTCCATCCTTATGGATCACTCTGTGAGTGACAAAGAGGATTACAACAGCGTCAGAATATTGCTGAATGCCTTGAACTGTGGCTAGTATGGCTGGGTGATCGTTGGGAACTTGTAAAAGCTATCGTTCCTAGTGGTCCCCTAATGCGCTTTCAGGAAGTTTCGCTTTTTCTTCCCCTATCTGATAGACGGACACTAAGGGGCACTATCACAACATGGACTGGCCACTGCTGACGGGGTCACTCTTTCCTTGGGAAAAAGCATCCTCGAGGGTGTACCGGCTGGTGCACCCTCGGAAGGCGCAGATGCCACAATTCCGAATCAGGTTAAGCCTCACGAAGCATGCGCTCACGGCCCTAGACACTAAGTCGGCAGCTTTCAACTTCCTTCACGATGTCTTTTAAAACTGCAGGAGGCAAAAGTCATATCTGGTATATTCATCGGACCACACGTACAGAAAGAAGATCGTGGAGTGTGACAAATATGCCAAGACGCTTAGCAGGGTGGAGAAAGTAGCTTGGAGCAGGTTCGTTGCGGTGTTTCTCCCCTTTCTGTGCAAGCGCGATGCTGGAAACTATGAGCAGCTGGTTCAAGCTCTCATAGAGAACTGCGCCAAAACGGGGGTCCAGAATGTTCCTCACAAACCCTCTCCTCGATACTAGTTTTGAGAAACTCGAGGATATCGTGGATGCTTACTCAGAAGAGCACGCCGAGCACTTTCACCGAGGTTTTATAGTCTTTCGCCTTTTTTATATCATTGGAGAGCGTTTTCTGTAAACGAAAAGCATCTAGCTGTTTAGACTTTTAAGACAACTATTATAAAAGAGGAACGCATCGTAGGTCCATGCAGCTCAGTGCATCTGTTAAGTTCGCCTGGGGGTAAATTCACTCACGAGTACACCAGCCCAGTGATCGACAAAATAAGATGGTCTCCTTGACTATTCCTTGACTTTCTGACGACATCAAGGCGTAAAGGATAGGTAGTCGCACGCCTTTTTACATGCGATGAAGACGGCTCCCTGTCAAACGTATACTCATATCTAACTCTTCAGACCTCTCTCACCACTCGACTGGTGGCCTACTCCACGAACACACGGGTTAATGACGAGTCGTGTATTTCGATTGCAAACCCGGACTGTGTCGTAACTCCTTCCTCAAAAGTAATCGAACCTAGGCTCTGCGACTGAATAGTTTGAAGAACACTAGAGCAATGTCTTATCCCTGTCTCACGGAAGCACAGTCTTGATTTTTCTAAGGACGGCTTTATGACAACTTTGTTGTAGTCATACGAACGTTATTTCAAAGTTTTCATTCAAATAGAACAATAACGTCTGAAATTGATTGCCAAACTCGCGGGAATATAGTTGGCTTAACGGTAAGTCACACATATTTATCTATATATCATGCTTAAAATACAGCATGTATACGGAAGCGATCATGATTGGTCACCTGACTCAAAAGCTCTTCTTTGATCGAAAGATTCTATTCCATTTAATGTAGTATTATTGGTAGCCAGAAGTCATAAACAAAAATAGCCTAATCTAGACGTATTTTTATCTGTAAAACACTATCAGAAACACATTATTGCTGCCAGACTTGCAGTTGGAGAAAGCTTACTTGAGACTTTGACAGCTTGAAAAAACCTTTCAGCTTTACTGATAAAATTTGGACACACAGTAATGTGCACATCAAGCATCTTATCGAAATTCAGTGAACATGATCTTACAAGTAACGCCACCTTCTCTAACTCGCCATATGTCGTTATTTAGATGTATATTAGCAGTAATAATAATAATTATTTTAAAAAGAATCAATTCTATAGCCAAACGATCTCTAGCTCTTTCCAAGAGAAACACCGACCAATAATTAATGGCAACTAATTTACCACGAATAGACAAACATGGAAAATCCCACAAGTATCATGCTTAAAAACCGAGTAAAAGAGAGCCTTGAAGAAAATACGCCATACTTTTCCTGCGAAAATAATTCAATAAATCGTCATGAAGCGGAATAATGTCCATCATGCAGATTGCCCGAATGGCCTAGAACTGAAGCTGTTGCATGTCAAAGCCAAATTCACCAATCAGTTAAAAAAATATATTACTCAGCTGTAGGCTCGCAAATAAAAATCCTAATTTTGCTCTAAACGAACTGAATTGCATTGCGTGTCCCATAGATCTCGACTAATCTAAGATCAATTCACGTGGAGCAAACGTGGGGAGCTCTTATGGAGCTCATGCATCTCCGACGATTTCACAGAGGCCCTCGGTGGCTCTGTGACGCTGAAGAGCTCACTGTAAGGCACTCGATGAATCGCCCGCTCAAACTCAATACTGCTTTCTGGTAATCCTCTAATGCTTACTTAGTCTGGTCATGTTTTGCACTTGATTCAGTCAGAACGCACTTCTGACATGGAAAGTTAGGAACGTAGCTTCCAGGTGGCATTCTAGTTGCTCTCTAATGGCTCGCTTGCATCGTTGAGTTTCAGCTTACGGCACTGTTGTGCAAATAATATATATATATATATGTATATGTATATTTATATGTATATGTATATGTATATGTATATGTATATGTGTGTGTATGTATATAAATATATAAGTATTTATTAAAAATAATTAACGTGCATATATACATTAGCCGGCGGCACCCTTCCCTGCCGGGTCACGAGTACTATCCACACCTCCCGGTTCATGAACAGAAACCTCTCGGCTTCCAAGCTGGTAATGGTGTCTTGAGACGCACAACCGCAGCAATACCATTCACTGCGTCAATACCATTCAATGCTGTGGTCCGCCAGCCAAGCTTTTTTCTTTGGCCATCAGCTGCCAGAGCGTCGACGGTTGGGAGGGCCTCACCACCACCTACCTGCAGTGCGGTCAGGAAACACCGGGCGACGGCCGCATACTTATTGGCCTTGTTCCGAGCAGCCACCACCTGGGCATCTTAGCTGCCGTCGAGCGGCGCCATCGCATCATTTATTACCAAGTAAGTGCGGTTGTCTATCAGCGGGTCCTGCTTGAGAGCCGGACCGTCGGCAAGCGAGAAGGCGTGGCCTGCCGACATGCTGGTGAGCTCGGTGGCCGGAAGAGCTCCGATTAGGCGACCCAGAAGCAGCTTATGTCGGCCTGCGATCGCAAGAAGCATCGGCCGACAGTGGCTCAGCACGTGGCAAACGGTCTTTGCCTCCGTGCGGCATAGGCGGAAGCTAGTAAATGTCCCAGGTATAACCGACTCCTAGCGGCAGCCACTGGCAGCACATCGCAGCACTCTCAGTGGACAAACCACCTGGCCCGGAAAAACAAGCCAATACCCGTGGGATCTAGAAGTGACTGCGGGTCGTGAATCTGTCCGAGGCCAGGCAGCGGCTGACCCTGCCCTATGCAGGCTGGGCGGCCGGCACGACTGAGTGCTTGAGGTGGTCAGGGTCGGTGGATACGGCCAGCGAGAGGCGGGGGGGGGGAGAGAGACGCTCGAGCCAGTCTGACGAGGAGCGAGGCTGCAAGGCTCTGGTGCCGCGAACGTTTCTCGTAGGACGATGGCAGGCCATCCAAGCTGGTGACGGCTCGGTCGAGGCGGTGCCGGGCGACTTGATGAATGCTCGTGTCGGGCGAGCACAGCATGCGACGAGCTTTCTTCGTTCTTTTGATGGCGGTGTTCGTCTCGAACTGGGTCAAGCCTGGCCACCGGCGGAGTTCGGTGCCAACGAGAAATGCCCGACACGAACTGTGGCTAACCGCTTGCGAACCGACACAGCTCCAGCCGAGGCTTTTCAGCTGGCTGCAGGACAGCCTTGGGCACAAGTCTCGTCCTGAAAAAGGTAGTCCAGCCCTGACAGGAGGAAAGTCAGGAAAAAAGTGGGGAGGGCGTCAAGGATTTTCGAACGGGCGAGAAGACTGGCCTGGCGCTGGTTAATGTCCCTCTCGAGGGAAGAGCAGGAGTGCTTAAATTCAGTCCTAGGCTGATTGCACCCTTGAGGTTCAAGGTAGACCACGGACTCGTTCTGCGGCAGCTCTGCGAACCGCGGGCCATGCAGGGTAACTAAGGCGGGCACGACCTTCTCACCTTGCGGGGCGAAAACACTTCGATCTGCATGCGCAGCGTCGAAGCGGCCGATCCAGATGCAGACACGAGAACCTGTGCACTAGACGACGTCTGAGAGAACAATGAGAGGTCAGAGTTCGCCATGGCGTAGACCGAGAAGGAGTTCCGCCGAGCTGGTAGCTGGACTCCTGCGTGCTGCCAGACAGTCTGAAGACCAGCTGCCAAATCCAAAAAGGATCGGCGATAGATGGTCGCCCTGCCTGACGCCGACAGCATTCGAAAAAGCCGCCAGCATCTCGTCGCGAACACGAAGCTCCAGCAGCGAGCCATCGTAGAGGTGCTCACGGAGCCTGCAGAAGCTCTTATCCACGAGCATGCTGATGCTCTCATCCACTATGGCATGCCGAAGCACACGGGCAGGGAGACATGCTGGATGCTGCCGAAGGCGTTCTGCAGGTCGAAGAACGCCGAATATACCACACCGGCGCCCTGCCGATGTCTGGCCTTGTCGAAAGCGCTCTCCACAAGGAAGGGCTGCTCTAGGCAGCCCTCCGGATCTGAAACGAGGCCCCTTTTCTGCAGCGACAGCAACCCACAGCCATCCGCGAACTTGCACATATTCGCGGCCCGGCAGCTTGAGAGCAGCTTGTATAGCTAGGGCAAGCGCGTGATGGAGCCGAAGTTTCCGGGAAGGCTCGCTGGGTCGCACTTCTTGTGGATAAGGATCGTTGAATCCGTTTTCCACGAAGAAGGGAAGACACCAAAGTAGGGGCAGCCGTTCGGGATGCTGAGAAAACGGGCCTGCACCCCGGGTCGACGAGGCGAAGGTGGCAGTGTTCCAGGCGGTCAGCTAGCTGAGACATGCTCTGCGGAGGCCAGCGGTGACGCTCCCGGAGACATCAGGCTGGACTTCTGAGCCGGGTGAGAGGGGATGGTCCGGACAAGAAGAGTGTGTAGGCGGTCATTGTTGTCTGGCCGAGCCTGCGACTCGGACTCCTAGTGAGACCAGCAGGTTGCCAGCTCACCTGTCAAGTACGTCGGCACAGGCAGCAGGATCTAGCGGACGGCCTTGGTGTGAATGGGCGCGTAGGGGCGCTGCAGAAGAGAGGCGCACCTTAGGCCCACGGCCCCGTGGACCGTCACGCATGGAGCGGTCCGGTTGAGAGGTTGCCGAGGCTCGAGACAAGTTCGGCAGGGCCTACGTTCGAGATCCTTGGCCAGGCCTCAGGCAAACGACTTTCAGTCTTCGCTCAGGAGGAAGACGGAGGTCAAGAAGCTGTGCCAGTCAATCGCCCGTACGCTGGCATGTGCTACAATTTGATCAAATTGTGTATGTCTACACATTATAATAAATTTGCATATCGGGCTAAGAGAACTGAATCCACAGACACACCCACACCCACATACAAACACACACGCGTATATATATATATATATATATATATACATATATATATATATATATATATATATATATATATATATATATATATATATATATGTGTGTGTGCGTGTGTGTGTGTGTGTGTGTGTGTGTGTGTGTGTGTGTGTGTGTGTGTGTGTGTGTGTGTGTGTGTGTGTGTCTGTGTGTCTGTGTACAATGTAGTTCATTTATATAGCTAAGAGAACTAAACCTCGATTGAGGCCTTTTGCATGTGCCGCAGGGCTCGAATGCTCGACCTTTGTAGCATCATATTTGGCCACGACGAGGTGTGTGCCGCCGTTCAATGTCGCTACGTATTGGCCACTACGGACGATAAAGAGCTGCTACCGTTTGAGATGGTGCTACTTTCTATGTCGCTGCCTGCCAGGGAAATGGTGCTGACTCCAAAACAATCCCCAATGTGGTTGAGGCGGCAAACCAGGACAATCTTGGCAATCTAATTCTTCTCTCACATTACAGAAGGGAGGAGGTTTTTACTGGAGCGAAGCTCTTTGTCCTATTGATACAAAATGTAGTGGGCAGGTAAAACACCCCAGCCATTCCTTGAGCTTGTATAACCCTTATGGAATGTTATTTTTTCAGTCAAAAGACACTGAGTTTCAATTTCAGATCATTCCGCACTCCATACAAGGAAACATTAAAAAAGGCATGTATCAACCCATATGATACTTTTTAACAAAAATTTGAGCTTGAAACCACCTACTCGACTCCAAAGTCAATTAATGCGGTCCCAGCTGCTATGGTGACAGTCACCCAACCTTCCAAGCAACCCTTCTACAGCCTGCGACCAGCCGAGCGCAGACGTCTAATCCCCATGAGATTGTCAATGACCTTGGCAGCTCGGTACTAGCTCAGAGTTGTCTAGACTGTGATAGGGGTCCTTGCTAGCGACGTTCTCAGCTTTTGGAGCGATCCTTTCTGGAAACGTTCAAAGTCGCAAATTTTTCCAATCCACGGGCATGAGCCTCCACGTGTGACTTCAAGTTGGCAAACTTGCTATGAAGGACAAACAGCTCGGATTATGAGACCACGGGCATCACTGCTAGTTTTCAGCATGCAGGTCTAGTGTGCCCACCTGAGCAGACAATGTAAGCATTCAACCTCGGCAAGCATTCTAGTGGCTCAGTGCCACTGCATCCTGATATTGAAAAATCGTGCAACACAAATATGGATGCCAAAACGGAGCAGTCCAGATAATGATTAGCAGCACGCAAGCCAAGCTTCGGCAGAGCTCGGGTCGACAACTGCCACGAGACACTTCTCAGCGGCCGTGCATAGGGCACCCGCTCAAGCTAGCTCATCGAACCAGAAACCTGGTATGCTATGCCGAATGTCAGATGCAAGAGCCCTACGCTTTACCGTGCTGGGTGGTTGGTAGCAACCAATCAAATATGTTTGCTCGCGATCGGCTGGAGCACATCACGTCAGGCCTGAGTCAGATGTCATTTTACTGGACAGTATTGAATTTCTGAGCATTTGTCTAAGCTCTTTGAGCCTGGGCTGGGAATGCTTTTGAGCACAGATGCTATGCAGGGCGTGTACCTTGCTAATCAGATGCTTCAAGCCACATTCAATGACCTACCCGCCTAACAATGCAAAGTCGAAGCTGATCTGAATAGGCTTTTCGTTATTGGTGTGCTAGATCCATTCTAAATGTTCACATTTTGAGCAGATAAATGATGCCCAAATTTATGCTATAACAAGATAACAGGGGAACAGGTCCATACAATGAACCTCAAACCTGTGAATTATATATATAAAAGCCTATTCCTAGTTGTTAAGACTATTCAAAATTAACCTATTTTCTGCTCCCTATTGCTTGATCTGAGCACTATCTATTATCTAAGATTTATAGCTAAAGACTCCCAAAATCGCACTACAATCCCAATCGCAAACTTTTTCCTCAGTATGTGCTTGTCTTTTTTATGGTTTCTTAGTGGCTCCGGGACTATTCCAAGGAATTATGAAGCTCTTGATTCAGGGGCTGAAAATTGTGTCGCGCATTTTGCTAATTTTTCGCGCCAGGAAAATTATATATCCCGGAGCTCTTACGAGCTTACTTAATGGGCTATAGCACCACCTTGACGCTGACCTATGTCTTGTCTGAGCCAATAACATACTTGATCTTAAAACCTTCGTGAGGTGGTTAACTCATCCACAGTTTGACACCGAAGATGTAAATTCAGCCTTAGACAAAGTTCTCCACTGTGTTAATAATAATAATGCACTTGATAAAGCGCCCTCAGAGAACTCAATCTCTTTCTAGGCATTTCACACTTGCTGCGAAGGGAACTAAATTCTGTCCTAAATAGGAGTGTTTTCAAGTTCTTTTTAAATGTGGTTCAAGTCAGGGGATGTTCTGACGCAACTCGGGAGGTAGTTCCAGGCTTTGGGAGCATACGAACTAAATGCGGGGTCTCCAAAGGATTTGAGGTTTGTACGAGGTATTTGTAAACTGTTGGATTCCTAAAAGCGGGTGGTACGATGCTTGGCCTGGTGGGGGAGTATATCTGAGAGATAGGCTGGAGCCAAAGAATGAAGTGACCTAAAAGTGAGCGACAAAACTTTGAAGTCAATCCGTTGCTTGACTGATAGCCAGTGCAGATCGGCGAGAAGTGGTATAATGTGGCAACTGCGACGCTTACGACAGATAAAACAGAAACTTTACATTAGTCTGCACCGATCCTTGCGTAAGAATATATAATAATAATAATGTACTTGATAAAGCGCCCTCAGAGAACTTAATCTCTTTCTAGGCGCTTTACATTTGCTGCAAAGTGAAATGCAATTGAATGGTAAGTAAAATCATGCTTGAAAAACAAACAAAATGAATAATATGGTTAGGGGTGACATGCACAGGGTCAGCATGCAAATGTGGTTAGTGGCAGCATGCACAGTGTCAGCACGCATAAGCACATGAAGGACGAATCACAGGAACCCACTGAATGCTGTCCTAAATAGGTGTTTTTAAGTTCCTTTTAAATGTGGTCAGGTCAGGGGATGTTCTGACGGAGGTCGGGAGGGAGTTCCAGGCTTTGGGAGCATACGAACTAAATGCACGGTCTCCAAAGGATTTAAGGTTATATATATGTTAAGAGCGTGGGTTTCTTCTTAATGTAGAAGTTTTCTTTATTGCTGTCGTCCTCAGCTGCCGGCTGGATATCTGCGTGCATTTTCCCTATGACTCCTACGACTCGATAGCTGTGCTTCAGGCGTTAGATTCACTGTCACGCTTCTGCACGGACTAGGATTTCTACGTGCGCTGTGTTTTAATGACGAATTGCAGCTCTGGAGCCAATTTTCTGTATGTTAAGCGGCAGGATCACGACAATGCTGCATCGACACCGTTAACTAGGCCCTAACAGACACTGTTAACTGACTGCTAGTATTTAATTTACAAATATCGTAGCGAATCATTACTTCACTTCTTACTGTAGTGAAATGACTCGTATTGTCTTTTTTAATGTCACGCATTACTCTATTCTTCCATAAATATAGACCTGGTTTACAATCCTATGATGTTGTGTGGTTTTCATCAACTAAGCACTTCCAGCAAGATCCTTACTTCTATTACCTATTGCTCACACTGGCCTGGTGGCGAGGAAAGCATAACGTGTAGACAAAGTCAAGCAAATTTAACAGACTGCTGTACTTTGTCAGCCTCTGCAGAAAATTGGATTATTTTTAGTTAAAAACTTTTACTAACGAAAATGCGTGTGCAAAATTGCAAAGCATTGCTCTTTTAGAAGATGTCCATTTACTGACATCCTTATTTCGGTTCTATGCGTACAAGTACATTTAAGCAGACGCGTTTCCTCTGCAGGTTATCGGCTCAATGTGCCTGTAATTCATGTGGCAGACGAATACGCTCTGCTCAGAGTGAAATTCAAGTTCTTGACCGGCGATCGAAATCTACAAAGCTCACCCCTGACAGGTCTGACATGCGAAGTGTTTGCGTCATACGTCCGTCGGCAGACTGTCTCCGGGCTCTGATTTGCGAACTTGGTTTCGAATTCCGGCATTTAATTGGCAGCTTGTGCCGTTTACTTTTTTTGGGGCAACACTAGCAGGGAAGGCGCTCCGTGTGCGTACGCAAAGGTGAGGCATTAAATAAGCCCGCATTCATTCGCCCCAAGGAGGCAGTCTCTACAAATGGATTACCTTTACTCATGCTCAGAGCCAACAAAAAACCGAAAGCCGTCAGGATGGATTCACACTTGAGAAAAAATATGAATTGAAAATGCCTACGCTACGTTGACAATTCCTTTACCTCCCCGCGCTTGAGAGCGGCATCGGGTGACTACGAGCATCACGTGGGTCTTTACCTAGCTTCCTCGTAATACCTTCGGGTATTCCGCTATTATCTTCGTCAGGACTGCGCATTAGCTTTCCTCGAACACGCTACTCAAAAGGAGGCTGACCTGCTGAGCGCAGGGCTCACAACTACCGGTGGCGACGGATTCCTCTGCTCTGTCGGTCTAGACTGTTTGACGCACTTACACAACCCTCAGGGAACGACATCTGCTCTCCTGCTGCCGACTGTGACCGAAGCCTTTACAGCCGTCCCGAGCCCTGCCACGACTCAGCTATGCCTCTCACTTTCTCTTTGCTGAGTGAGACAAAGTCTGTTGTCTTCAGTAAGTAGCCACCGAAAGCCGCTTAGGCATTTAAGTCCGTTATGGAAGTCTCTCAAGTGTGACACCCGAGTCATGGTTATTGAGGCTTTGTCGAGTTGCAGACGGAGATGCATTCTTGCTTGACGATAGCCTACTCAATCAATCAGAAGGGTCCTGCGAGTAATGGGCGACTCACATAATCGGGATCCACTTTTGTACGCTAAAGTCATTCGCGCTTCAGCATATAACGCGTATCTCGCAAGTGCGCACAAGTAATCCGCTGGAAGCCGAGCTAGGATCCCACAGCTTTCTCGCTGTCTAGCATTGACAAAGAAAACCCAGCCTTCAGAGGCCACCGAGAAAATACTGCTTGTCGGTACCATTGCCGCAGAGAGGACTTGTAATAAGATGGCGGTCAGATAGACTCAGGGACCTGTATGCATCGATGGGATGGCTACGGTCTCGAGTGGTCATATTCATAGCGGTATATTCATGGTATATAGTGGTGTATTCAGTGGTATATATATATATATATATTAATTTCATATATATATATACATACATATATATATATATATATATATATATATTCATGGTTCATAGAATTCATATTGGTCAATAAATGTGCAGGGTTCCTCGAAAAGCCGGAAAAGCTGCAGATTCAAAGCTTTGCCTAGTTTGCTTTGCTGGTAAGATAAGCCGCGCCCGCCAGATGCGTTATGGGCTACATCCAGGCCTAAGAGTACTCAGAAATATGGGGTCGCGCTATGACATCCCAGACGAGACATTAATTTACCTGAAGCTGACGTTGATATCCTACGGCGCCAACCACGAGCAAGCGATGCGCACGGTCTGACGGAAGGGAAAGAGGGTTGGTAGAAGAGTATTCTCTGCTGCTGCTGCTGCTGCTGCTGCTGCTGCTGCTGCTGCTGCTGCTGCTGCTGCTGCTGCTGCTGCTGCTGCTGCTGCTGCTGCTGCTGCTGCTGCTTCGGGCTCCTTCCTGTAGGGTCACATAGTCTCGGATAGTCATGACGGACGAGCTGGGCGTTCCGCTCCGACCGGCGACTGAGTCGAGGGATCACTCCGATGAGTACTTCATCTTAAATGTCGGCGGCACGCAATTTGAGACGACGCTAAAAACGCTGTCGTCCATTCGCAGCAGCCGCCTGGAGGGTATCGCCAAGAGCAAAGCCAAGCATCCCAACTACCGACCTCTGCGAGGCGATTACTTCTTCGATCGCCATGCCGGCGCTTTCGAAGCAGTGCTGCAGCTCCATCGTAGCGGATCACTTCACCTAGGAACAGCAGTGTGCGGCAATCTCCTCAAGCAAGTAAGATACCGCGGCTTTTCCTCTCGCAGTGCGTCGCCGAAGTATTCGTCTCGTCAGCTCAACTGATGCGACTGCCTCATCAGCTTGTAGCTGCTAAGTGCGTGTAGTTGCCAGGACACGTCACTCTTGCAATACAAGGGCAGGTATAAATGGAAAATGCACGAACAAGCAATGAGCATGCGCATTTGCGTCGTTTGTGTGTGCCTCTAGGCTCTACTCTGTGCCTCTATGCTCTACTCTGTGCCTCTATGCTCTACTCTGTGCCTCTATGCTCTACTCTGTGCCTCTATGCTCTACTCTGTGCCTCTATGCTCTACTCTGCAGAGCCACAAAGTCTGGGTGAGTTTTACACGGAGCATTCTTCTATTTTGCACTCGAGCATTCAGCGGCTTCCAGTGCTCAAGCGGTAGCCGCCTCAGACTCCAGCTCGCGCAGCAGTTTAAGTGGTAAGCGTAGTTAATTCGGGCTGAGGGAAGGCCGAGGAGGGGAGTGACTTAGAAGCAGCAGAGCCAGCAATGCTAGAAAGGATAGGCCCGAGCTAGAAGTTAAGAGATGACGCCCTTGCAGAAGAGCTGTGCTAGTGGGTTCCACAGGGAACTGCTGGCAAGGAACAGTCGGGCAGAGAGCTCGCAGCGGAGAAAACCTCTTTTCACTGCAGGCTGCACGTAACACGCACTTAATCAGAGGCGAAAGCTCGTCTCGCGAGAGCTTCGAGAAGCTGAGTTCGCTCAGGTGCGCGTTTGTTCGGCAGCAAAGCTTGGTGACCCCTGACCTGCTGAGCCAGGCCAGCGAGCTTCGAGTCAAGGTAAACCTCTAGGCTGGTCTCACAAACCCTCTTGTAATGATGCAATTGTCTTTCTAGAAAAACCCCAATAGCGGTTGCTTCGCTTAAAAACTGATTCGGAATCAATCATATCTGTGAAAGGTAATTTAGCGGCCCCTGGAAGGTTTTCCTCATTCAGAGCTTACCTACAAGTCAGCACGGCCTCAACACTTCTGTAGAATCGGATGTAGACGTTAATTGACTCTCACATTTAGAGAGTCTGCAGCTTCACACCTAGGTCGCGCCTGCCTGGTTATACCCTGACCCCCATTTGTAAAAGCGTGAACCGCTGGAGAAGCACATTGTAGCTCGGCCCCACTCCCTTATTGCGAGCCTTTAGAACCTTTGCACGAGCTGGTCGAACAGCTTCGATGGGTCGCTTGGGAGATTCGCCGATTTCGCTGAGTTCATGCATTCACGGGCTCGCAATGCAATGGCAGTGATTCTGAGCCGATTCTAGGACCACAAAACAGAAAATCCCCACAGAAGCTAGAATCTAGTGGAAGTAGTATCTGTATGGAACGTAGCATTTTGTGACGAAAGGTGATTCAAGTATTAACTTTGTGAATCGTATGCTGTGATTAGCAGTTTATTTCCTGCCGTCTCAGTGGTCTCTGACGTCGAGAAGGTATTCTGAAGAACCGTCAGAAAAACTTCTCGCCACCATCGAATTGGAATTCCAGTTCCGCCATTCATACAGAATATCGGGCAAATGTTAAAGTGACTAGGTAAAGAGATGTTAATAGGTGCATTGAACTTACTGCATTTCCGGTTAGAGGAGAAAAGTCTCCTTATCCAGCCACACGCTCGGGGTGTCCTGTGAGTAGCAGCTCGATTTTATCGTCGTTTAGTTTGGTCTGCAGCCGTCGGCATGACTCAGTGATCAAGACAGTGTTTGTGAGTCGCTGTAACGGTGCTTTGAAGCGCCAGCTTCATCCGCATTCGTTTGGCTTCGGCAAACACTAGCAACCATTACGGGCACTGCCTTGATGACCAAAAAAGGACTTGAGCTAAAGCGCCCTACTCGAGCGTATCCGTATCCGGGTGCTAGCCCTGGCCAACTTCTGATGACTTGCGGTATCCAAGTTGGCGCCTCGAAGAGCGAATTGCCGATTCTGCCTTGACACAATGACTGCGAATGTACCGATTCTGCCTCGATAAGATATTTCGACGGCAGCTATTCAGAGCGAGCGAGCTTGCCTTTATATATAGCCATATATAGTCCTTGCCGTGAGCGTACAACAGTCCTGTCCATTACTGCTGAGGGCAGGATCGGTACTGCATATTCTATGGTAAACAACGCTGCCCCTCAGAGCTGAGAGTGCGGCTGTCTGTCTGTCTGGCTCTAAGCCAGTAAAACTGCCTTGATCCTGGTCTACTGCTTTTTCGGTTGTTGTAGGCAGCCGCTCCCGGAATAGACTCGCGATATCCCGGGCTTTCAACATCTAGCTGATATGCTGAGCTCTGTCATATTCATTGAGAGCAAGTGGCTTAGTGCGCTCCCGCCACCGGCTCGGCGATCTGCTTTGCTCCTGAAATGGACGGTCTCTAGATCCAGGTTAGGGGAGATGACATCAGCGTCCCGCTACCCTTCCATCTGGCTGCCTTTGTGCCACACGTGACGCTGCTTCCTGGCACACGTGAAAACGATGACTCACGTCACAAGAGTAGGAACTGCTGCTCTCGGCAATAGAGGATGGCAAAGGCAAATAGCAGCATCCAGAGGGTGTGTGAGTGGTCTCGGCTTTGCTCCCGTGAAAAGACTAGCTGTTGAAAGCTACGTTTAAATTATTTTAGCGTTTAATTAGGCGGTTTAATTATAGATTTACTTACGCAAGCGTATGGATGGCCTAAATAAGACAGCCATGAGGCCTGCGATGACTAGTTGCAGCAGCAGAAGCCGGACCTCTAGTGTCTACGTACGGCTCGTGCTTCTAGTTCCCAGTTGTTCTCTATTTTGACGTCAGGAGCCGTTCATCTTCAATATGATTATCCAAGCTTGCTGACAAAGCTTCTATTTTACATTTCTACCTATGGCATGACTTGCCTTAAGCTTCGCGGTTTTAATTTTTGTCTGAAATAAAAAACAGTGAGGAAAAAACTTTGAGCTGTGACCCTAGAGCATGCTTTCGCACAAACTTTCTGATTCTACATGTTTGTTTGTATACATATATATATATATATATATATATATATATATATATATATATATAATCAGGAGAATTTCGAAATAATCAAAATCTTTTTTGTGATGTCATCTTTTGAACCATCGACGTTTCGGTTGGGTTTCTTCGGCTTTCACTCGGCCTTTAATAATATAGCATTAAAAGCCTGTTCAATCGGCGATCAAGCATCCCTTCTATTGGCTGTGAATGGCCTGAAAGTTAATTTACAGACTTCTTACAAAATACCAAAGGGAAAGTAAGAAGAAACTAATTAAAACTTAAGTGAGAGAGGAGTAGCTTGTCGCCACTTTCCCTCCAAGGCTTTCCATCTGTAACCCTTGTGCTGAACTGCTTCAAAAATGTCAGCAGCCTCATGCGCTTACATTTTCTCGGGAATAATAATTTAGCTGCATCACTGATTCACTTGAAGACTTTGGGACATAAAAACCTTTACTCTGCCAATCCGAGACACAATAATTCTGCTGCTCCGTCCGATTACTAGGATTCTCTTCTGATTGCCACTCGAAAGGGCCTAGCTATTCAACACCCTCGTTGGTAGCTAAAAGAGCCTTTAAAGCTACCATCACCGCCTGCAGCGGGTGATAAAGGATCGCCCGCTGCAGGACTAACCAGAACCTGCGTCGTAGACAGCGAGCGCCGTGCCTCTTTCATTCGTACTTTTGTGCAACTTGTGTGCCACTCACTTACTCAACCATCACGAGGCTCAGCTATAACGCTGCTCGCTCTCTGTTTGCCTGAGATCTAGTAAGAGCGGCCACTGTCGCTGGCCCACAGACATTCGGGATTTTTTATGTATCTCCGTCAGTAACTCCACAAAGTCATAAAGACCATGTGGGTGTTACGCAGGAGAGTTTTGCATAGCGCACTCACAGCCTAAGCGGCTTTCGGTACGCATTCGGTAGCCAACAGACTTCGTCTCACGCAACAAAGAGAAAGTGGGAAGCATAGCAGAGTTAGGAGAGCAGTTGAGGTAGTGAGTAGCATAGAAGTAGCAGTTCAGGACCGCTAAAAAAGATGTGCCATAGTCGGCAGTTGGAGAGTAGTTGTCGTTGCGTAAGAATTGTGGAAGCGAGTTCCACAGTCTAGGACCTGCAGAGCTATAGCTTCTGTCGCCAACTGTCTTTAAGCGGAGGAATGGGACAGCTAATTTATTGTCCACACAGGACCTGAGGGCGCGAACAGGCTGAAACTGATGCTGCAGTTCAGCTAGGTACGAAGGAGCCAAGCCGTGGCGGGCGTTGTGGGTCAAAACTGTGACATTAATACATGCTAAGATGGTGAGTTTTGTGAAGTTACTGACTGAGATACCATCATGGTGATCACGATTCGTTTTAAACCCGCATCTCAGAGAAGCAGTTTCTTTAAAACATCAGTACATAGCATATACAGATCTTGAAATTCTAAATCTGAAGTCCTGCCGAGAGATTTGAATGAAAAACATTTGAGCATAATATTGCTGCAGTATATCTATACCCTGTGGGACTAAATCACGCATTTGAAAACAAAGAGCAATTCACACGAACGGTGATTGATATGCTTTAAAGAGAAGATTGACTTTAGTTTAAATTATACGAGGTCAAGATACGTCCTTGTGTCATTAAGGACAGAGTTCAAGTCGTCTTTTGGTATGATTGAGTTTTAGGCACGATCTCCAAAAGATTTTAAGTTATTTAGCAGCACAACTAAACGAACAGAGCCAGAGGAACAGGTGGTGTGCTTGGAGATAAGATGTGTAAACAGTAAATGCACGTAAAACTCAATACATAGTAACTGAGTCCTATACGTCATTGAAAGGAAATTTATTTTGAATGCCCTCTTTAACGGGTAGCCAGTGG
This sequence comes from Cristatella mucedo, assembly GCA_009760855.2. Lineage (NCBI taxonomy): Eukaryota > Metazoa > Bryozoa > Phylactolaemata > Cristatellidae > Cristatella > Cristatella mucedo. Next base: position 3,462,741 of record WPIO01000009.1, read on the forward strand.
AAATAAGAGATGAGTGTTGTCGTATGACAGTTGCAGCTTCACTTCAAAAACGCCTAGCTACTGAGTTTAGCACCATATGCAAGACCAATAGCCCGAAAGAAGACCGTCTCGGTAACAGCCGACGATGCTTTCAGATAATTCAGTGATGTATCATGTGACTTTCTGAGCAGCTGAACCCGTGCATCATTTAAGTTCAGTGATAGCCACTAAGTTGTCAAGGTATACCAGGTACACAAAATTTTTAGAGATGATACTCTGAAATGATACTCTAAAATGTGTAAAATGTGAAATTAATTAATAATTACCCAGCTAGTTTTGGCATCCTTCTAGCTTTCTAAAATGAGCTTTCTGATTCTACATGCAAGTCAGGATGCACGTACACATTCAGTCACACTCATCACCACTCAGCCACGTGACCGAATTCTGCACACTTGAGGCACTTACCTGAACTCGCCACGTTTTATTTATAGTCTTACTTGATTTATTCTATCATAGGGTATATATTATGTGCTTGCTTCAACAATGCGGCGAGACTCGTACAGGGTATTCTCACTTTGCTAACTCCCTAGAGTATCTCCGTATATATTAATTATCTTCATTTAAATGCATATGGCCTACAATTTGAATCGCTGTGCATACTTTTTCACAAATTGGGAAGCCAAACCCCTATTCTTGTCGCGGAGGGCAATGCCGGATTAAAATATTAAAGGGCATACCGCCGGAATCGGTGAGCCGTGATGGCACAATAGGTAAGGCGGTGCCTTTTTACGATCTCGATCCCGAGGTCGTGGATTCGGATCCTGCGGTGGGTGATTCTTTATCGCCGCTGCAAGCGATGGTGATAGCCGTAAAGACTCTTCTGTCGCTATGCAAAAAGAGGTTGTTTAATCAGCTAGGATTTATTTATGCAACGTGCTCCATCGGTGAAGGCCAGAGCCAGGCCAAGTCGGCCACAAGCCGTAGGTACACTCATTGCATCGAAGTGAAACGACAAGCGAAAGAAAATGTATGAACCCATAGTGTTTGCTCTGAGAGTCAAATCAAGCAAGATTTAGTCACCAAGCTGATTTGCTATTGCATTACATTCTCCAAAAAGTTGCTACAATCGATACCTGCCGAATTGAATGCGAACAACTCTGATTAACCTACAGCATGGTTTCTAGGTATAGTCTCTTATCTCAGAAATTTAACTTGACCTATCTAAAATTGTATGATATGCATACAATTCCAAACTGATGCTTTAGCAACGCTAGTCCTATACCTCATCATAATTCTCAGGTTTCGCCGTTATTGATTTTTTCTGCCCGCACTGCCAGTTTTAGTTTCCAACCTTCCAGCCTTACTTAACGTGTACAGTTTTGCACCATATTTTCTCGTCTACCTTCTTAAAAACTTTTGAATCTTAATCTTTTCTTACACTAGTATTAATAATTACCGTGCGTTTTTATTGCGCCACAGAGAACCTAATCTCTTTCTAGGCTCTTCACATATGCTGTAAGAAAAATTGTGATCAAATAAAAACATAAATATAATTTATTGGTATAGCGCCCAAAGAGAACTTAACCTTTATTCAGACTCTTCAAATATGCCACAGAGACAGAACCTACAACTTCGCCCATTGAATACATTCATATTAACCTTTGTCTGGGTGAGCACTTTAACCACTGGGCCAAGTCAACGCGGCAGTGGTCAGAGGTAATATGCATGATGTCAGCAAGGACAGTGAGTTAAGAGGTGACATGCGCCGTGTCAACATGTAAAATGTAGTTAGTGGTAGCATGCAAAATGTCAGCCTGAATTAGCACACAAAGTAAAAATCCCAAAGACTCGCCGTAGTGTGCAAGAAACATATGTGGTTTTAGCTCTTTTAAATGTCGTTAAGTCCCGAGATTTTGTGACGTCAGTCGGGAGTGAGTTCCAAGCTTTGGGAGTGTACAAACTAAATGCACGGTCTCCAGAAGATTTTAGGTTAGTTCGAGACAGAGCTAAGTGATTTTTGTTGAAAAAGCTTATGGCACGTTGCTTAACCTGGTGGGGAGTAGTTATGATAGCTAGGCTGGATTCAGAGAACTTATTGTTCAAGCCATTTGCAGTACCCTCGAAGCAGTCTTTTGAATCAATTGTTTTGGTCTCGTCCGAAAAGAAGCTACCGATAGTGGCAATAGTCTATCGCCCACCAGGTACCAAATGCTCCCTTATCACAGATTTCTCCGATCTCATTTCGATTCTGTGTGCAAGAAATCGATCCTTTCTCGTTATGGGTAATTTCAACGTTCACTTTGATAACTTATCTGACGCTTTCAGCATCGAATTTTGTGAATTGACTGACTCATTGTCTCTTGTGGCTCATGTGCATGGCCCTACTCACATCAAGGGTCACACACTCGACTAGATTTCCTCATACAACTTTGTCATCACCATTTATTACCAAATCCTACTTATCTGACCACATGCAGATCTCATTCAATCTACAGCGTGTGCCCACCTCCTCCTCTAAAATAACCTGTGAATCGCGAAACCTCAAGACCCTTAACGTCGATGCTGTTCGTGCAAGAATATCTGCATATTCTCTGCTGCTCAGTCCTCCCTCTGATCTGTCATCATTGGTAGATAGCTACAACACGACACTAGCTGACACGCTCGACGAGTTTGCACCTCTGACACAGCGCACTGTGCGCCCCCGCCCAGACGGCCTATGGTTTACCACAGACATTAAACTAGCCAGGTCTACTGAGCGAAAGCTTGAAAAAGCATACAAAAGATCTGGACTGACTGTCCATCGACAGGCATTTGAAGACTACTGTAGGTCGTACCATTCTATCCTAGCAAAGGCCAAGTCTAGCTTCTATATAAACATTGTTAAATCACAGATGCACAATCCAAAAATGCTGATGTCGACGATAAACCATCTCCTCAACCGCTTCCAGATTAGTTCCTTACCTGATGATCCTTGTGGTGATCTAGCTGATCGCTTCTCTCGATTCTTTGTGCGGAAGATAGACAAGATCAGGGAATCCATCTCTGCGATGACAACATCCCCCACTAGAATGCTGTTCCCCGATTCCTGGCTGCACCTCAATGTCTACATTTAAGCAAGTCACCAGTGATTTAATCCTGAAGTACATATGTATCTCCGTCAGTAACTCCACAAAGTCATAAAGACCATGTGGGCGTTACGCAGGAGAGTTTTGTATAGCGCACTCACAGCCTAAGCGGCTTTCGGTACGCATTCGGTAGCCAACAGACTTCGTCTCACGCAACAAAGAGAAAGTGGGAAGCATATCAGAGTCAGGAGAGCAGTTGAGGTAGTGAGTAGCATAGAAGTAGCAGTTCAGGACCGCTGAAAAAGATATGCCATAGTCGGAAGTTGGAGAGTAGTTGTTGCCTAAGAATTGTGGAAGCGAGTTCCACAGTCTAGGACCTGCAGAGCTAAAGCTTCTGTCGCCAACTGTCTTTAAGCGGAGGAATGGGACAGCTAATTTATTGTCCACACAGGACCTGAGGGCGCAAATAGGCGCCCTCAGGGCAATTATATAGACTTTTATTATATAGACTTCAATTATATAGACTTTTAAAGACTTCCTTCGAGTTTACACCCGAAAGCTTAAAAAAGCCAGGGCTTCTTTTTTCATTAGAAAGCTGAATTCCTGTCAGTCGGACACTAAACAGATTTTTAAGACAGTAAACCATTTACTGGCTAATGCTGTGAGGTCTGACTCCCCAGATATTAAGGGCTCAGCCGAAAAGTTTTCAGCCTTCTTTACTGAAAAAATTGTGCACATTCGTGCCTCCATTATGCCCCCTCCGACCAAAGCAATCGCCGTTCCTCAACCTGTGACCTTTCTTAAAAGATTCTCTGATTTTTCTGCCTGTGATGTGGCTGCCTTAATAAGGTCTAGCAAAAAGAGCTCGTCTCCTGAAGACCCTATACCTTCATCTCTGTGGTCTTCACTTGCAGACCAAGTTAGCCCTGCCATAACCAAGATTTTTAATGCTTCTTTGGGAAAAGGGATCGTCCCCAAGTCCTTCAAATCGGCAATCGTTAGACCTATTCTTAAAAAGCCTGGATTAGACACAGAGGTCCTAGAAAACTATCAGCCAGTTTCCTTTCTTCCGTTCTTATCAAAGATTCTTGAAAAAATTGTTGCTAAGCAGCTAGTTGAACATATTGAAAATAATGGAATGTCAGAAACATTTCAATCAGGTTTCAAGAGGCAGCACTCTACTGAAACTGCTCTCCTCCGTGTTAACAATAACATTCTACGTGGCAACGACGACGGGAATGTCACTGCCTTAGCTCTGCTAGATCTGTCTGCTGCCTTCGACACCATTGATCACGAAGTTCTGCTTGAACGATTGAGAACAACGATCGGTCTGGCTGACGAAGCACTGGCGTGGTTTTAATCCTACTTGTCTGATCGTGTTCAATCCGTGTCGTGTGGGGGTCAGGTCTCAGACATGAGAAGGGTCACCTGTGGAGTCCCTCAAGGGTCTGTACTTTGTCCCTTGCAGTTCTCCATTTATACGCAACCTCTGGGAAAAGTGATTAAGGCCCGTGGAATAGGATATCACTTCTATGCTGACAATACTCAGTTTTATTTGTCATTTAAACCGTCGGAATCTGCTGCAGCAACTGAGCAACTGCATGCTTGCCTTGCCGATATTCGATCCTGGATGTCGGAAAACTTCCTGAAATTAAATGACGATAAAACCGAACTGCTTCTCATAGGACACCCTAAGCGTGTGGCTGGATTAAAAGGCTTTGCTGTTCTAATAGGCGATGCTATTGTGCGACCTTCACCACGTGCTCGTAATCTAGGTGTCGTGTTCGACAGCTGCCTCAATTTCAAAAGCTTCATTCAGAAGACTGCCTCTACAGCTAGCCATCACATCCGATCCCTATCCAAGATTAGAAGCTGTCTCCCACAGTGGCTTGTAAAAAATTTAACTAGCTCTTTAGTTCTGTTTCGGCTTGATTATTGTAATTCCCTTTTGGCTGGGCTGCCAAAGAAAGCTATTAAGCCACTACAGCGGACTATGAATATGGCTGCAAGGCTGGTCTTCAAGTCCCAGCGGTTTGAGCACATGTCACCTTTGCTGGAAGAGCTAGGATGGTTGCCGGTTGAGCAAAGGATACGGAGCAAAGTTCTTACGCTGACCCACAAGGCACGCCACGGCTTGGCTCCTTCATACCTAGCTGAACTGCTACATCAGTTTCAGCCTGTTCGCGCCCTCAGATCCTGTGTGGACAATAAATTAGCTGTTCCATTCCTCCGCTTAAAGACAGTTGGCGACAGAAGCTTTAGCTCTGCAGGTCCTAGACTGTGGAACTCGCTTCCACAATTCTTACGAAACGACATCTACTCTCCAACTGCCGACTATGGAACATCTTTTTCAGCGGTTCTGAACTGCTACTTCTATGCTACTCACTACCTCAACTGCTCTCCTAACTCTGCTATGCTTCCCACTTTCTCTTTGTTGCGTGAGACGAAGTCTGTTGGCTACCGAATTTACCGAAAGCCGCTTAGGCTGTGAGTGCGCTATGCAAAACTCTCCTGAGTAACGCCCACATGGTCTTTATGACTTTGTGGAGTTACTGACGGATATACATTACTGACGGAGATACAATGCTTTATGTTCTTTTGCTGGCAATATGAGTGAAAATAGCTTAGGCTCTTTTGCCTGTATATTAATTAGGCTTTTCAATCGGATGAAATCTAAATTAGTTTTTTATTTGTAACGGATAGGCTACTATTAGAGCCGAGCCCCTGCACGCATTCAGCCTCCACTCCTATGAATGGCAAAGAGATAGAGGTAGATAAGATAAGATAGAGGTGAGAGGATGAGAGATGTACATGCGCATGTACAGATAGCTAGATTTATAGACAAATATACAGGTAAATAGATTAATAAATATATAAATAGAGAGAAAGCTATATAGTTTGTTATAGAGAATGCATCTGGAGTGGCCTCGAGAGATCTAAAAGTATGAACAAGAATCTCAAAAAAAAGAAATGAAAAGCTAGAATATATTATATGACACTGAAGCTGACTTTGATCAAGCGGCCCATTTGGATACTGTTTATTCAGCCATCACTGGCTGGCTCTTTTGCTCTAATGAATACATCGACTGTTCTCCATCTTCAGCAATATGGCTGGTCTTGTATTCAGTTTTGTGAGGTATGTATCCTACAGAAAGGTTAAGCAGAGGAATAACTTAATTATATAGACTTTGTGAAGTTTAAAAGGGAAATATGTTGAGTTGGTCAACTTTCGAGATACCTCGCTGACCTCCTGGTTAGCCTTCATAGTTGCCTTATATGAGCCATGTTAATTTAAAGTTCGTGCATTAGCTTGAAAGAGTAAATGATTAATTCTTTTTAGCAGTTTTAAATTATCTAAATTTAAAAATATTCTATTCTATAATTGAATCACGATGCCTACAGATGGTCTAGCTGTGAGAAAAAACTAGTGTAATTATGTGCATAACCTTATGCGTGTGGTGATTCAGAAATTGGAACGGCTGATGCTCAAAATCGGCTCTGCCAGTATATCTCCTTTTGAATCTGCACGAAATCTAGGTGTCATGTTCCGAAGTGACCTTTCGTTAGACGACCACATCAGCTCCACAGTCAAGTCTGCCCACTTTCAGCTAAATAACATTGCTAAAATCCGGGCTTGTGTAGATAAGGATATCACATTTAAGTTGGTCAATGCATTTGTAACATATCGTTTTGACTACTGTAACTCACTGCTTGCTGGCCTACCGTCATGTGCAATCAGGCGCTTACAGCTCGTGCAAAGTTCTGCAGCTAGGGTTGTCTGTCGTGAGCGTCGCAGTTGTCACATCACACCACTTCTCGCCGACCTGCACAGGCTACCAGTCAAGCAACGGATCGACTTCAAAGTTTTGTCGCTCACTTTTAGGTCGCTTCATTCTTTGGCTCCAGCCTATTTCTCAGATCTACTCCCCCAACAGGCCAAGCATCGTACCACCCGCTTTTCGAAATCCAACAGTTTACAATACCTAGTACAAACCTCAAATTCTTTAGAGACCATGCATTTAGTTCGTGTGCTTCCAAAGCCTGGAACTCACTCCCGATTTGGGTCACGACATCTCCTGACTTGACCACATTTAAAAAGAAATTAAAAACACACATACTTAGGACAGAATTGAGTGGGTCCCTGTGATTCGTCCTTCATGTGCCTATGCGTGCTGACACTGTGCATGCTGCCACTAACCACACTTGCATGCTGACCCTGTGCATGTCACCCCTAACCATGTTATTTATGTTGTTCATGAAGCGTGATATTGCTCACCATTCAATCGTGTTTCCCTCGCAGCGGATGTAAAGCGCTTAGAAATAGATTGAGTTCTCTGAGGGCGCTTTATCAAGTACATTACTATTATTGTTATTATAGCTTTGAGAATTCAGCGAGTTTGTATGACTAATTGATATTCTCTGCCGCTAAAGCACTGCAATTGAACTTGTGCCGATGGACCTGGCCACGCATTGTATCGTGCTCGTCTCTTTTTGGTTTGTAGGAGCTCAAGTACTGGGGCGTTGACGACTCGACGCTGGAGATGTGCTGCTGGGATGGGTATATAGCCAGCGTGAACCGAACAGCAGACTTTCAAAAACTGGAGAATAATTTCCGAGGAAAATTTCATATCGATAAGGATGAATTGAATGACATGCATAGATGGAAACGCCGAGCGATGAAAATGTGGCTCACTCTTGAAAATCCATCCCATTCGGCATGCAGTAAGGTGAGTATATGCAGTACTCTAAAGGTTCTACGCTACGGGAAGGTTTTTTTATTCCAGCAGCTGACGCTGCACTGCACTTGTCCGAGAGACGGACAGAGATTGAACTTTAATTGATCGTATACAAAACCTTGCCGAAACACTGAACTAACAGTGACTGCGATATGTGAGGTAGCTGGATGGCTTACGGCGTACGACCTAAATTGCACTCGCTATGCCTATTACTTGACCTTAGCACTGCCGGATGCGTCTCCCCACAAAGTTTGTCAGCTGGGTGGGTGTACCATAAAAAGACATGATGCATGCGCGAGCAGCCGCAGCAGTCCTCGCTCCATTGGGCCCAGCTCAGCAAGCCCCCGTGGCTTACAAAACCATCCATTAGCACGGCGCCCGCTCTCCACCTGCCCACCACCCCCGTCACAATTTACTTTATTTTCAAGTGAAACCCCCGGCTTATCACGGCGTGAGTCTTGGGGTTCGAGTAGTGCAGTGATCGATTCTTTATTGCCCACTACTAGTGGTAGTGATAATCCTAAAGGGTCTTCGGTCGCTAGATAAATTTGGCAGTCAAGTCGGCTAACTTTTATATCAAAATAGCGAGTCATTTTGCACTGCGTACCTGCAAAAGGTGCACACATTTTCCAAGTTTATATTCTCTCTCACAGCACAATGTTCTCAGCTCTTGCGCAGCAGTACCGTGCGCAGCAGTTCCGGCTCTTTTGCTGCCACCTTGACCTAAGTATAGCGCCGCCGCTGCTGTCTACGGCTGGAGCTACTGCTCCAGCAGCGCCAGCTACACACTTGCCGTGTTGCCGTAGAGAAAGCCGAAGTAGATCAAAGCTGAGGTAGAGAAAGCCGAGGGGCCTACGGCCTTGCAAGCCGTGGAGTCCAGGGCTTTCTTTTCCGTCGAGCTCACGGCCCTGCCTGCTATATTGCGTTCCATAGTAACCGTGGCCGCCATATTTTCCAAGCTTACCATTGACAGGACAGTGTGCGCTCGAAACCGCAGTAGACTTGTCAGAGTAGGATTCAAGCAAATCAAAAATATCTGACAAGGGTGCTCACTACATTAATTGTATCTGAAAAAATTCTCGGTGAAGCCTGACTATGCAGCAGCCACACCACGCGTCCTCACCAGTCACCAGAGCTGTCAATATCCGTGATGGTGGATCCCATTTGGGGAGGAAAACTGAGCTTGGCTCGATTAAAGATGCCGCACAGTTTTCAATGCACATAACGTCTAATTGCTCGATGCTTACCGTTGGGTAATTTCCCGCCTCCTTAAATCTTGATTCAATTCGCGAATGAATTACTACACTTAAGTCGGCCTCAGTATGCATTTTGAGCGGTGGGCTTATGGTTTGGATGGCAGTATTCCGTTTGGAATGCCTTGGCGACATCATGATGACCGTAATATTGCTGCATGTTTTATAACCTTTGAAACGTGCTTGACGGGCCAGTACTGCTTAATGTCCTGGCATGGGCTTTTTGAGGAGTTCTTCCATGTATTGAACTAGTTTCGTGTCAGCTAAGCTCATTCTGCGTTAGTGTCAGTTTGAAAGTTGGCTTTTGAATTGCATTGAATGGAAATACTCAGCTAGGAATCTTCATGCATTGATATTTCATTGAGTCATTGGTACAGCAAGCATCGAACGTACGGGTCTCGGCCAAAGACCATGCGTCTTGCAGTTGCAATCTACCGACCTCCTTCTCACTGTCTAACATTGTTTAATGAGAAAAATGAAATGAATTATATTTATTTTCAGAACTCCTCGCTAAAATATTCGCGTGCGACACGCCTTTACTGGTGGCAGGAGACTTGAACATTCACGTTGACAACCATAGCAACAGTCAAGTGCGGTCATTAATAGACTGTCTGGAGACCTTGGGCATGGTCCAACATGTTGATTATATCACTCCTATCAGAGGCAATATCGTGGATCTCGTTCACAAGATGCACTCTGTTAGGCGCAGGATAAAACGCCACTTTGAGAAGTCTGGTTATCACGACGATTTGGCCAATTTCAAAGACTTCCTCTGTGTCTACACCCGTATTAGAAAAGCTACCGCTTCTTTTTTTACTCGGGAAACTTAAGTCGTGCCTATTAGACCAGAAACAAATACATTTGACAGTGAGCAATTTGCTTGCCAACTCTTTAAGATCTCAATCTCGCAGACTAACGGCTCACCCGACCACTTTTCAGCCTTCATCGTCGGAAAAACTGCATATTTTCGTGTTTCCATTAATCCCTCTCCAGCTAAAGCAATCCTTGAGTGGCAACATGCAACCTTCCTTAAAAGATCTACCGAAGTTTCTGCATGCGAAGTGGCTACCCTAACAAATTCTAGTAAAATGAGCTCTTCTCCTGAAGAGCCTATACCAACCCATCCGTGGTCTTCACTGAAAGACAGACGTAGTCCAGTCGTATCTCAGATTTGTAATTCTTTTCTTGATAACGGAGTTGCTCTGAGGTCCTTCAAACATGGTTCCACTGAATGGTTCGACCATGGTTCCATTGAAACGTTAAAAGCCTGAATTATACTCAGAGATTATAGGAAACTATCGACCAGTTACCAGTTGCAGTTACTTTTTGTCAAAGATACTTGAAAGATTGTAGCAAAGCAGCTTGTAATAAATATCGAGAAGAATGAATTGTCAGAAAAACTTCAATGGGGATTCAAGCGACTCGACTCCACTGAAACTGCTCTCCTCCGTATAATCAATGACATGCTGTGCAGCAACGATGATGGGAATGTCGCTGCTCTGTCGATGCTAGACCTGTCACATGCGTTTGACACTATTAATAAGGATATCGTACTTAAACGATTGAGAAAAAAGATTTGGCAGAAGAAGTACTAGCCTGGTTCAAATCGTACGTGTCCGGTCGTTTTAAATCCACGTCGTCTGGTGGTCACGTATAATCCACCAAACCTGTCACGTGTAAATACAAATGCAGCTCACTTATATAGCGCCTGAAGAGAACCTTATCTCTTTTCAGGCATCACGCATGCGCACGGAGCTCTAGACTACGCCCTCGACCATCAGATACATTTCGATTGACCTCGGTCGGAGAAAACGCCTTTCCCGCTGGAATAAACCAGCATGGCCTGAGTCCAAAAAGAGTCTGTTCTCAGTTCTTAGCTGTTCTACACGTTACTGAATTTCCGGGAAAAGTGAATCGGGCCGATTGGATCGGTTGTGACTTCTACGCTGACGATACTCTGCTGTGTTTTCCGTTTATACTACGTGAATCCGCTGCACCCACTGAAAAACTAAGTTGTTGCCTTACGGAAATTCTACCATAGATTTCGGAAAATTTCATCAAACTTAAAGACAACAGAGTGGAGCTGTCTCTCATTTGACACTACAAGCGTTAGGCTAGAGTAGAAGACTTTGACCTTCTAATTGTGGATACTGTTTTGGGACCATCACCGTGTTCTTGCAATTCAGGAGTTGACTTTTAGAACAGCCTCGATTTTGAAAGCTTCATTCACAAGAATGCCTTCTCGGCTAGCCATCGCGTTCAATCCCTATCCAAGATTAGGGACTGCCTTGCACGGTGGCCTGCAGAAAATGGACCTAGCCCCTGGTTCTGTCTTGGCCACATTATTGCAATTCTTGAATAACTTGGCTACCAGAGAAAACTTTAGGTCGCTGCAGCTGGTAATGAAAATGTCTGTAGGGCTAGAAGCCAATACCAGAGGTCTCCTCTGTTGACGGAGCTTCGGGCGGATTCCTGTTAATCAACGGATACAGAGGAAAGTTTGTATGCTGACCCACGTGACCCCAGCTGCCTCGGCTCCTTGGCACCTCGCTGAACTGCTGCATCACTTTCTGCCTCCTCGTGCCCTTAGGGTCATCCACGGATAAAATCTTAGATGTCGTGTATTAGCTTATTCTAAATCCTCATTTATATAGCGGCATAATATCTTCGTGACTGTCGCCCTGCTTGCAGCAGGCGATACCGGATTGTCTGCTGCAGAACTCAAGCCTACGACCTGAGTCTTGAAGCGCAAGCACCTTATCCCTAGGCTAAGACCTAGCTATATAAAACTCTCCTGCGTGACACCAACTTACTTTATTCATATTTTTGGATTTACAGACGACGGATATGCACTTCAGTAAATTAAACATTCTTACATGGACTCTTGTGGCATGAACTTCGGTGAAAGTTCGGTCAGATCACGTGAACCTTGATTTGATTCCCTTACCAACGTTGTAGATGCTCCTTGCATTGAGCGCGGCCTTCACAGCTGCATCGATAGCAATAGTCATCGCCGAGTCACACTGCTGGAGCAATCCCACAAGCAGCGAACACGAAAGTGGCAACAATACCTTGGGCTCCCGCCCTAGATGCGACTACTGGTCTACTTTGGACCACATCGATGTGGCGCTGTACGTTTACTTTGTCCTCGAGTTTTTACTTCGGATTACTCTGGCACCTTCCAGGAGAGATTTCTGTTCGTCGTTGCCGACAATCGTCGATGTGGTCTGCATCGTCGCACAGACCGTGCGCATCGTCGCCCGAAACCTACCGAACAATATATACGACGACAAATCGCTACACGACGGCGTGAGGTGGATTGGCATACTGCAGCTGCTTCGCGTGCTCAAACTTCTGGGACACAGCGACATGGCGAGGGTTCTCATATATACTGTGCTGACGTCTTTGCACGAGCTTATTGTGGTCGTGACGTTTGTAGCATTCTGCGTAATTGGCTACGGGTGTCTCGGTTACTATGCCGAAGAGAACACGTTCTACACGATCTCCTACGGCTGCTGGTGGGCTTTCGTCACTCTTACCACTGTCGGATATGGTGACGTGTCGCCCAGCACCCCCGGCGGTTACGTAGTGGCCTGCTTTTGTGCTCTCACTGGCATCCTTATTATGGCTTTCACAATCCCAGTGGTGGTGAGCAACTTTAACTTATATTATGACCACGTGCGATGTCGTGAGCAATGGGAGGAAAGGTGTAAACGAGCTCGACAGTCGAGTTCATTTTGGAAAGCCCTGCCACCCTTCCAGAAGAGTTTCGTTAGAGGAGCTTCGCTCAGCCGCGTCGAAATTAGCCCCGTGGAAATCAGCCGCAGTGAGTTTTCCATCGACGGTGATAAGTGAGGCAATGCATTCAAAATGAATGGAGCTTTCGAAAATATTTTTTTTGGCAGCTTTCAGAATAATGCCAAATGCTGATGATGTAATCAGTAATAAGTAGCCCAACCTATACAGGCTTTTACCTTAGTGGAACTTCAGTGCAACAGGGTTGACTTGCCTCTGTTGCCTTGAATATTTACAAGGAACCTTAGTAGAGCTGTATTTATCTAATCTGTTGCGTGAATCACAAATACCGCAGGGTACCAGGTAGTTTGTATTGCTTTGATTTTGACAATTAGGCCATTGGTTGTTGGTATCCCTAAGACTTAATGATAGCGTGTTTTATTTACTTATTTTTTCGAATGGTATGTTTTTGCCTTGAATGATATGCGTTTTGCTTAAAGCGCTTGAGTGGCAATAAAGTCATTGTGGCAAAGAGTATCGCAGATAAAATAATTTCTTAAGACTTGCCATGAATGAATGTCAAGATTGGCACTTCACTTTGCTTCTGGCTCGATGGCAATTGTGCTACTGCACTATCCTCGTAAGTATGGCGAGCAATTACTGTTAAAAAGAATGAATTAGCCTATTTCTCTCAGGTCTCAGGCTTCGGAGATCAATTCAGCGATATTCTTCAATGTTCAAAGATGGCTCGATTACGTAATCATCAATCTAGCAATGGCGGGCGTTTCAGATGTGTGGCACCATTTGGTTCCGTGACGAGAGGCAGGAACCGCGAAGACTCGTTCAACAAAGGCACTGTATCCTCAGTCTGCAAGCCGGTAGAGGCTTAAAACACGGCTGCATATTAAGGTCTTCACTACTCACCGGTGGCGACTCTACCAACTAGTTTACGCTTCGCGGCTGTACAAATTCGCTTCTTCTCCTTTAAGTATATCCACGTTAGTGGACGCATACGTTGGTGTCATGAGTCTTGCAGTGCCCTGGTTTGGCCGCTGGCTAAGGTGCTCACCCTCATAGACCAAGTTCACGGGCTCGAGCCCTGCGGCGCATTTAAAGCACTAGGATAGATGTTATGTTCTTTTAGGGTGGCTTAGAAATGGATTATATTTTATATAAACTATAAATATAATATATATATATATATATATCTTACAGTAGAAAACAGCTATGGCTTGTATTGACTCATAGTTCTCTAATTACTCGCGGTAGGCTTATCTAGAATGTGTGGCAGCCGCTGAAAGCCCAGTTGTTTAGCCCGTACCAAGCGGCTAATGTAGTATAATGAACCAAAATTAATTTTACTCTAGAGCTCATAGCCTGTTGACTCATATTATTTAGGCCACGGAAGACAATGCCATGACCTTTTGCCGCGTGACGGGGGAAAGACACTAGCTAATTAACAGCCTCTTTTGTATAGCGACAGAAGAGATTTTACGGTTATAACCACCGCTTGCAGCGGCGATAAGGGATCAACCTTGTTCATGTACTTCACGCATGCTATGGGGCTCGACCCGACGACCTTGGTCATCAAATACCTTCACCGTGACCTCGGTCATCAAAGGCAAGCTCTTTAAACTACTGGGCCTTACCTGCAAGACACAACCGCCAAAGTAAATTCTAGAAATTGTAGCTCCCCTTCAGCATGAACCAGTTTCCCCGCCAGTAGCATATCAGCGCCCGGTCCTACCCACTTGGCTATTTCCTTGTAGCAACTAACTCTCAGCAAGCCCAAATTTCGTTGTGCTGCGCGCATGTGCGGTCGAATCGTACCGTGCTGTGGGTCGTTTTCGCCACATTTCTTCGGCATCTCACTACCGGGCAATAGCATTAACTCGCGCTCTAAGCCCACCGGGCACCTGGCACGGTCCCCGCGGTCGGCATTGTCGCTAGGACGTGGCTTGCTGCTTCCTGCTCTTCCTGCTCCTGCTCCTGCTCCTGCTCCTGCTGCGCTCTTCTTGCGTCTGCTCCTCTTTCTGTCTGCACATAAAATTCTTTACTGCTCTGCCCAGTTTTGGAGGCGCCGCGCTGCTAGCGTTCGATTGCAGACCAAAAGACGCTTAAGCCATAGAGCCGATAAAAAAAACACGCCCAGTGGCAGAGAACGGCAGCTTGGCTGCTTGGCCACTCTCCCGGGCGAGCTGCGGTCCAGGCAACCAAGAGTCGTGGCCCAACGACGCGCGCCACGGAGATCAAAGCTTTTCCGAAAGCTTGGCTCCAGCCACGCAGTTATTGGCAGTGCAGAAGTTTGAGACAAATTGTCAGCAAATCAATGCGACCTTGCCGTCGTTTAACTGGCTACCTCCCAGCCACTAGAAGCAGGCGCCAGTCAGTACCCGCAACAGTAGCTGAAGACGGAGGAATGGCAGCTGGAGCAGAGAATCAGCAACCAGCGACAGCGTATCTGCCACCGGAGGAAGAGTAGCAGCACCCGGAGTCTGAGAAGCATCACCTGACGTCGGACGAGTCACAGCCAATAGGGTAGCAGCAGCAGCAGCAGGCTGTGGCTGGAGAAGCGAGCTCCGCGAGAGTTCTTACGGTGAACTCAGCACCGAGTGTTCATGACAGTCATGGTCCGGAACCGCCATTTTTTGGATGCGATGGGGTTGTGTCAGCAGTTATGACAGCAGAGAAAAAGCAGAGCGAAAGTGCCAAGTGTTTACGCAGCATCGCTACGGATTCCTGGAAGCACACGGCAAGGGTGAATGTCCGTGTTCTCTGAGGTTCGAATTAACTCAAAGGCTCTGAGCGTACGGACTATATCCGCCTGACATAGCAAGTACATACATTAGAATGAGGTCGGACCAAACGTGAAATCGGTTTTTTCTGGCTGCCAGCATTGGCAGAGTGGACGGGCTGCCGGGTCTATGGGCGGCACGACTTCCTGGCACATCGCAGAAGGCGAAGTGTTAGAGCGCTCTGAGAAGCGCATGCAAGTCCGTTAAAATGCGAAATAACTAAACACGGTCGACGGAGCGCTCCGGTACGAGTCTGCGCGTCCAAGAAGGCCTGAGAGGTGTATCTCGAACATTCCCTTGCTCGAGCCGGCACGCCATAGCCAACTACCTTAGTATTCCTGCCTCGGCCCTTATCTACAGTATCCTTATCGATTGACCCACCCATAAATATACATCATATGATCAGGCCATAAGCAGTTTTAAAAGTAAGCAGCTCAAATCCTCAAAGGCCATAATCAATTGGCTCGCCTACAAATAGACATTAAAGGGCCATGCAATATTCTTAGCATGAAGATCTATCCACACTATCTGAATACCCAGCTACCCAGCTCAACTCTGAGCTTTACCGGCGGGCTACCCTAAGGCCATAGGGCAGAATCGTCCGACGTTATCTAGCCTTCAAAGTCACTGCTGATCTGTTAAACAGGAAATACCTGAGAGCAATCAGAATGCTCGTATAGACATCTGGGATCTCAGGCGGTCGGGCCTGACTGATGCCTTGATGTAACCTCGTGCAATCGCAGGATGGCTCGAACTAGCAAACTACAATATGAGACAGCTTCTATGTATGTCCCTACATACCTGAATCAATGCCCACCTGTTAGTGCTCCTGCATCCAGATTTAATCTTCGGTCCACATTAGTTTAGTACGGAATCGAATAATGCACAAATTGAGCTTTAAGCGGATGCTTAAAGCTTAACTGTTTTTTGTTTCATGGCACCGAGTTGCATAGTGTCTTGCGATGTGGCTGTCTTAGGCGATACACCTAAGACTTACTTCGTGCCTTCTTGTCAGCACAGCATCGCAAAAGCAAATTTAACCAGGAAGATCCGCAGGGACACTTGCTACGTCAAAGCGAGTGATTCAGTTAGTCCGACAGCAAAACCTACTTAGCTGCGGAAAAACCTGGAAATACTAGCTACGGCACTGACACAAGATCCCAGGTGGCGATTAGGCTGACTAATACCACACATTTACCTCGATGCTAGGCTGGTAGATATGCAAATATTGCCATCAGCCAAGGGTTTATTGAGAATTTAACATGATAGATGAACCTAAAAATGGCCATTGAGAGCTAGTAGCAATGTCAGAGTTCGATTCGATATGCCTGCTAGCGTGTATCCTTAGCATTTTTTCTGCATGGAGCTATTTTGCAGAAATTTGTTACAAGGGGAGGGGTGCCATTTGTAGGTAGGTTCCGGAGCGCCTAAAGGTCTCAATACTTCACTGATTTCCGTTAGTGCCTGCACAGTGCGATCAACCAAGTGCAAGGCTTTGACAATATCTAGTTCCTATGCTGCAATGCCTGCGACTGCCTTCGTGTAATAAATAGTATGTGCTCTATAAGATGCAGGCTGAAGGCAAAAATTAATGAAAGTATGGTGTTGATGAATCATATCGCCTAGATTCTCTGCTCATCTTCGTTACTATTCTCTTCGAAGACTTAAATGAATGCAATGGTCGGGGGAAACATGTCAGTTAAGTGAAGTTGAGCAAAATGATGACCTCCCCATATCTCCTAGACCTGCAAGACCGTTCTCTTCAATTAGGTCAAGGCCTGTCTCAACCTACAGCTCGTTGATGAAGTCATATGCGATGTTCTTTTGCTCAGTAGTAGCTTTTGAGTATTTAATCATTTTGTTTGAAAGATCCCGTCGCCTAGAGGATAATGTCACTGACCGATTCCAAAAATAATAATTTCAGGCACGCAAGCCGTGCAAGTCACAACCAGGGCCAATAGCAGTTCGTGTACCCAACAATGCTTTTAGTATGCAGAGTAGTTCAGCTGCTCAGCCAAGGCTAGCATACTATTGATCTCACTGCTCAAATTGTCCGCGCCATCATTAATCTATCCGTGACGATTGGCATTTCGACGACTGAGATTGGTCTAAATGTCACCGATTTTAGTACATAGACTATTGGCCCCAACATTTGTCACATACTTTAGGTCAACTAGTCGCTCGTGCGCCACACCGGTCTTGACCTGAATAAACTCGTCCACAAGAGTGAGCTGTTCCTTTATGCTCCCATCGCATGTCTTGTCCGCTTAACGCTCTAATAAGCCTCGCCTTACTCTTCATCGAGACGCTTAATGTAATTTAATGTATCTCTTTCTGTAACTCCACAAAGCAGCAAAGACTATGTGGGCGTTATGCAGGTTAGTTTTGCATAGCTCACTCACAGCCTAAGCGGCTTTCGGTACGCATTCGGTAGCCAACAGACTTCGTCTCACGCAGCTAAGAGAAAGTGGGAAGCATAGCAGAGTGCGGAGAACAATTGAGGTAGTGAGTAGCACGGAGGTAGCAGCTCAGGACCGCTGAAAAGGATGAGCCATAGTCGGCAGCAGGAGAGTGGTTGTCGATGCATAAGAATTGTGGAAGCGAGCTCCACAGTCTAGGACATGCAGATCTAAAGCTTCTGTTGCCAATAGTCTATAGGCGGAGGAATGGAACAGCTAATTTAGTGTCCATACAGGACCTGAGGGTACGAGGAGGCTGAAACAGGTGCAGCAGTTTAGCTAGGTACGGAAGAGCCAAGCCGTAGCTTGGCCCAATAGCTTTCTTTGGCACCCCAGCCAAAAGGGAATTACAATAATCATACGAGACAGAACTAAGAAGCTAGTTAAATGTTTTTCAAGCCACTGTGGAAGACAGCTCCTAATCTTAGATAAGGATCCGACATGATGGCTATCTGTAAAAGCAGTCTTCCGAATGAAGCGTTTAAAATGTAGGCAGCTGTCGAAATCGACACCTAAATTTCGAGCCTGTGGGGTTGGTCACACAACAGAATCACCTATTAGAAGAGCAAAGCCTTACGCTTTCGAACGTTAACGGACGCTTACGAACGAGGTGAGCGTGGGCGTTGAAGAGGTCCTTCTGAATGCCTGGTTTGGCTATAATGGCGTTCTGTGGAGCCTTTTTGAGAGCGATAGCAGCAAGCCGAAAAGTTAGCTTGGCTCGTGAATTTGAACAGCTCGAGGAAGGTGCCTCGGTTAAGCGAATCGACCGACGCGTCCTCGCATCGGCAAGGCAGGCCCGGGATCATTAGGAAGTGTATTGCCTCGACTTGTCTATGCAACCGAGTTCAGTCTTCAGGTATTACCACGGCCTTCTGTTTCTCCACACCATTCTTTCCCGTAACAATGTGAGCCTTCTTACTCAAAAGGTCAATTGTCCTCTGCATCGCCTTAACAGTAATAATAATTTTGTATATCTTTCTCAGAGAACTCAATCTCTTTCTACGCACTCTAGATTTGCTGCAAAGGAAGCGTGATCGAATTGTCAGTGGTAGCTGTGAAGAAACATGACTTTGCAGCCTGCGAGCACTGGGCGGAGACGCTATGAGGGCTCAGACTGCCTACGTAGCCGCAAGTTCACGAGCGATGAAAGGGCAGACGTTGATTCGGCAGATGACTCGGCAGTCCTGCCCAAATTCATGCATTGGCTGCATCTGTGGGGACATCCATCTACCACAAACTGCTGCCAGCTGTCGGGCGGGTTCGAAACAAACAATGGCCTGACAATGCGACAAACAGCGCCTGCATGAAATATGAGGGCTGCCGAAGGAGTACAACGGCAGAGATGGCGAGATCTCTCGACGCCGGCAGCCGTCTCGAGTGTGTAGACTGGGCTTGGCCGGCGTGGTTTGGAATAAAATGTTTGGTGTTGGAGCCAGCAGGCTTGTTGCTTGGCGAGATACCCAGCGCGACGACAGGTCGGGCGGAGGGCTGTCACATTAGGTGGCTCAGTGGTGGGATTAAGGACGGTCTCTCCACCTGGATCTTCGTCAAAGTGAGTATAAGCTTGGCAAGAGCTGTGCATGCCACAGCGCTCTGGCCTGAAATACCAGGAAACGGCAAGTGCTAATGCGATCGATGAGGCATCGAGAGGCCCGTCGAGGGAATGCTTCAGCTGATGCGAGCCGAGTGGAAGCAACAAGCGACAGAACACGGGATGCGAAGGAGCAATAAGAACGTGAGAAACGGGAGATGGCGATACGGGAACGCGAGGAACGGGAGACAGAGGAGCAATGGGAACGAGCGCTGTGGCAAGATATGATAAAACTGCAATGTCAAGCAATGCCAAATACGACGGGGTAACTCGGTCGGAACCCTCTGGACCCAGCATGATTCCTGGCCTCGCACTCGTACAGATGACCGAGCAGGATGACTCCGAGGCGTATTCGCTTACTTTCGAGCGGTTCATGCAGGCCCACAGAGTTGCAGAGGAGCACTGGCCCCCTTCCTGGTCGGCAAGGCTCAGCTGGTTTACCACGCCCTGCCGGACAATGACTGTGGGATATACGAGGTGGTTAAATAGACGATGTTAAGGAGGTGTAACATTAGACCAGAAACCTTTCGGATGAGGTTTCTAGAGTCGATGAAGGACAGGAACGAATCCCTCTATGATTTCGCAGCCAGACTCACAGATTATTGCGATAGGTGGTGCCGGGACTGCTGAACGGTCGACGATGTAGAGGACGCCATCATTTTGGAGCCGTCGGTTTGAAGACTACCGACCGAGGTACAAATCTGGGTGCGGGAGTGACGGCCCAAATCGAGTACGAAGGCTTTGAACCTTGCCGACGACTATGCGGAGGCTCGGGACCGCGCGAGGCCGGCAACGAGAGCAACGGAGCCGGAGAATAGAGCGGCTACAAGGCTGCAGGTACTACGTCGGCTAGAATGCGTACCGCGCACCGTGGCACATCATCCCTGCCAGACAGAAAGTTTTCTGAGGCAAATTGTTTCAACTGTGGGTTACACGGCCATTTTTTGCTCGCGTGCCCTAGCTAAGCATACTTTTGTGGTAATGGCACGCTGCAAGATATAAGGAGACATGGGATAGCTAAAGGCCAATCCGTGCGTGGCATCGTGCTCGATACGGGCTGCACGAGGACGATGGTTCGCAGCGCCCTGGTACCACCGGGGAACCTGAGCAGGGATGCTACGATTTACCATGCGATGTGCTCACGGAGACACCTCAGTGTACCCCTTAGCACGGGTTGCATGGAGGTGAGTGGAATAACCATCTAGACGGTGGCAGCAGTAGCGTGGAACCTACATGATGATGTGCTGCTCGGTACGGACATATCATAGTTTCAACTTTTGCTGGGGATGGCGTTACCGATTACCCGTAACCGGGAAGAGATAGAAGATAACTACTTGGTCACAACCCGAGCCTAAGCCAAGGAGCCTGCCAGGCTTGTGGAGCAGGAGGGGACCCGCCTCAGTCAGGAGCTGAGTCAACACCAGGAGAGGAGGTACTGGTCCCCGAGCTGAGTGGGCACAAACGGAGGAGACTTGCCCGCCGGGAGAGACATGAAAGCAGGCGGAACCGCCAGACAGAGCAGGAGACCCGACCGGTAGGACAGACATCCGAGCCTGTTGTCGGGCTTAGACAGAGGCACTTAGTCAAGCTCCAGGAGTCGGGCCCACGTTTGACCGGGTGCGAAGGTTGATCGGAAATAGCCAGGAACCGAAGAAGCATGGCTACGTGATTAATGGGGGTCTGATCTATAAGAGATGGGCCGCCCGGAGGGCCGGCCCAGAGCCCGTAAACCAGCTGTTCCTGCCACAACCCTGTCGGAGCAGAGAAATGGGACTAGCACACTCACTTTCACTGGCAGGATATCTGGGGAAGAAAAAACTACGGACAGAATTCTGAGATTTTGTTGGCCCCTGCGTAGGCCGAACGGTACCACCGGAGCTGCCTGTCTTGCCACAGGTGTGATAGGCGGGTTCCACAACCAGCCCGTTAATTCCTTTACCAATAATTGACGTGCTTTTCAGGCGCATCGGCATAGACCTCATAGGCCCAATCACCAGGAGCCGATCGGGCGGTGAGTGCATCTTGGTGATCTGTCACTACCCGACGCGGTATTTGGAAGCCGTACCACTTCGAAAGATTGGCGCGGCCCCGTGGGGCCAGTATAGCCAGGGCGCTCATGGAAATGTTCTCTCAGGTAAAAATACCGGAAGAGATCCTAACGGATCAAGGATTGAACTTCACTGGGAAGTTGCTGAGAGAGCTATACAGGCGGCTACGTACCAAAGCTCTCAGGAAAAGTCCCTAACGATGATAAAACTAACTTACTAGTTATGGGCAAACCCAGTGTGATTCAGAAATTGGAAAGGCTGACGCTCAAAATTGACTCTGCCAGCATATCTCCTGTTGAATAAGCTTGAAATCGAGGTGTCATGTTCTAAAGTGATCTCTCGTTAGACGACCACATCAGCTCCACAGTCAAATCTGCCTACTTTCAGCTACATAGCATTGCTAAAATTCAGTTTGTCATTCAAGGAAAGTAAGTTTCGATGGGTTACTATTGCTACTTTTCCATGTCCAAAAGACTCCTCGGATTACCATAAACTTCCAAGTTAGAGACTAATCTTGATTATCAGTGGGATTGGGGTTAAATGTATTATCTATTCAAAGTCTTTAAAAATATTATTCAATCTAGCCAATAGCTGCCGGTGCTAAGGACGAGGTGCAGGTGAATAGGGGACGCTAGCTGGCTTGCTTTACTTTGAGGAGGGCATGATGGGCAAGTGCTAGGCAGAGTCTGACTGTGAGGGACAAGCGACAGTGTTGTTCTACTAATGCCTCCTTTTGACCTCTTTATTTTGAACTCATCACTGAATTTTTCGTCGCTAAATCTATTTCAAGGTCTCAAAATACTAACAGTCCTCTAGATCCTGTTCCAAAAGTTTTCTTTATGAGGCGCCTAGACAGTTGGCCCCTTTCCATAATAAATAATGTAAATATGTCCTTGTTTACAAGTGAAGTAACCCTACGCTCTATATATATAGTGGTTGTCAGGGAACTCATTAAATAGTATAGGCTAGATCATAAGAACCCTAGTAACCTCTGCAGTCCTATGAGCTTGTCTTTTCGTTTCAGCATGCTCTGTGTACTACGATTGTAAAATTTAGTCCGTGCTATAAACCAGGTTCTCTACTTACCGGTGTCCTTGAGCGTCTTCTTGTCAGCTGTTACTTTCTGGTATAAGCACATTACTCGTTTGCTACTTTATTCTTGTTTAAGTAGGCTACCTAGTATGCGATTAGCCCTTTTTTATGATTTATTTCACTTGGAGTTGTAAAGCGCCATTATATAGACTCAGGTCTTTGGATAAAATGTAACAATGACCGGGTATTACTGTTAAAATTATTACTAGTAGTAGTATTCCTATGATGACTAAAAGGGTGGCTAGGGTCAACTGCAAGGTAAATGACTTCTAGAAAGCTTTCATTCCCGACTTTCTCAGTAGGAGTGAAGCACCAGAAACCTTATAGAAGCGAATCTGTTGAAATGAGTGGAAATTGTGGGACTAGAAAGCGAACATAAAATACGCGCACATTAAAAATGGTGAAGTTATATTTGTCCCTCGGCGTTACTGAACATTGCTACCCATACAAATTTGATCGAGAGGGGTCACTGGTTTGGTCATTCGAGCAGGAGGAGGTCACTTGACATGCATGACCTTGCCCTTGCGACCCGTTCTTTATAGACTACGCTGGCTTTCGATCTGAAGGTTTTAGTTCCCCGCGATTGTGGACTACGAGCTTGACAGTTGAAGCTCGATTACGAACAACGAGCCGGACGCTGAAATACATCCGAGCGCTTATGAAATAGCTGCGATGTGCCGAGGCTGATGATGGGTGCGGTTTATAATGATGTACGATCGTAATTATTGTCTGACTTATGACCTGACTGCTATATAAGGTTTGTGCGTAGCCACAGCTGCTCACTTGGGAGCAACGGTCTGGCAGTCGGCGAGTCCTAGTGCAGCGCGAGCTGCTGTAAGCCTGTTAGCGTATCGGCTGGAAGCCACCTGTCGTATCACCAGAATATAAGGGCTGTTGTTGTGCTTTTTCTAATACCGTGTTGTTTCTAGTACTGCGTGCAGAATATCGAGCGCTGTGTTGTTATCTTCGGCGTTTTGCGAGCTTCAGACCTTTGCACATTGCACGGGCAACGCCGCTCTCCGAACTACTGAGGGTCGCGCGATCATAACAAGGTCACCACCCGGGATAATCGTGAGGCTGGGCGGAGCATCAACGATAGGAGCATATCGATCTCCCAATAGTAACAGTACGCAACTCGGAAGGCCTGTATCAATGTCAGCTAGCTGCGCAGCGTGCAAACGTCGAACGTCGAGGTTAACAATCGACCTTGATGCGCAGGGCTTCGTTCGCAGCTTCGCCGTCCAACGGAAGCAGGATGACGCGGACCATTGCAATTGCACTAAAGAATATCCAGAAGCATTAGTCGGCGCGAGTTTCCCCGAACAGATGCGGGCAAATAACGACAGCCTTAGGTTTTCAGCACACGTTTCCAAGTAGTTGGTCTGTTGTTTGGATAGCCGACGAGTCTCCGTGAGGACGAGCCCACAATTGTAGTAGAACTCGCGTAGTAGTAGAGAATAGAAATCGTAGTAGAAATCGCGGTCATGCACTTTGAGTGGCGAGAAGTTGTAGCATGAGTCTGGCTGGGGCGGAGCGACATGACGGGCATTGCCACGCCCACATCAATGCGTGAGCGTACCGCTGCCGCACTCGCACACCGTAGCAAATATTACGTAGCCGCTGAATGCGCTCAGCCATTGAGTGCGTCGGGCTGTTGCTTGTCATCGAAAATTTGTCCTTTAGTTATCCGAACGCAGGGACTAGCCAGTCCTCAGCAGTCCTAGCCTGTTCTCAGAAGCGAAACCGATTTCCGGTATCGCTTTAGTGACTGGGCGCATGCTGACTCACCTACCGTCTGACGACGGCGCTGCTACTTCACGTTCACAGTATCTTTTGTGAAGTTAAAGCAAAGCTAGGGTGGTTCTTGATTGGTATCTTGCCCTGCTATAATCGACCCACGCAAGGGCATATGTGTGTTTCAAGGACTAGCCTGGCTTCGCTTCGACGTGCCAGATAAAGCGGTATCATTCACGCATCGGCGAGGACTGGCGGATGCTCCATGAGCTTCGCTTGCAACGAAGGGCTCAAGCTCGTTAACCGCTACGAAACTCAATTCATTTTCCGTTAGTTCCATCATGGTTGATGACCCTTAGCGGTCATCTGGAACTAGTGTCATTGCATTTGACCGCTTCGGCAGGCCGTTACAAACGAGGTATGCGGCTTCCACGTCCGGTCAGAACTGGGCCGCAAACACAGCGCTCGTAGCAAGCAAAGTGCAACATATCCTGCTCTAGTTTTGAGGATGCTTCATGTTTCTAGTGTCTATTTCGGATTTCTAGTTTTCAGGTATCCTGTGATGTATGGTTGAAGATAAAGATTGTGGCCAGCTAACAGCCAAGTGAAGAATTTTAACATTAAAAGGTGTTGAAATTCAGCTTTGCTGTAAAGGTCGTCGGTGATGAACGTAAAGAGAGAATAGCTACGGCATCTTACGTGCACGGGCGTCTAAATATTACCCATAACAATTTGAAATTTAGCCTGACTAGGCGGCGAACCAGCAAATGAACATCCAGCTAGTCAGTGGCTCTCTTATCATAGCCAAAGACAGACTTATTGTAAGGATGAGCAGGAAAATTTGGCGTGCTAAATGTGTTAGACGTTGGCAGTGCTTGACGTTATTAGTGACTCCCATGTTGTAGTTATAAGCAGCTGCAAACTTCAGAATGTGTGGTTTAGGCCGCGTACGAAGCGATCCGAAGTGATGGTTAATCGGTTGTACAAAATGGCCAGTGCCTCCCACATCCTACCCCTATGATGTTTGAATAGGAAAGTGAATGGCGTGGACTTATTAGTAAGGTATGTGCGTTTTGATTAATGTCGAGCTTCACTTTCCTTAATCGACACACTTGGCGCTTAAGGACCCAGACTCGTTAGCTTCGCTTTGAGATGCTAGCTCAGTCAGCATCCTTCAAGCATTGGCAAATGCTAGCATCGGTACTGTGCGCTGCGTTTGTGGCAAAGACCTTTAGTTCAGGAGCTGCCACCGAGCGTTCCAAACCTGCACCCATCCTGCCACGGAATTTTCCCCAACGAATGTCCACCCTAAGGTGGGCGGTGCGGGGGGGGGGGCGGGGTGGAGAAACCAGCATATGAGAAAGTGGTTGGGGCATAGCTGAGCCGCCCACCTACTACTCTCTGTCGTCGGGTATGTTAACAAGCCAGACGGCAGTAAAACTATGGGAGACTCATTGCAGTCGCGGCTGCAGCCCATGGATCCGCTGCTGCCGCCCAGCAACCCGGTATCGAGTCCTCTGCCAGCAGCACGTACTCTGCAGCAGCACTCTGAGGATGCGGATGAGTACTTCGTTATTAATGTCAGTGGAGTCAAATTTGTGGCCACCGGCAAGACGTTGTCGTCTGCCAGCGGCAGCCGCCTCTCCGAGGTGGCTAGCCGTCGAAAAGAGGATCCCAGCTACCGGTCTCCTGAGGGCGACTTTTTTTTCGAGCGACACGCCGGCGCATTCGATGCCGTCCTGCACTTTCATCGCACCGGCAAGCTGCATGTCATGGGAGGCCTATGCGGAGACCTGTTGAAGCAGGTATGTGCAGTCGAGTGGATGAAATTATGCATATGTTAGTTTTACTGCAGTGCAACAGATTGGCAGCGCTATGGCGACAATACAAACGGTTCTCGATATGGCCGAGGTAATGACTAGGAGGCTCCCTCGCACAGTGCTGCTCCTGCTGCTGCTGCTGCTGCTGCTGCTGCTGCTGCTACTGCCACCGCTGCTGCTGCTCCTGCTCCTGCTCCTGCTCCTGCTCCTGCTCCTGCTCCTGCTCCTGCTCCTGCTCCTGCTCCTGCTCCTGCTCCTGCTCCTTCTGCTCCTCCTGCTCCTCCTGCTCCTCCTGCTCCTCCTGCTCCTCCTGCTCCTCCTGCTCCTCCTGCTCCTCCTGCTCCTCCTGCTCCTCCTGCTCCTCCTGCTCCTCCTGCTCCTCCTGCTCCTCCTGCTCCTCCTGCTCCTCCTGCTCCTCCTGCTCCTCCTGCTCCTCCTGCTCCTCCTGCTCCTCCTGCTCCTCCTGCTCCTCCTGCTCCTCCTGCTCCTCCTGCTCCTCCTGCTCCTCCTGCTCCTCCTGCTCCTCCTGCTCCCTCCTCCTCCTCCTGCTCCTCCTGCTCCTCCTGCTCCTCCTGCTCCTCCTGCTCCTCCTGCTGCTCCTGCTCCTGCTCCTGCTCCTGCTCCTGCTCCTGCTCCTGCTCCTGCTCCTCCTGCTCCTCCTGCTCCTGCTCCTGCTCCTGCTCCTGCTCCTGCTCCTGCTCCTCCTGCTCCTCCTGCTCCTCCTGCTCCTCCTGCTCCTCCTGCTCCTCCTGCTCCTCCTGCTCCTCCTGCTCCTCCTGCTCCTCCTGCTCCTCCTGCTCCTCCTGCTGCTGCACCCGTCGCACTGTTCTAATTTCCTTCATGGTAAGTGCAAGCTGAGCACGCTGATTTTAGCAACGAGCTGCTTAGCGGTGGCCGAAGGCCGTAGGCAGCGTCTCAGGCAGAGTTTAATGTGGAACCGTTAAAAATGGCTGCAGGATGCTCTTTGGGTGTCTTAGTGCTACTCGTTGTGGAGATGTGCTGAGGCCTCTGGTTGCTCTGAGCGTTGGCCTCAGATATTCCAGCACCAGCGAGGCGGCCTCGGCGCTGCATCACTTTTGGATAGGCACTGCCACCTCAGTTTGCCGACTCGGAGATCTCTTCAGCGGAAATGCTAAAGTCAGAGCGTGTTTATTTCACACAAGCCAGCCAATCTGGACTCAAACCGCACTACTCTGCTTGGCAGAGGCACATCTGTGCTCACTGAGCTGTGTCAATACCTCCACCTAGAAGCGCCGCTGCCACACAGCTAAGCCACCGCCACCAGCCGGACGTCTCGCTTGGTTCTTCGTAGGCAGTGCGATTATGTACTTCTGATTCTAGGTTAGCCCTGGCTGATGAGCTATCAGGGTGCATAAACGCAATGAGTGTTGGCTTTAGCATAGAAACTACTGAGCGTATTCCTACGATTTATTTGTCGTAATAATATTGCACTACCATGCTGACACCTATCTCGAGGTACTGGGATAAGTTTAGAATCCTCAATTGAAGCCAGCCAGTGGGCCGACAATCGACCAAGAAGCCGAGCACTGACCTACTACATTCCTTCCTTAGCCCTGTGAAATCGCGTAGCACAGAAACAAGACAGCTCGATACTTACCAATAAGTAGCGTCTCTGGTCTCCTATGCGATCATCAATACAGGCTGAGACCTTACTCTTTTAGTGTAGGAGCACGGCGGTGAGATCTCAAGAAATTTTAGTAAAGCCCAATGAAAGTTCAAGCGGCTTTCACAGTACGAAAATGAAGAAGGCTACTAATTTGGGCAATCGCACCTCATTATTGCGGTCCAGTTGATGTTGAGCTGGCCACAATGCCTCGGTAACAGAAACTAAAACCATAAAGGTCACATGAGCTGAGCTTTTTATCATCAGCTGCACCAACCATAGTATTTTTATCGAACCCGGATGTTTAAGACCTTTACAATTGAAAGACTAAACCCAATTGAGGATTTTGGTTGCATGCATGGGCGAGAGTGCACTCGGTTCTCTGGCGGCGTTCTCGGCGTGTTCAAAAACTGAGCCCGTGAACCAAGTGCTTCACCGGTTTGCAGCTCGATCCTGCCTAGTGGCTGCAATCTGCGAGTTTTCACGCAAACTTGAGTACGGCATTCTCATCCCTCAACACAGACCAGTTAGCGAGCGACGATCTCTCGTTTGCTCCTTGTGACTCGGCGGACTAAGCAACAGAAGGAAAACCCTAATGACAACATTCACCAGTTGTAAGGGTCGGGGTATTGTCATTAGGGCGTTATCTGAATGACATATTCTTTTAAATATGCTGCTTCTAGAGTCACTATCAGTATTTATTGCCTCCCTCAAATCTTCGCTGCTAATAAGGTAGATTGTGGGAAGTTTCCTTGTTTATTGACAGTTGCAGTTCAGAGATACGACGTATTAGATGCGCACTAATCTGTGCTGAATTCCCGGGCTGCTTCATTAAATCAAACCGTACTGCGCCGTACTGGCTTTGGTTGTCCCAGTTTCATATCTGCCGCACATGAGCAAGGTCAGCAACCCTAGACTTGAGATCTGACAAATAGCATAGGATCGCTGTCTGTCAGCCGTCGCCTGTTAAAAAAATTCCTAAAGTCCGTGGGGTTGACTGCCCGGCACCTCTCGCTAGCTCCTTGGTTTGTCCTAGGCACCATCATCGATAGCCAGTTGCAGTGCAGCTCCAGCCTCGGCGTCACTTGCTCCGGACTCTCTGCTTATCCCTCTGCTGAACAGACTTGGGATTTTGTCTTCCTCGCGTGAAAGCGCCCCCAACCCGGACCGAACGCTAACCAACTTGCCATCCCGTTTTTGTTGAGAGAGTTCCAAATGCTTAGTTCCTTCACGTTGGTTTACTTTTGACTGGCTTGTCACTATCGATGCTTGGCAAAATTGAATCTTGGCTCAAGTGTCTGCTTGGTGTTCTATATACGAATCTTCTTTCGGAGCCGATGGTTTCCCCAAAGTCACTACAAGGTCTGCTGAGATGACTCGTCGGACCTCCACGTCGTGGTCGGGCACATAATAGTACAAGGTCACATGAAAGGTCACATTCAAGGTCGCGAGGTCACGCACAAGGTCATAGGGTCACACCGGGTCACTCAAGGTCACAAATCCACAAGAACCACACTCTGGCCAAACTGTCGGCCAAAGCATAGAGATATCATTTGACCACACCATGAACCGCCGTGTCTTGAAACGAGCTGAAGCCACTGTTGCATTTGCCACCAGCACTAATTATTCTCCAACTTAATTACAATTCTCTGAAACAAATGATAAGATTGGAGTAGCTAGTGCCTTACATAAATTCCTTATAAATTTATTTTGGCTGACAGAAAGAGGAGGAATTTGAGGAAGCAGACTGAGTAAAAATATTGTTTTCTGTCATGTTACTTCGATTGCAGGAGTGGTTTGATATATGGATATGAAGTACTGACTACAACGGGATAGGACAGTCATAGACTTCTCGCGTGGATGTGTCTTAGGCTTAAAGCCAAGCTAAAATTCCCCAGTTTTTGAATAAATAGTCATTGCAGCTAACAGCTAAAAGACTCGCTAATTGTGACTTGGTGAGCTCTCACTAAACTCTACTAAACTACACTCGCTAAAGCGTACCAGCCATTCTTAGCCGCTTTATATAGCACGTGAAACTCCGTTACATAGTTGAGAGTCAGGTAAATGGCGATTCGACAACTAGTCCAAGACAAGATTTGTATTTAAGTGAGAAATCTCTAGTAGAAAAAGATATAGTATCGCTGTTCCCGAAGAGGCAATACCACGCTTAGTTTCGGGATATTTTTCTAAGTCAGACAGCTGAACAGAAGGCTAATGAAATCTATGTAATGCATCTCCGTCTGTAACTCCACAAAGTCACAGAGACCATGCGGTTGTTACTGTTACGCAGGAGAGTTCTCTAGGGCCCAATCAAAGCCTAAGCGGATTTTGGTACGCATTCGGAAGTCAACAGACTTCATCGAACGAAACAAAAAGAAAGTGAGAAGCACAGCTGAGCCGGAAGAGCAGATTAGGTAGTAAGTAGAATGAAATTCACAGCTCATGATGGCTGAAAATGATGTGCCAGAGTTGGCCGCAGGAGGGTAATTTCGTTTCGTAAGAATTGTGGAAGTTAGCTCTACAGTCTAGGACCTGTAGAGTAAAAAAGCTTTTGTTGACAAAGGTATTTAGACGGAAAAATGAAACAGCCATTTTATTGTCCATGGATGACCTGAGGGCACGAGGAGCACTAAACTGTTCCACTTAAAGACCGTTGGTGACGGAGGCTGTAGCTCTGCAAGTCCTAGACTGTGGAACTCACTTCCACAATTCTTACGCAACGACAACTAATCTCCTGCTGCCGACTATGGCTCATCCTTTTCAGCGGTCCTGAGCTGCTACTTCCATGCTACTCACTACCTCAACTGCTTTTCTGACTCTGCAATGCTTCCCACTTTCTCTTTGTTGCGTGAGACGAAGTATGTTGGCTACCGAATGCGCACCGAAAGCCGCTTAGGCTGTGAGTGCTCTATACAAAACTCTCCTGCGTAACACCCACATGGTCTTTGTGACTTTGTGGAGTTACTGACGGAGATACATTACTTTACATTGCAATAGTCAAGTTAGGTAAGAAGTAGCCAAATCTTGGCAAGCTTTTGGATCAGCATAAGAAATTTACTCTGTATTTGTTGACCAACAGGAAGCCATCGCAGCTCCTGCAGCAAAGGAGGCACGCGGTCAAACCTCTGGAACTTGTTAACTAGCCTTGCAGCCGTATTCATCACCTACTGCAGTGACCTAACGACTTTTTTGGTAGCCCAGACAAACCGGATTTGCAGCAGTCTAGCCGAGATATAATCAGGGAGCTAGTTGGATTTTTCAAGTCTCCGTGGAAAGCAGTTCTTAATATTTTTTGGGATTGCTCCGACAGGGAGACTGCTTCTAAACTAGCGCCTGCATTTGTGACATCCTCTTTGACTTCTGCAACTCAATGCTTGTTGATCTATCGGCCTGTGCAATCAGGTGCTTACAGTTTGTGCAAAAATCCGCAGCTAGGCTTGTTTGTCGTGAGCGTCGCAATCACCACATCACACGACTTCTAGCCGACTAGCACTGACTCCCAGTCAAGCAACGCATCGACTTCAAGGTTCTGTCTCTCACTTATAGGTCCCTTTATTCTTTGGCTTTAGCCTACTAATCAGATAGACTTCCCCACAAGGCTAGACATCGTACTACCCGCTTTTCTATATCAAATCGCTTAGCTACACGAGGATGGGCTGGAGTTAGTAGCAGAAGAAAATAATTTGTTTCGTAAGAATCCTGTTAGTTAGCTCCACAGACTAATACCTGCAGAGCAAATCTTTTGTTTTCATTTGTCTTTAAGTGAAAAAATGCAGCAATTTATTTGTTGAGATCGCAATATGGGACGAGGAGGACGAAACTGATTCACGAGTTCAGCCAAGTATAAAACAGAAAAGTCATGTTAAGCCCTTGCAGATTAGTAAAACCTGCAATCAGAACAGATTTCAAATTTTTCCTAATTGAGAAACTAGCTTTACCCTAAATCTAGTAAGTATAATTAAGTAATGACAATATTTAATGTGATATTACAAATTAATTTATGAGCTTTAAATGTCTAGCTGGTTTGGTCTAGCGCTTAAGGTGCTCGCCCCCCCCCCGACCAAGGTTTGACTGAGGTTGTGGGCTCGAGCCCCGAGGCATATGTGAAGCGCCTGAATAGAGATTAAGTTCTCTTGTGGCGCTATACAAATGAATTATATATATATATATATATATTTATCAAGGTGCATGGAAACGTGCTCTAAGATAATCACTTATCAGGGAACGTTGAAATACGTGGTTTCTCGCTTTGAAAAGCTTGCCACAGCAATAAAGTATCCTTATTAGGCAATTCTGCTAATGCACACATGAAGACACTCAGAGCCATCTTCTAGTTGGATCCGAGCTTAAAAGCACACGCTGGATTATGAAGAGATGAGCACACAAACCACAACCGAAAAAAGATTATCCTAAAGCTGCGAAGGGGTTAGCTAAGTGGGACAGGTGGAAAATCGCAGAAGTCGACTTATATCTGCGTAAACTATTAACAAACGCCTCTACGAAACAAGTTGAGCCCACGCATTGCCCTTAAAATATGTTAATAATGACAAAAAATTCTGCAGAACCTTAAAGGAACTAAATATTGTTACATATGCTGCAACATAAGCACGTCTATTACTTAGTAATAGCATGCACAATGCCAGCACGCATAACTGAATAATCAAAATGACTCCGACGCACCTAACGCTAGTGTAATAACAGGTGGGCTTTTACTTTCTGTATAAATTATATTCCGCAGTGAATTTCGTGAGAAACTGTGTCGACTTCTGAGAAGAAGAATTTTAATATACCGTATGCCTCTTAGTTATACCAGCCGATCAATTAAAGCCCCAGGGCTCTTCACGTTACACCTCATGTCCAAAGTAAAAATGGCTGATGTTCGTAGGCACGGTATATTAAGGCAGTCAGAGCAAGTCTCTGAACACGAGACGCTAATGCGTTGTAGCCACGGATCAATCACTTTATACACAGAAGACAATGGGCATCTGTTTATGAAATCCCACAACAAACCCGTAACGGTGCCTATTACTTAGCACTATACACTCACACACCCGTAACGGCTTACATTGCTTAGCGCTATGCACGTTCCTATAAAAAGATTCTTTGAAATCTCAACTTTTTCCTTTTCGTTTTATCTTTCATAAAATGATCTAAAATTATTACTGCAGTGGTGAACTCAACTTGAGCTGGTGATGGCTTGGCCGCTTTCCGGGAAAACTCTCTTTCATGCCGGTCTCGCGCATTAAAGCAAGGAGCTGTGGGCGGGACTGTTTCCACTATCACTGCTTCCTGATTCGATAGTGTAAACACTGTAACTAGGAAGAAAGTCGGCATCGGCAAAGGTACGTAGTCATATAACGAAGGAAAGTCGGTATTGTTAACGTAGCTTTGGGCAGACATTACTAGATTGACGAGACCACGCCACGGATAATAAAAATGTTAATATTATTATTATTACACTTTTACTTGATCCTGATAAGTTTCAATCTAAATCACTGATACAGTGGTGCAAGGCTGTGGCTTGTCGTTGTATTGTGAGCATCAACTATCTTTTAGTGTCAGACAGCGTATCGGGCATGCACTGAGAAAGGGCTGCAGTTAATGGCGCTTACTTGTCTCGAGCCAAATAAAGTGCTCAGGACCCGGATGCTTCTAGAAAGGTACGGGTTCAGAATACGTTGCCAAGCGTATCTGGTTGCTGTGAGAGTAGCCAATGACTAAGATTTCGAGATAATGTCCAAGTTTGTGACGACCGATGTGAGGAATAAACCTGAAAATCTCTGTGGTGACCGATGGGAAGAATGAATCTGAAAATCCTCAATAGTAATTTATGTTGAATCACAACGAGGTAGTAGCGCTGATCACTCACTCTCAACACGGGTACTTGCCGTGAAACTTTCAATATACGGTATAGGAAGTTAATCATATACATATAAGTAATAGCAGTTACATCATGAAAGTGCTTTAGAATTATTATAGGTTCTTAAATTATACCGATTGAGAAATGGATAAGTTATAATCTGTGGTTTAGACAGCAGCAGAAGCCCGATGCAAGAGATGGTAGGCTAGTTGAAATACAGCGTTCAAATCAGGTGGTTATATGTTTTGGCTAGTGCTATTCACTCAAGCCACTTTGTGTATTCTAATTGACTGTTCTGCATTAACGAAATTGAATATTTTTCATGAGTATATGGGTCTTCTTGAGTTCTGCCGACAACAAACAGCAGAATGTGCTGAGTTGGGGAAGTCAGTAGCCATTGCCGTGGAGTACTGTGGATCACTCACCAGAGGATAACTGCATTGCAATCTGCTAAAATAGGTAGAAAATAAATGCAGGGCTCTTTAAGTAATCACTTCAGTCCGTCTTGATTTCAGCTTGAAACACGTGCCCAGGTAGAGCTAAGGAAAATATGAATTTGAACTAGCACAGTTCTGCACCGTGCAAGCGGCCAGCCGACCATCAAGTGACCGCTGACGGGCACAAAAAATTAATTGCATGGCTTCTTCTAGCTCTTAAAACTCTTGGATGCACGACCTGGTTTCCGCATCGTGGCCTTGTAGTCCTTGCCGCGTGCGAAAGCACTAGCCAACTAAACGCGTTGATCTAATCGGCAGCCTCTAGCCATTAGCAGCTTCACTTCGTTGGCGCGAATAAATAAAAAGCTCGAATACCGATCGCAGGGGCTATAGGCGCATAGCCTACCGTAGATATGAAGATGCTGCTCCTTTGATGACGCAATTTGTGTAGGCAACCCATCGCATTTACATTGCCGCCGAGGACTTCAATGAACAATTAGCAGGTCAAGCTGTTATTGTCATCAGGCATGGCCGACTGACACGACGTCATCTCCCGATTGACGACTTTCAAAGGGAAGCTTAAAGGCTCTCTATTCCTTACAGAATGCGCTCTGTACGAGTGACTTGTCTTTCTATTCGGCGGTGCGTTATGAAACCGAGCACGGTGTGACTAAGGGCAACAGCGAACCATACTTTGGTAAAATGTCCATGTGGACCTATCTTTTTGATGTATGCAGTGTTTGCCTGTGCACGATTGATTGAGCTTTGCTCACCAGAAGTCCTAACTACTAACCAGAAGCAGGTATTCTATTTTGCGCTTGCTCACGCTTGTCTTAGCATGATCGTTGTGTGCTTCTTCATGCTTGCCTAGGCTGAACATAGTGCTTTTCAATCGCTATTCCTTCTTTTGGAGATAGTTTTAAAGCACATGAATAGAGATTAAGCTCGCTAAGGCCGCTTTGTAAAATAGCAGTGTTAGTATTGCTAGCATTGTTGCAGGCTTTAGTCAGTAGCCAATGCTGGAAAGTAACGACGAGAAATCGATGAATAGCGCCTGCACTGCAAATGGCTAAACGAGTGGCCGATAGGAAGGCGGTTCTTTCAGCAATCGCGTCATGCTCCTCACCCACTATCTCGACGTGAATAAACCTGACCTCGCATACAGAAGCCTGATGGGGTGAAACTGATGCTAATAAAACCTTCAGAAAAGCAATAAATAACTGACTTCAGGAGCAACTTCAACATTTAGCAGCAACTCACTCAGATCGCTGTAACTGAAAAGATAAAATAATAGCAGCTTCTTCAGAAACGGTAGTTGGCGAACACTGAGAATTTACTTTAAATAACATACGTGCAATTTAAAAAGGAACGCGGCATTTTCATTTGTTATGCATAGGAAATATTTGATAGCTTTTCCTAAAGCTGCTGTACCAGCATTCTGAACAGCAAACCCTTATGCCTTTCGATTGCATTCCCAAGTCTCGTCGATCCGGCAAGTTGACGCTAACTAGATGCCTCGCCTGAGCCAAGGGATTGGAGAACCCAGTGGCGTAAATAACCCGAAAAAAGCACTGACGTTCTCCTCGTACACAGCGTTACTTTTATGCTCTCATCATAGGAGCTCAAGTTCTGGAAGGTAGACGACTCTTTCATGGAGCAGTGCTGTTGGGATGGGTACGTCGAAAGTGCAGAAAGGCCTTCAGATTTTAGCAAGCTCGCATCCCACTTTCGAACGTCTGGAAATGGCCTCGACCAGCAAGAAATATCCTGCAGCGAAATTTCAAGACAATGGCGTTGGTCCAGGAAGCTAGCTACTGCATTCGACCACCCAACTTCTTCAGCACTTGGAAAGGTACTAATATAAGTAATGCATTCGGTGCCAAACTCTGCCGGAAACTCGGCTTGCCTGTCGCAAACGCTGGAGTCGCCACTTGAAAAAACTTCCCACCATTATGAACTAGCGTCTCCATTAAGCAGCGTATCTACTTCAAGTTTCTGTCATTCACTTTAGGTCGCTTTATTCTCTTACTCTGGCCTACCTATGTGAACCACGTCCCAGTCGCGCTAAGCGCCTCACCTCCTGCTCGTTTGACTCAAGTCTTTTAGTCGCAACTCTAACCCACGTCCAATCCTGTGGTGGTGACCTTGCCTTCAGTTTGTATGCTCCCAAAGCTTTGAGCTTCCGAATGACGTCGTGACATCCTTAACTTAACGACATTTAAAAAGAAACTACTATCCCATCCGTTCCTCACAGCCTTTGCTGGGTTCGTTTGAAATTTCTTTTGTGTGCGTGTGTGTATATGTTTATGCTGACACACTGCATATGTTATCACTAGCCAATTGACATTCTTTCTTTGCAGCATATTTAAATTGCCTAGAAACAGATTTAGTTCTCAAGGAAATTTTTCAAAATTTCCAAATAATATTATTATAATACCTTTCTATATTTATTTATAAATATAAGAAGGTATTTCTTTGCATCTGCACATGTGTGCAGTACATTGACATAAAAATACACATTTGTAAATCAAGGGGAGATTTATTTATGGGGCCCAAGAAATTACAGCTATAAACTGCTTTGGGTATCACAAGTAGAATGGGTAAACCTAGCCTCCAGCCGATACCGCCTCCTCCCCTACTATTTACAGCAGTTTCCTGCGCGATCCATTTAAAGCTATGAATGTCTCTCCACGTCATTAGTTTAAGTAATTAAATTTTCGCTGACTAATATGAATTTGCAGCTCCAAATTTGTCATCAAAGTGACCCTGAAATTGCTTACTCTAAATGCTTGCGATTGGAGCCACAGGCTAGAGCGCTTAAGCGCATAGAAACTCCACAGTAAATATGGGTAACTTTATGTAACTGCCTCGTTTGTATAGCGACAGAATTGGATGTCTTGGATGCTAGCAACTCGCTTGCAGCAGGCAATAAAGTACTGCC
Source organism: Cristatella mucedo (assembly GCA_009760855.2). Classification (NCBI taxonomy): domain Eukaryota; kingdom Metazoa; phylum Bryozoa; class Phylactolaemata; family Cristatellidae; genus Cristatella; species Cristatella mucedo. Next base: position 3,499,910 of record WPIO01000009.1, read on the forward strand.
GGCTGAAGGAGTTGAGCCCATAGCTTGCATCAAGAGGCGCTTATACCTTATCCAGCTGCTAGGAAACGGAGCCATTGAAGCCAATAGAACTCCCTCGACTCTAGGTCCACAATAGAGTTTTTTCAATCAAAGGTATGAGCTTTGCTAGTAATTCCTGTACGAGAATTATCAAAGCGCATGCTCGCCAGGCTAGTCACACTTATCCTGGCACGGCAGATTGCAATTGAGCGCCGTCGGCAACTACGCCTTGGCGCTACCCAAAGGTAAAGGCCGAATGAAACTGCCGATGGTTATGCTCGCTCGGACAGTTACGTAGTGCATCATCTCGGCTGTTTATTTGGAGGAGGCTAGTGTTGCGGCGGACACGAAAGAGTCACTCCACGAAATAAAACTATCGTCTCAGTGCGGATACTGCGAGCTGCTACCAGTGAGACTCCTCAAATTCTGCGATCACTATATGAGTAGACTTTGTAAATCCTTACAGGCATCATCGTGCATGTTTGACAATACTCCCGAAAAATTTAATGTAATAGCTGAAAATTTAATAAGTCATACTGGTAGCATAGTCTAGACCGAAAAAAGGCCTAAATTTTTTATGTTTGAGTCCAATCCATCAGTCGTTTTCAACTGTGGCTCCCTACCTGCCTTCGAGACCTAAAATAGCATTAACAATTTTTTCCATGCTGCAACTTTCACTTGTGTCTTTCCAGTAAGCTCTGACGGATTGACAGCACCCAGTAGCTGAATTAGCAAGTGAATTTACCTCTTATTCTGCAGATAAACCTCTCACTACACACCTCTATACTGTCCGAGTTAACTAGTTATGAACTTTGCTAGCGCTCATGGCGTGACTTTAATGAGAGTAACTACAATCGGATTAAGAGAGAAAAATATTGTGACTAGCTGCCAGCTAAAGCTTCGAGATTTCCGCTATGTAAATGAGTACGATTTCAGCACGATCCGTAAGTATAAATAAGGATTTCGGCAGAAAAGCTGGGTGGAGTGCACGTGACTCCCTCATCACGACTCTATTGCCTGCTTGGCCTACCTAAAATAGCTGTTCAAAATTCTCTGCGCATTGTAGGTTCTCATATTTCTCTCTGCTGCATTTACTGCGATATCGATTGGGATTGTCATTGCTGAGCCGCACTTCCTGCAACCAGATTTCCAGTCTGGATCGATTTTTGATACAGTCTCGAACAAGTCCAGATCGGTGGCAGACTCGGTGGCTTTCATCCTCTTAGAAGCAGATCTGGCTGTGTTCACCTACTTCCTCCTAGAGTTCTTCATGCGACTTGCAGTGTCACCGAACAAAGCACTTCATCTTGCTTCAGGCCAATGCATTACTGATATAGTGTGCCTCGTAGGCCAGGCTGCGTGGATTGTTGGATGCTACCTACCGGATGAAGAAGGTGTCGATAACGAGCCCTACGATGTCTTCCGGCACATCGTCAGATTCCTGGGAATATTGCAGCTGCTGAGAGTCGTGAGTGTACTCCGTCATAGCGACATGGCCAAGGTGCTCATGTACACGGTGATTACGTCACTTCACGAACTGGCAGTTGTCGTCACGTTCTTCACCTCCTTTGTCATCGCCTTCGCCTGTCTAGCTCACTATGCCGAGCAGAGCACGTTCCCGACCATTATAGGCGCCTGCTGGTGGTCCTTTATCACGTTGACCACTGTGGGCTACGGCGACGTGGTCCCGACAACCGCTGGCGGCTACGTCGTCGCTTCACTCTGCGCTCTGGGTGGCGTTTTCATTATTGCCTTCACTCTGCCAGTCGTCGTTAGCAATTTCAACGTCTACTACAGTCACGTGCGATCGAAAAAGCAGTGGAAGCAAAAGTGCGAGCGCGCCAAGCGAGCGCAGACATTCTGGAAGGCGTTGCCGCTCGTAAAGCCGCCCGCGGGAGACCTCGGGGGAAAAAGCGGCAGCGTCGAGCGAATGAGAGGAGCAGAGACGCCGGATACAGCGTGTATCCAAGACGAGGCGTCGTGCAAGCATCGAGTATTGCCGCGCAATGCCGCAGAGCTGCGGCCCCAAGCCGCAGCTCTGCGGCATTGCGCTAGCAGAGCCCCTTCCGAAGAGCCCTAGTAGGACCGGCTCAGAGAGGGCTTGCGTGGCGGCGGCGGCGGCGCCTAGCGCCGTTCGGCGCCGCTGCGCGTCGCCGTGGCACTTTAGCAGGCCCTTTTTGAGGGAACCGCTCGGGCGGAATGAGCGCTTCGAACTGGTACCGACATTAGAGGCCGGCGTCCATGTAGACCTTTCATTTTCGTGCCTCAAGCAACGAAAGCTTTACACGGCCAGTTATCTGAGAGAAATCGCTAACGCCAGGCCCGCGGCGATCTACTACACGTACATGCACACTTGCTGCTGCTCCTCAGTGAAAAAAAGGAGATTTCAATTCGGAAATCAATCGCTCGGGTTTAGCGCAGAACTTTTTTCAGAACGCGATGCCTTTTCTTGCACATGGCAGTTTTGACAGCATTATAGGTTCTGGAAGTTGAACGCTAATAACGCTCGCTCGAAGGTAATTCCGTGATATTCAGAAGTAGAGTGAGGCTTTTAAGAGTCTGAATAAGCCACGTGGCTGAGACCTCCATTGAGTATAAAAAAAATAACATGAACAGGACCAAACATGTTTTTTTATTGGTTAACGTTGTGAAATTCATAATAAAAAGAAGAAATTTAGGTGAAGGTCGTAGTGACGAATATGCATGCTGCAGAAGGTGTCTCATTGCTACGGCAGAAATACTGCACAAAGTGAGTTACACTGGTCCGGGGGGGGGCTGCATTAAATGCAAGAAATAGCTAACCACCGCATTATCTAAGTGCATACGAATGGTTGCAAAATTATAAAACTGAAAGTGGGCAGATTAAATTGTAGAGCCGATGTGGTTCTCTAGCAATAAATCATTTTGGATTAAAGAGATACCCAAATAGTCTGCAAAGGCTACATACAGTAAAGACGCTCGTGACCTAATTGTGAGGTTGAGGCTTACAAGCCTCTGTAGTACATTATGTCGTTATTAGTCATAAGGTTTGTGCTGTGACCATTTAATTTAGGAAAGTTAGCTGCCTTGTAAGCAAATTTTGGATATACAAACTATTAGATTTGAGTAAAGTCGAGGTGTTTTGCGGTAGGTAATAATAATGAGAAACACAATTGATAAAATTGTCTGCCTATCACCATGAGAATATTAAAACTCTGTTTAAGCACTGTTATAATGCGGAAAATGAAGTGGCTCTATGAATAGTCATAAACCCATAACTTCAGCGTGCATAATTTCAAAAAGGCAGCATATCCGCCAGCAGGTGGTGCACTAGGCGAAACGTACCACTGTCTTTGGTATGCAGTACGCTAGATCCCACAGGATTCCTAATTAGTCCTGAGTGACACAATTTAAGGATAATAATAAATCCCAGCGTACTTGCTTTAGCACTTTTGTTGCTGGAAGAAAGTTAGCTGCACGTTTAGATAGAACTCAGCTAATCACGAATAGTTGAACGTCCATGACAGTTTTAGTTTCGAGATCTTTCCGTTGGTTGCCAGTGTTTCCGACTTTTTTTTATTCATCATGATGCTATACTACGCGTGCGATGGATATGTTGCGACCAATGATGATGTCAGTATTGCGACTTTTGTTTGTGTGTCTCAAACAGGCAAACAACTCAGTGCTAACTCCATATTTAATCTGAGTGGCAGCGTCTCGCACGAAACAAAACAGCGAGTAAGAAAATTCCAATCTGCGCGTAATCTTGCACGATAGTCATCGTGTAGATGAAAATTACCGGCTCTGGGTCGAACCGAATACGTAACCGTCGTCTTCTGCATCGCTCTCATACCCCGCTGGTGCAGCATGTGCTTTGTGCGCCTTCGACGAACGGCTTGCCCGAGTAACCCTGCCTCTCTTTCGGACGTGTGCGAGCAGATTGTCAACTCGCTTCTCGATGGTAAAAGCTGGCGCTTCCATGTTCCACGTGCGGCTCGACTAGTGAGTAAAGGAAAGGTCGACGATTGCGCTCCGTTCGCGCAACGAACGGCATCACTTCCCTCTATGAGCAGCGGGCCAACACAATTGGGAGCGCGAGCGAGCGAGCGAGCAGCGCTAACAGTTCGTATTCAAGCCGCCGCGGCGGCAAGTAATTGGCATTTGCAAAGCAGCCCTCGTGCACACGTCAGCAACGAGCACTGGTTGCCAGTATTTGTTTTCGGCATCTTAAGCCTTTTAAGATGGGACTTTTAAACTGCTCCATTTACATTGTAGCTGCATGCCTTTTGTAAAATCCGTAACTCAGCCAATACTTCACGGATCAATATGGAATTTCAATTTTAAGCTCATCTCTACTTTTCCATGTAAGAGATAGCTCATCGTTAATCTAAGTTGAATAGGTTTTGCTCTGAACTTCCAGGATTGCAAGAGATCTAGCTCCAGAACGTATTAAAGACATGTGTGGCAATACTTATTTAACCTAAATAAACAAACCATTGAAGCAGTGGGCGAGTAGAGGTAAACTCATATATCAATTTTATTATTTATCCGTGAATTATTGGCCGGTTTATAGATTTAAGATGGCACAAAAAGACACTGCAAATGAAGTTGTTTAAAATTCACAAGCATGCACCTCAAAAAGCTACAAATATGTACCTCTATGCATCAAATTTCAAAAGTTGGGACACCAGCCGTTTATCATGCTGAGATCGGTGCATTTTCTATTTATGGATAGGTTGCTGCCAGTTTACTTCGAGGTTAGACGTGGCTTACAAAATCGTTTTCGTTGTATGTGGAAATTTTCAAAACTTCTGATTCCATTTCTAACATTGTTTTCTTTTAAAAGGTACACTGAACTGATATTCAATTTTTAGACGATTTTTATTTCCAGTATTTGCTCTTAACATTCACCTTTAATAACAAAACATCGGTTCCAAAATTATAATTACAACTGCACCTCACATACTTTAACTGATTCTCAATTGCTCTACGAAGTTTCCCGAGTCAGTTTTTCAGCTTCTTTTTTAGCTAAACGCAGGAGAGAAATATTTGATTTCGGAACCTGCCTTTGCCAGCGGAGGTTCTCGAATAGAAAATTATTAGTAACACCTGTGGGTAATATTTTTCAATTAGTCTTGCCGACAGACTAAGCAGGTCAATGCTTCAAGCTCAGCTGGAACTCGCTTCCACGATTTTTACGCAACGACATCTACTCTCCTGCTCCCGACTATGGCACATCCTTTCCAGCCGTCCTGAGCCACTACTTCCAAGCTACTCGCTACCTCAACTGCTCTCCTGACTCAGCTTTGCTTCCCACTTTCTCTTTTTTTGCGGGATATGAAACCTGTTAGCTGCCGAATACCAAACCTCCTAGGCTTTCAGTTTGCAATACAAAACTCTCCTGCCGAACACCCACACAGTCTTTGTGGCTTTGTGGAGTTACAGATGGAGATACATACATGCATACAAACCTTCCTAAAGAAATAAAACAAAAGTTATTTGTCAACCAACGTGCGAGTTTTTGCAAATCCACAGCTTGTTGTTCGTTAAGGCAAAGTATGCCATAAGTAATAGCAGACCTTGAGCTCAGTTTTACGGTTACAAATTAACCAGTTTCCTAAATGGGAGCTTGCAAACATAAGCTAGATCACACGACAATGCCATACTCTCAGTAAAATGCCTTAGGGTGCTTGTTACCTCTGAATTCAGGACCTTATAATTTTGCATTTTCCTATACCAAATTACCTAATCAGCCAGTCTTATTCAAACCCCTAGCACTGTTTTAACTCGATCCGCGTCAGGTTTCATCGTTCATTGCGTATTTCGTTCTCCTCCTTAAACTGCCTCCTGATAGATTTGCCTGCGGCTAATTTGCTCTAGGCTGGCGGGATGAATAAGCAGAAGCACTAAGCCAGTGAATCTGTTTATTTTTGTGTGAAATATCAATTATTAGGTTTTTATTAGCCTACTTACCACCATCAAAAGTTTTGCTAACCACAGTCTTAGCAAATATGCCGCCATCGAGCAATTCAGCGCCGTCTCCTCGTTGGCAACGTGTACGTATATGAACTGAAATATGATAAGAAATGCGGCATCTTGCAAGTGCACATTTACTTGGTCTTTCTAGAGATACAATTGCGTGTTTTGGCTGCTTAAATGAGCACTTTCAAGTTCCATGCACCCATGATTATGGCAGCCCATTGATAGAATCCGTCACTCCTGGCTGCTGCAAGGCTCCTGCTTAAGCGAAGAAAAATGGCAAAATGCAAAAGTAGTCTGGCATTTTTTGCGAGCTGTTTTGCTGCTTATTAGAGCAAATTTAAAACTACCATCATTTATGTTTAAAGCTATTTTTAGTAATAAGAAATCTCATCGAATGCAATTAGTAAAATATAATTCGTACCGCTGGGAATTTTTGCCGGCAGCTCAGTACATTCTAGGTAAAAGCTACGAGTATTTTGCAATCGACACGCAAGCTAACGTGTCCTAAAATCAAATGTATGTATTTTTAAGAACAGAAGTATTATTTTTGCATAAGGGTTTCGTATTTTGAAACGCAAATATATAGCGCCACTTTTTAATTCTCCTTGTGACTGGCAATACTGTTTCTGCATACTTAAACCTTAGGCGTCATATTGTGAGCTTGGTGACCCGTTAAAAGCATGGCAGATCAGCAGACTCGCATACAACAGAGCCGTCCTTGAGAAAACAGCGTCTGAGTGCCTTCACGAGGACTTCACCAGTTCTAGCTTTGGGAAATTTTCAATGCCTTCGCCAGATTCCGATATGGGGCTTTTGTCATGTCAGCTAACCACGCGGCTTCTACACTTCAGCTGCTGCGTTTTGTCACAGTATTTTCTACATGAAGAATGCGCCTACATGCTCAGGTCAACCTGAGAAACGAAGAATGGCAATTCAGATTTTTACTTCGATCTCAAGTGTCATGCAAAGTTTTTATAACAGTAATAATGATATTACACTTGATAAATCGCCCTCAGTGAACTCAATCTCTTTCTAGGTGCTTTACATTTGCTTCACATTTTAACGGAAAAGTAGCTTGCATTGGATGATATTTTGATATAGCTAAACCCAAAGATATTAAACCTTGATTCTCGTACATCAAATAGAGGTACGTTCATATTCTTCCAGTCGCTTGTTTTTTCTAGTTTTTCTTGACTATGTAATTTACTCGGTTTGACTATTGTAATTACCTTTTGGCTGGGCTACCAAAGAAAGCATCTAGGCAACTGCAGCCGACTATGAATATGGCTGCAAGGCTAGTCTTCAAGTCCCAGAGGTTTGAGCACGTGTCTCCTTTGCTAAAAGAGCTAGGATGGATGCCGGTTGAGCAACCGATACAGAGCCAAGTTCTTACGCTGACCCTCATGTCCCACCATGACTTGGCTCCTCCATACGTGGCTGAACTGCTACACCAGTTTCAGCCTCCTCGTGCCCTCAGATCTTGTGTGGACAATAAATTAGCTGTTCCATTCCTCCGCTTAAAGACCGTTGGCGACAGAAGCTTTAGCTCTGCAGGTACTAAAATTTGGAACTCGCTTTCTCAATTCTTACGCAACGACAACTACTCTCCTGCTGCCGACTATGGCTCATCCTTTTCAGCGGTCCTGAGCTGCTACTTCCATGCTACTCACGACCTTAACTTCTCTCCCGACTCAGCTATGCTTCCCACTTTCTCTTTGTTGCGTGAGCAGAAGTCTGTTGGATACCGAATGCGTACCGAAAGCCGCTTAAGCTGAGTGCGCTATACAAGACTCTCCTGCGTAACACCCACATAGTCTTTATAATTTTGTGAAGTTACAGACGGAAATGCATTACATTACTAATCCAGCACTGAGATCCTGTGCTGCCACTGTTATTTGATTTCAACCAGGCTTAGTTGCTGCTGGCAATTCGGTACTTATCGTAGGTGCTCAAAGGAAATTTTAATTTTACCCTGTGTCATGAAACTCTTTGCTTATTTAACAAGTTCGAGTGGATAGGGCGAGCGATTATCCTAAGCTTCATTATGTTCAAGAGTCAAGGGCCTGTAATAACCCACACACTTGCTTTATAAAACATGCGTACACTCACCATAATTCTGAATATTTATACGTTGGTAAAAAAAAGTCGTTACTTTGGTGGGGTATGACTCAATTTTCGGAACTACGTAATATTGACTCAGTTCGATCATTTTTTCCCTACATGCCTTCAAATCTGCTTGAGACAGCGTCTTAAGTTACTGTGAACCTTAGAGCTCACTTCCAACTGAAATTGCGTCATCTTCTGAATTGAAGAAATTCAAAAAGAAGTTATAAACCTGGCTGATCCACACAGCTTTGCTTTTTTCAAGTGAACCCGCCTTGTGTGTAGCTATGCGTTACGAAACTGTAAATGCCGTGACTAACTGTGGTAGTCACACTCGTTTGACCCAGGTGTAAGGTACTGGCATTTAACAGCCGAGGTTGTAGGCTCGAGCCATTGGCGTAAATAAAACATAGGGATAGAGATTAAGCTCTCTTAGGGTGCTACACAAGTGATATAATTTTTTTCCACAAGAGCGTTATTATTTTTCTGTCTTTTGTCCTGCGCAATATGCTTACATGTGCATGATGGAGCGCATGATGCTAACTACAACACAACTTAACTACCGACCGTGAGTGTCTTCGTGTGTGCCTTTGCATTCTTGTCTAAGACGAGACTTGGTTCTTTTCACATGTTTGCCTAATTACGATACGTTGCTGATCATGAATTTTCGGATATTGCTTCTCTTGCATCGAAGTGATAAGAGCCTGACTGTAGATACAGTTCTCTCTGGAAATAATGATAAATATTTATTATTGTTATTATTGTCATTGCTATCAATATTTTAAGCAATTTATTGCATACCAAACCGTGGACCGTCCGTGACCTTTTTCCTGAAATTTGCTCATCTCAGGACGGCGAAGAGGTCAAGCTCCGTTTACTGCACAAATCAAGTCTGAACAACTATTCAACTCATTCATTGTGAATATTCATGGAAACAAATGATGATTTACTACGCCAATCAGCGAACACGCTTAAAAATGCCCATGTGTTTCATTAGTGCAAGAAACTTTCAGTGCCCTCAGCGCCCACGTCTTGTATTATGCATGAGAAGCTAGTCATTGAAACGCTGAGCGTCTCTCTCCGTAGGCACGACTCCTCAAACACTTTTCAAACTCCATTCACGTAAAGGCCAACTCCGCTTGAAAGGCATCTATTTTCTGAGCCTCCGAGCTTCAGCTTGCGGCTTCTTTGCCTAGGTGGCTACCTTCTGCGTCTCGACGGAACTGCGGTTCGATGGGTGTCTGCGATGTGTGACGGAGAATCGGGATTCCTTTTTCCCTCGCCCTCCCTTCTCTATAATCCTTATGACTTATCTCCTCGTCCACCTTTCTGAATCCCATTCTGCGTCTCGTGACTTCCTATTTCCCTTATCTCTTGTAGCTGTGCGATACGCCCGATCATCTACTCACTACCTAAACTGCTTTCCTCACTCAGCCATACTTCTCATTTTCTCTTTGTTGAGTGAGACGAAGTGTGTTTTTTGGCTACCGAATGCGTACCGAAAGCCGCTAAAGCTGTGAGTGTGGTATAATAATAATAATAATAATAATAATAATAATGATAATAATATTGCACTTGATAAAGCGCCCTCAGAGAACTTAATCTCTTTCTAAGCGCTTTACATTAGCTGCAAAGGGAAATGCAATTGAATGGTAAGTAAAGTCATGCTTGAAAAACAAACAAAATGAATATGGTTAGGGGTGACATGCACTGGGTCAGCATGCAAATGTGGCATATAAAACTCAGCGGCGCAACACCCTCGTCGTCTTTGTGGCTTTTCGTAGTTACAGGCAGAGATGCATTGCACCTCCGCATGAGCACTGTCAATTGCCCACAGTAACAGGTCGGGGGTTTGCTGCTGCTGCCACGTGTGCGCTTCGCATTATCTGCGTACGCGGTTGCATCACTTAGCGGAACTCGCTTAGGCATACGCTACATCTCTCGGCGTCTCTACTCTCCCATCCGCAGTTCTCACCTCTCGCCGGTCGCCTTCTATGATAGTTACGGCTCGAGAGTTTCGGCTGCAGAAGCCTCTGGCCGACCGCCATGCGAGAGCCATTACGGAGGAGCTACATTGGCGAACCACAAATTACAACTCCTAACCACTCGAAGCGCTGGCCATCGCGGCATTTCATAATTTAAGTGAAGCATGCCACTAGCCTTTGTGCGTCTCCCTGGCGCTTGCATCCCCGCACTCCGGCTATCGCTGCAGCCGAATGAAGTACGCGGGTACTTGAAAAGCTCGCTTTTGAAATGCACTAGGTCTCGCGACCTCGCGAGAGTCTCCCGTAAACGTTCGGCCAGATTAAGTAGGTCTATTCAGTTCAAGGAGCCACATCTTAGATATATATTAAAAAAAGGCAAGCGCTAATCGTCTAGGTACATTGTGCCGTATTCAATGAAATCTCCAGCTCCGCTATCGCTGCCAAAAGAACGGCAAAAATGATTAGTCAATATAGCGTGCCGTCTGTTGCAGAAAAATCCCGAAAGCTGTTTGTGCCTCTAACTGATAAAGCATTTGATAGTCTTAAAATCTGCTGCAATTCGTTTTATTGCATCGCGTTTCTCCGGCGACTTAGTAGATTTGCGTGTCAAGCAAGCCTCAGGATAGGGTCAAAGTTAAAACCAGCTACTGGGGGACGCCTGCTTCCGTACTCAATACTTCCGAAGTAACGTGTCGTTCAGACGGCAGCCTTCGTGCTGATTAGCGGTCACGTCTGTGGAAACTCTGCTCTCCTCTACTAGCAAGCAGTTCCACTCGCTAACGAGCCCGACGAATTCAGAGCATAATTAGGCGGCTTTTCCTCAGCGGCTCCTCTTTTCGAGAAGTCTACGCGGGGTCGCTTGATTTGAGGAGGCAGCCGTGAGTGCGAGAGAGTGCGGTCGCTTGGAGCGCTCTCTCAGCAAGCAGCCAGAATATGCCTCAGCCGGTTTTGCACGAGCATTGCACTCGAGGCAATGCTTACGCAGTGCTCCGGCGGCGTTTCAATCGATCCAGAGGTAACAGGTGTGTGGGGGGGTATTTTCAAATCGGCTGCGCCACGGCCGTGCGTAAGCGAGAGCGGTGAAATTAGCGCGCACCTCCCGCGGCGGCGAAAGGCTGCGGCGGCGGCGGCTCGGCACGCGGCCCTCGGCACTCGCTTGCACGCCGGCCACACACCGCCAAGCCCATAGAGCTACGTCGCGGCGCCTCTGGCTGAGCCGACTCCGCTTGCCTTAGCGATTCTTTCTATGCAGCGAAAAGAGTGCGGCGCCGTAAAACCACTCGCACGCTCGAGAGCTGACGCCCGCGTTCGGCTCTCGAGCGTCCGCGTTCCGCCGCCTCGCGCGAGGAGCTGGACAAGCTTGGCGAGCGAGCGAGCGAGCGGCGAAAGCGCGCGCCGTAAAAACTCGCTCTGTGTAAACGTCGACTCACATATAGCACCATCCATGCACTGTCTGACGCTTTACTGACACTGGGCAAATTGACGTCGGTCTTCTTCATTTTAAATCTGTCCATGCCCAGTTGTTCGCAAAATGCTGGATCGTAATATTTTTTAAAGGCAAGGCTGAAATTAAAAAGAAACACTCGTATTTGCGGTCACCTACTCAGCAACGTGGAAATTGTGCCAGTTTTACCAAAAAAGTATTAGGGTTTAGGGCTTTGTGTGGTGCAAAAATTGCTCAATGCATTTGTTGCGAAATACCGAGATCGCCGTCGGTGCAATTTTTAGAAACAGCGAAGTAAATATCGAAGACCAGACAGGCCCAACGGATCTCTATTTAGATCATTTTAGCACATAAGATATATATTTAACAATCAATATCAAAATTGAAAGTTGAAAAGCTACTACTGACTTGTTAAATCACCAGCGACGAGTATTCAGCTAGAAGAAGAACTTGGGATGAAAGGTCTACAGGACCAATGACTTGCTTCTATTTCGGTTAAAGGCCTGCCAGAACTTAAAGGAAATATTTTTTAGCCTAACTTCTGTGAGGGGCCCATGATGCGTTCATACAAATGCATGGGTGTTCCGGGAGGTCACTATGTGATACAGATGCTTAAAAATAGCACTTGGTCTAAATCCAGTTGCTCCCATACGAAAATTCGTTTTCGATGCATTTCAATTTCCATCTCATTTCCTGTGGGCAAAGTGAAAATGTAATTCCCATAATTCCTTAAACATTCTTATTAAAAGCGAGCGTATCTATTATCTAGCAAAATGAAAAGGTATTAGAACTTTAGCAACTCTAGCACGTCAGATTCCAGCCATATGAACAGTAAAGCTATCCTAAAATGGAGGATAGCTATTTCTTATGGCCTTATTTAAGTGAAGAGAAACAAACTGCTTGGCTCCAAATTCCCACTTTTCACTTCAAAACATCCTCTAAAACCGGCGCCAGTATTCTGAGGCTTCCTCCAATTACCACGAAAGTGTTCCTTCTTTTGCTTGGGCTTGCTGAATATTTCTGTATTTTAACTAACCAATTGACATGTTTACTTTCCAGATTGTGTGAAGCAATTAGATATAGAATAGCTTATCTTGCGTCGCTGTATCAATTTTTAATTGTTACTACCAACCGGCAGCCTTCCTCACAGTCCTGCTTAAGATTGTTTTTGTCAAGTGTCAAAAATCGAATGTAATCTTACGAAAGTATTCACCTATCGAAACGCTTAACTTAAACTTTCTACCTCCTCATTTCACTTCGTCGGCTTAACTAGCTGAGGCGCATCAAAATGCTAGCCATTAGCATCACGTGAGGGTGAAAGCCTACTATTTTGTAGCCGCATGAGACCTTATGGACGAGCGGGTCTTTTTAAGGCGGCTGGCTTACACTGCTGGACTAGTGTCTGCGATTGCATTTTTTATGGCGAACAAGACATGCCACAATGATCAAGAGTAGTAAGATGGCGATAGGCAGCCGGCGGAGCAATTCTAATTCACTAAAGACGAATGTTGTAACTTCTAGCGAGAAACGACACTTTAACGACTTCTAGAGAGAAAAGATACCTTAATGACTTGATACAAGGCGTCGCTGATTGATCTTTTGCTGTTTTTGAAGAGTCATAAAAAAGAGCTGTACGTGATGTCAACTCGAGTATCTAGAAAAAGAGACGTGTACACTTGGAAACTCAATAAAATAGTAGGTAATCACAGTTGCATGTCATTACATAGAATGAATGTATGTTCAGTGCTTTCTGATGCAGTTTAACGTATCCCCTAACGGTCTTGAATACTTAGATTTACTCTTATTTTCGTCACTGCTGAGAGTTCGTAAGCGCGGTTTTCTCGATGCTTCAGCTGCGGTTGGCAGGTTCTGTTGACGTGCTCTTTATCCGCGCTCACGCCATCTTAGTCCAGCTGCAACTTCTGTTGCACTAGTCACTCCGCGAAAGGTCGTGGCGCGAAAGTGTAAGCAGGTGGGAATAACTCCCATAAGTGGTTCGTTACTCTACACCGGTAAAGGGCTGAGTTCTTTATTTAACTATTATAATTGGTATAATTATTATGATTTTATATAGTTAATTTGCCTTGAACCCGAAGAGAAATCAATCTCTATTGATGCGCTTCACACATGCCACGGGGCATGAGCCCAAGACCTCGGCCATCAAATGCATTAACCTTGACCTTTGTTCGACGAAAACATCGTAACCAGCAAGGCGCGTGTGTTACGTTTCGTCTTAGCCCTAGTTAAGCAGCAATTTCAAAATTTAGACCAACCGACGAATGGTTAGCCCTGTCACTAAGGGCCGAGTGCAGTCACAAAACGATGTGGGCTATCGACTATCGAACCTCTTTGTATGCGCACCGACATTTGAACAACCACTCGGTGAACTTAGCAATGCGTCAGCCCGGTTATTTTATGCAAGCCTTGGGCGATATAAAGCCTCGAGGTGAGACGCTCAACTGACGAGCAGCCGGCTTGACCAGCCGCAAACGTGAACTAGCTATATGGCTGCTAGCTGTATAGGCTAATCCGTAATGCAGCAGCAAATGAGTAGCCGTGTTTTTCATCCGTCAAGGTGCACATTGTTTGTTCGACTTGCTATCTCTACTGTGCGTCAGCTTCGCGCTACGTTTGAGCGAGAGCTTTGTTGAGTCGGCAAGCCGACTCAACAAAGTTGACACGTCGCCCAATTCCTGAAGCTGCTCGCTCCTCTGCCCCCGCTTCAGCTCACGCAAGGGAAATCTAGCATTTCAGTTCTCGGCATAGGAAGCAGCCTGTATCTTAAAAATAATAACAATAATAATACACTTGAAAAGCGCCCTCACATAGCTCAATCTCTTTCTAGGCGCTTTACATTTGCTGTAAAGGAAACACGATCGAATGGTGAGTGGTATAAGGTTTGATAAGCAACATGAATAACATGGTTAAGGGTGACATGCACAGGGTCAGCATGCAAGTGTGGTTAGTTGCAGCATGCAACAGTGTCAGCACGCATATGCACATTAAGGACGAATCACGGGGACCCACTAAATTAAACTGTTGCTGTCATAAATGGGCGTGTTTTAATTTCTTTTTAAATGTGGTCAAGTCAGGGGATGTCGTGGCGGAAATCGGAAGAGTTCCAGGAGTTCTAGGCATTGAGTTCTAGGTATTGCGAGCATACAAGCTAAATGCAGTGTCTCCGAGGGATTTGAGGTTTATACAAGGTATGGATAAGCAGTTGGATTTCGAAAATCTGGTGGTACGATGCTTAGCCTGGTGCGGAGTAGATCTGATAGGTAGGCTGGAGACAAAACATGAAGGGACCTACAAGTGAGCGACAAAACCTTGGAAGTCGATCCATTGCTTGACTGGTAGCCAGTGCAGGTCGGCGAGAAGTTATGTCATGTGGAAATTGCGACGCTCAGCCTAGCTGCAAAGTTTTGCACCAGCTGTAAGTGCCTAATTGCACATGCCAGTAGACCAGCAAGCAGTGAGTTACAGAAGTCAAGACGGGATGTCACAAATGCGTGGACAAACTTTATTCCTGTCTAAGCAGGCCCAAATTTTAGCAATGTTATGCAGCTGAAAGTAAGCAGCCTTAATTGTGGAGCTGATGTTGTCGTCTAACGAAATGTCACTTCGGAGCACGACACCTAGATTTCGTGCAGATTCGACAGGAGATATGCTGGCAGAGATGATGATTTTGAGAGCTAACTTTTCCAATTTCTGAAACGCACTTGGTTTTCCCATAACTCGTTAGTTTTATCATCATTCGTTTTAACAAAATATGCTGCCATCCATGTGCGGTTGTCATCAGTACATGCAGCAAAAGAGTTGGGAGAGTTAGACGTGCTCGAGGGCTGGGAGGGATCAAAGCAAAGGTACAACTGAGTATCACCCACATAGAAGTGAAAGCTTAGATTGTGCTTGGCAATCACATCAGCAAGAGGGAGAGTATAAACCTTGAAAAAACCGGACCTAGCATGGAGCACTGAGGTACCCCGCATTTCAGAAGTTCCTCGGACGATCTTTGTCCATTCACATCAATACTCTGGAGTCTCCCACTGAGATAGGACTTGAACGTTTGCAGAACAGTGCATCTTCACTTTGATCCTTCCCGCCTTTCCAATGTCTTAAACTTCCCTAACCTTTTCGTACTTCATATTTGCGCAATTTGCATGCAGATGCAATAAACTTTATCTAATTGAAATACTAGAAGAACAACAACCGGATAGCTTATTGGTGAGCATATTCAAACTCGGAAGTTGTAAAGTCTGAACCTCAAAATTTGATGGGTCAGCATATTTCGTGTAGCCTCTGCGCTTAATGTAGTTACCCGGTTCAAAAATTCTTTTTCGCTGGAAAATCAAATCAACTACTCAGTCAAGGCAGCGTAGTTTCAGCTTCATAATAGTGCACAGGCAGATTTTACCAGGCATGAATACAAGAGAAATAAGCCACTTTGGTACGCATTTTGCGCAGCTTCTCTTAAGTTCTGTAACTCTCTAGTCGAGTTTCTTCGTGCGTTTGATGATGCCCCGGATGGCTCACAACTCGGCATTAAGGTACGTTTTTCGTTAAGGCTTCCGCATTACACCACTTCTCTCTGACCTGCGCTAGCTATCGAAGCAAAGCTCTTGAATTCTACTTGCATTTTAAGTCGTCGACTTGTAGGCTCTTATATTCTCTTGCCTCTGTTTATAGCGAACATTAAATACTTGCTTATCAAGCTTCCACACGAAGCAACGAAGCAAAACTCCATCTCTCGTCGTTTTTCTGTGCCTCATTGTGTGC
The DNA here is from genome assembly GCA_009760855.2 of Cristatella mucedo. Classification (NCBI taxonomy): domain Eukaryota; kingdom Metazoa; phylum Bryozoa; class Phylactolaemata; family Cristatellidae; genus Cristatella; species Cristatella mucedo. The sequence continues at coordinate 3,516,197 of WPIO01000009.1, forward strand.
ATTGAATCTTTTAGACATGCCTTCAGTCATTGTGCGTCTAAGACTGGAGCTACCTATCAAAAGAGGTGGCAAAATCCAGAAAAATTTAAAGAAAATTCTGCTAATTAAGCTCTACACTTTTTGTTTTTCTTTCACTTTATATTCACCATCTAGTTGCCACGCTCTTCTCGTTATCTTTATAATCACCAATAAGTTTCTACAATAAAGTTGCCTAAAATCCGATGTATTTATCTGGAGGCACTTTAAATTTGTATTATCATTATTGCTATTACATTCTTATTGCTATTGTAATTCCAATGTAGAATGCAATATTTTGCGGGACCTTTTAGGAATCCAAATAATGCTTATCAGGGGCCTTTTGGTTTTGTGGACTGTGTATACATGTCTTCAGCACACAGACAATGCATTAAATCGTACTTCCTTTGCAGGACCTGTAAAGTGCCTAGAAAGAGACTTATTTCTCTGGTTGCGCTATATCAAATGTATTATCATTATTTTTATAGACGTAAAATATACCTTATATGCATTCCATGAGTGATGTTGCATTTGTATGTCTCATCTTTTTTATTAGGAGCACTGCTCACTTCCATACACTTCTGATCACAGACAGAGCTTTGACCACCATATCTAGAGATGTCCTTGGGTCACGTGGTCTCGGCTTTTTTTGACTCGCCGCTGGATTGTCTTGGTCGGGCCGAGCTTGCTACTGCTGCTGTGCCGCTTCAAATCCACAGCTAAGTTTTGTCAGACTTGGCTGAGCTAACGATGGTGAGAGTAATTGCATACGCAGCGGTCCTTGCCCGAACAATTTGACTGCCCTTCTTATGACCGTGGAGGCAGACAAAACCGGAATATTATTAGTCGCGAGTCATTTTGTATCACCCTTAATGAACCAAATTTCTTTCTGGTTACTTTGGATTCGCTGAAAGGAAGCATTGTAATTGTTTTGTGATGACATTGAGTGTCAATGTGCATAGTTGCATAAAAGAAGTTCACACGGACTACACAAATGCTGTTAGTAGCAGATCAGGGGATGTCATTACGTCACTTGGGATCGAGTCCTAGACTTTTTTGTGCATGCAAACTAAAGACATTTCCCGCAAAGGATTTCAGATTGGCTAAAGGTAACCTTAACAAGTTGCATTGAAGTGAGGTTTGTATGATTTCTAGCCTGATTTGGAAGAATTTAGGACAGGTAGGCTACAGCAAAAGAATGAAGGGACCAATAAGTGAGTGACAGAACCATGACGTTGATAGCTCACTTTCCTTTGCTAGGGACCCATTGATTCTGGTTGGTCAGAAGTGAATTAATTTTGCAATAGAATAGTGTCAATCACGCCAGACAACCGTAGCTTCACAGTTCTGCACTTTCTGCAAGCTAATACTAAAAAAAGAAGAAAAATATTGGATCGAATGCGTCAATTTCTGGCACTCAAAACTTCTAAAGTTGTACCGAACCAGAGAGATCAGCTGAGAATTAAATGTATCCTAAAAACTTAGCACAGACAACCTAGATATCTTACTTCTACTCAAAAGATAAACTTTTTACTAAAAATTTCCACATTCACTAACCATCGTGAATTAAGTCTGTACTAATTAATTTCGGTCCTTTTTCAGCGAACAGGCCTAAGCCTAACACGCCAACCAATATTAGCGGCCGTCAATTGAGAAGACCTTACTTGTTTAGACTAAGTGTAGCCTTACGGACGGTGACGAAACTTTCGCTTCGCCGCTGCTGTAAAAACACTTCACTGTACTGGAAATAGGATTCTCCTCATTTAAAGACACGTATTCGTTGCGGATATGAAGTTAAAGAAGAAAATACCGGTGCATACTGGTATGTAGGCACCTCTAAGTGTTATGATTTTCTTAGGCATGCCGAGGTCACAGCAGATAAGTGCCAAGACCCTCCGCGTCTCCGCGTCTCCGCGTCTCCGCGTGGTCCCACTTGCCACTCAGGTCACTGAGACCTATCAACCCGATAATTTTGCACTCTCCAGTAGCAAGATATTGACCGTGCATATACACTTTAAACATGTTCTAGATGTTGCTGCCAGCTAGCAGCTCTTAATGAGCATGTTTTAGGCCGTCGCAATTTATGTTCAATTAATTGTCCTATTTTGTACGCAGATATTATAAAAATATCACATATGCAAATGCAGAACGCAATTTAAACGAATAGCAATTTTTGGAATTAGCGCAACTTTGCTGCTCTCTGCCGGCGATTTTGTACTTACAATGACTTTCCAGAATCCTTGTGAATCAATAAATGGCATAATTATATTTCCTGAAAAGTCGGGGTTTTCTATTTTGTTGCGTAAGCGGTCAAAGTCTGGATGGGGAACAGTCCGAAGTAGTTTGTCTTCAAGTGCAGCAAATGTTGCAGATGATTTTATCGCATAATATTGCCGCTGAATACAAATACAACTTATGTAGTAATTACAACTCCAACTCAGGGAATGCAGTTGCTGCAATTTCGCTATTATTGAGAGAAATGCACGTATTAACCTATACTTTAATTACAACAATGGTCAATAAATCAGTGTCTATACGAGCGCCATTTTAAGGAGATTGAAAACTAGAGCACTCACTGCTGCGTCTCTCGCAAATGCCGCATAGCCAAAACTGGCGGGAGAAATTAGATGTGGATGTCTTTACCAAAAGAGATCATACATATTTATATCACGGATGTGCTTGTGTAGCACACTCTCTCTCTCTCTCTCTCTCTCTCTCTCTCTCTCTCTCTCCCGCTCTGTCGCTATCTTTTATCTTTCACTTTCTCTCTCTCTCTCTCTCTCTCTCTCTCTCTCTCTCTCTCTCTCTCTCTCTCTCTCTCTCTTTCTCGCTCTGGCTTACAGTTTATTCTGAAAAAGAAAGGAAAAAAGCTTACGTGCAAAAAACCTACAGTTTTGACTTGCCTATTGTTAATCCTTCAGCGGGCATAAGACAAACCACTTCTCCCTTACTTTTACTGGCTCCCCGTCAAGCAGCTCATTAAATTCAAGGTTCTCTTCATTTTTGGTCTACTAATGCATTCTCTTCTGGAGCGTACCTATAAAAAACTCACTGAATCCACATGACATACCATATAGTAGGTTGAATTCTGCTATAGAACCGAGAAATACTGCATTATTTTGCCGCTACGCTCGTGAGCCTTCTGATTAAATTTGTTTATGTTTTATGTAGAAACTAATGTTTGATTAGTTGAGCTACTTTTTCTAATAAAGCATATAAGTGATGACATATCCCGGACGTCTTGCTGTCTCGGGACTTCAAGCCCCTAAATGGAAAGCTCCTAATTCTTGAACAAACAATGTGCATCAATAAACACCGACAAGGCTGTGAAAGACGAACGACAGTCGCTAGAGGTTATAATTGCCTCTTTCAGAAGCTATATACATAACTGTTCCTCACCGCATTCACAGGGTTTGCGTGAATCGTCGTTTCTATACTTCCTGTATGTGTTCTGACGCTGTGCATGTTATCATTAACAAATTGGCATACTTCCTTTGCAGCGAATGTAAAGTGTTAATAGAGAGTTTAGTTCTCTTATGATGCATTACGATTTTCTTATTATTATTTCTATTACTATTATAATTTGGAGGAAGAGGCGTCACTTGAGTAAAACTTATTTAAGAGGAGATAAGGGGAATATTTTGCGGCCGGTGCATTGGGAAACTTGCGAATCCCATTTAGATGAACAACTGCGGTGGTTCTCGTCGAACAGAAAATAAATGCCAACCGTTCATTGTGTACCCAGAATGTCGGATCCATATTAACTTGCTCATGCTGAGAGAAATGCTCTGAAAGTATCAGCTTTAACTTCTCTTCAATTATACTCGGGTCAATTAATTAGCCTCTTATTCACTCGGTGCATAGCTGCCGCAACACGACCATTATGTATTCCACAATGTTTATGCTACTGTGCACTGCTTTCCGCAGTTCGAACTTTGGTAGTCCATTTACACTCGCCATTCTTGGTTCACTGCTAACCTAATGCTGCTACAGTTCTCAATATTTCTCATCTAAGACGCGACGTCAAATGTTCCATTGTCAACATTTCGGTCGTTCTTTAAGAATTGGCTAATTAAGATGAAGCTAGGCAGAATATAGGTCATGACCCGATCGCTCGTTTTGAGCTTGCTTTGATGTAAGCTAAATGCGCCGTGTATCTGTCGCGCAAATCCTACGGTAGGGCCAGAGCATCTAATCAAATGTATATTTTAGTGCTTATAGTGATAATATCAAATCGATATTTATTGCACACATTAGGAGAAAGATCCTTTTATAAGGTTTCAAATGTGGCTTAGCAGGCATCATAGATTTTGGAATTGAGGGTTAAAAAATGTAGAATTGTCACAAGTAATTTAGCTTGCAGAACTGCCACCCTAGTTTTGCCAGGGGTAAGATGCTCTCCTTTAACGACCAGGTTCATGGGCTCTAGCTGCGTGGCATGCCGCGCTGGTTTGACCCATGGCCCCAAGGTTAAGCTGCTAGCATTTAACGACTAAGCTCAGGATGAATGTATTTGATGACCGAGGTCGTCGGCTCGAGCACCGTGACATATGAGAAGCGCCTGAATAGAGCCTTATTTCTCTTAGGACGCTATACAAATGAATTGTATATTTAAATATGTGTGTATATATATATATATATATATATATGTAGACATATATGTAGACACATATATGTGTGTGTGTGTGCGTGTGTGTGTGTGTGTGTGTGTGTGTGTGTGTGTGTGTATAAAGTGCTTGATTATGGATTAGTTTCTCTTGGGGCCTTGTACAATTTAATTTGTTCAGGACAAATAGTAATTCGTTTGTACTACATAGAACCGTATGTAGTTCATTGTTGAAGTTGTCTATGGCTCGCCATAGTTTTGGACTATGTCAGTTACAGATGTTTCAGATTCCATTCGGATATTCTCTTATTTGGTTAGTTATCCTTAATTTGAATTAGGCATTTTTAAATTGTAGCAATCGCCACCCAGAGTAAAAAATAAAGACTGCTAGCCCTATATTTCCGTAACAGTTGTTCTCCTTGAGAGATGCACAGATTGTATGCACCCACACCATAACTATTGCAAGAAAATGCTTTTACTAAGGTCTTTTCATAACGCAAGTGAAAAATTTGGCTTGATGTCCTTACTCAAGTCTTGCTCCTACGTCACTCAAGGATGCCGTAGTTAAGCCATTCATTAAGAAGACTAAATCAGACCGGGATTAGATTTGAGAAACTATCGCCGAGTCTTTGTTTCGCAGGTCTTACCAAAGACGACCCGAAATATGAACGATTATAGGCATTGCAGCTAAGCGCACGCGTTAAGACATGCACTGCTGCCTGTAAAAATTCAAGCTAATACTCTTGAGCTATTCACTTCACAAAGACTATACGATTAACTTATGTAGCTATAGTGTTTTCAGGAATTCTGCTTTTGACCGACAATGCTCGTCGATCGACGTAGCGCCATAGGCACAGCTCGGTCAAGTAGTCGGTAGTGCGATCTTCAAAAGCGCAGAGCCGCGAAAGCCAGCTAATAATAATAATTATTATTATAATGTACTTGATAAAGCGCCCTCAGAGAACTTAATCTCTTTCTAGGCGCTTTACATTTGCTGTAAAGTGAAATTAAATTGAATGGTAAGTAAAATCATGCTTGAAAAACAAACAAAATGAATAACATGGTTAGGGGTGACACACACAGGGTCAGCTTGCAAATGTGGTTAGTGGCAGCATGCACAGTGTCAGCACGCATAAGCACACCAATGACGAATCACAGGGACCCACTAAATGCTGTCCTAAATAGGTGTGTTTTTAGGTTCCTTTTAAATGTGGTCAGGTCAGGGGATGTTCTGACGCAGGTCGGGAAGGAGTTCCAGACTTTGGGAACATACGAACTAAATGCACGGTCTCCAAAGGATTTGAGGTTTGTACGAGGTATTTGTAGACTGTTGGATTCCGAAAAGCGGGTGGGACGATGCTTTGCCTGATGGGGGAGTATATCTGAGTGATAGGCTGGAGCCATAGAATGAAGGTACCTAAAAGTGAGCTACAAAACCTTGAAGTCAATCCGTTGCTTGACTGGTAGCCAGTGCAGGTCGGCGAAAAGTGGAGTAATGTGGCAACTGCCACGCTCACGACAGACAAGCCTAGCTGCAGAGTTTTGCACCAGCTGCAATCGCCTGATCGCACATGCTGTTAGGCCAGTAAGCAGTGATTTGCAGAAGTCGAGACGAGATGTCACGAATGCATGGACCAACTTAGACGTGGTATCCTTTCTAAACAAGCCCGAATTTCAGCAATATTATGAAGCTAAAAATAGGCAGATTTGACCGTAAAGCTAATATGGTCATCTAACGAGAGGTCGCTTTGGAGTATGACACATAGATTTTGAGCTGATTCGACAGGAGATATGCTGGCAGAGCCCATTTTGAGCGTCAGCCTTTCCAATTTCTGAATCACACTGGGTTTGCCCATAACTAGTAAGTTAGTTTTGTCATCGTTAAGTTTTAGAAAATTTGCTGCCATCCATGTGCGGATGTCATCAATGCATGCAGCAAGTGAGTTTAGAGAGTTTGAGGTGCTCGAAGGCTGGGAGGGATCAAAGCAAAGGTACAACTGAGTGTCATCCGCATAGAAGTGAAAGCCTAGATTGTGCTTGGCAATCACATCAGCAAGAGGCAGAGTATAAACCACGAAAAGAATCGGACCCAGCACGGAGCCCTAAGGTACTCCATATTTCAGAGGTACTTCAGATGATCTTTGTCCATTCACGTCAATACTCCGGAGTCTTCTACTGAGATAGGACCTGAACCACTGCAGAGCAGTACCAGTGATGCCCAGGCGAGATGAGAGGCGCTCTAGAAGAACTTTGTGATCGATGGTGTCAAAAGCTGCCGAAAGATCGAGCAAAACATGCAGAGACACTCTAACCATGTCTGCATTCCTAAGTAGGTCGTTGTATACCCTAAGCAATGCTGACTCTGTGGAGTGATTAGCTCTAAAGCCAGAATGGAACTTACTAGCAAGGTGTGAGGTTTCGATATATGAGTTCAGCTGGTCTGCCACGACCCGTTCCAGTGTCTTTGAGAGGAATGGTAGAAGGGAGACTGGGCGGTAGTTGCTTAAGTTCTCTTGGTCTAGCTAGAACCTTTAGACGGGAGGGGGCCTTTAGAGCGTAGACGTAAGAGGCCATCGTACATTCTTTAGAGCCTTTGAAATGAGACGCGCTCGAGCGATGGTTTTTGGGAGCTCACCTCTCCTCACAATCTCTACTCTTCCTCTCGTTTACCTTGACCGCACCTTCTTACCGACTGCAATATTTGCTTTCATTCGAGCTGAACACTCGAGTTACGTACACAGTATGGGTAGTGATTCTCGCGTGTGGCTGTGGCACGGACTGGCATACGCTACGGAAACACGCTTGCTATGTCAACTTCTGATTGCTTTTTTATTGCTGCCACGTTTGTCTGGTGTTTGAGTGCCTGTGTGCATTACTCTCGTCTAAGTCACACCGACGGGTCAGCAGGCCACGGCTCTCTACTAAAATTAACTGGCTACAACGGAAAAGGCTCCCAAAAATTCCTTCAGGTTGCTTTTTAATAAAGCAAACGCTAAATAAATCAAAAACGATCAAGAGTCCCAACTAACCGGAGTGACCTGAGTCGCTAACCTGATGATTCAAGCGATTAATAGTAAGCACATACATACACCCACAGCGCTTCTTTCAGTTCGCTTGGTCATCAGTTGCCCATGCGACTAAAATAACCTATTTTTCTTTAAATATCCCTATAGCTATAATTTTTATGCGATCAACCTTTCAGTGCAAAACTTACTACTTTACGTGAGAGTACCAGATCGCAGAGCTTCAAATTAGTCGCTTATATTGTGGTCAAAACAAGCACCAGCAGCATTCTCATAGCAAACCTTTTTCCTGTTATCTTTAAATTTTTGAACATCCCAATAGGGCTTGGTCATTCCGGTGACGACAGTATCCATTTCCTACAGAACAATAGCAGATAAAGGAATTGCAGCATCGACCTTTCCGGTCAATTTTACGCGCCTGAGTATCATGGCAAATGCTCAATTAGGTAAGGAATTGGTGCTAAAGAAAACGAGTTAGCTAGTACATTCCTCTCAGGGACAGGACCGGGAGACAACTTTTGTATAGCCAAAATTCTGGCGCCAACTGCAAACTTGGTTTTGAACTGTAACTTCGGTTATAATTCTCGCACCATTACTCTCGAGCAAAGATTCTCCTTACTGGCCCAAGAGCAGGCGCAGAACTACGTCAACAATTCGCACACATCTTGCTCTCACAGCCTTGCAAATGTTGTCAAGCTTGTGCACGCCGTTGGTTGAGCGTGTGACTTTAGAACTTGAGCTTGAAACGTGCATTAAAAAGTTGAGCACACTTTTTAATGCACGTTTCTATCTACTTTTGAGGCTAACATGACAATATTTTTTTTTCAAAAGTCTTAGCTTAAATACCCGTCAGAAACGCTTGCATGAGCATATACCGAACTAATGATTAACTTGTCAACTGATGGAGAAAGAACGTATTTAAATACGGCCGCTAGGAAAACATTCTCCCAAAGTTTTGGGTCGCGTGTATTTTTGGGTCAGGTGTATGTGCGTCATTGCATTATACCGTTATATGAACGTATGAGGATTACGCTTAAAGAATAATTCAGATTATAAAGCCCGTCGGATCTCTGATATTTTGAAATGCAGTTAACATTTTCACAAAGATGCGATTATTAGGAACTACAAGCAAATACGTAGCATATTTATTTTCAAGCTTCTTTGCACAATTTTATAAAGTGAAGCTGGGTACGAAGCACTCACTATACAAGCGCGTCACCCTGACAGCTCCCTACAAAAGCCTTTTTGCGATTGCCTGATTTCGCGTTCCAAGCTGCTAAGCTTGCTTTTTAAGCAGCCTTGGCGTATTTCACATTTCTCAGACCAACGGATTTCTCCAAATAGTGGTGTAAAAAAGTGCATTACTGGGCTGTATCAAAACATTTAGAATGCGAGGACTGCATTATAATCTCATAAGTGTGCATTGAGCTTTTTAATTTTGCGACGTGTTGCTCTCCTGTGACTATACAATTCAAAGAGCACCGCTATACTCACGGCTTCGCTTAGAGCTTGGCTTTGGCCCATCGGTGCAATCAGAGTTTGGAGCAAGCGAGTGGTTATCCAGCCGTCACTAGTTTCACTGACGTTGGCTTTCAGGCTGCAGATACGGAAGTCTTCAGCTCTACTTTGCAGTACGGCAGTTATTTCTACCAAATACAAGTCAATCAGAACCTGGAATCGGTCGAATTCGCAAGCGCGCGAACCTAACAGGGATGAATAGCTCGGGCGTATAGATACAGGGCATGTGCGAAAAAAGTACCGTTTTTTGACAAGCCTACCTGCAGTAATGGCATCGTCCTGATCAGGATCGCTCAAGTAGAGATCGGGTAACAGCAGATCGCTTTGAAAACATTTAAACTCTCGTCGGTCCATTTCAGTGAATACGTCTTTCCAGTGAGGTCTGTCTTTAGCTAGTGGCCGGACACATTTCTGAGCTAGCCTGAAGCACATCGCAGAAAAACCCTTCGATTGCACAAGGTGTGTTCGATTCCTATATTCACCACGTTGAGCGAATTTCACGTATTCTGCGGGTATAACTTCGTTCACCTTTCCATTACTCTGAAAATAAAGGTACTCAATCTTAAGCATAAATTTAAGAAATATTGATAGAGGCTATTTTATTCTTAATACATTATCGGGCTCGAGGCTGGTTTATCGATTCCCTGCATAGCACGCTAGTCACATGTCTTGCTTGTCATATTCGCACATTACATCAGCTATATTAGGACCCAAGAGACAGTTCTCAAGCTATCACTTTAGGCACTCGCTATTTCATAATCAACAACCCAAAAAGCATTGCCGGACATCTAAAGTGATACTTAATTATTTTTAATTTGTGGCTCCAGCCAATCTGTCGAACTTGGGGCCTCATAGTTATAGGCCGCGGCTTGCACTATGCACTCTTGTCTCTCTCTCTCTCTCTCTCTCTCTCTCTCTCTCTCTCTCTCTCTCTCTCTCTCTGACGGTGGAATAGATTGGTCTACGCGCTAGCGGCATCGACTCGCCGCTCTATTCTAGGTCTAGGCCGCTCTTCGTCGCTGCCACGCTCGGCCACCATCAGTACGCGCATTGCGGTGTGCATCGAGCCGCCCACCCATCTGGCCACTCGCTCGCCGCCGAGATTCGAGGCGCCCGACAGTATTCGTCTGCGACGACTGCTAGCACCATTACGAGTACCGTTACCAGTACCATTCTGAGCGCTGTGTTTCTATCATAGCAACTTTAGTTCAGTAACGTCGTAAGCACTTTTGGGCTGTTTGGTTTTCGAAAACTTAATGGTCGCTGATGGCCGTTGGCAGCCACCTAGTGCCAGTCTCGTCGCTTTTAACTATTCTGGTGAGAGGCAAACCCGAAGCAAGCCTTTCAATCTGGGTGGTTACAAAACATGCAACGTTCGAGCCATTGAGTGCCCTGTAGCTGATTTGACTACTGGTGGCTCTGTAAAAATTTGAAGTAATGGAAATACCTTTCTAAAGTTTGATTAATTAAAAAGGAGTACGAAATTGAACCTGATAGAATAGCGACATCCGATCAGGGCTGGGCAGGACTTCCTCTATTTTTGGAAAGCTTCTACACTCAATAGCAACCGGAATAGCTCTTAAATAATGAGAATCTCATTTAATTGTGGCGTACACTTGTCGGCAGCGGTAGTTAGCAGAAGCAGCGGCGGCGGCGGCATCGAAACTAAATTCTACCGACAGCCAGCAGCCTAGTACGGTAATTCTGAGATGATTATCGTGAGCTAGGTGTTCTAATGAGAACAGCGAGAAATGACTTTTACGGCTAATCTTAAATATTTAACGGAACGATAATTTGATGAGTGTAGCACACTTGTACGCCATTATTTAAGCTGCATTTGTTACAACCATTTGACCCAAATTACCGCTCGGGAGGAGGTAGTCAGTGATTGCACATGAGCGAATTGAACAGGCTGCGAATAGAGGGAAGGTTTCAATTAGCAGGCCTGACTGACGATATCATGAACGAAGTGATCACTTAAATCGTATCGGATATATCGCATGCGGAATCTGACTGATGTAACTTGCTTCTATTCTTCACTGTGCACCCTGTTGATAGCAAAGACTGTTTGCCTGGTGCTGGTAAAGATGCACTCTGTGATTTCTTTGTTGCTGGTGGTGCTTCTGCACTGCAGTGTAATCTAATGTATCTCTGTCTGAAACTCTACTAAACGTCGCCAACTAAGTAGGTAGTATGCAAAGAGTTTTCTACAGCGCACTCAAAGCCTGGACGGCTTTCGGTGTGCATAGGGTAGCCTATGGACTTCGTCTCAAGCAATGAAAAGAAATGCAGAACCATAGCTGAGTCAGGAGGGCCGTCGAGTAATAGAGTAGCATAAAAGTAGCAGCTCAGGACGGCAGAAAATGATGTGCCACAGTCAGCAGCAAGAGATTATTTGTCGTTATAAATCGTGTGGTATTGTATAGCTCTCGCTATGTACCCCATTAAGGACAATCTTTTTTCAATGCGAAGCCTTGCAGCAATTGATGTTTCGTGGCCTTCCATTTCAATCATTTTCGTACGGTTGCGAGCACGCAATGGTTGCTAAATCGGTGTCTGTTCACAGTAAATGAATCGGACTCCAAACTCAGACTAGAAGTCGCAGTGGCAGTCGCTGTTACAACGGTGCACGGATATTTACCCCTCTTTTTTTGCGTACTGTAATGGTGTTCGAGTTGCAAGACCGATTTTGGTGTATTATGAGATAGAGCTGAACCTAAAGACGTATTCTTGTCTCCAGCCCAGCAAAGTGTCCATGGCAGGGACGTCTGAAAAGTGAATGGTTCAGGAGACAAATTAGTAATAACGATAGGTTTTTTGGTGCACTAAGAGAACTGTATCTCGACCCAGGCGCTTTACAATGCTCTGCCGGTGAATCAATCACCACGTCGAATTCTCTTAACTCCCTTGCTGCACGTAATGTTGACATCCGCACATGGATGGCAGCAAGTTTTCTTCAATTAAATGATGATATAACTAACTTAACAGTTATGGGCAAACCAAGTGTGACTAAGAAATTGGAAAGGCTGATGCTCAAAATCGGCTCTGCCAGCATATCTCCTGTTGAATCTGCACGAAATATAGGTGTCGTGTTCCAAAGTGACCTTTCGTTAGCCAGCCACATCAGCTCCACAATCAAGTCCGCCCACTTTCAGCTACATGAAATTTCTCAAATTCGGGGCTTCTTAACACAGGGATACCACGTCTAAGTTGTTCCATGCATCTGTGACATCCCGTCTTGACTTCTGTATATCGCTGCTTGCTGGTCTACCGGCCTGTGCGAGCAGGCGCTTACAGCTGGTGCAAAACTTGACAGCGAGGCTTGTCTGTCGTGGGCTGAGCAGTTACCACATCACATCTCTTCTCGCCAAAGTGCACTGGCTATCAGTCAAGCAACCCATCGACTTCAAGGTTTGGTTGCTGAGTTTTAGGTGCCTTCATTCTTTGGCTCCAACCTACCTGTCAGATCTATTCCCCACCAGGCTAAGTATCGTATCATGCGCTTTTCGGAATCTAACTGTTTACCTTTACCTCATACAAACCTCAAATCCTTTGGAGACCGTGTCTTTAGTTCGTATGCTTCCAAAGCCTGAAACTCACCTCCGACTTGCGTCACGACCTGACCCCTCACCTGACCACATTTAAAAAGAAGCTAAGAATACATATATTTATGACAGCATTTAGTGGGTCGTTGTAATCCGACCTTATGTGCTTATGCGTGCTGACACTAAGCATGCTGCCATGTCACTAATCACACTTGCATGCTAACCTTGTGCATGTCACCCTTAACCATGTTATTTTTGTTATTTATTGAGCATGCTACTACTAACCATTCGATCATGTTTCCTGCAGCAAATTTAATTCGCCTAGAAATAGATTTGAGTTCTTTGCGGGTTCTTCATCAAGTGTGTTGTTATTATACCAATGGTTAGTGCCATACAATGTACCATGAACAAGTCCTTCTCGAACTCCCCACTTCTAGCGAGGGCATCACTGGTACAGCATGGCAATTTCTTAGTTCATATCTCAGCGGGAGACTTCAGAGCATTTAAGCCAACGAGAAAGAACCCCCCCCCCCATGACCGCTTAAAGTACGAGCTACCTCAAAGCTCTGAACTAGGTACATTTCTTTTCACGATTTACTCGTTCCCTCTTGCCGATGTAAGCAATCTGACGTCACGACATCCCCTGATTAGACGGCATTTAAAAGAAGCTAAAAGTTCCACTTTTCCTCGTGTAATTTCGTGGATCCTTGTGAAGCGACCTTAGTGAGCTAGCCCTGTGAATTGCACCATTAAGCAATTGGCATGTTCCATTTATAGCATGTGGAATGTGGCTGAAAGGAGATATATTTCTCTGAGGGTGTCATAAACATTTATAATCAATATTATTCGAGCACTGTGTTTACCGCCAAAGGGCATTAGTTCGGGAACGGCCACTGTGTTTTAGCAGTTTTATGTGCCCATTATTAATGTCTCGCGTCTTACAGTCTTTGCTCACTGTCCACAACCTCAAGACATAAAGTAAAGTGAATATTTAGATAGAATGATCGTCTGCCTTATGTTGTACCCTGCGTTTATTCACTGGCGAAAGGGAAATCTGTCCCTTAGCCGATCTATGAAAACCTCCAGATTAAGCTCTTGATAACCACGGTCCAGAATACTTTGCTCGGCAAGTTCTCCGTAGCCGGGCTATTATACAAGCACTGAGGCAAATTTCATTTTTTATAGATCCAGCTAATGAATTTTGCATGTATTTGGCTCACCTAGATACCCAAAAATGTATCCTAATTGTTTTAACGTAATTGTATGCAAGAAACTTCCGGTCCATTCACACTCTTTCGTGGTCTCGAGGGTATGCAATTATAAAATGCATCCTGCTTATGGATTGCTACTCAGCACTTGAATTTCGATCGGCCATGCTACCCACAAATCGTAAGAACAACGAACGGCAGCATACGCGGTCTGGCTATATTAGTCCTGGCTATATTAGTCTCCTCCTGCCGGCCCTACGGACAATAGCTGCCAACTTGGATAGGCGGCAGCTATTGTCCCTCCTGCACCTCGGCCGAGTCACTGTAACTAATATACGTGTGAAGAGCCGCTACTCAGTCTAAATGTGGCTATTCTATTGAAGCCTTACAAATAGTATTCCTGCTCAAACTCGGGCATGCAAACTGAACTTGATTTTAAGACGTTGCAAGCGGTTTTTAGCAGTTAATAGTGATTAACAGCGGTTAGTAATAATAATAATAATATTGCACTTGATAAAGCGCCCTCAGAGAACTTAATCTCTTTCTATGCGCTTTACATTTGCTGCAAAGTGATACGCAATAGAATAGTAAGTAAAATCATGCTTGAAAAACAAACAAAATGAATAACATGGTTAGGGGTTACATGCACTGGGTCAGCATGCAAATGTGGTTAGTGGCAGCATGAACAGTGTCAGCACGCATAAGCACATCGAGGACGAATCACAAGGACCCACTAAATGCTGTCCTAAATAGGTATGTTTTTAAGTTTCTTTTAAATGTGGTCAGGTCAGGGGATGTTCTGATGCAGGTCGGGAGGGAGTTCCAGGCTGTGGGAGCATACGAGCTAAATGCACGGTCTCCAAAGGATTTAAGGTTTGTACGAGGTATTTCTAGACTGTTGGATTCCGAAAAGCGAGTGGTACGATGCTTTGCCTGATGGGGTAGTATATCTGAAAGGTAGGCTGGAGCCATAGAATGAAGAGACCTAAAAGTGAGCGACAAAACCTTGAAGTCAATCCGTTGCTTGACTGGTAGCCAGTGCAGGTAGTAGAGGTTAATAGCGGCTAATAGCTGTTAATAGCGAGCGGTTTGCGATTTATATCATCATTAGAGACCTATATATCTGTGGCTTAGAAAGTATATACCCATAAGTGTTTGTTGCGATATTGGCGGAGCGTTTTTTCTAAGAGCTGGTGTTTCTAAAGATGGAAGTTAAATTCTATTGCCTTGTGAGGAAATTCTCAATTTATTTGTTCATTTGTATATTTAGTTGGCATGGTGATCCTGAAGGACAGCACTCTCAAGCAGCTAATCATGTACAGATTACCATCCATTCTCTCGTTTACAACACATTTTCACTGTTCATAACTTTAACTTTCCATTACACTATGTAGACTTTACATTGTAGATCACTCGACACTAACTTGAAAAGCAGCTTTTCCGAAAAGAGAACCGATCAATTAGCTTATGGTAGTTCATATTTAGCACATTTAGTCAGACAGCTATTAACACGAGTTTACACAAAAGTCATGAAAAAATTACCACTCCAAATGTTTCAGAAATGATTATGTGCTCTAGATTTGTGGCTACTCTGAAAATTGCTTTCGCGACAACCCCCAAAACTTAATGTCATACTATATATGCTTTCGTTATTCTGTCGTTGGTAACGACGGTCAAAATCCAGTATATTCCGGTGATAGGGATAGCCTTGCACTATTGAGTAATCTCCCATATATTGCTTGAATTTTTGAAGATGAGAATTCCTTACATGGACTTGGAACAAAAGTCTGCGTGCCCTTTTAGTAAAAGTTCTTTATGCGTGCCTGAATCGGCTGCTCACAGTTGTCGGCCTTGTGGCTTCGTGAAAAGAAGTGCGCCACTGCAGCGAGCGAGCCGCTGTTTCGAGCGCTGCTTCTGTCCTGTTGAGCTGCTTGGTGACACTCTTTATCTGTGATCCGAAAATGATGCATGCTTTGACCTTTGCCTCCGACAGTAGTGGGAAGACATCTTGGGATGTACTTTAAAGCTGTCGACTGGTTGTCTATAGTGATGGCAAATCGCTCCGCGAGCCCTAGCTTGCTTTGTAGTAGTAGTGGCATCAGCATCTCCCTCTGATGAGGATCGGGAGCAGCCGCTCCCGTCGTTTGGTATTCTGTTTTTGCCATGTGACGTGCCAAGAAATAGAGATGAAGGGTTCTCTTAGATTCACTTAGGGTGCTACAAAGATGAATTATATTTTTTATTCCCCTCGGAGAACTGGGCCCACTGTGCCCAGTCCCTTTTGTGATAGTGCGTTTTAATGTCGTGGCTGTTCTATGGGGCAATGAAAACGAGAAAACTTGGTGAAACCACCTTGAAAGCCCATAAGGAATGACATTTATTTTTTTAAGTATAAAAAAGAATGACATTTTATTTTTAAGTATAAAGCGATCTCTCATCCTAAGTCGCCGTACTTCAAGGCAATCTGCAACATCGTTTTTATCCAAAACTGTGAGGTGCACGGCGTGAGCCCTAGGAAAAAACTGGTATAGATTCTCGTTTTGAAGCTGCATGGCCTTAAGGCTCGTGGATGAACTGTGTCTGATAGGGGGCCATGCACTCGTGTTACACGTGATTCCTATAATCGATCAAATCGGCTCGGCCGCATTGTTGCATGAACACAGCTCATCTTGATGAGTGGAGAAGTTGGATCACAGTTGTCGACGCAAAGTCTCGGATCTGTTACTGTCGCTCATCGTAATGTAATGCGATGCAGTGCGATATGATGTATCTCCATCTGTATCTCCACAAAGTCATGAAGACTGTGTGGATGTTAAAGAGAAAGTCAGAAGCATAGCACAGTCAGGAGAGCAGTTGAGGTAGTGAGTAGCGTGGAAGTAGCAACTCAGAATGGCTGGAAAGGATGTGCTCTAGTAGGCAGACAAACTCAGTCATCCGACAAGTTTCATTTCCTGAGCATAGACCACAGAGCCTCACCATTGACCTTGCTAATACCAATGACTCTAATTTTTTTAAGGTCTATGTGGTTCAGAAAGTGTATCTGTATCTTTTTTCTCCTCAGCTGTATCGTGAAATTGGAGTCTGGATCTGAAATTATCTTCATCTCTGTCTGACTGGCTACTCTCTCATAAAGATGCTGATTTATCGCCGGAGGGTTGAGAATGTGGAGCTGCGGCCAGTTTGGTACTAGGGCAATGAATGAAGGAATATGTGATAATGGCGGATGCACCTGTACACTCACACGTTTATGTATGCTACGTTATAGTGCTAGGTTTGCCTAACCCTCACTTTTACGGATTGGAGTATAATGTGTTCTATCTGTTAGAAACTCATTTCCGCACCGAGCTAACAGCAAAACCGGAGAATTTTTTCAAATGTCGTTGCTTTATTATATAAGCCAAGTTTTGGTGGGCAAATGCTATTTATATTGTACTCCAGGAGTAAATGATTGCGAAAAAAAACACTTTGTACCCAGTGAACATAATAAATTGAAATTTGATACCTAGTGCTATTATATGATTTTGAGCGAAAATTCTCATGCGAATGTTACTGAATACAGTGGTTTCGCAATTTTTCTGTCTTACCACATGGGGATAAAAATATCTCTTTAGCTTTTAATACAGCTAGGCTGACAGCCAAATGGTGTCAATGTACCTCACGATTGAGGAGTTTAAATACTGACTAGCTTGAAGCAGAGAGATTAGCAGTTACCGTCAAGCCAAGACTACGTGCATTATTTTATAAAAAATGTATTTGGATCGAGCCCTGAGATAACCTTACCCATATCTGGACGCTTCAAATGTACAGCAGGGCTCGATCCCGCAAACTTAGTCGTTCAATGCTAGAACCTTAACTGTAGGCCAAGCCGGTGCGGGGCATCACACACGGGCGCCGGTTGATTTGACAAATTTTTTATTGCAGACCGCTAAATTCGACCAATTTTGTATTGCTGACTGCTAACTTTTTCAAGCTTCATTTTTTGTCCAGCAGCTCTCCTGTGACTTAGTACGATACCACTTATCAGTTATCGCGATTGTTCAGCCTCGGTGCGTATCCTTTACGTTTAAATGGCTCGTTTAAACCGATGATGACGCCAGCTAACGAGCCCATCTAGCATGTACTACTGCTGCCTGTATCACATCCCGATCAAAGCTCCTCAAACTTCGGGCAAAATGCGCTCTCCTTTGTTTACGTTCGCGCCCGCCCCGAGCCGTTGGACGTGCC
Source organism: Cristatella mucedo (assembly GCA_009760855.2). Classification (NCBI taxonomy): domain Eukaryota; kingdom Metazoa; phylum Bryozoa; class Phylactolaemata; family Cristatellidae; genus Cristatella; species Cristatella mucedo. The sequence continues at coordinate 3,534,336 of WPIO01000009.1, forward strand.
GTGCGGCTCGAGGAACTGCGAGCACGCACGCACGCGCTGCCAATCCAGGTGGGCAGCAGGCACGCCTACACATCTGACTGACAGTACTGGCTGGCTGCGACCGTTGCCTCTTCTGCCGTCGCCGCCGCTCACTTACCAGGTGCGCGGCCAGCACGCCGAAGCTCCACATGTCCGACGTGCCCTCGCTGCTCTGCAGGTCGAAGTCGCTGTTAGCCCAGTCCAGTATCTCCGGGGCCGTAAACGGGTGCTCGAGTTGTCTCTGCCCGTGCCTGCCGCCCATGCTCTCCTTGCAGCTGCTGCGTCTGCTCGTCGTCGCGGCTTTCCCGCCAAAGTAAAGCGTTCTGAACTCGAGCAGCCCACCGACTTTTACTTGGTCGAAGCCAGTGACGAGGACGTTGGCCGGATGGAGCACCCTGTCAATGACCCCCTACGCTAAGCTCGCTCGTGGCAATCGCCGCCACATTTATCGAACATCCTGGCATTAGGCTCGCCGAACGAGAGAGAGGTGGAAAGAGAGACAGAGAGACAGAGAGAGACAGACAGACAGACAGAGACAGACAGAGAGGGAGAGAGAGACCGAGAGAGAGACAGAGACAGACAGACAGAGAAACAGAAACAGAGACAGAGAGAGCGAGAGAGAGGCACAGAGAGAGATAGACAAAGAGAGAGAAAGAGACAGATAGAGATAGACTTGGAGCCTGAGAGACAGATATAGAAACAGAGAAATAAATAGACATAGAGAGAGAGACAGACAGACAGACAGACAGATAGAGAGACAAAGAGACACGGGTAGAGAGAGAGAGAAAGAGACAGATAGAGATAGACTTGGAGCCTGAGAGACAGATATAGAGACAGAGAGATAAATAGACACAGAGAGAGAGACAGACAGACAGACAGATAGAGAGACAGAGAGACACGGGTAGAGAGAGAGAGAGACAGATAGAGAGACGAAGAGAAAGAGAGAGAAAGTTGCCGGCTGAGCGAGGTCAAGCTGCTCACCCGAGGTAGTATTTGTAAAAGTGAAGGTACCGCAGCCCACAAGCAATCTGCCTCATGATCTCATCAGGGTAGACTTCCTTCCCGTTCTTCAGAAAGGAGACCAGATTTCCGTACGTTTCTGTCTCTCGCACGCAGTACACCTAAATTCAATAGAGAGATCTGTAAACCGAGCAGCCCGACGCTGTCTCCGCAGTTGGCTCAGTTCGGATGGAGTCGGGACACCCTTAGAAAACCAAGGATCTGAGAGCTCCACGGAGCAAGAGCGGCTGAAACATTTGACTGGCGCTTCGTGTCTCTGGCAGCTTCCCGCAAATGGATGCAAATGCTTGCATACCATTGCGCTCTGGGCGTCGTGTCCTGCGCAGTAGAAAGTGGCTAAGCTTTCGTGGCTGAGTTCCCTTAAGGTTGCCTCAATCTCGCCAAAATTAGCGGTCTGCACGCAACAGTTGCATGCCGGCGGCCAGACATCAACGGCGACCTCCGTTCTGTTGGTGCTGTTCGCCGGATAAACGGTTCGATGAGTGGTTGGATCTTTGTAGAGATTTAAGCTATCGTCCACGTTGACCTTGCGGTTCACTTTTAGAAATTCCCTTAGCTTGTGCCGGGGATTTTCATGAGGATCCAGAATGCGCGAGAAGTAGCGGTCGTATTCAGCCGTATCGCTGCCATTTGTCGGCATTTTGTTTCCCCTGTAAAGAAAGCTCGCGGCCGCCAATGACGCGTTCACACACAGCACCACAATGCAATGACGAATACCACCAGGTGGCGCAGCTTCTTTGCTAGGCGGTGCCATATTTTTAGCTTTGCTCCTCTTTTTTACGCATCGGTCTTCTGAGAGGCAAAGCCTTACATAACGATTGCACTGGCTCAGGGAAAACAATATTGTTTGGAAGTGCTAATAGTCATCAATACGTACAATAACCATATAGTAATACTTATATAAATATGTGCGTGCGTTCAGTATATGAAGGAGTGTATAGGTGTTTATAATATATATATATGTATATATATATATATAGAGAGAGAGAGAGAGATATATATATATATATAGAGAGAGAGAGAGAGATATATATATATATATATATATTCTACAATAAGTTACAAGCCATTTTCTTAGCATTTAACTGCCGCTGACTCTTCAGTTCACAAGCCGGTCATACCAACGGCGATCAGCATGAAGAGAGTATTCAACTAAGTAAATGAGTTCACTCTTAAAATGAGGTATTGATGCAAACGTGCCCAATTGAGAATACTCAAGTGCCCACAGCGAAACGATTTACCCAGCGGCGGCGATACCGGAAAATCAACAGTAACGTAAATGGCTTAGAGAAGCTGTTAAGGTAAAAATAATAATAATTAATATTTAGTATAGCGCCATAAGAGAACCAATTCTCTGTCCAGGCACTGCGAACTCCTGCATGAGCAGCAGTAACCAAGAGTGAATGACATAATAATAATAATAATAATAACAATAAATACTATCTGTTTCAACAGACTCTTTTTGTATAGCGACAGAAGAGCCTTTACGGCTATCACCACCGCTTGCAGTGGCGATAAAGGATCGCCCACAGCAGGATTCGAACCCGCGATCTAGGGGCCGAGGTCGTGAAAGGCAACCGTCTTACCCAGTGAGCCATTACGGCTCACCAAATATGCAAGGTGTAAAGCATAGACAAGCATACAAAGAACACAATTTTTGTCATAGACCACCATGCATAAGCACACACAAAACAAACACTCGGGGTGGCTGGCTAGTAGGAGGCCTTGCTTGTAAAATGTACTGAATAATGGAGAGTAGGCACGGAAAGCTCTCAAGGAGGAAATGACCTTCACGGGAACGCAGCTAAAGCTGGGGGAGCAGGTGCGAACTTTAGCTGAGACTTAAGACTATTTCGAGTCAACGCAGGTTGTCTCGATAGCGACTTCAAGACTTCCCGGGCATACAACTGAAGGTCCGATGACCAAAACATTTCTATTTAGCATGAGGAACGGGGAAATGACGAGTTGAAGCCGATGGGCTGGATAATGCGAGAGCGCAATGAAGGAGATTGTATAGATATGCCGTTGCTAGTGAATGAAGTGAAATTTAAGCCGTTGCGAGGATCCTGAAGTAGATTCACAGTTTGGCAGGGCTCCAGTTAAGGTCAGAGAGAGTCGATGTGCTTTGGTAGCTTTACCGCTGACGACCAACCGGATGAGCTTCGCGAGACGCTGCGACGACGGCGCGACAGACGCTTCGGGTGTTTTGAACCAGTTTCAGACGATAAGGACAAGTACGAGAGTCCTGAACGAAAGCAATTGCATTAATCTAGTCGTTTGTCAAAAGCTCGTGAACCAGTTTGGCTGTCGTAATCTGAAGTGGTTGTCAATCAAACTGAAGACTATCGCCCGATCGATAAAAGCGCTAGGCGGATGCCACGAGCTCGTGTGAGAAGCTTGAACTGGCCATCGTGCATTGGAGCAGGAACCTCGTGAGTGGGCGTGAGCGCTCTTACACCGAACGGCAGCCGCTATCCGCCATCACGTCGCTATTTCCATATCTCGCGGGCGGCACATTTTATTGGCGGCGCTCCATCTCATGAAACCTTACATAATAAGCAAATCATCATTTCCTGACATGCGTGAGTGCTTTTTGTTTGCATGCAACGTTTTCACTAATCGCTATTCAGTGGCGACTTTACTACTGTGCTGGGTAGTTCAACCAGCTTCTAAAAGGTTACCCCGCAGCACGAGCACCCGGAGAAAGTCACTCTCTTCGTCGGATGCATCGCCAGCCATTGCCACTCGCTCGGCCACACCGGACCGGACCGTCACTGACGAACAACAGGCGGTGACGTCGGCGGATTTGGCTTTTACCTCCCACGCTCTCCGTTTCACCGGCAACCGCGTCGGAAGACTTTCGCAGAAGGTCGTAGACTCGGCGCCTACCGCGGCCCATGCAGCAGCAGCAGCACCGCCGCCGCGTTACGGCAGCGCCTTCGCTGCTGCGCAGACCCAGCAGCAGTCGACCGTGAAAGTCTCGCGCGCGCGCACAGACTCGACCAACTGACCAACCCCCGCTGACGGCTCCGATGTGGCAACAAGGCGGCTATGGCAACCCGGCCAATCCGTGGGGCGGCGGAGGCGGCATGGACCCGTACATGGGCTACTACGGCTACGAAGATCCGACCTACGCGGCGATGAGGCAAATGCAAGCGGCTCAGATGTACATGCAGCAGCAGCAGCAGGGCCCCACGCTCGGCGACCCGTGGAGCGAGCAGCAAGCTCAGTACGGCTACATGCACGCGGCTGCTGCCGCCGCCGCCGCGGCAGGTGAGTGGGCGCCGGCGGCTGCAGCAGCCGGAAGGCAGTGGCGTCCACCGCGGCAGCCACCGCGTCTTCGGCGAGTTCCGGCCGGCGGGGGCGCCGACTGGCGCAGCGCTCGGCTGCGCGGAGGCACACTGCTTACTGCTCGCCGGGTCTTGGGAGGGGTGTGCGACGCTTCTTCACTTCCTGATCGAGGCGCCGAACGGCGACGGCCGTTCGCGGCGGCGCGCCCGCGCGCGGCGGCGTCCTCGGCCGTCGGCGCAGCTGCTCCACCCGCGGGCGGCCGAATGCCGGCGGCGATGGTGAGCTGGCTAGCTTGGAGAGCTCTTTTCCGGCTGCCGGCAGCGCCGCCGCGTCTGCCTCAGCTGGCGCAGGTCTACGGCGACGGGCGGTTGCGAAAGCGCCAGCAGCTACGCTGGGAGCGGGCTGAGTACGCTGAGTACGCTGGGAGCGGGTGGAGTGGCTTGCCGCTCGAATTGGCTCTGCCAAGGACAGGCGAGCCAGGGCGCGTGTCTTTGCGAGAATGGCCTCCCTCTGAGAACGTCATCCCTCCGCTTAGCGCTGAGCATTCTGCGGGCGCGAAGGCAAGCTGCACGAAACGGGCGCGTCTTCTGCGGAGACGTAAAAGATACGAGATCGTCACGGGTAGAGGCCTTGGGCGGAAGCGAGCTCCAGACTTCTATTGCAAGCGAAGCGGAGGCTCGATCGTCGCCAATTTTAGCGTCTATCTATTGAGCCCCTAAGCTTACTCGCTAAGCCCTGGATCGATACCAGAGCCACAGAGCGACTCTGGGGCCTGGTCGGGGCGGTTCGCATTCGGCGAGCGGACTCGGCGTGTTTCTCTCTTAATGACTTTACCGCTTCTTTTAACTAGTTGCCAGTATATATACAGAAAGGCTACTAGCTCGCGTTGGTGACCGGCGTTCGCGGTCAGTGCAAAGTAGGTTTCAAGAGAAGTGAATCATCTTTTAGAGTGACGCTGTATTTTTTTAATTTTAAAAAAGTAAATTTATTTTTATTGAAAATACAGTATATCTCTATATATGTGCGTGTTTGTGTGTGTGCGTGCGTGTGTGTGTGTGTGTGTGCGTGCGTGCGTGCGTTCGCGTGCGTGCGTATGCGTGCGTGCGTGTGTGTGCATGCACGTGCATGCGTGTGCGTGCGTGCGCGCGCGCGTATGTGCGCGCGCGTATGTGTGCACATGCGCGCGTGCGTGCGTGCGTGCGTGCGTGCGTGCGTGTGTGTGTGTGTGTGTGTGTGTGTGTATACTGCAAAACCATTTTTTGGGAGCTCCTATTCTTACGGCTGGGCGGTGGCTGGCCGGACAATAGGTCGCCCTCCATAGCGGTGGATTTCTTAAACACCACCCTGCTGCTCACAATCGTGTCGCCTACGCATGAGCTTGGTGGAGTCAAAAAGACACTTCCGTGCAGCGTTTGTAAAGGACGGAGCTTCTTACCCACAAAAAATGCGTCGCATTTCAACAGTTAAAGTGAGTAGTTGCAGTTGCAGTAAGAGTGTGACTGGGTCAACTGTAAGGGTTAAGGACCCCTTTGGAGTAGGTTTCGACGTGTTTTCCTCGAGCCTGTGTCACAAACCTCAAGGTCGAGATTTAACCCAGTACCAAAATAGTGCATATGCCCTCAAACCAGGAGCAGCCAAATGTAGCTACGCTTCTCTCACCGGAGAGGGCCCTGCGGCTATCCATTTTAACCTTGACAGCTCCGGAGGAAAGATACTCGTTCTTCACGACCAAGGTCGTGGGTTCGAATCCTTCTGTTAAGTGATTCTTATTGCCAACTGCAAGCGGTGGTGATTAGGTTCTTCTGTCGCAATACAAACGAGGCTGTTAAATCAGCTAAGAAAAAATCCAGCGGCCGCCATTAGACGATCTCTCTCCACCGGGCGGTGGTCGCGGTATGACCAGCCTGTCGCCGCTTGGAGTATCGAGAAAATGGTACTACAGTGTGTTAAATTTTAAGTCACTCTTGTATGCATATTTTTGGGGTCGAGCAAGCTATATTGGGTGCTTGTATTTGAAGATCTCAGCTAAAACGGTAAACTGAGACCGAGACTAGAAAGTTGGCCGTTTGCTCATCGTCACGTGACAATAAAGCTAAGCATGCTAATGTACCACATTTTTAGAAGCTCCGGCGTTGGATCATGTTCGTTGTCTGAGAATTAATTTTGTAGCGTTCCGCACGCTGTTTGCTAGTGTTTGTCGCAGGTCTGTGCGGTGTTTTTTCTTGGACCCTGAGTGAAAATAGCTCAGCTTTGTCGAGGGATACCAGTTTTGCCTTTACTGCTAACTTGAAGACGTGCGTGGAAGCACTTCTTGGCGCTTGACAACTGAACACCGTGGGTTACTGAAGCGATGATTCTCTGGTCCTTGAACGAATCGTCAATCTTTTTATGTTCAGCTACGCGTGCGCCAATTACCTGCTCTAGCCTCAGCCATCCAGCCTACAAGCGTGAGCAAGCACGCAGCAGAGATGTCGTCTTTTCAGACGTTTATATGGTCGGTTTGCCTTCTGGCTTGCTTCCTTATAGCCCACAACTAGATTAACTCCCAGAGTGGTCATTAGAAAATTAACAGCATTTGGGAGAGAGGAAATGAACCTCCTCGATGCACCTCCGGATGAATTTAATCCTTTTCCGATAGCTTTCATCGCCCGTTGCCTCGTGGTCTGATTCCTACATGAAGAGCTCCTAGTACACCATGTACCATAAACAGGGACTGGCACGGAATGCTTTGATAATATGGCCGGTCATGTCGCCCACCATGCCTTTTAATGCTACGAGGAAGGCCAGCCTTTAAAGATTCGTACGATTGGTCGTTTGTTCGACCTCGCCTCTCTGTCTAACCATCCATGCTCAGCTTTTGTCTTTGTTTAGCCTTCTACTAGTCTTGTGCAGCCTCACCAGCCTTGGTTGCGTATGCTCCGAAGACTGAAGCAGGACAGAGGCAAGACGTGCAGTGTAAACTCGGCTTAAGCAGTCTTGAAAATCGTTACAATCTGCCCGTGGTTGCTGCAGCCAGCCGCTGGAAGCAGATTTCGCTCTCCGAGAAACTCCGAGCGCAGCTTTGAGATGGCTTTGCTAGCCCGTCGCTGTCCTACAGTTGAACGAAAGGGCTCGAACTTTCCGAGCTAGCCATAATAATGCTGAGTTTATGCATGCAGTTCCTTTGCCTTTCTCGCTAAAACCCTTGACATAGCTTTGGCCATCATTGGTATCCGCGATCACTTAAGCTTTGCAAGCTTTCTACCATCCGAAATTTCAAGCGGTATCGATCTCCTCATCTATCTCTGTTGATTTCTTTGCCTCAGCAGCCCTAAAAAGGGGGCACCTGCCACACGTGTGTGCCATCTTGTGTAGTTCAGTTGTCTGCCTCTTGTACGCCTCATGAGCAGACAATTGTATGCGCCATGATTTGACTAGCTGGCGGCCTGCTAAATCCCCCTCCCGCTTTGCTCAGATAGCAGAGAAGAACAGTTCAAGATGATTCTACTTTAGAGCTGACATCTTATTGGAGTCGAATCTTGGCATATTAGTTTTAGCGCATGTGGTTGATGCTGCACAAGCGTGCAAGCAGTCCACTGAAGCCTGCTCTTCTTGTGCCTAGTGAGACGGATGCCTCGAGGTCACTTCCCACGAGACCTGATATGAATTGCTCACGTTCTTCTAGCATTCGTTTCGTGCGCGTATTTTCCATTTCTGGTTGAGGCTTTCCTGCGTGTGCCCAAAGGTAGAAGCGAGTTTATGGTGTCTAATGAATGTATAGACATGTAACTGTTACCGTCGAGCACAGTCTAGACGTGTGCTTTCCATTGGCAACGTTACATTTGTACGCCACTCGGGACGTAAGCGCGAGGATAGCTGTACTTGACACAGGGTACCAGGCATGGAGAAGGTTGTTTAATGGCCGCAGCTGGTTTCGAGCCTTTCCTGAAAGTCCCGGATGGGGGAGTGCGTTGTCTTTTTGAGTATTTGTGTGAGCAGTCGCACACCCGAAGATCGAATCGATAAAAATGGCATGCATTAACAATCGGAGGAAGCCGCATGGGGGCTAACAATCGCCATGACCGATCCAGGCCCCGGGGAATCTCAAAGTGTATTTTTGAGTCCGATGTTCCCTTTCGTCGACTTCCGCCGACGTAGTCCGCTCACACGATACAGCTCACCCAACAGTGAACTCGTCCAACATACAAGTCAGTGAATGGACGCAGGAAACGATTAGGAACTGGACCGTATTCAACACCCAATACCACTATTTTACAGCACCGCCACAAAAAATTTCCCAAGGCACATTGCAAGTTTCCGGTGTGTCCTTTACGCGACATTCAAAGAACGAATGCTGAAAGTGAATTGACGAGATTTTCGACGAACTTTCGTTGGAGCTTGGACCCTCGCCATCCCACTGCACCCAGCGGAAGCGATTCGGTGCCTGTGTGGTTTCATCGAGCAAGAATGAGCTGCTCGGAGCATCGTGCGGAGCGACGCACAAGCTTCGCTTGCAATGCACATCGGCAGAACGAATTCCAGCCTCCGGATCGAGGCTGCCACGAAGAGCTAAAGCAACGCGGCGAAGACTGGCCAAAAAGAGCGCCTGGGGGAAACGGTCAGGGACCGAGTCATCTGATGGGGGCGACTTCAAGCGCACTAGACGACGTTGAAGGAAGGAGTGGCTCGTTGCGCTCGCACTCTCGGTCTCAGGGAAAACTATACCGCTCGGGTTCGAAACCGCGCCGCTCTTTAGGCACTTTATTCCTCGAGAAGCGCGAGCTCAGCTTCGGCCTCTACACAGCCGCATTCGATGGCGAGCGGCCGCTTAGAAAGATGGGGAGAAACTTTGGCGGCCTCTCAGCTGCAGCACGGCGTTCGGCTGATCCGTCGGTCTTCCACTCGTCAAAGGAAATGCGTTGCCCTTTTTCTCGTCAGTCATTAGCACAATTTCGAAGCCGTCGATCATCAGCACAATTGCGAAGCCATCGACGCGGACAGGATAAGCCCAGCGGGCTAAATCTGACTCCGAGGGGGATAGCGTTCCGCTTGACTTCGAGCAACGAATACCGTTGGAGCTGGCTGTATGCGGCAGCACTGTTCTCCAGCACCAACTGCCCTTTCGGCAATGCCACACAGATCACGACGAAGTGCTCATAGACGCACGATCGCTCTGAACGTTTTGCCACTGCTGAGTGGCAGCCGCTATGCCCTGTCTGTCGGACACACGTCGGGCGCTTCGTCAATCAATTTAATCTCTTGCTCCGATAAACCGACCTGCAATACTTACTCAGTAGACCTTTTCCTCACACCTTCATCACATCTCAGAGGCTTTGGTATTTTACCAACGATACATCATAATTAAATAAGGCAAAACCCTGCAATTTCTTTTCCCTTGGCTGCAAAAGCCCGGAACACTCACAATATTGTGAGGAAAACATACGTACACGAAATATTTGTTCCGCCCGTTCGCTTTGTCCAGTATGTGCTTACGAGCACTGAAATATGTACGCGTTACAATCACAAGCAAGTCTGCATACCTGTTTTCCAGCAAATTATACACGCGTCCAGCAAGATATTAAATTATCTTTAAGAGCTATGGCAAAGCATTATTATTATTATTACAGGCCCCTTTATTTTTGGCTCCAGCCTACCTATCAGATTTACTCTCCCACCAGACTAATCGTCGTACCCCCCCCCCGCTTTTCCGAATTTAATCGTGTACCTATACCTCTTACAACAAATCCTTTAGAGGTCGTACCTTTAGTTCCTATGCTCCCAAAGCCTGGAACTCACTCCCGACTTTCGTCACGATATCTCCTGACTAGTCTACAAACGCATCTATTTATGACAGCATTTAGTAGGTTCCTGCGATTCGACCTTTACGTGCTTATGCGTGCTGACACTGTGCATGCTGCCCCTAACCACACTTGCATGCTGACCCTTTGCGTGTCACCCCTAACCACGTTACTCTTGCTGTTTATTGAGCATTCTACCACTCACCATTCGATCTCGCTTCCTTCGCAGCAAATGTAAAGTGCCTAGAAAGGAACTGAGTTCTCTGAGGGCACTTTATCAAATGTGTCATTATTGTCATGATTATTATTGTCGTTATTTTCGCAAGTACTCATGTCTTTCAGGTGGATATGGCAGCTCAGCAGCCCCCGCTGCCCAGCAGCAAGCTACAGCGCAGTCGTCGAAGCAGCACGGCCAGCGCGCCTCGTCGTTGTCGCTTGCGGGCGGCTCTTCGCCACCTGGCGGCGGCCAGTCGAAGCCGCTCGTCGGCGTCCTGAAGAGGCCGAGCAAGGTGATAATTCCTGTCGATCTGCCGAAGGCGCCCGAGCGCGACGACGAAGAGGACGACGACGAGGAAGAAGATGACGACGACGACAAGCAGCAGAAATCGAGACGAAGAAGCAGCAGCAGCAGCAGCAGCAGCTCGAGCGGCTCTCGGAGCCGCTCGAAGTCGTCGTCAAGGAGCCGCAGCTCGTCGTCCAAGAGCAAGTCGTCGTCGTCGTCGTCGTCGTCAAAAAGCGGGTCCAGCAAGAGCAAGTCAGGCGGCGGCAGTGGCAGCAGCCGTCGCCATCGCTGCCCGTTGTGCTCCGACGAGGCGTTCGACGTCAGGCTTTAAGAATATTTACCGTGTCATCGTCTTCCGCTCTGCGCCACGAGCGAGCATGGCGACAGGGCGGCGCCGGCTGCGAAATTTCACGCCGACACCCGCAGGCCGCCGGCTACGAAAAGAAGGCTGCTGACAAAATCTGCGAAACTCTGGCGGATCCTGGCAGCCCGGTGTCGCCCGGCTGCGGCACGATCTTTGGAGGGGTGGGGCAAGGGCTGCGAACTAATGCAAAAATCTCAGCCCTGAAGGGCATGGAAAACTTGCTAGGTCACCTCGTGAAGCGGCAGCATTCCCTGCCAGCTGATGTGCTCGCCACCCGGGCTGCAGGTGCTCGGGGCGATGAGGCATGAGCAAGGTATGCTGGTCGAATTCCGTCGACTGCTGAATCGAATCGGGCCTACAGCCTTTGCAAATTCAAGCAATCGACTTTGAATAAGAGCTAAACCAGCGTACAGGTCACCACTAAGTTTCAGCGGGCCGTTTTGGACTCTCTCTCTCTCTCTCTCTCTCTCTCTCTCTCAACACTTTAAAGCACTTATTTGTGTGGGGGTGCGTGCGTGTAAGTGTTCGCACGCGTGTGTGCGTCTGTGTGCGTTTGTTATATTTTTCTTTCGCCAGCTCATTCTGACGTGCAGCTCTTTGCCCTGCACAGACTTGGTTTGAGCAATCAGTAGTCCTCTCAAAAACTCATTTGCCGACGGCTTTCACTCATCCGATTACCTCGGCTAAAGAGATCCTTAGCATAGCCAAAAACTGAAGCAATGTCAAGCGACGGTAAGAAAGAGAAATGCAATCAAACAACTGCAAAAAAGAGATCGCAGATTCATATGCCCCGGATTTACTTCAAAGCTGCGTCACTCATTCTTGAGTCAGATTTATTCAAGTATTTTAGTGGTATCTCATAAAATCACACCAACTTCATTAGGTTTATTTAAATAGTCTTTGTGGGACTTGAGTTATCTCTTTCTATAAATAATAGTGGTATTACATTTTGACTTTGCCTTCATGATTAACATGTAGTCGTACAGCGGGATACAGCTATGATGAGTGTCAAACAAAGGGGCTGGAGTGGAAAATATCTAATTTGCGTACGTAGCTGCAACGGGCTCTGTCATAGTTGAAATTGAAGATTTAAATGCTAGACCTTACAATACTAAAAGATATTGAACTTACAAGGGTTTTCAATGAGTGGTTTTGGCATTCTAGCAGCATTCTAGTGCTCTCTTCGCTACGCCCGAAGTGACGGGAACTGTCGCTTACGCTGCTTCCCAGCCTCCCAAGCTTGGCTGAGTTTACGTAATGTTGCTGCGCAATTAGTGTAAAGGATGCGTTTTACTGCTACTATTACTATTTTAAGTGGCTGCAAATTGACGGTTAGACTTAAAATTCGCAGCGGGTACATTTTGAACGGATACCAATCAAGATCAAGTTTGACCATAAGCTGAAAGGAAACGTCATTCTCGCCGGTTCGAAGACATGCTGGAGAGACGCCATGAGAGGTTGCTGAACGGCGTGCTACAGAAGCTGAAACGAGGCATTCTCGCTCACGTTGCTAGAGCCATTCATGCGTCGCTCGAGCAGCAGCGAACAGGAGGGACCGGAAGAACGAGCCAGAAGCCACATGAAATCTCGCCTTGTTTTCCATCGCATAAGCTAATAATAATGAGAAATGCCTTTTGCATAGCCGATTAGGAGAACTTAATCTCTATTCGGGAGCTTTACTGCTCGCTGCAAAGTCAGTCAGCTGTCCAAATCTCTTAGCTCCTTGGCAGCACTTAGTGGTGCCATTAGCGCTTGTACGATAGTCGGTTTTCCCGAATTGAAGGACGACAAAACCAACTTACTGTTAAACCTGGCAAACCTGGTGTTACTCAGAAACTGTTAAGGCCTATCCCTCAACATGGGTTCGGCCAGAGTATCTCCTTTCTGTACCCAATACGAGTTTCCCGTTTCCGAGTGACGTATCACTAGATGGCCACATCAGCTCCACAGTCCAGCAGGCCGCTACGCTATGCAGCTACGTATCAGTGTGCAAAACGGTAAGCCTCCTATACCCGCAAAAGATACCGCAGTCAAGCTGGTCCGTGCCTTGTTGACATCCATCGATACTGCTCGAGCTCACTACTTACAGATCTTCGTTCCTATGCAGAAAGACGTGCTTACAATTGATGTAAAAATCTACAGCTAGGCTTCTCGTCATGAAAGTCGCAGTTGCCACATTACACCGCTGTTCACCAACCGAAGCTTCCACACCGCCAAGTAGCATATCGTCTTAAAGATTGTATCACTCACATCAAGGTCCCCTCGTTCTCTTGGTCCGGTGTGCCTATCAAAACTGCTGCCTCAAAAGTCTGTGAATCGTATCACCTGCTCGGCTGACTCAAGTCATTTAGCTGGGTCTCGAACCAATCTTAAATCCGTCATTAGAGACCACGCCTTTAGTCTACATGCGAGCACAAGCCTGGCACTCACTTACTAATGACGTCACGACATACCCTGAATTTATGCCCTTTAAAAAGAATCTAAGAAACTCTGCTCCTCACAGCATTTTTTCAGTCTGTGTGAATTCCCACTCGTGTGCTGAAGTATGCTGATAATCTGTATGTTATCAAAAACCAATTGAAGGGCTTCCTTTCTGGAATTCCCAAAGTGCCTTGAAGGAAATTCTAATTATCTTTGGGAGCTATACAAGCGTTCTATTCAATTTAAACGGTTATTAAAATATTATGTCACGCTTTAGGGGTCGTAGAAAAGTATATGACCGTTTTAGCTGGTCTTTTCGTCATATGAAGCAGCTTCCAATAAGGGTAAAACCTTGGTATATCGATGGTCTCCTATGAGTGCTTATTTATGCTGACACTGTACATGTTGGTACTAATCACTGGACATTGTTTCTTTCCGGCATATGCTTAGTGCTTAGAAAGAGGTTAAGTTCTCTTAGGCTTCAATGCATATCTCTTATTGTTATTATAGAACAATTACTCTTATTACTGTTATTATTATTGTTTTATGGGATAGCCATGATTAAGCCAACGAGGGTTTCACACCTTGACCCAGCCCATGGCAGCCAATCATAGGATGGCCTTAGCGTATGGTCAAGGGCGCTGCCTTCGAAGTCACCTGGCTACCGAATGCGTACCGAAAGCCGCGTAGGCTGTGAGTACGCTATACAAAACTCTCCAGCGTAACACCCACATAGTCTTTATGACTTCGTGGATTTACAGACGGAGATATGTAACATTATATTACACCGGTGCTGGCGCCAATGCTGGTGCAGCTAGTACTACTGGCCCTGCCCCCTTCTGTTAGCAGTGCCACTGCTGCCAGTGCGGGGGCACAAGGCCGGATGCAAAAGTCTGGAATAGGTAATTATCATAGACTTGTACGTGAGCAGAACTTCTGCGCCACACTCACACACACACACACACACACACACACACACACACACACACACACACACACACACACACACACACACACACACACACACACTCGCACTCGCACTCGCACTCGCGCACACACTCGCGCACACACTCGCGCACACACTCGCGCACACACTCGCGCACACACTCGCGCACACACTCGCGCACACACTCGCGCACACACTCGCGCACACACTCGCGCACACACACGCGCACACACACGCGCACACACACGCGCACACACACGCGCACACTGTGAGACTGGGAGGCCCTTCGTGTGTGCAGCACGAAAACATCATGCACTATGCTAAGCAATGCAGTAAGGTAATAATAGCAATTAATTATAATAAGAAATTTGCATAGCAGCCTAAGAGAACTTACTCTCCGTCTTGACACTGTAAATATTCTGTTAAGGAAACATGTCAATTGGTTAGTGATGACATGCACAGTATCAATACACACACAGAAAAATTCTCACAGACCCAGCAAAGGCGGTGAAGAACACATTTTCTTTTAGCTTATTTTTTCAGTGCCTTCGTCAAGTCAGGGTATCTCATCATGTCAACGGGGAGTGAGTTCCAGGATTTCAGAAGATAGTAGGCCAAGTGAAGTGGTGTAGGGTGGCAGTTGTGCTTTTCACGACAGAGAAGCCAAGCTGCAGAATTTAGCGCCCGAATTTAAACGTCTTACTGCACAGTCAGGAAGGCTGGCAAGTAGTAAGCTACAGATGGATGGGCAGGATGTCACAAATGCTGCATGGAGTGCCTTGGCTGTGGTATCCTTATCTAAGCAGGCCCAAGTTCTTTAAATTGAGCATACCTGATAGTAACAGTCGACACTGGAGCTGATGTGATCGTTTGATGAAAGGTCATTTTGGCATGGAACACCCAGACTGCAAGCAGATGCTGCAGTCTGTAGCCCTACTGGCCAAGCCCGAGTCCAAGTTATTGCTTTCCAATTTCTGAGTAACACTAGGTTCTCTTATAACCAATAAGTGTCTTGTAGCGTCATTCAATTTGGGACGCTTGCTGTATTTCAAGTGTGAATGGCAGCAAGATATGCTGCAAGGGTGCTAAGAAAGCTCAAAGTGATGTAAGGTAGGGAGGAATGAAAGCACATGTACAGCTGATTATCATCGACTGCATACAAATAGATTCCTAGATTGAGCTCGGCGATTACACAACCAAGTGGAGATTCCTAACTGCAAAAAGAAGTGGACCGGATTCAGACCTTGCAGGCACGGCATACTCTAAAGGCTCCCCGGAGCAATCGTTGCTCCCTGACATCAATGCTGTGCAATCTCCAACAGAGCGAGCATAGAAGTTGAACCTCTGGAGGAATGTGGCCACCGGTTTCCTTGACATGAAGCAAGGCATGCCCTCTCAACCACGGAGTATGGGGTAGCGTAAAATTACGTGCATTGAATCAGAAAGTCGGCCGTTGGAATCTCGTCAGGTGCTTGTTGTAATATGGCACCCTTAGCCCTCCCTCAGCCAGTGGCAGAGCCAGGATTTTTCCTCTAGAGGGGAGGCAAGACCTGCTAAATGTGCATGCAGTGGCAAGTGGCCAGCGAGATTTCAAGTCGGCAGAGCTAGATCCGCCGCAGTCAATGAAAGATTATAGCGCAAAATTGTAGTGCTCATTCGACGCAAACTCGGAGGCTGCACGTCGAGTGCTATAAAAGACATAATTTCACCAGTTGTAAAGGTCGGGTAGCATAGGAATGAGGGTGGCTCAGGTCGCTGCCCCGCAGTAAGGGGGGGAATGCCCTCCTACCCACTGGTCCCACCCCTGCCTCCACAGTCAATGACACAGTTGTAATCATTTGGTCTCTTGATTATTCGCAGTCCAAAGCATTTCGTACAATGAGCATACGGCAAGAACTCCCTCGTCTTTGTTTCCCCCTCATAGGAAGACTTGGTGGCGGTCAAATGAATGCACAATGCCAACTTTACGATGGCAGGGGAGCATGAAGTCCATGTTTGTGATCTTGCTACAGGCGCTAGGTGTTCTCAGGTACCAGCATCTGGTGGGTCTTTGTGATTCGTCCCTCGCGTGCATGTACCTGCATACATTTTGCCTGCTGCTTGTGGATGTTCCCATCAATCGTTCTGCAATACTTTCTGTACAGCATCTGCTAAGTGCCTAGAAAGAGATTCAGTTCTCTGATGGCACTGTATATACAAATGTATTATTATAATTATCATCATTATTATTTCATCGCACTGTCTGAGGTCGCGAGACCCAGGCCAGCTAGCCATTCTGCAGCAAAAAATAAGCCACTCAATATGCACCGCCTGCGCACTGCACCGAAAGCCACTTGTGCTTTGACTGAGCTACAGAATACTCTCCAGCTTAGCACCAGCTTTCAGGCTTTCATATGGGGAGTCGCACATAGAGCTGCACGCATCCATTCACATAGACAACAACTGTGTAGGAGTGGGCTGCAAAGGGCCCCTGGCCACACCACCTGACTAGCCCCTACAGCCAATATGTAGGCTAGCTAGTCCTCCTCGAAATCCTGGTTGCCACCTGTCTTTTCTTGATAAGGCGATCATATATTTGGGTAGAGGTCACTCGTTTTTTAGACGAATCCAAAAAGGCAAGCCGAATGGCTTACCGTTGGCCCATAGCTTCATGTTCTACACGAGAGGTTGAGAAAGAGCCCTACATGGGGCTCTAAGTCGGGAATCAAATTGCTTTCAGTGAACAGATAGCAACGTGCTCCGTTTGCAGCAAATGTAAGTGCCTAAAAAGAGATTTAATTCTCTGAGGGCACTATATCAAAGGCATTATTATTATTATTTCCGAATCGATTCCAAAGAAATAACTTTGACCTAATACCACAACTCTAAAACCTAGGCCAATGTCGTGGTTAAACAGTTGATCAACATTCCTTGCACTAGAGAAATGTCAACTCACTAGCATTCTCGGCTTAACCATAGCAAATTTACCCTAAGGAATTTGCATGAATGAGAATTATATAAGTTCACCTATAATAAATGTAAGTTTTCAGCCAGTACCTATCGATTGTGACATGGCAATTACTAGGTATTGGGATAGACATCAAGACCTATGCTGGCATTCGTACATTTGCAAATAACGAACTGGCCTGACTGTTTCGATTCTGCTATCGAAAAGGCAATTGTGATAACTCAAGATAAGACAACGTCCAGGCCCTTGATGGGCAAAGTATAAGAGTGTTTCCATTATTGATTTAACGTTGGACACTTCAACCTGCACCTGCTCTTGAATTTAGCTGCCGTGCTTTTGCAAACGCTAGTGTATGCATGCACCAATCGGTTAGCAAGGTGAAGTGCCATTCGTCAGCAGTAGCATCCGGAACGTTGACAGCTTACCATATCAGGTCGTCAGGTTCAGTGCGGAAGCCGGGGTGGGGGTAGAGGGGGGGCAATCGCCCACCTCGATGGGCCAGAGTCCTGGGCCACCCCCACATCGAGCCAAGGTCGGAGTGCCGGTAGGGGCGGTCGGGTAGGGGCAGCCTAGCTCCAGTCGATGAGCACGCCACCGAGTCCGTGTCGAGGAAATGCTATTATTTGTAACTGCTCGATAGGTCTTGCCCCTAGATGACAATCCTGGCTCCACCACTGACCAGGTCGTGGCTCTGCTTGCGGCTGAAAGCTACCTTCGCCGCCGGTCTCACAGTGGTCCTTGGCTTCGTCAGTCGCTAATCGTTCGCTGCGGTTTTTTGCTGACACCTTGCTCACGCCAGCCGCTCCACACCAACATCGGCTGGGCCTGGGCATGGGCAGCCCGTGCAGTTGGTCCGCTCGGGAAATTGGAAGCTCGAAGGTGGCCCTCCCCAAACACGACCTTATAATTAGATAGATACATATATAATTCGTTTGTATAGCGCCCCTAAGAAAACTTAATCTCGATTCAGGTGCTCCACATATGCCACGGGGTTCGAGCCCAAGACCTCGGCCAGACCTTGGTCGGGGCGAGCACCACTGGACCAAACCGTACGGCCGATCGGTTCTGTTGCTGTGACCCCAGGCAGCAGGGTCATGGAGGCATACCTGGCATGTCTTGCCTCATTGGCAGCTAACATCATGTGATCTCCCCCCCCCCTTCTTCTCAGACCGTGCGCACGACAGACGGCCGAAGTTCGAGGGCGCGACGAGCTGCTCGAGGATGCGTCTGAGTTATTCGCTGCTACTGCGCTTGCTGCCGCGATCGATAGGGCCTCCGTGCGGCCTCAGAGCCTCGGCGGCAGCAGCAGCAGCAGGTACGGTTAGCAAGCGCTCGCGAGCTCGCTGCGCGACCGGCTCGCTGTAACGCCGCTGCGCTCCTGCTCCGTGCCTGCTCCGTGCGCAGCCGGCCCCCCCCCCATGGTCCGAAGCGAATTCTAGCAAGAGAGAGCGAGAGAGGAGAGAGAGAGCGGAGAGCCGATTTGGCGTGCTGGCTTGGGTCGCCGCGGGCTGCGCTTACGGAGGTCCACGGACGAGCTCGACCCGAGAGCGTAGCCGCCGCCGCCTCTGCCCAGCGGCGCGCGGGCTGCGACGGCGGCGGCGGCTCCGCTCTCTTTTTTCTTATTAACTGAGCCAGGACTTCAGCGACACGAGACGCAACCCCCCGCCCGCCCGCTCGCTCTCTCGCGGCGCTCGCGTCGCTGCTCCCAGCCTGGGGTAACCGGAAATACTTCTTACCTCCCCCTCCCGTTCGCTTCCGCCGCGTCACCTCGTAACGGCAGTAGAGGAACGAGCTCGCTGGCTTTATCGAAGCCAAGTACCCCTTCATAGCAGAAGCGCCACCGCTGTTACTGCCTGTGGCCGGCATAGGCGTGCTGGCTATCGTCGCACAAAGCGGCTTCCGGTGTGGCTTCCGGCGTGGCTTCCGGACGAGCCGCAGCTGGCAGGCGACTGGTGCGTGTGCAGGGACGATGCGTCAGCTTCTTCGTCTGCGTCTCTCGTGCGGTATATTGGTGGGCCGGTGCTCGGCCGCTGCACGCCGGCCGGGGCGAGCGGACCGGCGAGGGCGGTCTGAACGTGGACCGAGGGAAGAGCGGCCGACTATCTGGGCTTCTGCCGGATACATGGTTGCTAAAAAAAAAAACCTCGGTGTTTTCGCGACGTCGTCGCTCGCGTGCTGTCAGAGCGTCAAGCTTCATCTCAAGCTGCGAAGACGTGGTGTATCTGCAGCATAGCCTACACCTGCCGCGCTAAGCGCCGGGCATCGGCTGGCGGCCGGGCGGCTATTTGCTGGCAGACACGACGTTACCGCCTCTCGCCGACCGCAGCTCCACGGCGGTCGTAGCGCCACCTGCTAGCAGCAGTGAACCCGGGGGAGACCACCTTCATACTGCGGAGCTGTTCGAGCGCTCTTTCCGAGTTTCCGAGAATGCGACCCAATCGTCTCATGGCATAAACTGCGAGTTTGCCTGGAAGTTGTTCGGGCTACGGCGCTACAGTGCTGGGTAGTCACGCTCGCGTTGCGCCGGCGGTCGACGTGTACCGGAAGCGCGAGGCCGCCTACCGGGCTAGTACGTGACGTACCTTCCTTTCCTCGAGGCTCTTTGAACTCTTTCCTGCCGCCGGCTAGGTGTGCTTACTAATATGTAGTAGGCTAGACCACCGCCTGGTGCCCGGAAGAATGCTAATGCAACATGGGCTGAAATGCTTCGTTATGGAGTACCCAGGCGATGTGAGTGAGAGACTTCAAAGTAGACAATCAGATCGTACATTCGCCAGCAGGGCCACACCAAGCGCAATAGCGAGTCAGTGCAGTCACGGTTAGGCTAGTAAGTGCACGCGAAAACAAAAACATGCACGCACGCTCGCGTACGTATGCACGCACGCACGCCAATGCTCACAGCGGCACCTAGGGACAAGCTACCTCTGAATGCTTGCTTTGTTCATCTTAAGGTGGACATAAATAAATAAATCCTAGCTGATTAAACAGCCTCTTTTTGTATAGCGGCAGAAGAGCCTTTACGGCTATCGCCACCGCTTGCAACGGCGATAAAGAATCGCCCACAGCAGGATTCGAACCCACGACCTCGGGACCGAGGTCGTGAAAGCCACCGCCTTACCTAGTGTGCCATCACGGCTCATTGCAATCTTCCGTACAGTGGGGCGCCGCAAGGACCGCGACCCTGAAAGTAGCTGCAACTGCTACACTCGTACGCGTCACTACTCTTATCACCTACCCGGCACCCCGGCAAGCAGTGCATCGACTCAAGGTCAAGTGTCACTCAGTTTTAGGTTTCTGTATCCTCTTGCTTCGGCTCACCTATCCGAGATAAAAAAATAAATAAAATAAAATCCTAGCTGATTAAACAGCCTCTTTTTGTATAGCGACAGAAGAGCCTTTACGGCTATCACCACCGCTTGCAGTGGCGATAAAGGATCGCCCACTGCAGGAATCGAACCCACGACCTCGGGACCGAGGTCGTGAAAGCAACCACCTTACCTAGTGTGCCATCACGGCTCACCAGATACTTACTCCTCGGGTCCTCCTCTCCCCTCCCCCACTGCCGTCTCCTTTGGCCGTAGTCGTTTAGCTCGTCGTAGCCACCATTTTAAAACCTCCTCGCATCCATCACCTGTCCCTCGGATGCGGCCGCTTAGCTGTGCATCTAACCTTAAATCCTTCTGGGTCGTGCCTTCAGTCTCTGTGTACCTACTAAAGCCTAGAACTATCTGCCGACTGACATCAGGAAATCCCCTGCGTGGTCAAATGTAATGAAAAACTTAAAAAACCCGGCTTTCCTTCCATGCAAGTCCTCCTTTAGGCGCGTGACACGTGACGATTCATTTGGTCCCGAAGTCTAACGGTGCAAGAACATCACCAGCCATTTGATCACGCTTCCTTTACACCGCATGTAAAGTACATAGAAATAGATTTAAGTTCGCTGAGGGCGCTACGAAAATTTATCGCTACTATTAGTGTTATCATTACTATCATCGACTCTTTCCGCCTGAGCCAAATCACGGTATTCTCTGACAGGCGACGATTGACCTTGGTACGAAACCATTTGCTGCAGGATTTTTTTCTTTTCTGTCCAACCTAAACACATTCAAATATATCTGCAATTAATTCTTTTGCCTTAGCATTTGCTGCAGGATTTTTTTCTTTTCTGTCCAACCTAAACACATTCAAATATATCTGCAATTAATTCTTTTGCCTTAGCTTGCGATAATTTTTATCCCAAAATAAAGCCCACTCGGTTCTTACATCAACAGCCAAGCATCGCTATCTCCAGTCTATCGCCTCAGATAGAGAGAGAGAGAGAGAGTGCGGGCGCAATGTGCTCACTCCTCTTGCGAGCACTCTCGCCGGACTGCTGCCAAAGGTGTCAGACCGTCTCGGCAGGCTTTCGCTAGACCGTTAGCGCCCGGACTGATAGAAACAGACCGGAACCCTGCAGAATTGCAAAGCCGTTGGCAGTTGCTGACCGCCCAACCGACACTGCATAAAAATTGTTCTTGGGTTCAAGTATTATGTACCAATAAATTTTACGCTTAAAACTTTTCGAAAAGAGAAATTAATCCAAGAAAACTTTGTTTGCATGCTGGGACAGAGGTAATATTTTTTATTTACCCATTTCCAACGTGAAAGCGGACGAATATGCGTCTTTTGATTCATATTTATTCAGAAAAAATGCCTCAAAATTAACATGTATTTTATATACTGAAGTTAAAAACGACTACGCCTAGAAGTGATTCTTTTTCCAAGATTTAGGATATCAACGTAAATCATTCTCACCAATCAGCCCTCAAATTTAATTTACCAGCTCGAGTAAGCTCCGGATTCTGCTTGAATTGATCACGGCATCAAGCATATTGACTTTAGACGACATCCTGCAGCCCATTGAGCCATTGCTCTTCACCGTAGTTTCGAGCTGCTTCAGGATCCCACTGCTCAATGACGTTCCGCTGTTTTCAGTTAAGCGGCGAGTCTACTTCAAGACGCCCCTTCTAGTCTATAAATATTGCATGGGTCGGGCGTCCCCCGTAATAGACTGGCCAGTGCTAAGACGGAGAGCCTTCTCGTCTTTCATTATATTAGCTTCTGCTATTGGTTGCCACAAGCTCGTAAGACACATGTCCTTCATCTACCGAGCCGATCGAGCTGTACGATTCTCTACTGGCGGCTTCCCAATCGAAACATTTGTTCGCATGTCGAATTGGTCTTTTCAGCTAGTGGTTTGCGTGACGCTTCACACGTGACGCTTGTGGAAGCTTCCGGGAGGGGAGATTTCGCCACTCGTTAGTAACATCGCAATATCAAAAAAATCTGAATGGGTCAGATTATATTGGCATGGGTTAGGCGAGAACCTCTAGTGAAATAGGTGCACAGACGTCGTATCAAGCTTTCCGGCCAACATCTTCCCCAGTTTGACTTTTATAAACGACTTCACGAAGAATTTAGTACTACCCGCCTCCAGCTAGCGACGCTAGTATAAAATAAGGTACCTCTAAACTCCCAAAATCAACTGAAGTTATAGAATTGAATAGAATTTACAGTTTCTCTTACAATCTTGGTACAGCTCCTAATTTTTCATGTGCACGTATTAAATCGTAAATGAGCAAGTGAAATCAAGTGTATTGTTTAATCCGATGAGCTATGCAAGCTTGCATTTACTTGGTCGAACTCTCGGACCCTGCTCCTAGGATCGCACAGTTAGCCTCAGCCTTGCTCGCATTCTCGCATGACTTCCGAGCGATGCTTTGAGCGTTTAGCGAAAGCCTGCCTAGACGGTCTGACACCTTTGGCAGCAGTCCGGCGAGAGTGCTCGCGAGAGGAGCGAGCACATTGCGCCCGCCCTCTGTCTCTCTCTCTCTCTCTCTCTCTCTCTCTCTCTCTCTCTCTCTCTCTCTCTCTCTCTCTCTCGCTCAAGCAGCGGAGCCAGAAACCAGCCGCGGCTAGCGGCAGCTCGCTGCGCTCCGACGCCGTGCAGTCCTAGCTTCCGCGCTGCTGCTTCCCGTCGCATTTCACGATCTGCAGGCGAGAGCAGCATCCCGGCAGCAGCCAGCGTGCCAAGAGGTCAGCAGCCCCGCCCCCGCCCCCCCCCCCGCCAAGCAGGTGCCCTCGCTGCAAAGCATTCACTCGCCTCGTGCTAGACAAGCGCGCGCACTATCGCGCTGCACAAAAAGGCATGTGCCCCGCATGCGTGAACCACATAGCTTCCCTCGTCGTGCAGCGGCGGCCTGCCTGTCCTGCCGACGCCGGAAATCTCCAGGTGCCGCGATAGGACGCTGTGTGTTTTTAGGCCGGTTTGTTTTTAGCCCGCTGACTCCGATATTGTCTCGAGTCGGAACCATGCCAGGTGTGTGTGCTTATCGGCGGCTGCCGACGCGGCACCCCCTTCCCCCAGATAGCATTAGACTTTGACACCACCCCCCACCGAGACAGCATAGGGCTCCTGCCTGGTTTCCTTGGGCTTTCCCTAGCGTTTGCGAGGAAAGCCCCGGTGAATAGAGAGAAACGTAGGTTGAGTGACAGAGAGCAGGTACGTTTTGGAATGAAAATCTGGAATTAAAAATGGAATTTAATGTAAAACTCGTCCGAATACGCAGCGGCATTGGCATCCATGTATCGGCTTCAAGTCGGTTCGGTTAGAGAGCGAACGGAACCGTAAGCTAATGGCGTACGGTAGCAGCCAGCGTAAGCTAATGGCGTACGGTGGCAGCCAGCGTAAGCTAATGGCGTACGGTAGCAGCCAGCGTAAGCTAATGGCGTACGGTGGCAGCCAGCGTAAGCTAATGGCGAGTGCTGCTGACCTTGTTTGCCCTGGCCACAGCCCCATGAATTTCCTTTCTACAATTGCTTTAAATCATTAGAGATTCACATTTTTGCGATTTCAAATGCACGCCGAGATAATTCTGTCTGACTGTAACGAGAAATCTTTCAGTGCTCATGGCTGAATGGGTAATTTTCCCAAGAAACCCCCCCCCCCTGTGTGCCTCTTTGCAAACACGGACACCGGCTCAGTAGAGTAACCGATGATTTATATGCAGACTACAGTCTATGCGTTTTACACACGCCGGAGTACGCTATGGTTTCCACGATGACACCTCAGGATCGCCTTTCGGAACTGTTTATCCAAGGCTCGTAGTAGTACAAACGCTATTTTCCGTCAAAACTAGTACTGGCGCAATCATCTGGCTGTGGACCTCAGAAGTAGGAGGGATGGCATAACGTGCGATCGAGATCTTAGCTTAACGTCAGCACATTGTCTGGGAATTTTTACGCAAAAAGTCATTGCGCATGCGTGTTGCAGCACATCTTAGTCTGAGAGTAGGCCCAACCATTGAACGATGGCAGAGGTAGGCACCTCTGACGTTCGTTTGCTCAGCTGCTGCACTAACATGCGAGAGCTAGCACGGTACCCGTGCCCTCTGGCTCAAGCTAGCCCAGATCCTGAGCAATCCATCAACCAAATGCCTCACTTCATACACTTCGTCCGATGCATTTCTTAAGGAGAATGCTGAATTGTGCAGCTCATCGCGTTCTAGCTGACTCAAACGTAAATCGCGTCGCATGGCTGAAATCCTAATCTAATGACTGATGTCTCAAACCTGACATTCTGAATGGCTATTGCAAATGAGTTACAGTTATAAGTTATATGTGGCGAACCTGGGCTAACATTACGCGCCACGCTCGCCCATTCAACGGCAATAATTATTTTCCTGTTTTCCAGACGCTAGCCTGTTCGTTCGCGGACACCGCGCGGATGCAGCTGCGTCGCCGAAATTGGTGGAGCAGCTAAAGGAAGCCGACCTGAAGCCCATGTGCGACCTTGGCATTGAGCCTGTTCGATTCGAGTCTGCTCGCATTTGCTCATCAACGCAAAGGCTTGTCGTGTCCTGGGCCGCTGACAAGCGCGACACTCAAGACCTGTATCCATTGACCTGGCTTCGCGATGCTTGTCAATCACCCTCCAGCTGGAATATGTCTACGAAGTCGAGGCGACGACTGTTCGAGAATCTACGAGGATCACAGGTCAAGGCCGATGGAGTCAGTTTGGTACGGCTCGAAGGTCGCTTCTCTGTAGCCTCTCTAGCAAAACCACGCACTCAACGTCTTGCGAACCAGCGTTTAACAGGTCAGATGATCTCGAAGTGCCATTGGCATCCAGCTCTGCTCATCGCGACACGGTCCAAGTACATTTCTACAGCAGGCAGCTAGCTTACAGTGACAAGCAGCGTAGTGGGAGTTGTGAGCCAAGGATTGCACGAAATCTTACCAAGGCTGCTTAGCCTTGCTGCTCGCACTCACTCCCCATTGACGCACTCTTCGGTAATTGCCTCCCACCCATCTTCAGTTTCGCTCCTTGTACACGTGCGTTTCAGCCGCATGGAGCACATGCGTGCGTCAAAAGTCGTTGCAAGCAATTTCCTACTCAGTAGTACTCTATCTCAACCTTGTATTTTTGTAATCCGAAATCACAGCATTATTCACAACATCATGCGACTTACTTTCGCATCCTCGCAGCTTCACAAGCCGAGAGCAGACGGGGCCTCTTGTAATGTAATGTATCTCCGTCTGTAACTCCACAAAGTCATTAAGACCATGTGGGGGTTACGCAGGAGAGTTTTGTATAGCGCACTCACAGCCTAAGCGGCTTTCGGTAAGCATTCCAAATCGCTCCAAATTCCAATTCCAATTCCATTCGCTCTTCCAAAAGATCACCAATTAATTACTCTAAACATCTGCCGCTACGCGGCTGGATGGCAGAGGTGTGTAGATGCATTTCCTAGAAGAAGCTAGCTATAGCTATATCGCATATATACATATATACATATATATATATATATATATATATATAGTTATATATAGTTATAGTTATAGCTATATATAGTTACTGACTGCCGGTACTCGCGGTATTGTCAATAGATTTTGTAAAAAAAAAAGTCGAATGCGGTAGGTTTGAATACAGTGGGCCATGGGTCGGGAGCGCTTAGCCAGGGGAGGTTTGCAGTCAGTTTATTATTGACGAGAAATTGTCGCACTTGGCCACACTACCTTGCCCGCATCCTGGAGCTAAATGACTGAATGTTAAGATCCTTAAGCGATTTTCTACTGCTACTTCCTGTAAGGCAATCTTGTTAAGTACCCAGCAGAGCGGATTATTCAAAGTCAAGTGTTCTAGATATTCCTTTTAATTGACCAAATTACCTTGCCTGGACCAGCTCGGATCGTGCAGCCTATGTGTTGCCGACTACAGCAGGCGCAACTACAGCGCCGCTTTATCTATTATGAACATGCATTTCCATTGATGCCATACAATCGTATTCGGCTCAAGCAAGTACATTTAAAGCCAAGACTTTAAAGCCCTATATTGAGTGTCGAAATAAGTCTCTGGGTCTTAATCGATAAAGAACGAAACCGGTGACCCCGAGGCTGCTTTATCCTTTCCCGCTCGAGGTAAAATTATTTTATTTTTTGACACTCGTTGCCACGGCAAACGGTCTCCGGTCTCTCGGCGTTTTGACATTAAAAAACAGCAACCCCCAGACCTGGCGGCCGCCTGTTCGGAACACCCAGAAGCTGTGCATCAAAGACGACAGGCATCTCTTTTTGAAAAGCCTTGCGCAGCATACCCTGAGTGAGCCGCTAGCTAGGGCCTCATTGGACCTGTTCAAACAAAGAATCAACTAATTAGTACCGTACCTCTAAAATTTAATCGCTTCCTTTAAAATGGCACCGCCCCGCCGGATACCTGCCCTGATTGTGTTCGCTGAAGGCGAGCTGCTTGCTGTCCGCCTTTATGTTCCATCTAAAAGAAAAGCAGTAACTCCTCGGAAAACCCATAGACGTAGTGTCGACGACGTGACGTTCGGTGATTTAAGATCCTTCTTGAAGGCTTCTGCGACTGAACTACTTAACAGACACCCATTTTTCTCGCCTGAACCGCAAAGCAGAAGCTGGTACAGATAGCTGTAAATTGGTACGTTCAATCAAAATCTCTTCAACACAGTTTTTAAGCAAGGAGATTGATTATCACAGGCATGCCTTTATCAAGAAATAGACTAGTGCCGACGGCGACGTGCCAACTGTCAACTGAACACCTGGTAACCACGGACAGAGTGCTCGTCATGCGCTTTCTTGTAGGTTTTAATACCAATTGTTATTATTGACTACCTGAACTTGTCTGAGCGGAGCGACAGTGGATCGCTCACAGGCGCTTCGTTTTCCTCGAGTTGCCATGCTTTCTTTCGGGTCTTTTAAGCCTTACATATAGAAACATATAGAAACGGCATCTCTACGATCTCCTTGGCCAGAAAACTTAAAAAAAGAATCTGGTTTTCAAAGTCTATTCGACTGGCATCCTGCCAGCTCTGTGTGTCTTGCAGTGGCTGTATTTTCAAACTGGTCAAGAGTTAACGCTGCAGCTACTCTTTTTGCTAATTTTAACGTGAAATACTTTGGCTTTTGCTTCGTCGTCAACTTACGACTGCCTATAATCTCAGCAGCCTCGGCGCCAGATGTCGAGCAGATGGGCAAGCGTGCAGTTGTCGCTTCTCGACGGACGGACGATGAATCCGGTAGCTCACTTTGGCTGCTGCGTGGACATCTATCTCATTACTGTGAAATTACTTTTGAAATTAATTTGACTTCATGACATTTTAGGCACCCGGAGGTAAAACTGTCTCAGTCAAATGGGCTGATGGACACGTGAGCACCTACGCCAGCGAGTTTCTCTACTCACGAAGCTTCCGGCCATGCGCAGTGAAGAAGCGGCTGTCGGACACTTACATGCCCGAGAGAGTACACTGGGGATCTGAGATGCAGTCAGCCATACCTAGCGCAAGCTACGATGAGGTAAAACATCGCGTGCTGCATGCTTCTCGAAAATACTCCAGCTTACACGATTTGCATCACATGACTACGATCCGATAGCTAACGTGGCGTGCTTTCAAGACACTGGAACGAGTATTGGCAAACCATCTAAACTCCTGCATCACAATTTCAAGCCTGGCGAGTATTTGTTCAGTCTAATTTTAGAGCAAATCGCTATACAGAGTCAGAAGTGGTGCGTGTATAATGACCTTCTCATGTATGCGCACTAATGCAAAGTCTCTCTGCAAGTTCTGTTTCATCTCTCGTCAGCGTTAAATACCAAGGGCGACCAAATCCTTCTAAGGCGCCTATAATCTTGTCTTTGCATCATTGGCACCTCACTGCAATGATTTAGGTACTAAATCAGTGGGAGATTTCGTAGCACTGATGTAAATGGCGTTGAATCGTCGGACATGTTCATTGAGTCATCGTCCTTATATTATTAAGTGCATGTACAGTCTTTAAAGTTCATAGCCCTAGTCCTAAGTGAACGCAAGCTATAATCATAATTTGAGTAATCATCTATTTGAATAATCATAATTTAAATAATAATATATTTGAATTTCGCCCTAATAGAACTAAATTTCTATTTTGACTCTTCACCGAGATTTGAAAGAAATTATTTGAGCCGATCAGTGACACTGTTGTGTACGATTGCAGCGCTCGTAAGCGCAAGAAAGGAGAATTTATCTAAACAAAGAAAATAATGGAAGCAAAAAGTGATTTTAGCTTCATTTTAAGGATCTCAAGACAATTGATATTACATCAAACACTAGCATTGAGCTCAGGGCTTTAGGTGCATAGCGACTGAAAGCCCAGGTCTCGTTAGGATCATAGATTGCTTAGAGGCACAGCTGAAACATCAGAGTGAGAGCAATGGACGGTACGAGTGAAATCCTGTAGCTGGGTAAGAATTTCATATAGTTTTCAGCCGGAGGGACCTAAACGTGACTGACAGAACGTTGAAGTCGATAGCGCTGCTGGATGGGGAGATAGTGAAGGTCGGGGATGAATGGAGAGCTACGTTTTCTTTTACGTTCACTCAAGACGAGCCTTGCGGTCCCTAATAGCCCCTTCGAAGTTCCTCTCTACATGTGTTTTCTTTCTTTTCCTCAGTTCTCATTGTGCAGTGCGCATGAAATGCGTAATATTCCGCTGGCCGCATTCTTTAATGCGGTTTTTTCCTGAAAAATGCCTACCTACCAAGCGAAGGACAGTGGACTTCCATTATACTGAATTCTGTTATTGCAAACTTCTTAATATAAATATCCATTTCTTCCTCCTTGGCTCAACTCATATCTCCGTCAGCATAAAGCGCTCTAGCTATAGCAAATACGCTTACATGAATCTCCCGGATATAAAAAATCTAACCAGCAGCCGTTGGATCCCAGCTGAGATCCGCGGCTCTAAATGTAACCAGCTTCGCTGTTTTTCTTTAGGGAACTCGGCGATTCTGATAAACTCTTTAAACTCGAAAGATCGAGATACAGTGAAAAATCACGTGGCATTTCCCACTTTTCATTGGGCTTGCAATGTTAAAATCTTATAATACTTGAATTTATTGAAACCTCAAGTCTGAAGAGCTTGTATAAGCCTAGGTCTGGAAAGTCGCATATCTTGAACCATTGACCTTTGCATGATTTTTCTTGTCCGATAGTCTCTGAATTGTGTCACGCTGTTGAAAACCTACTAGTTGATTAACTGTGAAGTGCAGTGACGAGAAGAAATGCATTTTGAAACCGTGCTCAAAAGCTTCCTAATCGCCTTGGGGTTAGGGCCAATTACAGATGGAGAAAGCAGCGGTCAGGGGTCAGATGCGTAGGGGCTAGGTGGCGGTGCACTCAGTGCTCCGTCCGAGCTCAGTGATATGTCGGATTGACCGACCGAGCATAAGCAGCTACGTCACTAGCCGAAACTCCGAACGCAGGTATCGGTGGATCTTTTTGAAAATACGCGTCTCGTCACAGCTCGCCAACGTCGAGCAGGCATCGAGGGAGGCGTGGCTTTGGCTTCGCTCCGTACCCAGCGGCCACGCTAAGCCACTTACGAATACTTGTCTTTACAAAAATACTAGCTGATTCAACAGCCTGGTTTGTATAGCGACATAGGAGCCTTTAATGCTATCACCACCGCTTGCAGCTGCATTAAAGGATCGCCCACCTCAAGATTCGAACCCACGACCTCGGTACCGAGGTCGTGGGTTCGAGAATGGGCCCGAGGTCGTGAAAAGCAATAGCCTTACCGAGAAAGCCATCACGTGTGAACAAAAAAAAACTTGCTCACTGCTTGTGCCGTAAAGAATAAAGCCGCCGCTAAACCGCCCACCATTCGCGATATTAAAAATCTGTAGATACTAAATAATAGATTAAATAATTATTATTTCCTGCTACTTTGATGCCT
The DNA here is from genome assembly GCA_009760855.2 of Cristatella mucedo. NCBI lineage: Eukaryota > Metazoa > Bryozoa > Phylactolaemata > Cristatellidae > Cristatella > Cristatella mucedo. The sequence goes on from WPIO01000009.1 coordinate 3,564,897, forward strand.
GCTTGTCACACCGCAACTTGTTTCTTCGCGAACTACGGTTTAAAACGAGCTCCCAACGAGCTTTTTACCCGGTCCCGAGTATATGCCATCACCGGAGTCCGCGTCGCCTGAGGTTCTCTTCTTCATGGCAGTCAAAAAACTGAAGGATCTTGTCCCTAAGCGCTCTTCGTATCGCAATCAAAGAAGACAACGAGTCCTCTGGACCCTATTCCCACTGTCCTGCTCCTATTTTGCATTGATCTGCTACTGCCATGCATAGCTAACATCATTAATGTCATTAGCCTCAGGTCATGTCCCAGCACCTTTCAAAAAAGCTGTAGTCAGGCCTCTCCTCAAGAAAGCAACACTAGACCAAGAGAACTTGAGCAACTATCGCCCAGTCTCCCTTACCATTTATATCAAAGACACTGGAATGGGTCGTGGCAGACCAGCTGAACTCATATGTCGAAACCTCACACCTTGCTTGTAAGTTCCAGTCTGGCTTTAGAGCTAATCACTCCACAGAGTCAGCATTGCTTAGGGTATACAACGACCTACTTAGGAATGCAGACATGGGTAGAGTGTCTCTGCTTGCTTTGCTCGATCTTTCGGCAGCTTTTGACACAATCGATCACAAAGTTCTTCTAGAGCGCCTCTCATCTCGCCCGGGCATCACTGGCACTGCTCTGCAGTGGTTCAGGTCCTATCTCAGTGAGAGACTCCAGAGTATTGACGTGAATGGACAAAGATCATCTGAAGTACCTCTGAAATATGGAGTACCTCAGGGCTCCGTGCTAGGTCCGATTCTTTTCACGGTTTATACTCTGCCTCTTGCTGATGTGATTGCCAAGCACAATCTAGGCTTTCACTTCTATGCGGATGACACTCAGTTGTACCTTTGCTTTGATCCCTTCCAGCCTTCGAGCACCTCAAATTCTCTAAACTCACTTGCTGCATGCATTGATGACATCCGCACATGGATGGAAGCAAATTTTCTAAAACTAAACGATGACAAAACTAACTTACTAGTTATGGGCAAACCCAGTGTGATTCAGAAATTGGAAAGGCTGACGCTCAAAATCGGCTCTGCCAGCATATCTCCTGTCGAATCATCTCGAAATCTAGGTGCCATATTCCAAAGCGACCTCTCGTTAGACGATCATATCAGCTCTACGATTAAATCTGCCTATTTTCAGCTTCATAATATTGCTGAAATTCGGGCTTGTTTAGATAAGGATACCACGTCTAAGTTGGTCCATGCGTTCGTGACATCTCGTCTCGACTTCTGCAACTCACTGCTTACTGGCCTACCAGCATGTGTGATCAGGCGATTGGAGCTGGTGCAAAACTCGGCAGCTAGACTTGTCTGTCGTGAGCGTCGCAGTGGCCACATTACTCCACTTCTCGCCGACCTGCACTGGCTACCAGTCAGGCAACGGATTGACTTCAAGGTTTTGTCTCTCACTTTTAGGTCCCTTCATTATATGGCTCCAGCCTATCTTTCATATATACTACCCCACCAGGCCAAGCATCGTACCACCTGCTTTTCGGAATCCAACAGTCTAGAAATACCTCGTACAAACCTTAAATCCTTTGGAGACCGTGCATTTAGTTCATATGCTCCCAAAGCCTGGAACTCCCTCCCGACCTGCGTCAGAACATCCCCTGACCTGACCACATTTAAAAGGAACCTAAAAACACACCTATTTAGGACAGCATTTAGTGGGTCCCTGTGATTCGTCCTTGGTGGGCTTATGCGTGCTGACACTGTGCATGCTGCCACTAACCACATTTGCATGCTGACCCTGTGCGTGTCACCCCTAACCATATTATTCATTTCGTTTGTTTTTCAAGCATGATTTTACTTACCATTCAATTGCATTTCACTTTACAGCAAATGTAAAGCGCCTAGAGGGAGATTAAGTTCTCTGAGGGCGCTTTATCAAGTGAATTATTATTATTATTATTATCAGACGAATAAACATGTACTCGCATGTCGAGTCTTTGGTGGCGTCAACCACCTGCGTCCTTACATACCCTTTGAAATTGATAAAGTGGAGCCATGTAAATCCTTTGAATTTCATAATCGATGAAATCGACGGCAGCATGTAAAACACCCTGGCGACCGCAAAATGCTGCGCGGTTGCTATGGAAGCGGGGTGGATGAGGCGACGCATTAAGCGAACGATGTATTGGCAAGCGTTCGTGAATGTTTTCGCTTCGGTAGCTCGTTAGTAAACTCCTCGGCTCTCTTCATCTCTAACGTGTATAAACTGTGAGTGGCGTGTATAAATGTAACGTTTATAAATGCTCGCTGGAGCATTTTAAAGTTTGCTTGCCATTCATCGGCTATCGGTATGACGCTCTAAGACGCCGAGTGGATTCCTCTGTGCCTCGGCAGCTTTCAATTTGTAAATTTTTATTCAGTGCCTTTTTTCAGATATTGACAAACGATGGCAAGTGGGCTTCCTTTATCAAGGAAGTTCTGCAGAAAGGCTTGTTCATCATTCGAGACGCCCCGAGGAGGCGAGGCGTCGGCGAAGCGCTGCTCAACGAAAGGAAGCTCATGTGGCGCGACTCGCACTACGGGTGAGCGCCGCCGCCGCCGCCGCCGCCGAGCACGCCTGCCACGCCTGCCACGCCTGCCACGCCTGCATTAGTACAGATCAGCTGTAGAGCGGTCAAGTAAATGCTACCGTTCCTCGGAATACTGTAGCAATATTTTTCATTCAAAAACCTCCGAAGAACCAAAGTTCACAGAGGCAAGACGCGAATAGGGAATGCGACGGTACTCGCGGTGCGCCGTGCATCAAAGGGAGAGTAGTCTTGCCACCTCCGTTGCATCGGCTTGCACTAAGTACTTGCTGTATCTCGGCTCGCACGCTACGGCTCGCGAGAGTGCTGCTTATTCTTAGCTGCTCGCCTAGCTTAGTGAAGCGGCAGATCGCACGCCTTTGGGCTTTTTCAGCGAATTCTTTGAAGTAAACGTCAAAGAAAATCCGGTCAACTTGATGAACACGACCGATAGACTAGAGCTGCACACCGACTATCCCTATTATGACTACTCTCCTGGGGTATGTGCGCGGCGTTCCTGCACGGAAGTTCCTGCGGAAGCAGAGCAGTCAAGATCTTGAACGTGCACGCCACTGCTGCTGCATGGCTCCCGCATGGCCGTCTGAGTCTGGCGCGTCAGTCTGATTTGCAGCTAGTCTACAGATATTTAGCTCGCAGCCCGACTTGGCGTCGCCGCGTGCGTCGCGTGATTTGGTGCGCTTTTTTTCAGCCACGTTTATACCCGAAACTAGCCTATAACCGTGAAAGAAATCACGCCAAACTCCGACTTTGCTTTGCAAGGCGGACCTGAGTGTCCGCAGACCTAGTTCCGGCGACAGAGACTCGCTGTCGATGAGTCTCTCTAGTGCGACGCAGAATTAAATTATCCGCTCTAGATCTTTCTCGTTGCTGCTCACCACGACGGAGAGCAGCCGTGGAGGTCGTTGGAATGTCATAACGGCGCCTGCGTAACTTCTCTCTCTCTCTCTCTCTCTCTCTCTCTCTCTCTCTCTCTCTCTCTCTCTCTCTCTCTCTCTCTCTCTCTCTCTCTCAGAGGCGGGACGGCTGCAACGCCGTTGCCATGGCGTCGCTTTCTCGCCCGCTAAACTCAAGCGAACTGCTCTGTCTGTGCTGCAGGTGCAGTGGCTGCATTGCATTAAGCAATCCGAGATAGGAGGAGAGTCGGAGTTGAGCGACGGCTTCAACGCCGCCGAGCAGCTGCGAAAGCGAGACGCGGCGGCGTTCGACACGCTGTGCCGCGTGCCATTCGACTACAACGACATCGGGGTCGAACAGAGCTGCGGTGGATTTTACCTCGCCACGAGAAGGCCCGTACTGAAGTAAGCGGCGCACCGCGGGCAACTATATCGGCTGTGGCTTATGTTAGTGCCGACGTGGTGGCGGCAAGTCTGCTCGCACGTCCGGTCGGTCGCCACTATCGAATTACCAAAGCTCTAGCCTTGACCGACGCGCTCGTTTCGCGGCGGCGGCGCGTAGGCGGTGCATGGTCTAGGTCATGGCTATGGAGGACAGATGACATTTGAAAATACACTTTTAAAATATCGAGCGATATAAAAAATAGATAATTATGAATTTTGAAGCAAAGTAAAGACTGCCTCAGCAGAAGAGAAGAATACGCTAAAATGTTCATCGATTTCGAGTGGAATTAATCTTTCTTTTTGACTCTTGGGCGCCACGCTAAGAAACCCTCAGTCAATGCGGCCCTGCGTGCATTCCTTACTCACCGCTCGCTGGAAATTTCGAACTAGCTACCGGCATGCAACTCGCGGGCGTTTCGCGGGCGGAGCAACTGCTTTCGCTAACGACGCGGGTGCATGTTCCGAAGAGGAGATCCGCGCTCATGTCATGGCTAGGTTTGCGGCGACGGTTCTCGCTTAGCGAATGGCACGTTCACGTCGTTCGATCTACTTTCGCTTTGCAGCTAGAGCAGCGGTGAGCAGCTTCGCGGGCGCTCCGCCACGTTAGGCGATCGATATCATCGCGATTGATATTATTAGACGATCGATGTCATAAGGCGATCGATATCATCGATCACATGAGGCACATCGATCGCGATATTGCAATGATAGCTTCCGATTCTCCAAGATTACTAAACATTTTAATAAAAATACTCGCTTACTCAACAGCCTCTTTTGTATAAAGACAGCAGGGCCTTTATGGCTATCACCACCACTTGCAGCGGCAATAAGGGATCGCCCACCACAGGATTCGAACCCACGACCTCGGGACCGAGGTCGTGAAAAGCAACCGCCTTACCTAGTGTGCCATCGCGGCTCACCAGATACACAGTAGGACAGGAGGGGCAGCCAGGAATTGGCACTGTGCGAAGGCTCAGTATAAACGAGGCGACATTTTGTGGGCGTTTAGTGCTGGGTCCGAAATTCTGAGCTCGTCTTATTACCTGCGGATGCCATTACGTTTCTGCTACGCAGTTGGCAGCCCTAGATTTTTTGATCTCTCTCGCTTAGTGTCTTCCGCTAAAGGGGCTCAGAGTGACAGTCTCAGAGTCCGCGGTAACGCGGCAAGCGCAAAGGCCGAAGCTCGAGCATCGAGCTCCAGCTCCAGCTTCTCCAGCAACTTCTTGCTTCTCGAAACTTTCGAGTGCTGGCGCCAAGGCTTCCTGCGACGCTCACCACGTGACACGCTCGCGTACGCACCACTTCACGCTCGCACCGTAGCTTGGGGAGTCCTCTCAATCCACAGTCGCACCTGCGCGTCATAGCGAGCAGTCTATTCGATGACGTACAAATTTCGCGCCGTTCCGCTACCCGGAAATCATCTGCATCGCGCTCGCTTTGATCCACAGACTGGATGCCGAGGGGAAAGTGGACGAAATAAACTACAACAACATGACTCGCTCCAATTACCTCAACGTGTCTCTTGAAGAGGCAGAGAAGCTGTATGCGGCAATGCAGGCCTACTACGACCTCTTGTATGATCCTGCAAACATCATACGATTCAGACTCAAGGAGGGTAAGGATTTCAACGCACGCTACTGTCTGCAGCGCTTTTTGCCGTTTTAAGCCTAACTTCTCGCGTCTTCTAGCCGTCTAGCCGTCGGTCTTGTCCACCGTCCGACTAACAATGAACTGGCCAATCCGTTCGGCGTGGCTGGGCTCTCCTTGTCGGCAGAGAGCGATGCGTGGGCGCTTACCGGATTCGCGAAACTGGAGGAGTTCCGAGCCGAGCCGGGTGGCTCGGCTCGGAACTCCGGACGTCGGCGTTGGGAGGGGCTTTCTTATCCGGAAGCCTGCTTTCCAGCCGTTGGCCGTCCAGGCGTTGGGAGGGGCTTTACGCAACGACAACTACTCTCCAACTGCCGACCATGGCACATCTTTTTCAGCGGTCCTGAACTGCTACTTCTATGCTACTCACTACCTCAACTGCTCTCCTGACTCTGCTATGCTTCCCACTTTCTCTTTGTTGCTTGAGACGAAGTCTGTTGGCTACCGAATGCGTACCAAAAGCCGCTTAGGCTGTGAGTGCGCTATACAAAACTCTCTTGCGTAACACCCACATGGTCTTTATGACTTTGTAGAGTTACTGACGGAAGAGCTGGTTTGGTCTAGCGGTTAAGGTGCTCGCCCCGACCAAGGTCTGACTGAGGTCGTGGGCTCCTCGAGCACCGAGGCACATGTGAAGCGCCTGAATAGAGATTAAGTTCTTTTGGGGCGCTATATAAATGAATTACATTATATTATTAGGCAAGTTTGAAACCTTAAATGCACGCTCTCTTCGTCACCACGCCGCACGCCTATATCCGTCCTATGAATTGAGAGCGGCGCGTCTAACGTACATGCAAGCTCTCTCTCTCTCTCTCCACACGTTCGAAATTCTATTGTTTACTGCGCAGCTATCAGGTACAGCCGACATTGAAAGCCGGCTTGGACGCGCCCGCTACGACGGTCCATCTCGGGCCCAATGGCTGGCCCTGCCCCGACTCTTTGACCCCGAGCGAGTCGCTCGCAGTTCGCTTTCTTCGCTTCGAACACGCTCGTCGCTCAATGCCTGAAAAAAAATTGACATTTGAGCGACACGAGTTTAGAGCGACTCGCCTGCGCGTTAGCACCCCCCCCCCTGGTCGTTTCTCGATGCGACAGTGACGACACCGACATAACAGCGACGGTGAGTCGGCTGGTTGACTTCGAAGAGATGCGGCGGCTAGAGATGCCGCCTCTCTGCGCCCGTAGCCTCGTGTTGCGCATTGCCCCGACGATTGTGACGCTTGTGAGAGCGAGGGCCGGGTACTTGCGCCGGTCGATTATTGCGTCCGTCAGACTGGCACACTTATTCGTCGAAAGACTTCCTACCAGTGTGGCGAAAGGAGGCGTTTTCTCGGCGCCGCACTGCGCTAGCTTAACTGCATCTCTGTGCGTCACCCACCGTAGTAGCCGTGCACTACGCTCGGTTCGCGTCACTCCTCAGCGGCTGGCTGAACATTCGCGGCTTCACTCCGACTGACTACTGGCTGCGACGAGTCAAGCTTTCGAGCGTTCGCTATTGAAAGCTCTCACCCACTCACCCAGTCACCGACCACTTGACCTCGAGTTGTGTGCGGTTACGCACTGAGCTACGACAGGTCATTGTGAGCTCTCAGAACTTGACCATAACTCGGAATTTTGCCTGCCAACATGGCACTTGGGCAAGGCGAAGGCCAGGAGGGTGCTCCAAAAAAAGAGTCCTCTCCAGGCCTCGCCAGGCGTGGGTGCATCCTTGCCTGCAAGCAAGATTACGAGATCATCTTTTTTAAGTTATGGAATCGGAGATTGTGAGTAATATCCGTGGACCAACTTGTGTTATCCTCTCTTTTATACAATACTCCTGCTCGGTCCTTACTACTATTCGCAGAAAAAATAATATTGTGTAGAGGTTTCCTTGGATTACGTTTCCTTAAAATTGGGTCACCTGGCAACCTACCTCCGCTGAGCTACCGTCGACCCATACGTCGTCGCCAATACTGCTACTCCTTAAATTGAAGCCTGAAGATTTATCGATCACTTGAAGAATAAAAACTGAGTTTGCCTAGTTTTTTGCCGCACCATCCTAGCTGTAAGTATGCGTTTGAGCGATGTGCGCAGGTGAAGGATGCCTACTTCCCTTCGAGCTTCGAGGACCGGAGTGTTCGCTCTAGGTGACATCATGGTGTTCAACAACCTGCGAGTGCTGCACGGACGCAGCGCGTACAACTACCCAAAGCAAGGTCTGCACGCGAGCCGCTTCCTGGAGGGTTGGTACACCGAGTGGAGCGACATGCTGTCGTCATACCGCGTGCACAAGCAGCTGGAGGTCTTCTTTGCGAAGCGGCAAACTCCCTAAGGCTTGTTCCCACCCTATCCAGAGCAGCCATTTTTTGCAAAGTTTGACCGTATGGTCTCTATAGGTATGGCAGATGGAAATAAATAAGGAGAAGAACCGTCACGTTGGTGCTTCATCTTCTGCGTGGAGTTTGGAGCCTGACAATATTGCATCTGGCAATTGTATTGTATTCACTCGATCAAATCTGCGTATGCGCAGTTCACATGAATTTGTATTGGGTTGCACGCTATCAATCGAACTGAAGCGAAGGGGAACTAAGAAATAGTCCTGACCTTTAAGCTGCCAGGAACTCAGAGCAAGGAATTCAACTTGGATAGAAATCGAGCCATGCCTTAGTGCTGCCTTGTACGCGATGCACTTTATCACTAAAAAAAAGGGTAAAACACCGGTTAAATACAACGCTCACATGGGCACATCAAACCTAACTATCACTACTTTCTAGTACTCCGCAGAGTCTGCACTGCTACACTATTGCATATGACCTTCTCAGGAGTATTACTTAAGTAGAGCCTCTGCTAGAATCGTTGGAGTTATCAACGTTGCTCGATACCATTTGTAATCGAGTTCTTTTTTGAGAATACATTATCACACCTCGGCATCGCAGATATACGACAGTGGTTTATGTTCTAGCTAAGAGGCACATCTCGGAGCAGTGGTAAGGGCCGGGGGGGGCAATTGCCCCCTCTCCCCCCCCCCCCTAGACAGAGGGAAGTACCTACATCGTGGGGGAAATTTCCCCAGGATGGTGCAGGAGGTGCAGGAGCAGAAAAGAAAGAAGATGTGACGACGAAAGAAGCGAAAAGAAGGCGTCGAATAGATTAGCCAGTAGTTTTTTTTCATGAACTGTATTTATGTGGTACCCATTTCACTAATTCTGCAGAAGTCTGGAGCTCCCTTGTTCCAGCATGAAAATCTTGGATCCGCCCCTGTCTCAAAGGGTAGATGCCAACGGCTAACGGCCATCTTTCGATGAGCCTATGCAGTACGGGGTGCCCAAGAAATCTGTAGTAGATCCCTATATTTTCACTATTAGCACACTCTCCTTACGATTTAACTAAAAAAGTGCAGTTTATTGTTTCGCTTTCATTTTTACGAAGATGACACTCCGCTCTACCTGCGCTTGGACGTTTCCCAACCTGTCACTTTAGACTTCTCGAAGTTAGTTTGGTCAACGTTCGCCCGTGGATGGCAGGTAACTTTCTTTAAACTAAGCCTCAGCTCTCTAAACTGGTTCGGTCAGTTTTATCGCACTAGCATCTTCACGCCATCTATCCTGCGTTCCAAATTGACATTTTCCTGGATGACCAAATCCGCTTTACAGTCCAGTCTGGCCACGGTCGACAGCGTAATATTTCCAAAAGCATGAGCGCGCCAAACGTGTGGATACCAAGAAAACTTAGTCTGCATCGATGACTTTCCTTCTGGAACACTTTCCTGGCAAGTCTTCGTGCCCTCAAAATAAAACCGTTGAAGGCGACGCAAAACTTGGCACCTTTGCCTGTCTGTCTTTCTACTCGAAACTGCAACACTATAACACTTTGGTTAAATCTACGCTTGATCTATTTCAAGCAGCGCATTGACTTCGTGACCTCTTTCCATCCTTGGGCTCCTTAATTCTCTTACTCAAGCTTATTTACGAATGGAAATAATTACTCCTTGTGACTCACACTCCCCTTTTACTCTATGCAGATATCCCTTCTTTTAACCAACTTTAAATGCTTTAGAGACACTGCCTTAGTCTAGTTCCAATGCGCCTAACACCTGAAATACTGTACCTTCTGAGCTATAGACATTCTGTTTTGATGGCTCTTAAAGCCCTTGTCTCATTCATTACTGCATTTCCTCGGTACAAATGAATCACCCGGTAGGTGATATGCATACTAAAACTGTATACGTTACAATCAAATAAAAAGTTAGTTTGAATCAGTTTATACGCTTCCTTTACAGTCTCCGTGAATTGCTAACAAATTAAATTATCTTACGGGATGAAGCTACAAAGTTGCATTGTAATTAATGTTATCATTATCATTTGATACCTTCCCTCGCCTGATATAAAGACGGTAGCCACCTAATCACTTTGCTGCAGCTGTAAGATAAAATAGTTTCAGGCATCTCATCAAGACGTTCGTCGAGCCGCACCCATATATTAACATTTGTAGAATACCATTTATTCCTATTTGATAGCCGGTTGAGGCCTCTGTTTATACTGAGCAGCTTTAAATTGTTCATTCGCTGATAATCTCCTCTATTTTGAGCACAATAGCTGTAACTAAATTATTCCTTGCTGCTGAAACACGCGGGTCATAACCAAACTCGGGTGTTCCAAGTCTGCTTATACTAGTATGCATCTAATTCACCATAAGAAAAAGCGCCTTATAAAGCTGCTTAAGCAGGGGGTGGTCTGCGCCTGCATTAAGTGGTCGGCTGTTTGTTAAAATTCGTCTCAACTTCGCAGCAATTTTAGATCATCGGACACATTATATAAAAGACTGCCTGATATTTAGTCGCCAGATAGGTATAGCGATGGCAGTTTGTCGGAGAATTCATCCTGGGTAAACCCAGCTAAGATTAGATAGCTATCCAGACTTCCTTGGCTTCGACGGCATAGCCCTAGAATTCCATAAGTATTTTTGTCCTAAGCACAGCAGCTTTCGTGTCCTTTAGGTGGTAACAAAGTAACTATACGCGATCTTAAGCTATCGTCGGTAATGGTTTAGTCAGTGATCTTTAAGCTCACGTGATGAGGAAAAACTTGTATGTCAGTTCCTCAATTGTCATTTGTGCATAAAATAGGCTGAGCTTTTTTCCTAAATTTCTCAAATTGTCACCAACAGTTTAGCACATGCGTACCCATCGGGAGGGGCTGTCAATCTAAGGTCGAATGATTCTCTTATTTAGAGGAACTCAGCCTTCTGGAAAGATAATTGCCTTTTTGTAAGTGAAATCAGACCTCATTGAATTGATATATCGATCGCTATGCATAACCTTTTTGGATTAATACTAATGCCTCAAAGACGAATGTTTGCACCAAACGTATTGCAAACTACTCGAGACTTAATGCACCGCTGTTCTTGATGAGGTACATAAAAATATTGTTTTCTGTAATTCAATAAAAAAAAATGATCGCATTGATTTAATCTCCACGTGTGAGTGAGATTTTAGCAGACACGTCCCCATGTTTTTTTCTCAACACAGGTAAGTGAGAAATAATCATGCATAGGTTCAATTATAAGTATCTTGAAATGATTGGTCTCTGAATTTTCTATCCTTAAATCTTTTTTGAGGTGATTTCACGGATAGTCATCCTGGAAAAGAATAATATTTTTAGAAAAGTTCTATCGAGTCAATGCTACTGATCTTTTCAGTTTGCTTGATTGTAAGACCAAAATATAAAAGGTACATTGTGTATAGAAAAATCTATAAGGGGTGTTCTGCAAGCTATGCGTTCTTTTTGGCTCTTCTGTTGACTCAAGCCACGTAAACTTTCTCTCTTGCTGTGTAATAACAATAGCAATACATTTCCATAGCTCCCTCAGAGAATTTAAATCATTTTTGAGGCACTTTACATACGTTGTACAGTAAGCATGATCAAATAAAATTAGTGGTAACGTACACAATGTCAGCAAGAAAAACATGGTTAGGAGCGACATGCACACAGTCAGCATGCAAGTATGTTTAGTGGTAACATGCACAGTGTCAGCACGCATAAGCACATAAAGGACTAATCACCGGAACTCACTAAATGCTGTGATAAATAGATTCGTGTTTAGTTTCTTTTTAAATGTAGACAAGTCAGGAGATGTCGTGACGCAAGTCTGGAGTGAGTTCCATACTTTGGGAGCGTACGAACTATTTCCAGAGTATTTGAGGTTCGTACGAGATATAGCTGTATAATTTGAGTCTTAAAAACGGGTGGTACGATGCCTAGCCTGGTTGGGGGATAGTTCTGACTGATAGTCGGGAACCAGAGAATGTAAGGGCCTAAAAGTGACTCACAGAACCTTGAATAATAACAATACACTTGATATAGCTTCCATAGAGAACTCGATCTCTTTCTAGGCACTTTATACTTGCTGCAAAGGAAGCACGATTGAATGGTTAGCAGTAGCATGCTCAATGACAACAAGCATAACATAGTTAAGGGTTTACATGTACAGGGTCAGCATGCAAATGTGGTTCGTGGCAGCATGCAGAGTCAGCACCCATAAGCACGTAAAGGTTGAATCACATGATTCACTATATGTTATGATAAATAGATGCGTTTTTAGTTTCTTTTTAAATGTAGTCAATTCAGGGGATGTCGTGACGAAAGTCGGAAGTGAGTTCTAGGCTTTGAGAGCATACGTACAAAAGGCATGGTCTCCAATTGATTTGAGGTTCGCACGATGTATAGGTAAACGATTAGATTTCAAAAGCGAGTGGTACTTTGCTTAGCCTGGTGGGGAATAGATCTGACAGATAGGTTGGAGACAAAGAATGAAGAGACCTAAATGAAAGTGAGTGATAGAACCTTGAAATCGATGCGTTGCTTGACTGTGGGCCGGTGCAGGTCGGCGGGAAGTGGTGTGATTTGGTAGCTTTGATGCTTACGACAGAAAAGCCTGGTTTAACATTTTTGCACCCTAATTGTAATGCTTCTTTGAAAAAAGGGGTCGTACTTAAGTCCTTCAAATCGGCAATAGTTAGACCCATACTTTAAAAGCCTGGCTTAGAGGTCCTTGCAAACTAATGCCCCGTTGTCCTTCTTCCTTGTTAGTCGAAGATTCTTGGAAAAAATTGTAGTTAAGCAGCTGGTAGCACATGTTGAAAAGAATGAAATGTCAGAAACATTTCAATCGGGGTTCAAGAGGCAGCACTCAACTCAAACTGCTCACCTCAGCGTTACCAATGACATCCTATGCGGCGACAAAGACGGGTATACCACTACCCTAGCTCTGCTAGATCTGTCAGCTGCCTTCGATACCATTGATCACGAGTCCTACTTGAACGATTGAGAACAACGGTCGGTCTGGCAGACGAGGCACTGGCGTGGCTTAAATCGCACTTGACTGGTCGTGTTCAGTCCTTGTCGTGTAGGGGTCAGGTCTCACCCACGAGATCAGTCACATGTGGAGTCCCTCGAGGGTCCATCCTCGGTCCCTTGCTGTTCTCCATGTATACTCAACCCCTGAGAAAAGTGATTAAGGCCCATGGAATAGGATATCATTTTTATGCTGATACTCAGCTGTATTTGTCATTCAACCCGTCCGAATCTGCTGCAGCAACTAAAACTGAATGCTTGCCTTGCCGATATTTGATTGTGGATGTCGCGAAATTTCTTGAAACTAAGCGACAATAAAACGGAACTGCTTCTCACAGGACACACTAAGCCAGTTGCTGGATTAGAAGGCTTTGCTCCTTTAATAGGTGGTGCTGTTTCGTGACCGTCACCACGGGCTCAAAATTTAGGTATCGTTTTCGACAACTGCCTAAATTTTAAAAGCTTCATTCAGAAGACTGCTTCCACAGCTAGCCATCACGTCCGATCCTTATTTAAGATTATGAGCTGTCTTCCACGGTGGCTTGCAAAAAATCTAACTAGCTCCTTAGTTCTGTCTCGGCTTGATTATTGTAATTCCCTTTTGGCTGGGCTACCAAAGAAAGCAACTAGACCACTGCAGCTGGCTCTGAATATGGCTGCAAGGCTAGTTTTTAAGTTCCAGAGGTTTGACCACGTGTCTCCTTTGCTAAAAGACCTAGGGTGGCTGCCGGTTGATCAACAGATACAAAGCAAAGGTCTTCCGCTCACCCACAAGACCCGTCGTGGCTTGGCTCCTCAGTACCTAGCTGAACTGCTGCACCACTTTCAGCCTCCTCGTGCCCTCGGGTCCTATATAGACAACAAATTAGCTGTTCTATTCCTCCACTTAGAGACCGTTGGCGACATAAGCTTTAGCCCTGCAGGTCCTAGACTGTGGAACTCGCTTCCATGATTCTTACGCGACAACTACTCTCCTGCTGCTGACCATGGCACATCCTTCCCAGTGGTCCTGAGCTGCTACTTTCATGAGCCGTGATGGCACACTAGGTAAGATGGTTGCTTTCACGACCTCGGTCCCGAGGTCGTGGGATCGATTCCTGCGCTGGGCGATCCTTTATCGCCACTGCAAGCGGTGGTGATAGCCGTAAAGGCTCTTCTGTCGCTATACGAAAAGAGGCTGTTTAATCAGCTAGGATTTATTTATTTACTCACTACCTCAACTGCTTTCCTCACTCTGCTATGCCGACCTCAAAACACCGGAAATTTCATGATGTAGGGTTAATATCGAACTTTGTCAATGACGGCTAAAAATAAACCCCATACGGCTCTTAACCCTCCATCTTTTGTTCACATAAAGAGGATAATCAGGTCCAGACATCCAGGGACAAATGATCTATCACGTTAGACATGCTTCAACTTAAAAGACGCTTTCGAGAGTGAATGCAAATCACCCAAAAAATTCAAGATTAAAAAATATGAGCTTTATCATACAATTCTACAAACTTTTGCGAGCAAGTCTACCATCTGCACTGCTGTCGCACTGCTGGCAAGCCAAGGCCAGTTGCTGGCACTACCAATTTTGCATCAAGCATCACAGCCAAGGCAAGTCATAGCTGCCCAAAATCAGGCTGTATTAGATCGGCTGCTGACACGGGGTAGCAATTCTGACAACTAGCACATCAAAACTCGACACGGCTACAGATATCCCAATTAGAGTCCATGCTGAAGCAAAAACGCTGCAACGTCGTCCAGATGAATGCCTTTTATTCGGACCTGCCTCGACATTTCCTGCACCTGTGTCGCCACCTCTTGCCCAGTCTTTGCTTCGAGGTACTGCTTGATGTCCTTCTCGAGCGCCTAAAGCATCACAGCAGCTCTATGCTGATGAAAAAATTGCGGCTAAATAGAAGGAAACATCACGGCATTGCTTCCAGCAAGTGCAGCATCCGCAGCCGACGAACCCAAATATCTCCTTGAATGTTCCTTATTACAGTCAGTTTTCTCAGGTTAGCAGTGCTCTGACGAAGATAGAGAGGAAACATGTGGTTCCTTGTCCGTCCCACATGGTAAGCGAGTTTCTTATATTTCGCTTCTACATTTAAATACAACATTATATAACAAAAACTTCGCAGGCAGAATGCAACACTCCCAGATGAAGGTGACATGAAAATCGAATGCAATAGACAAGCTAATGAGATGGCGGGCAAATGTGGGTGGCACAAATAATACCAGGAGCACCAAGGTTTATTGGTAGACCAATGACAGGCTTATATGCAATATACATAATATATATTTTAGCCATCCCAAACTAACAGTTAACGCATTAGAGAAATTGTAAGCCACTATAGACTGACCTTACTTATAGTAAGAATGTGTGTTGCACTATGACCATGTGAATGCATCAAAGCTCAACCTACTAAGTCTAGATCAGATAAGATTTATGTAAGACCTGCTATTCGCCTCACGATGGTAGACTCTGCAATTATAGAGACGCTAGGTTAAAGTAGGAACAATTCACAGGAACTAACCCAGTCGAAAGAGGCAAGACACTGTCCAGTTCCACGACTACAACCATATGAACTATCTTGCTCGGAACATTGTAAAAACTACTTTGAGTGAGTCACATTCCTATTGGAAAAGGCGTATATTTGTATATACGTGTATTTGTAAGTTTTTAGTTTGTTGATGCTCTCCTGACACGTTGATGAGTTTATCAGAAAGGAATACATACCTGCACAATGAGTGCTGAATATTCTTTCTAAATGCAATGACAGTGAGTCAAACTGAAACATTAGCATGCTGAATCGGTTAGACCATGAGTGCTACAGCTTACTAGCAGTTCCTGGATGAAAGTAATTATGAAGCTGATGTCATAATCTATAGTTTACGCAATATAAAAAGGGATGCATTGTAAGGTGTCTGATGCTGTGCACTACTTTGGAATGTACCACCCTATGTTCCGGCCATGGCCTCTCTTTGACAAAGGTATGAGCATTCTTGATAGCCACCGTGCACTGCTACCGTCAGCAAACCTCTGCATATCTACTACACTAGCTAGCGGTGCTTCGAGGCACTGGCGACACCAACAGAATTTGCCATGCCTCTGCAGAACTAGCACCGCTTACATCCACTGTATCCTCTGCAGCCCCCCTCCGAAGACCCATTCTGTTAAGGATCCTGCAAGAAACCAAAAAATCTAAATTTCTGCCTAAATGCTCCCATTCAAAAACTGATAGCTGCCCTTTAAGCCTGCTAGCTCTCCTCCACGGCAGCAACCAAAATGCTTGCCTCTCCCTCCAACTGCCAAGGGTTGTCCCCCCATACCTTCCCACAGCAGTTTTGCTGCATTCTTTACCTGTATTATCTGGTAGACGTATCACGAGATTGTGGCATCATCAACAGCATATATGTGATTTGCTTGATTTGTCCGTCATGTCTCGGTCCACTGTGCACTTCACTTTCACTTAGTAATGCTTTCGGCAAGCCTAAATGTTATCTAAAGCATCACTACCAGGTTGTACATATATTACACCTACGACTCAAGAATGTGTGGAGATAGACTCGGCAGAGGCTAAACTACACGTACCAAGGAGAGCAACTTGCTAATCGAGGATTCATTGGCTGAAGTTTTTGGTGTGCAGAGTACCCATTAGAATCGTATGACTAACAATACCGAGGGGTTGGTGAGCATAGGTCGAGCAAGTGTACAGAGTTCGGCTCACTCGCGGCCGCAGAAAAGGGTTCAGCTATTCGGAAGGCCGCCGATGATTACGGATATTTCCAATGACTATGCTCAGGTAAAGCCCATTCTGCAGGCAGGCCTGCTTCCATGCGGCCCTACTGTCCTACAGTAAAAGTCGCAGTCACCTTGATTCAACAGCTTCATTTGTATAGGGGCTGAAGAGCCTTGCCGGCAATCAGCCTCGTTTGCGATAGGCAATACAGGTTTGCCTTCTATAAGACTCGGCCTGGGTCGTGACGTGTGTGAGCACATTACCCCTGAGCACCTCTTAAAATTGCTTCCGGAGACAGCAACATTATTCCGTTGCTTATGCACAGCAAATGAGCGTGCCGATGTGCCAAGGTGTGGTGTGTATATTAGTATAATTAGTACAATGTATATTAGTGCAGAGCCTGAGCCTGATTCACGATACACGGACGTGCACGTTGAGCTTGCATACAATCCTGTTCCAAGTACCGACCACTTTTCTGGCATCATTTCCATACAAGCACACAATCGTCTAGCTGAGGTTACGTGCAGTTATTCTTCATTGGGTTTGCTAAACTGCTTTACGACCCATACATATGAATTATAATGAATTATATACAAATATATATACTATATAATATAAAATATATATATATAATTCATTTGTATAGTGCCCAAAGAGAACTTGACCTCTATTCAAGTGCTCCACATTCCACATATGCCACGGGGATTGAGCCCACGACCCTGGCCAGACCTTGGTCGTGGCGAGCACCTTAACCTCTGGGGGCCAAACCAGCTCGGCCTGCAAGGCTTACAGAAGTGCATGAGAGCGACTACCGAGCAGCCGATGCTGTGGACGAGCAAACCTTGCCATCAGGCGTTCACACAACGTGCTGCTGAAAACACGGGGCAACTTTGCACTTCACCGCGAAACCAATCGTAACTGAAAATTTAACACGATCTACTAACCTGAAAATCTATTCGGGCAATACGGTGTCACACCCAGAGTCGACCTTGAGCCGGATAGACCTACAGCCTAATTTTTGCAAGGCTGTGTTTACCCTATCAGCCCTCTTCCATACCGACGCCGATTTTCCTCCTAGTCGTTTACACTTCCGACGCAGGGGAAGGTGATGGCCGACCTAATCCCACTCACAATCGCCTGCTCAAATGCTGGGACGCCGCCAGGCCAACACCTGCAGAAAATGAGTTTGTGGCCGCAGTCAACATTGACAAGACTGGCACGAGAAAAGGAACGAGAAGGGTGAGGAACACGTGTAAGTAATGCGTGCCGGAAAACGTACTAAATATGCACCGGTGTAAGGTTTGGCCCATCGGTACGGTGTTAGCCTTCGACGACTGAGTTCGCAGGCTCGTCGAGCCATGCAACGTCAAGTGAAGCGCCTATATAGAGATTGAAGTTCTCTTAGGATCCTATCCAAATGAATTACGCTTCTTTTATATACTGTCGAATAATGTACACCGTTAACGGCCTGAGGGTGTATTACATATACAGTGGCATGCGTCTCCTTTATATAATAATAATAATAATAATATTGCACTTGATAAAGCGCCCTCAGAGAACTTAATCTCTTTCTAGGCGCTTTACATTTGCTGCAAAGTGATACGCAATAGAATAGATGAGAAGGTGAAGTCGCTGTACCACGCACAAACAGCAAATTGCCCTGAACGCCTAAAAAAGCTCAAGCTTGCGATAGACGGCCGTTGCTCTGTTTTGCTTAAGAGTGTATGTGACCCGTCCCTTCCTCGTGGTTGCGATCGGTCGACTGGTACAACTAAGAGGCTTTAAGTGGGAGTGGCCTCTACCTCTCGATAGTCGGCCGATTTGGCTCGACCCCAACATCTACTGCTATAGTAGCACAAACAAGAGGGAAACTGATGCCGAGTCGGTGCCGAGTCACCTTCGAATTAGGAGAAAAGTAGATCCGTGTAAACGCAGCTTCGGGATGAGTGGCTGTGCCACCACGGCTGTCGCACAACACATGATATACGACTTGGCATCACGTTAATTTGGCATGCTTCCCTCACATTCCGATTCCCTAGAATAGCGTGGCCCATCGATGACGAATGGCAGCCTGCTTTAAAACGGCATGCATGCGACTACCGATCGAATCACAACAGTAAGCAAGTTCTGCGATTTCGATCTGCGACAATAAGTCTGCTATTGTTAGCATTAAATCCTTAAGTATATCAAGATCGGCATGCGCGGTCTCACCAAGCTAGTAGTCAACGGATTCTGCGCGACCGCAGGCGCTCACAAACAGCGACCACACAGAGCACTGAAGACGAATAAGTAATGCAGCCTACCGTCCTGCGGGACCCAGCCGGATGGCGTGGGCACCTGGCTTGGCGTTGGAGGAGGCGGAACTACCTTCGTCTTCAGCAGGCGCTCAACGAATGCAAACTCTTTAGGATCGCGTGAGACCTCGAATGCCGTTCTGTTCTCCGCGCTGCTGCTTACGGGCCTCGCGGCGAGATACTGGAAACGAGAGAGGTGTGCTGCTGTAGGACCTATAGCAGGCGAGCACAGAAGAACAGCAGGCTAGCTTCTACGCGGGCGGCGCGAAACCAGGTCGGTCGCCAAATACGATAGCGAAGAAACGCTATCGCCCTATAGGCTTCACTCTTGCCTTCCAGCTCCATTCGTGAAGCCGTACCGAGCAACTCCGACTGAACCGGCACAAGCATGCGCCCGCCATCAGTTCAGCGGTCGGAGGCGGTCACTAGGTATGTTCGAGGAAATTCACCATCAGACTGCATCTTCTATCATCTTGATCAACAAAATAATACAAAAAATCAAACTTCATACCTTTATGGTGGCCCTACAAGTAAATACCTAGCAACAAGAAGGCGTCACATTGCGGAGAGCTACTACTTCCGCCGGCGTCAATTTGTTGATCAGTTGCTTCGGACGGCCACCACCGCGGACATGGAGAAGCCTCAAATTATACTCCACATACAGAAGTCGATGAACTTCACGCTATTCGACACTAGGTGGATTCCGTGCAGCGGTAAATTTGTCGTTCTTGGCAGTTTGCCCAGAGGGACTGGTGTAATCCACGTGTACGAAGTGTCGCACGGCGACGTGAAGCTCGTCAAGGAGGTATGCCCTTCGTCCGCTCGAGCGTGGACTGCTGCTGAAGAGATGAGCCAATGAATACTCTAATGAGAGAAACTCCGTTCTTGCATCGTTTTAAATACTCCTCCGGTGTGCGCTGTAGATAGAAAAGAGCAAAGCCTTCAAATGCTGCACCTTCGGCGCCACGAGCTTGCAAGAGAGATTCCTTGCGACCGGAGATTTCGAAGGAAAACTTGCTATATGGTGAGGAATTTCCTGCGCTCCACGACTCAGACAGGTTTAAATAGTAACAATTAAACATCAGAGAAACGGCGCAGTCGGCCTGAAATACCCGTTTGAGTCGCTGGCTAGCTTACCTTGTGGGTAACTGAAGGCGGTGAGGCAGAAGCAGAATGCGCTGCGCGCCTCTATTGACCAGTTATATTGACCCAGTGAGTTATTGATGTGGCGTTATTCTTGTCTGACTTTCATCAAACTCTTCGAACTGTCCGTTTTGTTGGGGTAGTTGAAGCCGATATAGATGTAGAAAGTTTTAGATTGCAGTTGCGCCCGAGCCTACAGTTGCACTGGCATAGAGCTACTGAAGCCCGTGGTTTATCGCTGCACTTTCCGACTGCGATGTCCGTGAGCACGGCTTAGTGCAACCCAGTGGCTATCTAGCGTCATTGCGTGTAAGTTTATTCCTACAGCCTTGTTAGCTTGTGAGGACGATTCTGCGACGACCCTGTAGCATGGTGACTGCGTTTGGGAGCACTCTTTTGTGCTGTCGCCTTGCCCCAAATACCGCGTTGGCATTGTGGCCCGCCTGTTATGTCTATGGTTATTGACACCAGGCTAGCAAAATTCCTACAGCCAGCAGAATTTGGACGTCTTATCGTCGGATCCAGATTCCGTAACACGGAGCATTAGGCCACCGGGATGACCTAAGATACATCTACGCTGATGATTAGAAAATTAATTGGGCAAATTCTTTGGTTGAATTAGATTTTGACAGGTTTTGTTGTCAGTTTGCATCCATTGATCTTCTTGAGGAGGGAAGTAGCTTCCCAGTTCAAAACTTTTAAAAAAGGAAGCAACACCCGGTTTGACTAAATGTATGTAACATCAGCCGTTATAGCCTGACCGATACTTGGGGAAAATGGGCTTGTTTGTATATGTGTCAAACACTTATATCACCACAAAAAAAGGACATTGGGTGCATACAGCTTTCACGTGCTAAGCTCGTCTTATAACTGCATTTTTCTTAGTACTCGCCATCAGCTCTCCAAATCTAGACCATACTCCTTCCTTTTTTTAACTGAATAATTGTCTGTGTCATATGAAAGGACATTGAAAAGAGCATACTGCTGTTAGGAAGTGATTTAGTTCCCTAGTGGCCAAGTGCCAATCGAATTGCACATCCTGAGGCCTGGGCTTGGTACTTACTGCTAGAAAAGAAGTGCTTTTACGGCATTGCCACTGAAACTGTATCTTGGGATGTGAGTGCTGCTGTGAGACTTTGACCAAGCTATAGGGTGCCAGCCCTGGTTTGGTCCAGGGGACAAGGTACTCGCCATTGGCGACCGATGTCGTAGGCTCGAGCCCTGCGGCACATCTAAAGCACCTGGATAGAGATTCAGTTAGCTTAGGGTGCAATATATAAATGAATTATCTAAATACAGATTGCATGATACCTTTTCTCCTAATAAATTTTAAAAGTTAAAGATTAACATATTCAGCAGCCTCATTTGTATAGTAGCAGAAGAACCTTAATGGTTATTACCACCATTTGCAATTGGCAATAAAGGAGCGCCTATTGCAGAGCTCGAACCTACGACCTATGTCGTGAAGAGTGGGCACCTTACCCCTGGGATAAGATCCAGGGGCTCATGCGTCCTCTGTGCTGTCAAAATTTATTATTATTATCTTAATGATATCAAATTTGTAGCAAAAACAAAATTATTTTAATTGTTAACAGTGTATTATTTTACAACTTTAGGAACCTCGAATCAGCCGAAATACCTATATATTCTGTGAAAGGCCATAAAGAAATTATCAATTGCATTGATGGTGTCGGAGGTCTGGGCATCGGAGAAGGTAATGTGGCTCTTATTGTAGAACTTGCTTTTCCTTGTCATTCTGCATGGCAGCATGCTGTAGGCGGTGGCTCCTTGGATAGCATCGATGTTACTGCATCTCCAGGATTACCTCTGTGGAATTGGATTTTTAGGTGCGCCAGAAATAGTCACTGGCAGTCGAGATGGAACAGTGAAAGTTTGGGATCCTCGACAGAAAGATGTCCCGGTAGCAGCCATGGAGCCGAGTGAGGGAGAGACAAAACGGGACTGCTGGACTGTTGCTTTCGGTATGCATCTCAGAATAGCCACACTAACCATGCATGTAATCTGATTTCTAAGTGTTGCACGTGGCTGCCCATACTGCAAAGGCTTGTATGAACCGTGCATCCATAAAAACCTTATGCTTCTCCTCTTAGTGCTAGCTCTGCTGCTGTTACTTTGTCTCCTTCCTCCTCTTCTGCCTCTCGTTCTGCCGATTAGTCTGTGTAATAAAATTTCTTCAGCTTGTTGTGCTCTATCCCGGCACCACCTGATCGTTCTTGGTCATGCCTGTGCATCATAGGTCATGCATATAACGCCCATGATCGCTGCGTGGCTGCTGGCTATGACAACGGAGATGTGAAGCTGTTTGACCTACGTAACATGTCCCTCCGATGGGAGACCAACCTCAAAAATGGGGTAAGTTTTACAAGGATCAATTGTTAGTTGATTTATACATAGGAATTATTTTCATCACTGTTCCTATATTTTTACATTTACAGTCTCGTGTTAGGGGCTCGTAATGCTCCGAACCTTCACTTTTTGTTTGTTGTGCCTAAACAATGGATCGAGTATCAGGAAGGGAAAGGGAACTGCTCTGCATTGTGTACTCGTGGTTCAAACCATTCTCACTGTATTTTGATCTTATTAAGCATTGAATGCAGACCAATTTATCTCTAAGATTGTTTAGTGAAAGCCTTTAATACCTGGCTGATCATGAAGTCCTTTGTCAGTGAAGCCTTGATATAGGTTCAAGAGCAATACGTCTTTCGCCTCTTCGCTTACAGCATTAGGTGCATTACGAAGGTTTCGCATAACCTGGTCTTTTTGATAGGGAATGATTGTTTTATGTTCAAGTACTAGACTTAAAAATGGTTGCTTGATGTTTTGTCAGTCAGTAAACCGAATGATGACTATATGCTGCAGTTGCCAGTAGTCATTTCACCATGGCAAATTCGTAGCAAGGTCAAGCACATGTCACGGTGAGAGCACCCCTTTTTGGTACTTTTCATCTTTTTTGAACAATTTATTTATAACTATATATATATATTTGAACAATTTATTTGTACCAATGCTGAAGTCACATCGAGAGATAATTATCTCTCGATGTGACTTCAGCATTGGTACAGATATATGTACAAGTTCACATGCTCAGTGGATTTCCAAGAGTGAGTGACTATGAATGCTATTTCTTTTTGTTAGGCTCTATGATGATATACTTGCCTTATTTCTACTGCTGGTTGCGCGCGATAGCTGATTAAGGGTGCTAAGCTGCTCAATAGAAGGTAGAATCTCTCAATTTTATGAAACAGAGATATCTTATTGCTCTAGCTTTCTAAAGTCATGGTGACTAGCTACCTCGCTTCCCGGTGCTATACTGTAATTTTGTCTTGATAGGCTTTCCAAAAAGACTCTTATTGATCTTTCAGGACTAGTCTTCAATAGGTGTCAGAATTATCTTTGAATCTAGAAATCTGGTGTTTATGGCTTTTGGTACAGATTCTATTTATTTTGCATACTGGTACTTCAATCAACTGTCCACTGTTATGTAACAGTGTTCCCTTATTTTCAAGTGTAATTCTAAACTAATAAGTTTTGCTTTTGTTTTTGAAAATGCTCTAGTGTTGCTCACTCAATGTACACCAAAAGCCACTTGGGCCTTAAATGTACAATAAAAAAATTAGTGTAGCAGCTTATTGGTTTTCATGATTTGCATGCTTGAAAGATTACATTGCATTAGCTATTGCACTGTCAATATAATACCGTAGACCTATTGCCTTGTAGTTCTAGCTAAGCTCAGAATGGCGTTATATGCTCCGTACTGCTAGTGAAATTCTGTGCATGGTCTCTTGAGAATTGCAGTCACGTTTTTCACCAGTTTCCAGAGATTTGAGAATGTCAAGTTACCGTGTTCATTATGCTACAAACTCGGGAGGCTAGTAATGGGGTACGCAAGTCGTAACATGATAGTTGCACTGTTTTTTTAATTACTACATTGAACGTGTTTATAATTAAAGAGATGCCATCTGCATAATTTCCAACAACCACAGGAAGATCCTTGGGAGTGTAGTGGATTATAGTCTTTCCATAACTGTTTACATTATCTCAATGAGACATGCCTTGACAGTTTGGGACACAGGATTTGTTGGGCTCTGCTGGAGCTTAGGATACAGGAGGGCCATTTTTTCAGAGCTTGTGCAGACGTTTACTAGTTATTTGCACCAGCAACCCACGTCGTAACAGTTACCTTTAAAGGCGTCTTTTTCCCACTTTCCCTTTTTCTATGCCGTCTAAAGCAAAATATGAGATGAAATGTTACACCCCAAGTAGACTAGGTCTGTCTCTTGCCGATTAGTCTGCTTGCAATGGTTGTGTACATGTGCCATGGGGATACGCGGTTGTCTTTTAAGTGAAGTAGGCTTGCTGCAGAATTACTAAGGTATGGACATAACGTCTGCTGTGAAATAAATTTCTTAATTAGTTAATATTTTCTGTAGAGTACATTCTGTGGGAGGACACTCGTATTAGTGAATGTTGGTAATGCTATTAGTGGTAAGACCGTTTGGCGATTGGTTTAGTATGCTTTTGCTTATACGGAAGTGATAGAAAAGTGCTATCGGTAGTGACACTGGTCATTCACCGACCGCTCTGGTAAAACCTAGTGTACCATGTTGTACCATTCTGCTATTCTTTGCCGTCAGGTCAGCTCAAGTCCATAACACATGCGGTGATAGCAAACTGTAGCTATCTCCTGGGGATGGAGGCAGGAGAGATGAGTCAAAACCTCCCTTCGACTGTGAGCCCATCGCTGTGCAAATTTGGCCTGGACCTCCAAGGAACTCCTAATGGATGACCAACCCTTAAACTTATCTCAAGTTATGATGTCCTTGAGGAATAGGTTGCTTTCATCTGACAAGTATTCAAAACTGACTTTTGCAACCCCGAGATTTTTCTTTCGATGAAAAACTACTTGCAAAGTCGTACAATAAGAGACCGTGTTCCCTTGTATCTGCATTGGGATGCTAGCACGTCTAAATATAGTGGTGGGCCTTAGAGAAATGCCACCCTGCCAGCATTAAAACACTGCTTACGAGCCGACATGCACCTAAGCACATTACCATCTGCAGCTTATGTCACACAGGCCACCATTCAGATGATGCTGGCTCTCGGTTCAGCAAGTACTTGCAGGCAAATGAAAGCACTTTATGACCACCGATGCTACCTAGCTAGGTGTTCATTTTTTCCCAGTATCCCACGGTGATTATTCTGGCGCTTGCTTAACTCTGAGCCCTGCATGCACCGAGCGCTCAGAGGAATTGCGCTGAGCTCGTTTTCTTTGCTGCTGCTGCTTTGCAAACGAAGCATAAATAGCCGGTGCTATTTAGCTAGCCTTATCATCCCATTGCAGGTGTGCTCTCTGGAGTTTGACAGAAAGGACATCAGCATGAACAAGCTGGTGGCCACAACACTGGAATCCAAGTTCCACGTCTTTGACATGCGAACTCAGCATTCAACGAAGGGATTCGCAAGTGCCATGGAAAAGGTCGGGCTCCTAGACTACTTTTGACATTCCTTTCCAGCGCATGTAAATGGCCTAGAGTAGATATTTGCTTCTGTTGCAGTGCTATAAAAATGGCATTATTATTGCAAAAGTGCCTGCTGTGCAGAAAACTCGATATCATCCTCGTACATGCGTGAAGCTTTACCCACAGTTTAAGCCAAGAGAAGGCCCCCCGGATCCAACAATAAATAAGTGTGGGGCATTAGGCCAGACAGGAGTACTAGCTAGAACATATCTGGCCTAAAGGCCAGAGTTTGCCGACCTCTGGTTTAAGCAAACATCCACTATAGAAGTCATCGTATATTGGTTTTTTGAAAGTTTTTATAGCCCCTCGCTGGTAGAAGCAGCTCCTACACTTAGAGGAGTCAGAGGAGACGATGAAATTGGACACAAGATGTGACACTCTCAGCTTCCACGGAAATTCGAGTTTCGGCAGAAGAGAGCACTTTTCCGTGTGCTTCTAAGCCATTATTTCGAAATAGATGTTCCTGCTGATTCTTGCCCTCAATGTTGTCTCGAAAGTAAATTACTGCTATCACAATTGATAGCCTTGTTATAAATTGTCTTGGAGAGATACTACTGTCTAGTATGTATGTATCTGTGAGTGTAATGTATGCTGTCGAGCAAACTCAAAGCAAGCACCTGTCAAGCTAAAAATTGGGGTATGACCAAGAGGAAACATTCACCCAAGTGAGTCAAGAAACAGGCTACTGTTCCACCCCACCCTCCCCCAAGTAGCACTAAAGGAAAGACGACTTTGCCAGTGGTTTCTTTCTCCCAGCAATAGTCTGAGCCCTTGAGCTTTCTTAGTTAATACCAGCCCACTGGAACAAATCCATTCTGAGAATTGCTAGTGGACTGAACTGCAGATGCAACACTTAATGACTCGAGAGAGGCATCGTTTTGAAACGGCAGCTACACTTGCTGTTAACATTTCAAAGCTCCACTGCTCTTTATGTGTCATGCAGTTATTGTGGCTATTGAAACTACAGCCTGATCTCCCTAGGAATAAGCTCCTCCTGTGCATAAAATTAGAGGTTGATTGCATCATGCAAAATCTGCCCGCCTACACCTGCTTTCGTATGGGTACCGGTAAATGAGTAATGATAAGTGTATGCAGCTGCCCTGTTCTGAAATTAAAATCTCTAATTTTCTATAGCACCAGCAATAGCATATGTAGAGGTAAACGAATTGTATTGCTTCGTTGGGCAGATGGTTAATCCTGCATGTTCAAAGATTCTAGAAGCGACCTGCGGTATCTGTCAGCTAGAAATAACCAATGAAAAATGTTTATAATTATAATAGTATGATAATACATTTTATTTATCCCGCTGGGAGAATTCAATCTCTTTCTAGGCACTTTATAATTGTTGTTTAAGCTGGAAAAGTTAGCATTTGCGTCTCACTCCGGGTGTCATTCGCATCTTTCTCTGCTAGGGGACATTTTGACCTCTTAAACCTGGATCTGGGCATGAACAGTAGACCTGTTATGTGACCCTAAAGGCCGTCTGTGGTTCCACTAGTCCACATTAACCAAAAGCCGGCAAGACTTCCTAGAAGATTTCTAGCTAAGCATATGGCCTCTGAATGAGGTGCCCACTTCTGCTGGTGGACAACTCTGAATTGGCCAATCATGCCACCTGCCCACTGACCCGGTTGTAAGTTAATATTTCACTTTGCAGAAATTGAGCCCTTATATAACTGGGTAGTTTCTGGAACAGGTGTTGCACCTTTTATGATCGGCCAGGATCAGGGATACCAAGTGAATATGTCAACCATAGTATATTCGATTCACTCGGTTAATTGTGGCCAAAGCAGTCTCTTTCTCTCTCTCTCTCTCTCTCTCTCTCTCTCTCTCTCTCTCTCTCTCTCTCTCTCTCTCTCTCTCTCTCTCTCTCTCTCTCTCTCTGGCCATTCGCATATATATTATTAAGATCGTGTAAATAGAATTAAACTTGTTTGTGCCCATGTTACTGCCAGATCTGCATAAGTTGAGTAAGAAAGATGTGAGTTTGTTTTGTGGTTGTGCATCACACTAAATTTTTTTAAAGTCTAATAGGTTACAAAAATTCTTGTTTGCTATCTTTGCCAAATAAGAAGCAGAGAGCTGCTGAAATTTTCTTGTGTAGCATTCGTGATTTAATGCATAACTAACCAACCTTCACTGCTTTTCAAATTTATGTGTGAAAATATTTAGCTCTAGAGTTGAAAATGTATTAGATTCGAGAAGTTATTAGATGCTCTGTTCATTAAACCTTTCTGAATTGGCCAACTTCATCTTCTCAAGTGTGCACTTATTGATGCTGCCATGGTTTGGCCCAGGGGCTAAGGTGCTTGCCTTTAATGATGGAGGTCAAGGTGAATGCATTTGATGTCCGATGCCGCAGGGCTCGAGCCCTGCGGCATATGTGAAGCACCTGGATAGGGATTAAGTTCTCTTAGGGTGCTCCACAAACAATTGAATTGTATTTATTTATTTCGAGCACACTAAGCTCCCTGTATATGCCGAATTGCCATAGGTTACTGCTAGCATTCTTAGATTACTCGTGGCTGCATCGATAAGTAAATGATTACGAGTGGCCTGATTCGTCGGTCTTATTTATATGGCTGCAGAAGCACCTTTGTATCTTTCACCTGCTTGCCAGCAGGCAATAGGAATAGTCTATTACATGACTCAAACCTATGACCTGGTTAACCCTTGTTGATCCTTGTGGCTTTGTGGAGTTACAAGACTGGGGTGCACTACATCCTATTTCCTTACCATTGGGCTAAGACTTTGTAGCTTACAGTTTTGCTGAGCTGAATTCAGTCGAGCTGGTCAAGTACACCGTGTAACCTGATTCCTGTCATCAATGAGGACTGCTGCACGAGCTGGCATTCTGTGCATTACTCCTGCTCGGTTGTTGTAGGCTCACAAGTCCACAGTATGGTGCGCCCGACACTTGCCACAAAACAGAGATGTCTTTATGACTACTGGTGGCAGTGGCACTTTAAACCTGTGGAAATAGTAAGTTTTGCTTGTTATGAAATCTTTGCTTTCGAGAATTCGTTTTATTCTGCCTTATCTTTGGCACTGGCTAAGCTTGTTTTTGTAGCAGCTGTGTTGTAATATAAGTCCAAGTTCTGCAATGAGTTTGAATGAACAGTTGAGAATGTGCAAACGGTCTATGGATCCCACGCATGCCTTGTAACATGGAGCATGACCTTGTCGTCAAACACGGGCTTAATGCATTCATCACTGCCAGTATGGACGGAGCCGTAGTGTAGCCTTGAGCATGGGCTCACCTATGAGGAAATGTCAAAAGTTTCTTTTTCTGTGTCATAGATATCAATGCAATAATAATAAAGCCCTTACCAAGGTCTGGCTGAGGTCATGGCTCGAGCCCCGAGGCACATGTGAAGCGCCTGAAAAGAGATTAAGTTCTCTTAGGGTGCTGTACAAATGAATTTTATTTATTCATTTAATAATAAAAATAACACATTGTGTAGCACCCTCCGATAACTGAATCTCTTTCTAGGCACCTTACAGATGCTGTAAAGGAAGCTTGATCAAATGGTTAGGGGCGACATGCATAGGGTCAGCATGCAAATATGGTTAGTGGCAGCATGCACACTGTCCGTGTGCAAAAGCACACCAAGGACGAATCACATGAACCTACTAAATGCCGTGTTAGTTTGTGCAGTTGTACGTAGATGCACGTGTGTGTGTGTGTTTGTGTGTGTGTCTCTGTGTGTGTGTGTGTGTGTGTGTGTGTGTGTGTGTGTGTGTGTGTGTGTGTGTGTGTGTGTGTGTGTGTGTGTGTGTGTGTGTGTGTGTGTATTGCTGGTCTACCGGCCTGTGCAATCAGGCGCTTACAGCTGCTGCAAAACTCTGCAGCTAGGCTTGTCTGTCGTGAGCGTCGAAGTTGCCACATCACACCACTTCTCGCCGACCTGCACTGGCTCCCAGTCAGGTATCGGATCGACTTCAAGGTTTTGTCACTAACTTTTAGGTCACTTCATTCTCTGGCTCCAGCCTATCTCTCAGATCTACTCCCCCACCAGGCCCAGATCGTACCACCTGCTTTTCGGAATCCGACAGTCTACCAATACCTCGTACAAACCTCAAATCCTTTAGAGACCGTGCATTTAGTTCGTATGCTCCCAAAGCCTGGAACTTACTCCCGACTTCCATCACGACATCCCATGATTTGACCACATTTATAAAGATTAAAACGCACCTATTTAGGACAGCATTTAGTGGGTCCCTATGATTCGTCCCTTATGTGCTTATGCGTGTTGACACTGTGCATGCTGCCACTAACCACATTTGCATGCTGACCCTGTGCATGTCACCCCTAACCATGTTATTGATGTTGTTTATCAAGCATGATACCACTCACCATTCGATCATGTTTCCTTTGCAGCAAATGTAAAGCACCTAGAAAGAGATTGAGTTCTCTGAGGGCGCTTTATCAAGTGAATTATATATATATATATTTATTTATTTATTTATTTATTTATGTATATATATATGTATGTATGTATGTATACACGAGCGGCTCACTGCCTGTGGACTCGCTTCACTAAGCCATAGTAGTTCAGTCACGGAAGGCAGTGCTGCGCCATCTTGCCACTTGACGGAGGGAAGAATGGACTTTCTCGCTTTAATTAGCAGAGATTGAGATATGGGGGATCCTTCGAAGCTCTTTGGATGTTTTGAAGTTACTGGTCTATCGAAGCTTTCTGAACATTTTGAAGTTTACCAGCAGTTGTGAAATCCCTACTCGACTTTTGAAATTCACTACTGGCAGTGGTCTTACTGCCTGTGCATTAAGGCGCTTACAGTTGCTATAAAACTCTTCTGCTAGGCTTGACTGTCGTGAATGTCACAGTTACCCCATTGCACGTTTCTCACCGACCTGCACTGGCTCTTCATCAGGCAGTATATCGATTTTAAGACTTTGTCACTCACCTCTAGATTGCTTCATTCTCGAGCTCCGGCGTATCTATATAAACTACTTCCTAATCAGGTTATGCATTGCATCAGCTGCTCTTCTGGTCAAGTGGGTGGCTGTGTCTAACCTTTCTCAAATCTTTAAGTGACCGTGCCTTCAATTCGTTTGCTCCCAATGCTTGGAACTCACTCCCTGCAAACGTCACGACATCCCTTGACTTGACATTTAAAAAGATGCCAAAACCTCATCTTCCTAACACTATTTGCTGGGTCCGAGTGAATTGTCCTTTATCCTGCCTGCTGACACTATGCACGTTATCACTGATTTATTGACACGCTTCCTTTGCAGCATATAGAAAGTACCTGGATAGATTTAGTTCTCTTAGGGAGATGCCTTATTATTCGTAGCAGTAGCAGTATTGTTACAGTGTATACATTGGCTTGTGACTTCACAGGATTAGCAAGACCTTCATAATTCTTTAAGAGGTTTGAAGGTTATTCTAGCTTCAATCCCATCGAGTCCATGAGAATTTCGAAGTGTTAGCCCTTCCAGGGTATGGGGCCGAATGGCAAGAATTGGCAAAGGGTTGTTCTTTAGCAGTAGATGACTCTAAAAAAGGCAAGTTATTTCAAGTTATTCTGATGAGCATGCAGCTAGCACTTTTACATTGGCGATATTTTCAGGATGTGTGCATGTGTGCAAGCACGGTGTTTGTGTGGTTGTACGCACACGCGCGAACGTTTGATCACATGTGCACGTGTGAAGCTTAAGTAGGACTTTAATTGAATCATGTTAATATAAATATCAACAATGTACCTGTCGAGTTTTTTCGGTACTCATCCTCCCCTCCCCTTAGTTCTGTTGAGCCCAGTGCTTGAGCCAAGCTACACTTGCATTAAAGCCCTTCGATTTGATCGTACTTTCTTTGCAGCAAATGTAGAGTGACTAGAAAGAGATTGAGTTATCTGAGGGCACTTTATCAAATGTATTATTATTATTGTAATAGTTACTAAACTCATGTTCAGTACCAATTCTGTGCAATACATTTGAGTTAAAGGCTATAAGAATTTTCCTACAAACTGCATTGCCAGACAGAATCAGGAAGGCCAGTGGTGGAGCCAGGGTTTTCATTTAGGAAAGGGACAAGATCTGCAAAACTTGTGTGTGGGCGGGGCTAGACCCGAAATGAAGGAAATATTATTTAGTAAAATCCTAACGTTTATTCGACACAAACTTGGTGATAGCTTATCTAGTGGAATTAAGACATTTTGTCGTTGGTGACGGCCGGTGGGCTTAAGAATAGGGACGGTCCAGGTCGCTGCCCCGCTGTGGGGAGGGGCAAATGCCCCCTTGATCCACCACTGAGGAAAGCTACCCATTAGCCGCAAGGGGCATTTCCCGTGGAGAAAAACCTGGCTCATGGCTGCTCAGAGATCTGAGCAGAAAATGTGCAGCATAGAACATGGGCATACCATAGAGTGCAGCTATTCTGTATGGTCACAAACACTTGGACAGATAGTTGTTGCACGTGTGCGTGCATTTAAATGTGTGTGTGTGTGTGTGTGTGTGTGTGTGTGTGTGTGTGTGTGTGTGTGTGTGTGTGTGTGTGTGTGTGTGTGTGTTTATATGTTTGTATATATAAAGAATAAAAAGCTAAACTCAGGAGAAGCCCATAAGGGCGAGTTGCACTATTGGATGGAATGTTAGCATCTGACCGACTCACTGCTACATATGTCTATATTGCTCGATCTCTTGGCACCTGTCTTTCGGTGTCCCTGAATTTTGCACCTCATTACGAAAACCCTAGATGGTGCAAGCAATGGTGATGCTCCTCATAGTTCTTTGGAAAAACGCTCATTCCACTGGGATTGGCATCTCTTTGCCTTCTCAGAATGCAAATGCACTGCACTGTTATTGACGTTGTAAATTCATCACTTCAGTTGCCCGTGCTACTTTCTCCTGTGAGCTGCTTGTGAACATTGCAATTCTGATCTACTCCCATTGAGAATCTTTGAGGCTGTATTTTGCAGGAGACAAGCTTATATATTGTTTATTTTGTTTAGTATGCGACTGCATCTGATTTTTTATTTGGCTAGCATCCAAGGCTGGACAAATTATGCAATGCCGCCAGCCATGTGATGCCAGTGGGACACCAGGGTCCAAACATTCTAGCTGCTCATGATTGAGGTTGCTCTTCATGCCTACGTCCGTCAGGAAAGGTGGGACTGCTAGGTAGAATTCATTCTCGTTGCAGTTCATATCCCGATCAGCGTGTTGCTAAGGATGAGCAAGGCCAAGACGTGGGCGTGGCTGGCAGCATTAGCCTGCAGCAGAACGTGGCGCTGAGCACGCAGCCAATCGCCGGCTTTGACTGGAGCCCCGACAAGGCCGGCTTGTGTGTGTGCACGTCGTTTGACCAGACCATTCGCGTTCTCATCGTCACCAAGTTGAACCTGATGTGATCGCGTATTATGGCCTTTTCTCCATCCGCCCTACCACCATCTCGGTGTTATCCCCAGTGTGGATGGTGCTCTTATAATAACTGCTGCTCAGTCTTCCCGCGGATGGAGACTTGAGTGCTGCCGCTGCTGCTTTGCCCGCAAGCCGATGTGGTGAAACTGATAGCCCCATGTGAAAGCAGCTACACTAGCTGTGCATGAGCTCGGTTTGCCCACGACAGTCACTATGGCTGCTGTTGCTGTGGAAAATCCACGCTGAACCCATTTGACTAGTTTTTTTTAAATCTTTGCACGACGTTACTATGTGGGATGCAACTTTACCTCTGCATGTAGACCAAATGGTACCTGCTGAAAAAGGTAAATTGAGGACTGTCAGTGTCTATCAGAAAGTAGCATGGTGGTCATCTGACAGATGCGAACAACAAAGAGCAATACGAGCATGCTTGCTTCGAACCAAAGTCGAGGTGAATGTATTTGCCGACCGAGGTCGTGGGCTCGATCTCTATGGCATACGTGAACCGCCGGAATAGAGATAAAGTTCTCTCGGGGCGCAACGCAAATGAATCATATTTATATTTATGCACAATACTCGCAGCACTCGCTCTTTTCAGTCAGGTGAAAATTCCAGCAGCTCCAGCAATGTTAAAAACTACAGACCATGGTGCCGAGTATGTCTGCTACACCACTGCAGCAGATGACTAGTGGTGAACGAGTCAGGAAAGACGAGTACACACAACAGGCGATAACATACACATCGATTGTCGTCCCAAACCCGCGTCCCGACGCGTGACCGTATTACTACCTAACGTGCATGCCTACTTGACTACCCTTTGCCGGAAAACCTTCAGAATGACGATTGACAACTGATCACATTCGTTGTTGCCCCAGATTTATGGCATCCTTATCTCAATAGCTGAGTAAGAGAGCCTACCAGCTCTCTGATATCCTCGCTGGGCAAGACTACCACCACTTAATTTCAACTGGGCTGCCACATATGCCCTCCATTGTGGGGCCTAGATGCAGCTGCAAGAGAGGTCTTTAAATTCAGAAAAAATGGGCCGAACAACAAATACTTGCCAAAATAGTTATTCTGTCTTACAGGGTAGCACCTTCATACTTGGCCGAACTGCCACCAGCAGTTTGGCATACCCACGTGTACTCTCTCAAGACAGTAAACAAGCTGTCCTGTCCTGTCCCTTTGCTTCAAGACTCTTGTGACATCAGCTTTTGCTCGGTGGGTGCACGACTTGGGTGGGATATTCCTTTCATAATGCTAGCACACCAATCCAATCAGCTACTCGGCCATATTCTTTCCACTACATGCTTGTGCCAATTCCGAAGGCTGATCACAGAAAACGCAGGTAGAAGATGCTTGTTTATTCCAACGTAAACTCTTAGATATAATTATAATTCATCAACATTCCTTACACATGACGGCCAGCAGAGCTATGTTTGAACACGAGAAGCTGCCGACCAGCTCTGAGCTGCACACCACGGCAGCTATTGTTAAACTAAGCAGCTGGCATACCGATGGTAAGCAAGAGTACTCATCCTGACAGGGAACTGGGTGGTAAGTACTAGATAATTCTCATAGCATATCATCAACGCAGCCTCAACTCGATGGCCGGAAAGCAAGAAACGACCTGGCACATGGATAGGTCCACCTAGTTCGGTGAGTTTCTAGCAGCAAATCGCCCTGGCCAATCAAATCGCAAAATCCAGCAGCGAATCATCATTGGTTTTTGCTTCAGCTCCTAAAGAGCAAGTGGCCGGGGCTTCGTGTCAGGCTTTTCCAAAACGTTGAGAAATTTTCCACGAGTCATCTCTCGCGCTACAATAAAACATAGGCAATCCAGAGCAAGCAATGATAATAAATCTGGGTGGCACAGACGCTCCTGGCAATTTTTTCCAACTTTTAAAAACGTCATTTTGCAGCAAACACATCAGAAAATAAGTAAGGGCCACCATCGCCAAGACCCAGGAGCAGAGCCACAGGCAAATGTGCCACCACACCAGCACAGCACGTGACTGTCACGCACAGATTGGCCAATGAGCAGAAACAGCCAGCCAGCAGACTCGCTGGCGAACAAGCAGGCAAACGTGTGCGAACCCGCGACCTTGGTCGCAAAGGGCGGGCACCGTACGCCTGCGCTAAGACCCAGCAGTGAGGAGGCGTAAACAGGTAAGAATAAGCCTCAATAGAAAGTCACAGCGAGTCTATAGACGGTTACACGGGAACAGCGCACGGCTAGACAAAGGGGGAAGCGGTGTCATGCGTCGTGCGTACCCTCTTCCAGGCCCAGCTGATAGGCAAGACTCTGAAGCTGCTTCACCTTGTCGAGCAGCTGCGACGTTGTCAAGCTGCCAAACTCTTCAAAATAAAACTGGAGTGCAAAGGTGGTGCCCAAGCAACGGCTGGCCAATGCGAAACCGATGCAAAACGCTCGGATGACGTGCAAACAAGTAGCCTGAACTACACTCGCAGCCAGCCCGCACCGCCAGTATCAGTGCTCGTTGCTGATTAGTGCCTCGCGCCACTAACTAATGCATAACACGGAGGCAGGCAGACTTTGTCAGCATGATACCAGTCGGATATCTGCTGCGGCCAGGAAGTGAACGGAGCCGGTGCTGCTCTCTTGAACGTCAGTGTAGTACGAGTGTCAGGTACATCAGTTGCAAGCGGAACAAGTGAGCTGGGCCAGTAGTAGAGTGGAGTGCAATACCAGAACGGCCATATTCCCCTTTGCACAGCCTCGTGAGGCAGAGCTCTGTCAGTTCAGTGGCTAGCCAAACAGGTCAAACCTAACGTGCAGCCCTCCCACACAGCAGCTAATGCAACCAGTCTCTGCCCGAGTGAGCCAGGCGCAACTCAACTCACTTATTACAGTCAGCAGGCAGAGTAACAGAGTGGTGCCAGCAAGAAAACCACGGAAGCTGCAGCAGCAAACGGAGCCAAATCTGCCAGCACATACGCAAACAGCAGCAAACAGAGCCAAATCTGCCAGCACATACGCAAAATGTGACAGTGCTTCCTAGCCAGCCAGCCTGCCTGCCAATTCCTGCATGGCCATGGTGGCAAAACCTTAGACTTATTGCCTAACATTGAACTGAATCCATAGCCAGCTTACTGATTACTTGAAAAAGCAAAGCTCAGTCAGTTACCACCCTAGTAAAGCAGTACGAGTCGCATGGCCATGAGGTGAATTAGTGGATGAACTGCTAAGTCACTCGACCGTACTCAAGAAAGAAACTCGGAATTCGTACGGTGGTCTGCTTCACTGAAACGTTTCTGCAGCTCAAGTCCTCTGGCAGACAGCCTTCGAGTTCTGCATATTTAAACCGTGCGACTTTAGGATATCCACACGAGAATGGCATACTGCAGTTAGCATCGGAAACAGCCATCAGCATAAGTAAATGAAAGAGCAAAGGTCGGCTGTATTCAATAGCATCATATACATGTACATAGCAGCAGCAGAGCCTTAAAGTGACTGCAGCCGTAGGCCTGGCGTAGACAATAAGGGATTGCCTACTACAGGAATCGAACCCACGACCTGAGCTGAAGAAATGACTGTCAGATTATACATAGGCCAAAGATAGACTGACTCGGCCCCACAGAGCTGCAGTGTGTCCTAGATGCACAAAACGTAATACTGATGACATCAGGGACCGCATAAAAACCTTCAAGGAATGAGCCTGCGGCAATGAGCATGCTTTCTCATAAAACGGTCCATACACTGGCGACCGAATACCAAGATGAACTTTATAAATCCAAGCCTATGAGGGCACATAGACAGGACATGCGCACTATTGGAGTGCCCAAGCAGCAGGGCACGTCAGCCCCCCCCCCCCATCGCACAGCAGGCTAATATCTGCCACTCCCTCGGCAACCTGGATGAATAACTTCCTCAGGTACCAGTCAACACGAGAGACCAACGCGGTCTGTCAAAGTCCAGGGCTACGGCGCCCAGGACGTATGCTGCCTAAGAAAAGCTACAGCTGGCCATGCCCCGGTATCCAGCTGTGATGCCCACCAAGTGGCACGACTCAAATCTGAAATAGGCACTACATCCACGTGCAGTGCAGCAGCTGCGCTTCATCGATCGCATGCACTTAGTGTTAAATAGCAAGCGGTTCTCAAAATAACAGGCCTTATAGACGCAGTCGCGACAGCATGCACAGCACCGATTAAGATGCAGACAGGGCATTACACAAGCAAGCTCCTGGGTCAGCAATTATGCTACCAAAATTGGAATGCATCATTGCTCATTCGGGTAGGCTGCGGGCTTACCTTGCAACATGTCCACGTCATCAACTTCCATGTCTTGCAGCCATTTCGGGGGTGATGCTGACGACGAGAGTGGCTACAGCCGGTTTCAACGCATGAGCAGAGAGAAAGAAACAGCGATCGAAAGAGCAAAACGCAAGCACATCAAAAAACGCTAACGCGCCTTACACTCTTCAGCGCTGCAAACCCTGCAACTCCAGGGACTGCAAACCAAAAAAAAACGGAAACTTGTGTCAGGCATACGTCCGGCGATGCAAAACTGCCAAACAATGTCGCAAACTTAACGTTTGACAATGCCGATCGTATTCCAGTTGAGTACATTATAATAAGAAAAGCTTTTTAAGGTCCTAAAATCGCTATATTTGGCACGCCAAGATTGTGCGGATGAAAAGCGACATACGTCAGTCACCCTCCTCAGCACGTGCATCCAGCAAGGGAGCGCGGGTCACTCCAGGAGGAGAAAGGGGTCTGCCGTTTTTCGGTTGGGAAACTGAGAACAGTCACTTTAATAGGACCGAAATTCGGACACGCGAATTTTCCATACACTACCACTATTGCATATGCGTATGCTGTCGCTTGGCCCCCACCCACCGCGCTCACTTACACTGCTCCGGCCACAATTCCGGGGACGCTCGATCCAGCTTCTCTAGGCTCAACAGCTGCTCCACATCACCGTCCGCATCTGAAAAGAGCGTGGATCAAGCAGACATCATAGCAGGCTCAATCACCGCCACAGCCGATCCTCAACGACCACATGAGCAGGCGCGTCGCATCTGACGCCAGCGAATTACCCGCGCAAGACGACGCCATATCCAGCCTGTCGCTATGACGTTCCGGCGGAAGTGGTATTCACCTGCGTTCCTGAATTGGTCCCTTCTTAACCGCATGCATTCCTCGAGAGGCCTTTCTACTCATTGAAGAGTCAACACTAGATCTGTAGCGGAAATATCTTCATTATTTTGGCAAGAAATAAAAAGTGACAATGCGCCGCTAGGTACTGAGCACTCGCGCGGCGATTCGAAATCGATAATCTATATTCGAGTGTGTGCGAGGTATGAAGTATGAGGCTTGAACGCGTCTGCGTCTCTCTATCCGTAACGGATAGCTGATGGTTTGGGCTAGAATTATTCAGTTTTTTCCTGAGAGACCTTGATTTCTATTCAGGCACTTTTAGTATGCCGCAGACCTCACCCCACGAGACTGGTCGTCAAAGGCTTACTCCTGGGACAAACCAACTAGCAACTAGCGCCTCGAAGCGCAGCTAGGTGCAGCTCAAATGCGCGTAGGTACGCAGACGATAGCAGTGCACGACACTTACCTATAGTTCTCCACCTCAAAATTTTGTTCACGGACTTTCCGCCTTGACCGAAGATCAATCAATACTCTAGCTACCGTATATTGTGTTACGTAAAATCCTTAATCACCATAATTCAAAAACCGCTAAAACTTGAAGTCATAATCCAGATCAGATTAACACCGCCCTACGTTTGAGTAGTTGGCCCACTTACCAAAATGCGCGACTGTGTGCTGCTGTTTCTTCTGGTGCTGCTGCCTCCGAGCCGTTTCACGGCCATTCTGCTGCCGGTATCGGCTAGAGATCACATCTTAAAGCTGGCCGACGGTCGCAAAAACCGCGATTGTCGCGGAGTTCTAGCGATGCGTCCGCGTATCCACTTCATGAGTCTGTCGCTCGCCTTTAGGTCCCTTCATGCTCTCGCTCCAGCCAACCTATCTGAATTCGTGCCACGCAAGGCCTGCCTTCGCATGCCTCCCACCGCTCTTCTTCCTCTAGCAAATTGAACCGAACTAACCTAGAATCCCTCGGAGATTGTGCCTTCATTTGCCTTGCTCTGACAGCCTGGAATTCGCAATCTATTGACGTCCCAACATCTCTTGATTTGAAGACATGGAAAAAAGACGCACTAAACCTGCCTTATCCTCGCAGGCTTCGCTCCGTCCGAGCGATTTCTCCTGTTTTGTTGTCGTGTGCTCTGAAACTGTGCTGTGAATTTTTTCCCAGCAGCACTGCCAAAGTTCACCTGCTGTTTTTGGCGCATGCGATTTTGTCACAAAGAAGTTGGTCGAGCGGTCGTTCGTCTGGAGCTATCCCTGCGACAGCCACGTGGATTGAAGGCGGCGTAACTCGATAGGATCAAGATCTAGAGATCAAGATGAAAACGGCCTCTAGTCCCCTTGATCCCGTTCACGCGGGCAATAGTGGTATGTTTTCCATATCTTGTCATAAGATTGCCTTTTTATTCTGCACTCTGCGCGCTTACCTGTAAATAATTCATTGCATGTCGCCAACCGAGGCTCCAACTAACCAGCAGCCCCGAGTATCTTCTTATGTACTCCGATACGCTTGCATGAGCATGATACAAGCATGCTTACCCCTGTGCATCTAAGCACGATACCTCGCTTTTCATTAACTCTCGGTTATTGCTTTTCTGGCAGCGAGTTGTAACGCACTTGGATAAAAATGCGGTTCTCTTTAAGGCCTTCTATCATTTTCATTCGTTTTTCAACCCTCGATAGTTCAGGTAGCTACCCAACGTGTGCTATGTGTTTAGCCCTGATGTCCTCAAAGCGCTAAATGTTAAAGACGGAGCGCTCGAAATTTCGCGAGCAGCACTGCATCGAACCGACGACGGCGCGACGACTCGCCTGTACATTACAGCCTGTACGGCAGGCGACTTCGGACAAACTCGTTACATGCAGTTACACAGCGGTCAGCGCTCCACGCACAATCGCTCGGCCATCGACTGGCAAGCCGTCGCCAAAAGAGCCTGCGGCGTCGGGAAGGTTCTTTCCTAATACGCCAGCCAGGGGCGGAAGTTATAGTGAATCAGTTTGCATACATGTTGCTGCGATGCTATTCGCAGTCCTTCTTTGTCGCAGCTATTTCACAAGCAATTTTCAGTTCATTTTCAGTGGCCAAGCTCAGAGGTCGCTGAATATTGCACTGGTCACGTACTTATTGAGCCCCCTTCAATTTAACTCGCCGGCCGCGAGCCATTTCTTCCTAAACGAGAGCGAATAATAATGCGCCTTGTAGCTCAAATGATAGTCGGGAGCAGTCAGACCCGCGAGAGAGCCGTAGGTCGAGGTGTGTGTGCACCATAAGAAATTCTCTGTACGTTTGCATTGATTGCGCACAGTACCGCTTAGCGGGCAAGCATTTTTGCACCGGCAGCGCATATTCCATATTTAGACGTAACTACATTGTCAACCAAGGTAGTAAGTTCGCAACGCGTAGGTGGGCATTACTCGTTGACTATTGAGTGTTCACTCAATGCCAGACAGCATTGACCTTCTGAGCATATTACTGCATACCGTGCATTAATCTGCCTTCCATGGACAGCAAGACTGAGGTGAGAGAGCAGTCGGAAAAGCGAGTAGTGACGAGGTAACAGCGAGTAATAATAATAATAATAATATTGCACTTGATAAAGCGCCCTAAGAGAACTTAATCTCTTTCTAGGCGCTTTACATTTGCTGCAAAGTGATACGCAATAGAATAGTAAGTAAAATCATGCTTGAAAAACAAACAAAATGAATAACATGGTTAGGGGTTACATGCACTGGGTCAGCATGCAAATGTGGTTAGTGGCAGCATGAACAGTGTCAGCACGCATAAGCACATCGAGGACGAATCACAAGGACCCACTAAATGCTGTCCTAAATAGGTATGTTTTTAAGTTTCTTTTAAATGTGGTCAGGTCAGGGGATGTTCTGATGCAGGTCGGGAGGGAGTTCCAGGCTGTGGGAGCATACGAGCTAAATGCACGGTCTCCAAAGGATTTAAGGTTTGTACGAGGTATTTCTAGACTGTTGGATTCCGAAAAGCGAGTGGTACGATGCTTTGCCTGATGGGGTAGTATCTCTGAAAGATAGGCTGGAGCCATAGAATGAAGAGACCTAAAAGTGAGCGACAAAACCTTGAAGTCAATCCGTTGCTTGACTGGTAACCAGTGCAGGTCGGCGAGAAGTGGAGTAATGTGGCAACTGCGACGCTCACGGCAGACAAGCCTAGCTGCAGAGTTTTGCACCAGCTGCAATCGCCTGATCGCACATGCTGGTAGGCCAATAAGCAGTGAGTTGCAGAAGTCGAGACGAGATGTCACGAATGCAGTAGTGGGATAAGCAGGGTGAGCCCTAGTAAAAGTAGCACGCACAGCCATCTTCGTTGCTCAAGATTAGATCGTTGTCTCTTAGCTTTCCAAAGTCTCAGATAGAAAGAGACGAGGCACGCTTCACCAGCAATTTTGAGCACGGAAAGAAGGAGTGGCGTAATGACGTTTAATTGCAATGGGAACGTACCCGGATGAAGTTTGAGATGCTAGCTACCGTAGGAAAGTAATCTGGTGGAAGCTTAAAGCCGCGTTTGCACGGTACGTCTGGCTTCTTTCCTGCTTCAGCCTCCAGCTTCGGTCTTTATT
Source organism: Cristatella mucedo (assembly GCA_009760855.2). Classification (NCBI taxonomy): domain Eukaryota; kingdom Metazoa; phylum Bryozoa; class Phylactolaemata; family Cristatellidae; genus Cristatella; species Cristatella mucedo. The sequence goes on from WPIO01000009.1 coordinate 3,606,592, forward strand.
CCTACATGAAGTTTACTAGGTCAGTTAGCCTCCCGCATTACTTCCTACTGCTGCCACCCCCTGAGTGGTCATGGGAAATTGCCTTTGCTCGGGAGGTATGAAATGGCTTCCGCGTTGTAGCTCGCATTGAATTTAAGCCTTTTGCGATCAACTCTTTGGCTCGCCACCTCATGATCTGATTCCCCTATGAAGAGCTCGTACTGTTCCACAAACAGCGACTCTCATAGAACGTATCAATGACTCTCCTCTCATGTCGTGCGCCGTACCTTTCAAAGCAAGGAAGAACGCGTGCTCTTGAATGCGCCTACGGTCTATTGTTCGTTCGGTCTTGCATCTGTATTGACCAAGAAGTAGAACCTTGCTTAACTTCTCCGTTTTCGTTTAGTCTTTCACCTGTGTTCTACCGCCAAAACTGAAGCAGCACAGAAGCAAGTCTGACCGTATCAACTCGGCTCGAGCAAGCTTTGGTGGTAAACATAAGAAACGTGGCTTGTTTATGCTGTTCTGACACAGCAGTCATATGCAAAGCACTTTCACCTTTAAAATTTGTTTCTTTTAACTGTTCAATTCCGCAACCTTGGTATGGACCTGTTGGAGGGATATTGTGGTTTTATTAGGAGACCTGCCGCACTATTGGTATGCTAGACATCCGTAATTATTCTCCTCGGGAGTGAGCAGGACCCGTAGCTAGACATTGAGCGACATTAACGTCTGCAACGCTAGTCACGGAATCTATGATTGCTGGAAATACAGCTTCAGTACGTTTGATGACATGCGTAGCAATACTTACCGGAAGATTAACTAATGCAGTAATTTACAAGCAGATGCGAACTAACATTTCAAATTGCATGCTGATGCGTAAAGTATTGACGTGAAGTTGTTTAAAGGCTGCAGCCATACACCCCAGCAAGCAACAAACATTTACCTCGATTTACCATGGTTACTCAAGTTGCAAATAGTCAAAACTTCCGATCCCATCCATAACATGCTAGTCTGCTGAAAGGTACTCCAAGCGATTGCTGGACAAAGTGTATCCTTATTTTCTCGACATTTACCTATAAATGAGCCCGTTGATTCAATGAACCTTTTTAACTTTATGATTTCGTTTATGTACATACTGCTGCAAGTGTCCTCGAGACTCCTTGAAATCAGTGTTCTACAATCATACTTCACGATAACATTATATGATTTAATTCCTTATTATTTCTAGGCAATTCCAGTCATTATCAAAGGATCCTACATCTGTCTAGGCATCTGTTTGTCACATTTTTATAGTCGTACTATTGAATCTCTTAATTTTCCAGATTGCTAGATCTGTAATTCAGACACAATCTGTAACCTCAACTCTCAAAGAATGCTATTGAATCTACGTCGAAGCCATTTTTACATCGAAAGATAGTTAGTATTGGAACGATGGTACGGCGATCGTTATATTGGTTTTCATTTCGTCAATGATTGAAGTCTGGGGATAAATCCTAGGCTTTGGAGAGACGGTTACCCAAGCCTTCCAATTTCTCTTCTTTTTACTATCGAGCAGAACAGTCTTTACAAAAGCCTTAGAAATATAGATTTGAAAGAATTACTCTATGTTGTTTTACGGATGTGTATGGTGACCTATTTGTTGGTCTACTGGCCGATAGCGTGCGGAAAATTAGGGAAGACCCCACTCGATTCTGGAAGGTGGTTCAAATGTCCTCTGACCTGGCTAGCAAGCCCGCCATATTAATAAGCAATTCTGAATTTTTTTAATGCAAATTTTTGTAGAGGAAAATAAAAAGCAATATTTTTTATATTTTATTTATTTATTTTCTTTGCTATTCAAAATTAAAACTTATATTCTGTGCTGCTTGTTTTCCTCGTTTTTGTCTGCGATAGTTATGCATACTGTATATTTGACGTGCTGTGCTCTCTCTTGTTCCGGATCCATTGCTATAAAACATTATTACTGTCTGCGTTTTTGTAATTTATTGTTTTTTTCACTTTTCTCTAGTTTAAATTAAAAATTATATTTCTAAGTTTGAAACACATTTTGCCATTTGCATTGGTATTTGAGCGGGCACCCACCCCATTGGTCAGCGCCGACTAGCTTTTTCAGCATAGACTTCCCTTTACCCACTAGACCAGCGGCTCTCAACCTTCCTAATGCCACGACCCTTTAATACAGTCCCTCATGTCGTGGTGACCCCTAACCATAAAATTATTGTGTGCAAAATGTAAAAATGCGTGTTTTCCGATGGTCTTAGGCGATCCCTGTGAAAGGGTCGTTCGACCCCCAAAAGGGTCGCGACCCACAGGTTGAGAACCACTACACTAGACGTACCTTCATAATTATATATAGATACTGGTGCTCTCTCATGGCCAAATACGAAGTTGTTTAATGTTCATTTGCGATCTTGGATTCATTCGAGATGCGAGGACTCTCATCTGACTAGTTGACTCGACTGCAACCCCTGCTAAAGGCTGCAGCTGCTTTCCGCCATTCTGGTGTGTGGAGAATCACTGCTGCGGTCAGCTCATCGAGCCATCCCCCACTTGCCTTCAATCCGCGTAAGTCGAGCAGCGAATACGAGCTGGTGGATGCCAACCGCAGTAGATATTGTGATAGCAGTTCGGTAAACAGTAGAGACAAAAAATAAACTTCCACGAAGTCAGTGCGACAGGATTAGGCTCGCTCATAAGAGGCGACTTCGAGTACCATTTTGGATGTAGTTTCTATAGTAACATTAGTTAAGAGCACTGAACTGGTAACGTGGGGGTGTGGGACCGTTTCCTACTCGAGGCGAGATTTTTGAGCGCTCAGTCCTACCGCAGATGGCCCTTGGTCGTAAATCATTGTGACCTTGTTATCGTTCCGGTTCAGTTGAGACGCGGAGACTCATCTTACACTATTTAGCCGTCAATTAGACGGCCCGTAGACCAACTGCTGCATTAGCAGTCTGAAATTTGTTTGAGCTCTCGCCGCTGGCAGGCCGAAGCCGAGCAATGTCAGCCTCGGTCAGGCTAGTATCGAGTCAGCTCTCACTTCACGGCTCAGCAGAGCCGGCTATCCCTTGTAGCGAGCTGCAAGCGAGGCGAATTATCCTCAAGGCTTATCTGCTTCGGCATAAATGAGACTGCTTCAGATATATGAGCTGCAAGCGAGGCGAATTATACTCAAGGCTTATCTGCTTCGACATAAATGAGACTGCTTCAGATATAAATCGACCGATCTTTACTAGGAAGATTACATTACAAGGTGGCCGCGAGCCGAGTCCACAACTGGGGGGATGGGGGGCCTGAACCCTGGCCCCTCCCTCGTAGGCTCCGAGTACAGCCATTGGGTCTCGAGTCCACATCGGGCCGCCTCCCTCGCCCCGCCTTAAAGCCCGGCATGCACCCGGATGGCCATCTGACGTGTTGCCAGCCGCATCGCACGGTGTTGCTCGCTCCCTTGTACCTCGTTTGCATCGAGTGAGATGGGTTTACTTGTGCTTGGCTCGCCAGCTTTTCGGAAGGTAAATCATTCGCTTAAGTCCGAAGCTCCTCCAAGTGGTCGCATGCCTAGTTCCACCGCCACGACCTATTCGCCGCATCCGCTAGCCCGACATAACCGCTAAAGTCTACAACCCTGGGGTGCCAGCTTGACCGGTAGGGGCGAGTAGAGGGGAGCCGGCCGTAGTGTAACTGCTCTTCGATGCCGCAGCTAAGAAATTCTGGACGCTTTGCCGCGGATTTTGCACTGCAGAATTTACTATGAGTGGTTTACCTGTTGGCTCTATTGTTAGCGGTCCGTCGAACTGAGCTCTGAATGCCTCCACCTCATAGGTGTTGGAATCGCTATGGCTGACCTTGGGGTCGGCTGGTGGGGGAGCGGTGGTTGTGAGGATGGTGGATTGTGGTCGTTCGCGATGGTTGTACCGTGTTAAAATTAGTGCCAAAATCGTCGACGGGTGCATGTTACCCCCTGCCCTCGCGATAAGATCTCGGAAATCAGCGTTGACGAGTTGTATATTCATCAACTATCTAAGCATAGTACCAAATCGGTGTCTGTTGCATGAGCAGTGATCTGTTATTCCTGCCTGTCGCCTGCCTCTCGCAGCATTTTGATTACAAAAGCTGTGAAAATCCACTTTCGATGCGTTTTGCTGCTTTAGATTTACCAAAAAGCGATGTTATGTAATTGTCTATTCTGCTCCTCCTGACCCTCTCCGACGGATGTTGTCCTGACTGGCCATTTTCGTCGACGGCAGCCGAAGGAGCTGTATATAGACTTGAGTCTTACGTGCTTTAAACGTATGTGAACTTGGCCATCTTAATTTTAACCGAAAGAAACTCGATCGAACTGGCCGTTTTACCTCAAGCGATCGTTCGAGAGCCGAGATGACTAACCATGCCCCCTTGCACCGTATGCTGGCCAAATCAAAGCAGGTCGTGCAGCTCTGGGCAGTAGGTCAAAGGGCGTTTGTCTATTTGGTAATCACGTGCAACCTTATTTAACCTTCTGCCGGCAACGAGCAATAAAGAGAACAAACGGTATCGCTGATTTACAAAGTTCGCTCAGCTTTTGCTACCTAGGTCGTGCAAGTTGTACCGGGTGTTCGCACATAAGCATATCGCATGGCCACTGCCTTGCTTTTCGTGCTGGCGATAGGAGTGGTCGGCTGCTGTAGGCAGTGCGTGTGTGTGCTCAATCCATGTACTCAGCCGGTTGCTAACATCAAGCTGTTCAGTAATAGTATTCGTTCTTGGAGCTTGATGAACTGCACGGCCACCACTTCTCTCAGACCTGTGGTTGCTCCTCATTGAGCAGGGAATCAATGCCAAGGTCATGCCACTCATTTCCGGTACCTTTAATATCATGTTCAGACTTACCTATCTGAAATAGCTACTCTCTCTCTCTCTTTCTCTCTCTTTCTCTCTTTCTCTCTCTCTCTCTCTCTCTCTTTCTCTCTTTCTCTCTCTCTCTCTCTCTCTCTCTCTCTCTTTCTTTCTCTCTCTTTCTCTCTCTCTTTCTCTCTCTCTCTTTCTCTCTCTTTCTCTCTCCCTCTCTGGCTTCCCTTAAAACCACCTGCTCCTCCGACTCAGCTAATTTATCTGTGCTTCCGACCAATCTTAATTCCTTCAGAGACCGCTCCTTCTGTTTCTGTTCCCCGGAAGACTAGAACTCTCGACTGACGGACGTCGTTGGGTTCCCACAACGTGATATTTTAAGTGAACCTATTTTAAGTCAACCGCTCTGTTCACAGCATTTGTGTATTCCATGTGAATCGTTCTGGATATGCTTACAAGTGCTGAAATTGTGCATGTCACTATCACTATGAGGTTGATATGCTTTCTTTCTAGCCTATAATCAAACTATGTAATCTTGAACGTGAGTTCATGAGTAAGTAAGTAATCACAGGTCACTGACATCATGCTTATGTTAGGCCCTTTGTGATATTTATGTACTACTATAAAATAATAATAATAATACACTTGATAAAGCACCTTCAGAGAACTCAATCTCTTTCTAGGTGCTTTAAATTTGCTGCAAAGGAAACATGATTGAGTGGTGACTGGTATCATGCTTGACAACAAGAATTACATTTTTAGAGTTGACATGCACAGGGTCAGCATGCAAGTGTGGTTAGTGACAGCATGCAACAGTGCCATGATAGTACTGCTACGATGAGCGTAATGTCAAAAATGCAAGAAGATAATTTACTAAGATGCATTTGTATCGTCAACATGCGCTCTTATTAATAGTTAAAATTAAACATTGAATTATTCAGTGACTTACGAAATAGTAATGAGCAGGCTTTTGATCAGTACGTTATTTGATTACGTAAGGTAACCGCTAGTAATAGTGATAAACGTCGATACAGCATCTAAGAGATCTAAACCCCTTTCTTGGCACTTGTGCTGGAGAGAAGCAAGTCAATTTTTTAATTAATACATGCATAATTTCAGCACCTACAAGCGCACTTGATTTACTCCTCCAAACAAAGCAAAAGCTGTGGGGATCAGGTAGGTTTTATTTTCAAAAATGGCATCAAGTCAGAAGATGACGTGATGTCAGTTTGTGATGAGTTATTATCATTGCCGTTAAGGTCAATGCCCGTGCCCGGTCAGCATGGCCTTGACCTACCTGATGTTTGCTTTCAGGGCCTACTGCAGGCTGCCTCGAAGGCTCAGCTGCGCTGCTGCTACAGCTCTAGTGCGGTGAGTACATTCGTCATTAGCCCACTTCTCCTAAAACCTTGCATGCGGTCAAGGACGTAGGAGGGGACTCTCTTGGGGCTGAACCCCGACCCACTGGTCTGACTGAAAGGGCGGTACCAAGCTGCCCTGGCCATAGCTGCTGCTGTTCAAACACTCCTTCTTTGCCAAGAAAACCCACTTTAACCCCCCCCCATTCCTCCCCCATGGAAGCCCGGTTGCACCGGCCGCCGACCTTCCAAGTTGGGGCTGCCAGAAAGGTACGTCTAGACTGTCTGTTGCAACACTAACAGCCGCTCGACTCTTCATATCCTAGCTCTACATCAGAGTCGTCTGTCATGTTCAACTTATCTCTCTGTGTCTTAAGTTGGTAGGCCTCCTACAAAAAGATATATTCCAGCAATCTGGCTAATGTAAAGTAACATAATGTAATGTATCTCCATCTGTAACTCCACAATGCCATACGGATGAAGTCCGTGTTGCGAGATTAAGTTCTCTGAGGGCGCTATACAAATGTAGTATTATTATTGCACAGCAGAGTTTCTGTAGCTCACTCTGAGACTAAGTAGCTTTTTGCGGTAGCCATCAGACTTCGTCTCATGCAACTAAGAGAAAATGAGATGCATAGCTTGAGTCAGGAGGGCAGTCAAGGAAATAATTAAGATGAAATTAGCAGCCCAGGATAGCCGAAAAGGGTATGCCATAGTCGGCAGAATGAGAGTAGATGTTGCATAAGAATTGTGGTAGTAAGTTCCAAAGTCTAGGGCCTGCAGAGCAAGCGCTTCTGTTGCCAGTTGTCTTTAAGCATATGAGTGGAACAGCTAATTTATTTTCCATAAAGACCATTAGGGCAAGAGAAGGCTGAAACTGGTGCAGCAGTTCAGCTAGGCATGAAATTACCAAGCCATGATGGACCCTGTGGGTCGAGTAAGAATTCTGCTTTGTATCTGTTGATCAACCGAAGCCATCACAGCTCCTTCAACAAAAGAGTCGCCCAAACATGAGTCTTTGTGACCTTCCTTATCTCGCCAGACATATAGAGAGATACATGCAGAGGCCACAAGCTTTTGTGTTGTCTCCTCTGCTGTAGCCCATTTCACAGAGCCTAAATTTTAATGAAAATGTGGGCTACTGATGTGGGCATTACACTCCATTTGATGCTTACTGTTGATATCGTAAACGTTCTGTAGGTTCTGATCAGGCCACATGGTGAACCATTGCATTAGCGCCACACTGGATTCGTCAAATAAGTGCTTTACTCAAGTTGTTATTTATCGAGCATGTTGTTATTTATCGAGCAAGTTGTGTTTCTAAGCTTAAATACTTTGCTTGGAGAAAGCTCTTTATATATGTCAGCAAGATAATGACCCTACACGTACTTCGAGGCCTGTAAAGCACTTTTTTGACGATCCGTGTGAGGTGTTGAAGCAGTGACCCAGCCAGATTTGAACTCCCTAGAACGACTATCGGGCAATATGGACAGGCTGCTGAGCCAGAGTGTTCGGCCTCCACCAGTACCTGATCTCTTGAATACAATTCAGGCTCTGTGGAATGTGCTCCAGCAGAAGAGACAGCGCAGAAGCTCAACTCCACCAAGGTCCTTGCCAACATGCCACTAATGCTCGAGTCTCGGTTGGCTATTAGCTCCACTTGACCTTTGCCCCTATGCCATAGCTGGGCATCTGCCCTTCCCACTGACCCCCATTCAGTCTTTCATGACAAAGTGTAGGAGGCCGGCTAAAGCAAGTAGGAGGGGATGCTGGGCAGGGTGCACGTGCTGCCTCTGCTTCCCGGTGGCCCAGCCGTGTAGTGTTTTGCAACCTGTGGGAAATTGGCTGCAACCGTGAAGGCCACCTGGAAAGCATTAGCCGAACTTTTTCTGCCGTGCCGGCTAGTCTCACTCAGCTCGGCAATCGTGCATCTATTGCTGTCTTTCTCTTGTTGTTCTGTGCGGCCTTGTGCTTTTCTCTTGATTTATAATGATTCTGCCATGCCGTCGTGGTGCAGTTCTGCTAGCTGCTGCTGTGCAGTGAGTGGCAAGTCTTCCCTTTGCAGCAGCAAATGTAAAGCGCCTAGAAAGAGATTAAGTTCTCTGAGGGCGCTTTATCAAGTACATTATTATTATTATTATTATTATCATTGAGTCTGCTGCTGCTCCTGCTTATCCATCGAGTGGTGCACAGACCGGTCCATCTCGTCAGCTAGCTTGGCTGCAGCATTTCGTCGTCGTCCTGCTTGTTACCTTTATACTTGGCTTTGACTTGGCCACTTCTGGCGTCCGACGCAGTGCCCGCTGCCAGGCTAGGCTGCCAGATGGGTTCTGATAGGTAGGATTGCTGTGAAATGTGGAATAGTCTCAAGGACATGCTGTTGTTTACGACCCACCGAGTCCATAGGTTAGCTACACTAGGCCTCTATATTACATTCTTCTGCCAGCTGTGTGATGCAGACCCACCCGGTCTGAGCTGTGCCGTTTGGCCACGGAACCTCATGTTACAGCTTGCTGTTGTCAATGTTTCTGGATTGTCACCGTTGTTTTGCTAACACTGTGGCTTCTAGCTAGCACAAGTGTAACCTTCCTGGGAATAGCCGATCCTAGGTTTTGTATGCTTGCCTTAGCTGGTTTCCTCCGGTTATGGATGGGTTGTATACAGCACCACTTTGTGGTATATTTTGAAGGTATGCACGAATATGAATTTCTTGCTCTAGAGCCACTGTTTAGTGCAGAAAAAAAGTTTAATTAATGAAGTACTATTCCCAGGGGTACTACCCCCAGCATAGTGGGGGTACTCTTTTGGTATGCCTCAAAATGTACTCAAGCTGCTGTCGTTTTATCCAAGGCACGACTAAAAACTCGTTTTAGGTAATATATGACGTATTTAATTTAGATTACCTGCGTGCCCAGAGGATGTGTCTTAAACCATGATCGTGTGCCGACGACGACAGGTCGGGTATCAGACTACCGTTTCCGGCTATTCATAGCCAGCAAAGTCAGGGCACTTTCGGTTGGTAAATATTGAGACTGCTCTATTTCTCTTGTCTGCTTAAACACGACATACAGCACATAATCTATCTGAAGGGTATTACATGACTATATGCAAATCTTAGCCGGTGAGAGTTATAAGATTTTAATTAGAGCTGGACTAGATTCCGTAAATCAAGACATAAAAAGTAAAGGCTAGCTGATTCACCGGCGTCATTTCTATAGCTGCAAAAGCACCTATTGGTCCTGCTTGTAGTGGGCATAAAGAATTACCTACTGTAGAAATCGAACACACGACCTGGATCGTGAAGTGCCAGCACCTCATCCCTAGGCTAAGACAGGGGGATCTTGTGCTGCTCCCGGTTCTTGTCTGTTTCTGCCTCTCTCTCTCTGTCTCTCTCTCTGTCTCTCTCTCTCTCTCTCTCTCTCTCTCTCTCTCTCTCTCTCTCTCTCTCTCTCTCTCTCTCTCTCTCTCTCTCTCTCTCTCTCTCTCTCTCTTCAGGCCTTTAAAGCCGGAGAATGCACGCAGATCATGCTTACATGAGCCTTCAAACAAGCACCATCGTGCTAAGTAGTGCACGATAAAGCAACTTGAGAGGCAGATGAGTACGTGCATGATCGAGAAAGTCATGCTGCACTACCGAAATGGATGGTTTTATGAATTTTCATAAATTAGTGATAGCGAGACCACTTACATATGCAAGTATTCCTAATCTTAAGGCTAAATCCTTAGTGAACTGGCAATCTGTGACGACTTGCCAAGGAAAATACAATGGAAATAAGGCTTCTTAACAGGGTTGTTCTGGAGCAGGGATTGCCTTATCGATGGACACAAGTGTGTCAGAGACGATAGACTGCTGTCTTCTGTATTGGCTGGATTATGAGTTTAGTATAGCGACCCGTTACCAGAAGCCCAAATTTTACTTCCTTTTTCAAAATTCTAGGCATGTTGACTTTTCAGTGATTTCTCAGGCATTTCGACTTGCTTTACAATTGGTCTTACTACTAGTTGCTAGCGAGCAAGCTAAAGAGCCTTTCTCCTTTTGATCTAAGATATCTTATCACAATACATTATCTAGATTGTGGAACAAAATACTAAGGTTTTCCCACTTAGCTTGACATGAAATAAAGAAGCCCAACTTGCAACCAAAGCATGCTCCGGTGGCACCGGCCAAGCTGCTTCTGTTCCTTCTATTATTTAGATATTATAGATGACTCGTGTGCCACTGCTGCATAGCCAACTTTCCCTGCAGACCATCTGGTCCAAAGGGAATCCCTGCCAGCACCGTCTTCAATCGGCTGCCCGTCGGTTGTCTCTCCTTCCTCCCCTCACATCGGCACCTGTTATCAGGCCGCCACGCCTTTCCCTCTATGGACGAATAGTTAGTCCACTATCTTGATCGCGGCAGGTGCATTCCTGCAGGAAATATAAAAAAATGGTTAAGTCTCAGTGACCGTTGGAAATGCCACTAATTTTTTTATGCAGTTGGTATGCTCACTGCACAACGGGTTTCCACAGATTTCGCCATTCGCAGCAGCGCAGTCGGATCAAGTGGCTTCAGACAATGTAGGGCTGTGTCATCGAGATACCTGCGTTGCACTCTCACAGCTGTCGAGGAAGAGGCACCTTGATAGCTCTCAGCTCTAAGCTCAGTCGTTTCTCATTCAAAGTGAAATTCGGTAATGTCCTGAGCACTTCCTTGTGTGAAATGAGCTTAGACCCTGCGCCAAGTTCTTCCCAAGTCCATCCTAATAATCACGACTAAATCCTCGTCGCGTTGGTTTGGCCCAGTGGTTAATCTGCTCACCCCATCCAAGGTCTGGTCGAGGTCGTGGGCTCGAGCCCCCTGGCATATATGAAGTGCATGAATAGAGACTAAGTTCTCTTAGGGTGCTATACAAATGAATTGTAATATATATATATATATATATATTTATTTATTTATTTAATGATACTCTGGCATGAAAATAATCAGGGGGTGTCCACAGTGACTTGCTCTACAGGATGGCAGTTGAGAGCATGACCTCAAGTATGGGGCATGGCACTCAACACAGCCCGGATGGCCTTTCATGCAGCTGAACATGGATTCGCATTGTAGCCACATCAGCTGGCTATGTTGTACCTTAAACAAAGAGAATTTGCAGAGTCTCACGAAATGAATGCAAGCATCGTCAGAGCTGCAACTACTCGTAGGCACGTGTGTTTCAGAGCTCCTGGAAGTCACAATCCCCGATGGGCTGGTAAGCTGCAATGATCCCTAGCAACGTGTGATACTAACCTGTTTTGAAGCTTCGAGTGCTACTTTACTGGACACGTGCCCCGAAGATGAATGAGCGGTGAGGACTTACTTCCAGCGTTTTTATGGTAATGGGATGCCCGCAGAGCACTCGGCTCGTGGAAACGCCTGTCTCACGCCTAGTCCTCCGGCTTGTGCCTACCCTAAATGATCGTCTGTAAGCTTTGCATTAGTAATTTTATCATTAGTTGGCTTCTTTTGGCGCTGCATTCTTTCTCAGAGGCTGCTCTGTTAGTCTCTATGGGGCTGCCCTACTGCCCACCTTTTCGAGTGACTGGCCACGGGTTGGCTGTTGAAGCGGCAGCAGCCAGCCCGTGGCCAGCATCTTTAGGGAGATGCTGTCGTTCACCGAAGCAAAGCTGCGCTTCAGACCTGCACAGACAGGAGCATGGACCAGCTGTACGCTTTGACCTCCCCCCCCCCCTGTGTTTTCTGCCTCCTTGCTCCCAGGTTCGTGTGTGTGTGTGTGCACTGTGCGGTACTGTAACTCAAGCGGACTGTAACTCAAGCAGACAGTGTCTTCTTGGCTACAGGCTGCCCGTGTCTCCAGCTGGCTGTAGCGTATTTGGCCTCTGCTCGTAACCCTTGTCTGGATCTTGTTAAAAAAATTGAGGGGGTGGCAGCAGTGGCGGTGGTGGTAGAGGTGGTTGGGTAGGTGGTTGGCCAGGTGCCCGATGGATGACAAGGTCTTCGTGCCCTCGCTGTGCCACTGCCCCCCCCCCCACCCACGCCTTTGCTGTAAGGACAAGCAACCAGGTGAGATAGTTTAGAGGTTTTCATGCAAAGCGAAGTCTGTGGGTGCGAGCCCGCACGTCAGTGGGTGCGAGCTTGAGTCTATGTAAATGCTATGTATTCTGGTCGAGAGCACGAAAACTTGGTCTCTTGGTGTGTGGGAATATTGCTGCTACCTTCTCTTAACTCCCTTGCTGCATGTATTGATGACATCCGCACATGGATGGCAGCAAATTTTCTCAAACTAAACGATGATAAAACCAACTTATTAGTTATGGGCAAACCCAGTGTGATTCAGAAATTGGAAATGCTAACGCTCAAAATTGGTTCTGCCAGCATATCTCCTGTTGAATCAGCTCGAAATCTAGGTGTCATGTTCCAAACTGACCTCTCGTCAGACGACCACATCAGCTCCACAATCAAGTCTGTCTACTTTAAGGTACATAACATTGCTGAAATTCGGGCTTGTTTAGATAAGGATACCACGTCCAAGTTGGCCTGTGCATTTGTGACATCCCGTCTTTGATTTCTGTAACTCGCTGCTTGCTGGTCTACCGGCCTGTGCAATCAGGCGCTTACAGCTGGTGCAAAACTCGGCAGCTAGGCTTGTCTGTCGTGAGTGTTGCAGTTGCCACATCACACCACTTCTTGCCGACCTGCACTGGCTCCCAGTCAAGTATCAGATCGACTTCAAGGTTTTGTCACTAACTTTTAGGTCACTTCATTCTCTGGCTCCAGCCTATCTCTCAGATATGTTCCCTCACCAAGCCAAGCATCGTACCACCCGCTTTTCGGAGTTTAACAGTTTACCAATACCTCGTACAAACCTCAAATCCTTTGGAGACCGTGCATTTAGTTCGTATGCTTCCAAAGCTAGGAACTCACTCCCGACTTGCGTCACAACATCCCCTGACTTGACCAGATTTAAAAAGAACTTACAACACCTATTTAGGACAACATTTAATGGGTCTCTGTGATTCGTCCTCCTTGTGCTTATGCGTGTTAACACTGTGCATGCTGCCACTGACTGCACTTACATGCTGACCCTGTGCACGTCACCCCTAACTATTTTATTCGTGTTGTTTATCAAGCATGATATTGCTCTCACCAATCGCGTTTCTCTTTGCAGCAAATGTAAAGCGCCTAGAAAGAGATTGAGTTCTCTGAGGGCGCTTTATCAAGTGCATTATTATTATTATTATTAGTAGTATACCAATCTACCTATCTGAACTACTTCACTATCAGATTTGTAGTTATATCCCTTTAGTTCGTTTGCTGCCAAAGCCGAGAACTCTCTCCCTACTCACATCACGACATCTGACTTGGTGTTTAAAAAGAATCTGAAAACTCCTTTGTTCCTCTCAGCATTTGCTGGGTCTGTGTTAATTGTCTCATGTGTGCTTACTCATGTTGGAGCTGTGCATGTAATCACCGTGCAATTGACATGCTTCGTTAAAAGCACAAGTGCCTAGAAAGAGATTTAGTTCTCTTAGGGCACTACAAATATCTTTTTACTATGAAATTATTATTATTATGACATTTGTAGCTAGCAATCATGTCATACGAGCGTGCCATGGTCTGCGGCAGCCACCCTAATGCCCCCATTTCACATGGACTTGGCTCTGTGTATTCCGCTTGTGCTCATAAGCCACTTTAGAGAGCTACAGCTGACAATGCTGGTGCATATCACGGCAGCATAGCAGGCTGTCTGTTGCAAGTGACAGTTGCACAGACTAACTAGAGAAGTCTAGCAGTGTCCTTAATACATCCTAGCCGGTTGAGTTTACAGACGAGTCTTGGGAAACCTGGATGTGAAGGTTTGAATTGGCTTCTCCTCAAAATTTTGTCGGAACCCAATGCAAGTGTTGGTCTGCAGCCAAACAGAGGCACAGCTCTTCAAATATAATGATGTGACGTGTGATGTTGCCCAAGCCTTATTTATCTTACGCTTCTAGGGAACCACGAAGCTCTTCATTGATGGCAAGTTCGTTGAATCCAAGACTAAGGAATGGATTGATTTAAATAATCCGGTAAGAGTTCGTTTACTACTTTGGTAAGTTCAAGCCGCTTCGCTTAGTGGCCCTCTCTTACATGAACCTGTGTGCCCCGCTGCCCATCGGCCGGCATCCTCCGCATCAGCCCTAACGGAAGTCGACAGACACGCACTCACCCGTGGCTGTGACTGTGGCCCCCAGCGTTTGCACGCACACGACAAAGTTGTGCATAAGAGTGCACGGACGTGCGCACGTTCATCGTCATCATCGATGTTGCTAGGCAACGAACGAGCTGGTCACGCGGGTTCCTAAATCGACTCCCGAGGAGATGAGGGCGGCGGTGGAGTCGAGCTCTCGCGCCTTCCGCACCTGGTCGCAGACGACTGTGCTCACGAGGCAGCAGCACGCGTTCAAGCTTGCCGAGCTCATCCGTCGCGACCTGCGCCGACTGGCGCAGAGCATCACCCTGGAACAGGGAAAGACCATAATGGATGCCGAAGGCGACGTCACCCGAGGCTTGCGTAAGAGGCGGCTCTGCTGCAGGCCGCCTGTGTGGGCTGCCCGGCGTGCCGCTGCCACTGCTGCTCGCGTGCAGCGGCTCGTGCGCCGGCCACGCCCACAGCTCTTACGCTTGCCGAGCTGGTGTGCTGGAGCCGCGGCGCTGGTGCACACCTGCTGCTGACGTTCGTTTGTGGATGTGATGCGTCTTCGAACTTCTTTCGGCCATTCAGTGGTCGTCTGCCGTGTTCGTGGGCCCTTGCTGCTTTCATACGGGCCCGCATCGGCCAGTGTGCTCTCGATGCTAGCCTGCCTAGAACGTGTGCATGACACGGGGTCTGGGCTGGTCTTGCGTTACTTGCCTCACTGGATATGATGAGCAGGCTTGTGTCATTGGGGCACTTTGTTGAACCGGGCCACCCAAGCTGCACCGGTAATTATGTTAATAGTAATAATAGGTCGTTCGTAAGGTACCTTAAGAGAACTTAATCTCTATGCTGGTGGTTTGCAGCTCTCTGCAAGAGAATCAATGCTCATGGGATTAATGACATGCATAGTATCAAGCATGCAAAACCATACAAGTATCATGCTTGTGCCAGAATGCTAAAGCAAACATGAAGACAACCATGGCCACCGGTTAGTGAGATCTCTTGCTGGTAACATACACTGAATCGTGCACAAGTAGGAACGCAAAGCAAAGCCAAAGCAAGCAAAAAGTTCGCTGCGGTGAAAAGAAAGCTGCACGTAAACAGATGCATCTTTAGCCGACTTAAACGACGAAAGGTCATCATCGGAGGCAGTGACCGTAGACAGAAGCGAATTCCAGACTTTCGTTGCATATGAGCTGAAGGCTTGGTCACCAGAAGACTTGTAAGTATTCGAGGGACTGCAAGAAGATTAGGTGCTGAGGAGCAAGTGGTGCAAGAGCACTCGGGAGGAGTAAGGAGGTCGCATAGGTGGGCTAGTGAAAGCGGGTGAAGTGAACTGTAAGCCCGGCTGGGGCTCTTAAAATCGATTCATTGCTTAATAAAGGGCCGTTAAAGCTCGAATAGACAAAAGTGCTGTAATGTGGCAGCTGAGTGCCTTTGATGGCAAACCAGTATGGCAATCGTGATGCTCACGACAGACAAGCCCAAAAGTAGAGTTTTGCAGCATTTGTAAGCGCCTGATTGCAAATGCCGGTAGACCTTCAAGCGATGAGTTACAGAAGTCGACAGGATGTCACAAATGCTTGGACCAACTTGGATGTAGTATCTGTAGTTTGGTTCGCCCATCAGAGAGCCAGCCAACGAACAATGCCAACGGTTTATTGCTCAAGGCACGGAGCCGAAAGACCCGAAAGACGCACGACTGCCTTCGCCCCCTTTTCACACTCGAGTCTCCTCTCCTCGACTCCGGCTGTCCCTTGGCCAGCTTGTGTCAACACCTCAATAGAAGCTGGCCACAGCTGTGCACAGGCCCCTCTCGGGGATGCTTCCACCAGCCCGCATGCAATCGAACTACAGTATCCTTGTCTACTCAGACCTGAATTTTTGCAGTTAAGTAGCTGAAAGTAAGCCGAATTGACTGTGCGGCTGATGTGGTCGTTTAGTGGAAGATCGCTTTGGAACAGAACACCCAAATTTCCTGCAGATTCCACTGGAGATATGCTGGCAGAGCCGATTTTGAGCATTAGCCTTTCCAATTTCTTGAGTCTTAGGTTTTGCCCATAATTAGTAAGTTAGTTTTATCGTCATTCAATTTGCGAAAGTCTGCTGCCATCTGATTGCGGATGTCAGCAGTACAAGCAGCAAGGGAGTGGAGAGAATTTGACGTGTAGGAGGGCTGGGAGGTATCAGAACATAGGTACAGCTGTGTGTTGTCAGCATAGAAATGAAAGCCGAGATTGAGCTTGACGAGTACATCGGCACGATGGAGAGTATATATTGTGAAAAGAAGTGGATAAAGCACACGGAACCCTAGGATACCCCATACTTTAGTTGTTCCTCAGATGATTGTTGCCTGTTGACATCAGTGCTCTGGTATCTGCCACTGTGATATGACCCAAACGATTACAGTGCAGTGCACGTGATGCCCGGGCGAGATTAGAGACTCTCAAGAAGGATTTGGTGATCAGTAGTATTAAACGCTACGAAAAAAAAAGGCAGAGGGACTTTACCTACACCTGCATTGCTGAGAAGGTCTTTATATACTCGAAGCAATGCTGACTATGTAGAGTGAGTAGCTCTAAAACCTTACTGGAATAATAATAATAATAATGCACTTGATAAAGCGCCCTCAGAGAACTTAATCTCTTTCTAGGCGCTTTACATTTGCTGCAAAGGGAAATGCAATTAAATGGTAAGTAAAATCATGCTTGAAAAAACAAACAAAATGAATAATATGGTTAGGGGGTGACATGCACAGGGTCAGCATGCAAATGTGGAACTCGATAGGTTTGAAGTTTGAATGTAAGAGTTTATTATATGCAATAGCTGGCCCCAATTTTGGCCATGTTCCTTTGCTGAAAGTAGGCCGATTTGGCAGTGGAGCAAGTCTGCCTATCAAATGATGCCCTGTTTGGAATAGCACACCTAGATTACAGGTTGAGGTCAGAGGAAGGATACTAGCTGAACCAATCTTGAGGGTTTGGTCTTCAAACATTCGGGTTACACTAGGTTTGTCCATAACTGTTGGTTTGGTCTTATGATTGTTAAGCTTCAGGAAGTTGGTAGCCATCCTAACGTGAATGTCGGCGATTCAGGCAGTGAGGAACTTGAGTGAGTCGGATGAGGACCAATGTTTAGTCGAGTCGAACGATAGGCTTAGCTGTATTTCATCGCTTTAGAAATGAAAGAGCCATGGTGGCACACTAGGTAAGGCTGTTGCTTTTCTCGACCTCGGTCCCGAGGTCGTGGGTTTGAATCCTGCGGTAGGCAATCCTTTATCGCCACTGCAAGTATTGGTGATAGCCGTCGAGGCTCTTCTGTCGCTATACAAAAAGAGGCTGTTAAATCAGCTAGCATTTGGCGATGGCATAGGCTAGGGGGGAGAATGTGGTTAGTCAAGAGAATGGTATCTAATACCGAACTCTTCCATGCACCATACTTTTAAGGGTTCCCTAGAGGTCTTGACAGCTATTTGCATCTCGCACTATCTCTCGCTGAGGTAGACCTAACCCAGTTTAGCACTAGTGCCCGTGCTAGATACCTAGGCGTATGTAGAGGTGCTCCTGAACTAGCTGGTGGTCGATCCACAGTGTCAGATGCTGCTGACAGATCCAGGAGTACCAGCCCAAAGAGGCATTCAGCCGCCAGTCCGATCAGTGGTTTGGTAGCATCAGTGATGCTGCCGTCCTCGAGGTCGCAGGCGCATGCAGCCACCTTGCTTCTTGCAGAGGTCGTGGAGCACACATGCAGCATCACATCGCTGCAGCTCGGTGAGACGATGCCCGGCATTGCCAAAGACATGGACTGCCACTCGTACAGGATTCCGCTCGGCGTTACGGCAGGCATAACGCCATTCAACTTCCCGGCCATGATACCTCTATGGGTAGGAATGCCACTGCTTGCCGGTGCTGTCTCTGCTGCCCCTTCGATCATTGGCTGGGCTTTTTGATGCGACCCTGTATTGGTTGCTTTCCTGTGGGGCTAGCGCAAGTCGCATCTCCTGCCCCCATAGATGTTCCCCATGGCGATCGTGTGCGGTAACACGAGCATCATGAAGCCGTCGGAGCGAGATCCAGGCGCCACCATGATACTCATGGAGCTGTGCAACGAGGCCGGCATTCCGCCGGGCGTCGTTAACGTCATCCACGGAGCTCGAGAGGCGGTCAACTTCATCTGCGACGAGCCGGCCATTCGTGCCATCTCGTTCGTCGGCTCGGATCAAGCCGGCAAGCACATCTACGAGCGCGGCTCGATGAACGGAAAGCGTGTGCAGTCCAACATGGGCGCCAAAAACCACGGCGTCATCATGCCTGATGCTAACAAAGAGGCCACGATCAACGCAGTAAGTGCCGTCTGCACAGGCGCCTTCCTCGTGCAGTAGCGATTGCTTGCAGCATCTCACTGGCTACTTTGGCTAGCACCGTGGCCAGTAGACATTATTCGTTTGATCAGAGTAAGCAATCTCCAATCGGACGTGCACGTTCTTTTCTCTTCCCTGTACAAATGTGTGTGCAGCTGATGCCCTGACGTATGTGCATGGAAAGAGTGGTTTTTACCATGGGCATAGTTCCCATAGCAGAAGGTTCAACACGGTGTCGGTGCATGAGTGTCAGAGGGGGGAGGCTGTACTTGAGTCGAGAAGCTCTAGCTTCAGTGCTTGTAACTGTTGTTAGTGTAGAGATGGGCAGCTCGAAACGAGGGTCCGCCGGTCGTCAAGAGCTGTCGGTACGCCACCATAAGCTGGCTTCTCTGTCAGGGGTGAACGTCGAGAAAATACTGAAAAAAAATGTTTCCAACAATCTAATATTTATTTGCTGTACCTTTAAAAAAACGAATATGTTTGAAATGGGGTCGGAAGTTTTGACGATTTCCACATAGAAGTAAAATATGATTAAATATGCCATGCTTAATCCGGAAGCAAACCGGAAGCATAAAAATTGTTTACCGATCTCTGTAACAAATGCGACTTGTGTCCCAACTTTTTGGACCTTTTGGACCTTGGTACATCGAGGTTCACGTTTGCAGCTTGTTGAGCTGAATGCTTGTGCCTTTTAAGCAGCTTCATTTACAATGTATCTCCTTCAGTAACTCCACAAAGTCATAAAGACCATGTGGGTGTTACGCAGGAGAGTTTTGTATAGCACACTCACAGCCTAAGCAGCTTTCGGTACGCATTCGGTACCCAACAGACTTCGTCTCACGCAACAAAGAGAAAGTGGGAAGCATAGCAGAGTTAGGAGAGCAGTTGAGGTAGTGAGTAGCATGTAGCTTTGTGCCTTGTAAAATCCATGTCTCGACCAGTACTTTGCGGATCAACCTGAAATTTGAAATATGAGTTCAAATCTGCTTGCAAATTACTGCAGTAGTTTATCTCTGATTTCTGTTTACTAAGTATTGCTACACGTGACATCAAACGTCATGCAGTTATATTTTCTGTAATCATGGACATGTATAGCAGCAGTACTTATTCAACCCAAATCAAAAATAACTACTGCATTAATGTACAGAGCTGAGCTGGTTTGGCCCAGTGGTTAAGGTACTTGCCTCGACCGAAATCAAGGTGAATGCATCTGATGAGAGGTCGCGGGGGGGGGGGGGGCTCGAGCCCTGCGGCATATGTCTAGCACCTGAATAGAGATGGAAGTATACACGCAGAAGTAAACAGGAAGCGACATATCTACAAATGAAAAATGTACCGATCTCAGTATTATATGTGACTTGTGTTCCAACTTGTTGAACCTTGATGCATCGAGGTACATGTAAGCAGCTTGTTGAGGTGCAATATTGGATCATTAAAAACAGCATCGTTTACACAGCAGCTTTGTGCCTTGTAAATTCCATAGCTCGGCTAAGGCTTCACGGATCAACGTCAATACTCTTTTTGTGCCGAGTACCTGGTGTAACCATTTGTGTGAAAATGGAGACATGATGCACTTTCCTTCTTTCTACTCGCAGTGGGTGTTATTTTGTCGACATTGTTTCTGTTTTTCTCGCAAATCTCGGAAAATCGCCTCGACTCCCCGATGCCTGCTCACTGCCGACAACCCAATTCATTTGTTGAACCAGTTGTAACCATGTTAACCGGTGTTGCAGCTGGTCGGTGCTGCCTTTGGTGCAGCTGGCCAGAGGTGTATGGCACTGTCAACAGCCATCTTTGTGGGAGAAGCCAAGAAGTGGATACCCGAGGTGGTCGAGAAGGCGAAAAAGCTGAAGGTCAATGGTGGTAAGCACGACTTGGGCTGCTGCTTGCACACTGATCTCGTCACTGATTGCACGAGCTCGGCTGCACGTGCCAAAAGGTTGATGTCTGGTCACGTGCCTACTATTATTGCTACTACGAGCTCTGCTAGTTGGATGGGGCCACGAGCCTGAGCAGCGTTTCGGCCAGTCGCTTTGTGGTGCCTTTGCTAGCACACGGACGTGCGTGCGGCTGAGCAGCGTTGAAGTACACTTGAATCCTCCACAATCTCGTCCTGGTCCACCCCCTTGAGCTGCTGGGCACTCTCGTGCCGGTGTTCGACGTAGCGCTGCTATCTATCGCTAGAGGGCAACAGAAAGTTGAATGACTATTGCATGCCGTAGACGTATTGTATTTGCAGTGTACCCGAAAAATGTTGCTGGCTTTACGCTCAGCCCTTTCTCGAGCCAGTGATCTGCCAATTTCTGCTTCGACCAGTGGCATCTCACTGGTGCACTGCTATAAAAAGAAATCATCAGTAGCAGCAGTAGCAAAATTCGAGCGCTCCTGTGTATGCAGTGTACTTGCAAAATCTGACTGCATCCACGTGTACCACGTTCTCAGTTCAGCTGATCGCCTAGTTCCGAAGGTCACATTTTGGGCCCAAACTTTGCAGGCAGGCAGGGGGCCCCTAGGGCGAGAGTGTGTGCCTTGCCAGCGGAAATCGGCAAACGTTTGCCGGCAGTGCAGTGCGAGCACTGTCGTCTGCAGTGCACCTTCTGCGGTCGTTGTTCGATCATTGCTCCGCTGTCGCTTCGTAGAACGTAGCCATTGCTTGAACTTGCCTCATACCGCTGCCTGCGATCTCTTAATCCGCGGTTCAGGCTTTGAACCGGGAGCCGATGTCGGTCCTCTGATCACGCCCGAGGCAAAGAAGCGAGTGTGCGAGCTGGTGGAGAGCGGCGTGCACGATGGAGCCACCGTGCTGCTCGACGGACGCGACATCAGCTTGCCTGGAAAGTACAGCAAAGGCAACTTCGTCGGCCCCACCATTTTGCACAACGTGAAGGTACGAGGGGGCGATAATGCGTTCGTAGCAACGCCTCGTTCTCTTGCTGCCTCTTCTCGCTAGCACTCGTGCGCGCACTCCACAGCCACTGCTGCCGATTGCCCGCCTGCTGCTTGCTCCGAGGCTCTCCATTGGTGGCCCCCCCCCCCCCCCGCTGTGTTTGGCCCTCGTGCGCGCACAGCTGCAGCGGAGGGGGCACGTGTCACCGTGCTGTGCGTGCCGCATTCTGCCAGCCGCAGCCGCTTCTCGCTGAGGAATTGAGTGCAACCGCCAAGTGCAACCCGAGCAGTGCGGTCGGCACGACCGTGTGTGCGAGCATCGAGGCGCTGCATCTTTCGAAAGGAAAGTCGAAACTGCCGCAGCTAGCGGAGCAGAGCCGAAAAGACATAACTTTTAAAGTTGTTCCGACAATCAAATATTTTTATGAGAACTTTGATAAGGTAAACGTGTTAGAAATGGGATTGGAAGTTCCGACGACTTCACAAAAGTAAAAGAAAAAATGATTATGCAAACCATGTCTAGCCGGGATGTAAACCGGAAGCAACGTATGTACAAATAACAAATTTACCGATCTCAGCATCAGGTGCGACTTATATCTTAACTTGTTGAACCTTGGTAGATTGAGGTACATCCGGGTTAGACGTGGCTATTTTTTTCTTTTACGTAGAAGTCGTAAGAACTTGCTATCCCATTTCTAACATGTCTTTTGAAAGGTACAGTAAACAAATAGTCGATTGTAGGATCGATTTTTAAAGTATTTTCTTGACTATCTCCCTCAAACAGCGAGGCTGCATAGCTGAAGCTCCTGGTAAAGGTAGCTGCTGTGAATGCTTTGTCAAGGACGGAACTAGCTTGTCACGTGTTAGTCAATCGAATTGACGATCTCTGTAGGTGTCAGGGTGCCTGTCTCGCGCGTGTCATGCCCGTGCCGTCGAGGCAGCGTCCCAGCTGCTGTCATCACCGTACGCCAGTGCCTCCCTGAGCCTGCTCCGAAGCGTCGCGTGCTGCTATAGGGGGTTCTAAAGCTGCCGAGTTGGGCGATTTGAAGCGGACCAGGTCCCCCGCCTGCTGTGCGAATTATTTCTATTTTTTTTTTTATCTCTGCACCAGCCGTCGATGAAGTGCTACAAGGAAGAGATTTTCGGTCCTGTGCTCGTCAGCATGGAGGTGGACTCGCTGGACGATGCCATCAAGATCGTGAATGCCAACCCTTACGGCAATGGCACGGCCATCTTTACCACCAACGGCGCGACTGCTCGCAAGTACACTCAGTCGGTGGACGTCGGGCAGGTTCGTGACGCGCCTGCCCAGTTTTGCAGCTGCCACGTCGGACGAGCGTTTGCTACTACTCCTCCGTGGTCCACGTGTGCCTCGGCTTTGCCTGCTGTCGTTCCGACGAACCAGCATGCCGAAACTTGTGGCACCCTAGCGCTGGCCGGTCGCCACTGGCCAGGCTGCGCCGATGCCGCTGCCTGCCTGCACCGGCGAGCCTCGTTGTATCACTTGGTGGCAGACAGTCGGTCGCAGTAGAAGGAGGGCAGCCGGCGAGGTCTCGAGCTCGCTAGCTGCCTCGCATGGTGCTGCACGCAATTAGTTGCTGCTGCACAGGTGGACTTGCGGATTATCTCGATGGCTTGGGGCGGCAGCGTTGCATGGCAGCGTGTTTCCTCCTTTCCTTGGCATCTCACCGCAGCTAAAAGAGTAGTGTGGATGAGTGCCCGTAGAGCACTGGGAAGCACCGTGTCACCTGGGGGGGGGTAGCTGGTGAGCAGCCGGTGGCCATGGTTGGGCGTGGACCGACCGGGCCGGTGCACTGCTGCTTGCACAGCGACCGTTGATCCCGCAACTGGAGAGGCCCCGGCGAGGCGCTCAAGTGGAAACTGCAATCAGCACACTTCGCGTGTCTTCTCGGCGAGGCGCTCACGTGGAAACTGCAATCAGCACACTTCGCGTGTCTTCTCGTTTTGGTCTGCTTCTCCGGCACGTGTCGCTCTGCCAGAGGGCGGCTTGCCCAAGATGGGACCGCAGCGTCTGCTAGTGGGCTTTCCGGGTGCCTCCTCTCTCTCTCTCTCTCTCTCTCTCTCTCTCTCTCTCTCTCTCTCTTTCTCTCTCTTTCTCTCTCTCTCTCTCTCTCTCTCTCTCAGTGCCGGCTCTGCCCTTTCTCCCTGTCCCGACACGTCCCCCTTTTCCTGGCAAACCTTAGCGTCATTCCGGTGACGAGTCGTTGCACTAATGCGCTCGTGGCTCCGGCAAGCGCCTTCGATCGTTTGTTTCGAAAGCCTCGAGCTACAAACGCTCGAACTGTTCGTGTGGCCAGCGGTCGCGATGTCGTAGGCATTTGCTTGCGTCACGCATCTGCTGGGACCATTCACTACCACAACACAGCTAATGCGACTCAGTTTTCTCAATTAACTAGGATCAAATTCCGGTTTGGCTCATGAATTGACAGCGGTAAATGGGCAATGGTATTGACCGATGCCGCTAGATTCGCGGCTAGAGGGCATTGCTAATTAGTATCGAGCTACTGACGGGCTGCCTAGGCAATGATGGACTTTGGGACCAGAGTGGTGAAAAGTGGCGATTGCGAAAGAAAGGTTTCAGAGACGCCAGCCTGCAGTCTACACGCGTACTGAAGCTGAGAGCTGTCTTTGGATGCATACCTTCAGACCTTGACCTTCAAACTTTGACTCGATCGAGCAGTAATGCATTGCCGAGCTATTTAAAAGCTTTTTTCGCGGATCTTGTAAATCTTGCTGCACGAGTAATCAAGGCAACTGAACAGTATGCCCCAAAGATCTACTTCCGCTGCTGCTGCCTCTTTTTGTCGCGGCTTTTGGCGCTGGCAAATCTCTCACCGTCGCCACCGCCTCAGGTTGGCGTCAACGTTCCCATACCGGTGCCGCTACCTATGTTCTCCTTCACTGGCTCAAGAGGATCCTTCCTGGGTGATGCGAACTTCTACGGCAAGGCGGTAAGCAGAGCGTCGTCTTCGGCCTGCATCCCGCCCTTGCACGCAGCTGCGTGGCCGCTGTCGCCGTCACAGCTACGCCTTATTAAACCTAGGCGTCCTAGGAGTTACGATCGCCGAGGCATGCTTTGCTTCGCAGGGGAATGCTGCCTTTGCGATATCGATCGCTTCGTTCGGCAGGCTGCCATCGATATTTCGCTCGCCCGTGCCTGTGCATGCCTGTGAGCCTGGCTACTAGAGCTTACGCGGTGGCATTCAATCTGTAGGGCATCAACTTCTACACCCAGCTGAAAACCGTGACGCAGCTGTGGCGTGAAGAGGACACGGCAGCATCGACGCAGTCTGCTGCTGTTATGCCAGTCCTTAGATAAACTGCGATCGGCCTAAGCTCGATCGGTGGCCTTGTCAATTATGCTGGCGAGCGAAAATGTAGCTGAGCCAGTCGCGGCGTGCGCGAGCGACGGTTTCGGCGTCTCGGCGACGTGAGCGGCTGGACACGTGCCCCGACGCACAATTCACTTGCCAGTTGCTCATGTGCGCTTTTTGTTAATCTTCATTCCGGTTCGTGCATGTAATAAACATCGGCTTGCTCAGACCATTCGAACTCACCTGTTGCTTGCTCTTGCAGACGTCAGCTTGCCGAGTTCACCGAGCTGTTGCGCAATGCTGGCAGGTTATGTGGCTGCTCAAGCAATAGGTCAACAGGTAGCTACCACATGGGGCGCGGCTGCCTGTTGGAGCATCACGGACGGCACCGGCAGCAGCTTGTGCTGCCGTCGCGGTTCGGCGTTGCGTGCCAGACTCACAGTCATCAATCTTCGACCGCTATGCTATGCCACGAGTGTCAAGCTAAAATTTTGGTTCTTGCTGACTGGTTCCTTGTTTGCACAGTGGTTTCAGCACTGCACATTGCCCATTACACATCAGTCAGGTAGCAGGACTGCACAATGTGCTCGGTGGCTTGTGAGCGCTCTTATTGCATCAAGACGGTTGCACGAGAAGCCTGTAGCCGTGGCCACGGGTTAGGCTCAGCCTTAACACGCAATAAATTAATGACCGGCAGCCCTGCCAAGCTTACCAGAGGCCAGCTAGTCACTTCGGTGTGCCGGCAGCTGGAGCTGGCCAGCTGGAAAAAGGCCGCTCGAAGCTACCGCGAAGTAGCCGCACAGTGGATTAGAGGTTAACGCTGAGGTCGAAAAAAAACAGCTGCAGTGCGATGTCGAGAAAAGAAGAATGCAGCCTAAGAAGTGCAGGGGGTAGCCGAGCCATGTAACCCTTCTAGAGTCACTGGGCTGGGCTGCAGATGAGAGTACGGACAGAATGAATTGCTGCAAAAGTAAAGGCCACGTGGAGAAGAATGGCTATATAAAGAGTGATAATCAAAGAAGAAAATTTTAAAATTCCTCCGGATTTCCCACGGCTGAGGCCAGGCCTTGGAACAATAAAATTATTGTATTGCCAATTTTTCAAAGCTAACAATAAATATATATATATTGTCATAGCAAACAGAATGATAAACTGGTATTGTATTTTTAAACTATACAATGTATTACCTTAGTCTTGGAAGCAAATACGATGTACTGATATGCAATTTAAAAAACTTGTTGAATGTTCACAAAAATAATGTTTGCTTTATCTCTCACATCAGTGGATTCAATCTTCCTCCTCGTCCTCATCAGTTGGTCCCTCTTATTCCTTATTCCATTTCTTCGTCATTCGCAGCTACAGCTACCAGAGTGAAATTTCACAGAAATGTGTCGTTCGCAGTTGCAGATTTAGACGTTTCTGAGAAAACATCCGCTTTCTCAGAGTAGCAACCGTTCAATACCATTCGACGTCGGCAGCAAAGACTTGGTATCAATTGCCGACGCTGGTGCCAGTTGCGAACGCCGTCGCTTCAATGTAGTTTCATAGTAATGCAATTGACCCCGTTCACATTCTGGATCTTGACGATGGCTGCCTCAAATGCAAGACTGGGCAATATCTGTGCCAATTCCGAGGTACTTTTTTGAAGTCGAATCATGGAAACGATGCAATCAGTGACTGGAACTGGACATGTCATTCGGCAATTGTTTCTCGTGAGCTTGAAGTAACAGATTTGAAATCCTACTGTGGCCACTATGTGTGCCGACGAATGACATTTCTTTTCGCGGCTGCAGGGATCAATTCGGCATGCTCGGGTTCAGATGGTCAATATTAGGCAGCAACCACTCAAACCGCTCTACTATTTTGGTAACTCCAAGCCAGCGAGTTCCATTTCGTATGGCAGGGCGAAATTATGCTAACATACTACCAGACTAATTGAGTGTGGACAACTTCAACATTAATTTCCTAACCAGGTTGGACTCCCAACGAGAGAAATTGTAAAATGCAGGCCTCGACTGCCAAATTGAGACGACGACTTCGGCAACCCAACAATGGCCGGCCGATCAAACAGATCAGCTGTTTCCGCGTTTGTCGTGCAATTGTCACCTATCAGGCAGACTACTCGTTTGGCTGGTAGGTTGTACCGCCGCAGTATTGCTCGGATGAACTCCGCATGATTGACGGCCGTGAAAGCTGTCTCATCAAGCAATAGGGCAAGTGCCAGCAGGAAAATCTGGGGCCTCTGACTGACGACCTCTTTTCCAGGCAATGTAATGAAGAGATCCATGTAACTAGCAGCGAACACAAGTTACACATATGACTACGCATCAAAAGGTAAGGAAAAGGAAGGCTAAGGACTTAACCAATAAAGTGGGCTGTATCTTCTGACCAGCCATGAAAAAAGAAGGCATTTTGCGACGATGCACTTGCAAAAGTCAATATTTTCTTTTCAAGCGCCGTGACCAATCGGAACATGTATTTCTTTAACGTCTGTGTGAAAATTGCGGATAGGCTGGTATTTGGTCTCGTGCGTTGTTTTTCACAGTGCATCAATCCGTATTCTTCCATAACGATCCAATCGAGTTATTCGTAGATGTTGGTAGATTTTGAGTCGATCATGTAGCCCAGAGTCGACCGACCAGTCGCCGAGTTGGTTCCCGAACTGCCCGTTGATGAAATGTAATGAAATGATGTTTTAGTAGCAGGAGAGTTGAAAACTTCCAAGTAGTTTGCGTGTTTGGTTTTGATGTGCGTCATCAAATTGTTGTAGCCATTCTTTCATTCATCCTTAACGACGTCACTTTTGCTCCAAACCGCCGCTGCATTTCCAGAGTTTAGACACTGAATCCTTTGGAGCATTGCTAAAGAAATGGCGGCAGATGGCTTTGTTGGACGATGAAACAGTGGGGCGGCCCAGCGAACTGAGAGAAGTCATCGGAAGTTGGATTCTGGAAAAAGTTACAAAACTTGTCTGCCAAACACGCTGCACGGACTTACGCGGTCCGCGATCCACACAATGAGGTCAGACTCAGAACTCTTTAAGTGCTGTTACAACTTAAAAATAAGCTGTCCCATAAGTATTGCAATAATATTGACATTGTTTATCTGGACATTATAATATATTTATAATTGTTACGGCACCCAATAAAAAATATTGCTAACAACATAATACAATATATTGCCCCGTAAACATATTATAGCGGAGGCCTCGCTCAGGCCAAGCTACTTGCACTTGGGTAAGACTCAGGTCCGTCGGCAGCTGAAGAGCTGCTCATCTAACTGGACGAGCACCTAAGTGAGATCGGAACCGGCGGGACCTCGTATTTAAACTCGGCGTTGGTTTGACTGAGCAGTTAAGTCACTGGCTTCGACCAAGGTCAAGGTGAATGTATTGCATACCCGAGATCGTGGGCTCGAGCCCCGTGGCGTATGTAAAGCGCCTTAATAGAGATTAAGTTCTCTTCAGGCGCTCCAAAAATGAATTATATATATATTTATTTATTTATTCATATTTACAAGTGTGCATACTTGCCGTGCCACCGTTATGACAGCACAGCCACTAGCCCTTGTTAGTTCGGTTAGCGGCACTGCGCGCAATGTACGAAGATCTAAAGCTATACGCCTACGATAGCAGCACAGCGCTCGATATGCTGTACGCAGCTATAACAACGGCACCATATTATAAAAAGCACAACAATAGCCTGTATATTACTACTGAAACTACAGGCGACTTCCAACCGACTGGCAAAAAATAGGTTAACAGCCGCGTGCACTCAGCGCTAGGATCCTCTGATCAGCAGACCGTAGCTCCAAGAGAGCGACGGTCCTCAGGCAAATGCTTTATGTAGTAGCCAGGTCATAAAACAGACAGTAATCACTTTCAAACATAATTATACATCACGCGCATCATTAGCCTTGGCTTATCACAGCTATTTAATAACCGCCTAGTTTTAATTCGGTGGCCAGCTCACAATTCATAATCCTACCAACTAGGAAGTGGTCAGGTAATCAGGATCAGGTCTCTAGTTATTTTATAATATATTGACAATACTTCTATAGAACAGTATAGAGTCAGGATGGCCGAGCGGTCTAAGGCGCTGCGTTCAGGTCGCAGTCCACTTCTGTGGGCGTGGGTTCAAATCCCACTTCTGACAATATCGTTTTGTAAATTTTTCAAAATTGGGTTGGTGGGGATATTAGGTTACGGGTACTTGCACGACAGTAATGTTTATTGGGCACATGAACTGCAGATTAAGATTGTTCAATTTTTACTTAGGTGTAGTGAGTCAATCATGGTAGCGTATACGGGATACTCACAATGATGGAAAGCCGAAATGCATCGTACTACTAAACTGTCAGTTGTCATTCGAGGCTCAGCAGAAGCACATGTAAGAATAGCTTGAGATCCTCGACGAGAAAGCCAGTTTTTGCGCTAACGTCAGAAAAAGGGACTCTGTTTGATCGATATGTCTATGCTGAGACTTTACTTAAGGATATATTGTCAAATCCTTCAAGTTTATTTAATATCAAGATTTATGCTGGAAGTCTCGTCTGTCGCATGACTAGTACAACTAAGGAGAATATAAAAGGTTCGTCTGCTGCTCTAATAAGAGGCTGTTGAATAAGTTGACCTTCACATAAACTCTATATGCATGGAGCGTTAGTGGATTGACGATAACTTTAACGCTACATACATTTTATTCGAAGGCCAAAAAATAATTATGCAAAAGGAATTTGACTATTTTCTCAAGCTCTTGGATTTTGAGGTGTGCAGTTGCCTTGATATGACTCAATTACTGAACTTTTTTCATGAATAGTCTCCGACATGGAGGGTCAGTGAACATTGGTACAATTCCAGCACACGTCACAAGAGCTTCTTTACATTCATATCGTGTATAGAAATATATACAAAGCTCATAGACTAGTGTGGTAGGCGTTGGCTGGAAACTTTCCGAGGCTGAACATGGATTTCGTTTTATGCTAAGAAAATCGTAGCACAGATAGTAACTGAAACAGGTCAAAAAGATATACTGAAGTAGTCGACTTGTAGAAAACGCTGAATAACCAAATTCGTAGAGTCGCTGCGAATGCAAACTAATTGCACACTGAAGTCATATTAAGTAGGGTGAGTGACCCTAGGTTAATTACAGTCAGGGTTATGCACGGTGACTGCTAAGCTAGAGGAGAAGGCTTATGTTCACGCGACCTTTGCTGCTTTCAAAGATCCAAAAGAGAAATCGAAGGGATTCTTTGGGTGTGGTTCCAAAACCCCTTTGTCGGTAATGCCTGTAATTATACGAAAGGTTGACAACATTAATTAAGTTAACAGTAAAGAGAATTGATCGGGAGTCAAAACGACCGGAGATGTAACTATAAGTGGATGCGAAAGAATACAACTAAGAATATGCTAAACAAACCCTCCCTCTCTCTCTATCTCCCTCTCTTTCTGTGATTGGCAGTTGAAATCTGTATATGTAAATTTTGCTGTTGATTTGAGCACAGAGCTCCTTTTGCTTCGATCATGGTTCCTTTGCAGCAAATGTAAAGTGCCTACAAAAGGGATTACAGTCTGAAGGTTGCATAGCTAAGTGATATTAACCACTATAATTCTGTATACGTACGGGAGTACGTAGACCTTAGGACCGTAAAGGTATCTTATATTATATTCAATACGGCTCTCAAATCCATATAAGATACGCATTGCATCCGGCTATAATCTTTGGTCGACGTTATTGATCTACTTGTTTAAAAGTAACCTTGTGCAATTGTTACTCTTTCCACTAAGCCGCCATGCTAATGGCCGGTTAACTTGCAGTCGGTGTGCGCTGCGGGAGTTCAGAGATAATTTCGTAGCTCCATCAAGTCGGTTTAGAAATTCGATTCAATGATGAGCGAGTTAAGCTGCCGACTCTGGTTTGCACTAGCATGGATGACATAGGTGCATCTAAGCTCGTACTTTCCAATCACTTTGGAGTTTCAAGGGAAATTGTTGGTCTACGGTCGGTGCTTCGTATTTGACAACGCTGCTGACGGCTTCCAGGTCTTGTGACGGCAAGTTGGGCGTAAGACTCCTGACGATTTACCACCCCTCAGTCTCGGAAGAAAACTCGAAACAACTGTGCAGAGAGTGCAGCCGGTATGGAACCGATATTACTGCAATCGCATAGCATGACTCCGGAAAAGCATATGCTGTTGTCAGATTTACTAGCAATAAGACTTTATATACTTAAGTAAAATACACGAGAACACCTTATCCCACAGAATAGGCATTCGCACTTCATGAACCAAAGCCGTAGGTTTAAGTTCTGCAACAGGTAATTCTTTGTGGCCTATTGCAAGCTGTAATGACAGCCGTTAAGGCTTTTCTAATGCTGGATATATTATTTTTTGAGGCGGTGTGACCAGCTGGCCTTTTCTGTTTTAATATAACCGAATTCCCCAACCGAGCATTATATTGAGCTTGCTTTTGTTTTAGGCGTAAGTGTGACGCAAGATTTTTATAGCTTTCCTTGGCGGAAATCATATATGGCCGCATGAATAATTTATCATCTACACGGCCGTTAAAGCATAGTTTTGTCTAACAGCCGCACTAGCTGATTCCTTGAGATTATATTGCACGTTCAGATACACTTCTCTGGATTTTATTTTAAGCACTACCCTTGCAAATTGTTTATAATCAGGATAGACTGACAATCCAGGGAAACTCCAGGGATATTAATCCAGGTGATGGTCGAGGCTTGTCTGATCTTGTATGTAGCACTTCAAAAATAAGAAATATTTCATACGCTCACTTGTGCGATCGGTTGATATTTTAAGGAGAGAGATGGTCATTTGACGACAGTGCAGATTGCCTTAGGATTAATAATAAGAAAACACCTGATAAAGCGCCCCCAGAGAACTCCATCTCTTTCTAGGCGCTTTACATTTGCTGCTAAGGAAACGATGGTAGTAGCTCAATTCAGCTCATTAAGCAACGAGGTCAAGCTGAACACGCTCTATATTGTGCCTTTACAGTAGCTATCTATCACGAGATATGACTGCATCAGTTCTCCAGAAATAGAGACGCGAAAACTGGTGGCTCGTCTTCTTCACCCAGTGAAGATTAACGGCTGGGCGGCTTACTAGGGCAGCAACGAACTATTTACTATCCTTTAGGCTGGTATCTATTTCACAATCTTAATAAACATTCAATTGGCCAAGTATGCTTGACGTGTCTATCAAATTGCGCATGGAGATTGCTTAAACCGGCTTCTTGTCCATGTTCGGAGTTAGCCTATTACCTTGCATGTTCTTGATGATTAGACCGAGGCTACCTATACAATGGTCGCAGTTATATTAACGATTTAAGGTGTTCATTCCAATAGCTCTGATGCAGTATTAAGTCCTGCAGATAACATGCCTTTATGTGGTGAATAGTTCGGGAAACGAATAATGTAAAATCATGTGAGCTGCAGAATGGAGATGTCAAACACCAACCTCTATCGCCTCTCGTAAATGAGCTTAACATAAATCAAAGCGCTACGGTTGCTAAGGAAATTTACGAGTTTTGTGTGGTAGCAGCACCTTTGGTCCTGCATTGCGGTGGCATTATAATAAGAGGTTTCAGTTGCTCGGCAAAACGAAACCGTCTGCCGATCGCGCCGTGAGGTACAAACGCCTAGGAGCTACTCTCGGTAGCTACGCTGCATTCTGGGTCAGTACTGGGAGTTGCTGGAGCCATCATCGATGTTGTTGATCATTGGCAACTTCTCGAGATACGCGATGCCACTAGCTAAAAAAAAACAAAACACGGACGAACGAGATGCGCCCTAGATACTCAGCAAAGAACTGAATCTTACATTTAGCGTTCGGCATCATTTTTGTCAGAGCTCATTGTTAAGTATATGTTCTAATGATATATTCTCTTTCTTACTTTACAAAAACAATAATAAATCGAATGTTGACTACATCGAGCTACTCAAGCTGATGACCAAAGTTCTTAGAGGACGTCTTATCTCTACAGAGATGAATGCCCTTGTAGTATACACAACTAGACAGATAGTACAGATAATACAAAATATATATGTAATTAATTTGTATAGCACCCCAGGAGAACTTCATCTCTATTCAGGCGCTTCACAAATGCATCGGGGGTCGGACCCACGATCTCGGGGTCATCAAATACATTCACCTTGACCTTGGTCGAGGTAAGCACATAACCTCTGGGCCAAACCAGCACGGCATAACTACGGCATACTCTTTTAAGGCCATTCTGCAAGCAGTGTCCACGAAAAAAAAGAGCAAGGGAAAGGCAGATAACAGTAGCTCAGACAATAGTCGCTCACGGAATTGCTTGACTAAGACTTTCCTTTTTGTTAATATATTCATAATTTAATGGTAAAGCACCCTATGAAAACTTAATCTCTAATCTCTTCCCAAATGCCACGGAGATGGAGCTAACGACCTCGGTCAAAAAATACACTCACATTGACCTTAGACGAAGGCGAGTGCATTAACCACTCAGCCAAACTAGTGCTGCTCTTGTTCACAGAAAATACTAGCTTTTTGAAAAGAATTTCATCTGCTCCACGTAAGGCATTGGCCGGATTTGGCATTTCTCACAAGTAGATTTTGCCTGACGAAATATGAGCCATGAATTAGCCGAAGGGGCAGCAAGGGTTCGAAAGAGTCCCACCACAGTGTTTCTTATATTGAAGAGAGAAACATGTAAAAGCAGATTTAGTTACATAACACAGTCACATTCTTTCAGATTTTTGGGGCTGCCGTTCAGATTAATTAACCTTCGACCCCAACTACTACAAGCCTGTGAGCACCTAACGGCTCAAGCTGTTTCGGACCCCTTGGCGAGTTATGCAGTAATCTAAATCAAAATACCATTTGATCACGCTTCCTTTACAGCATATGTAAAGTTTCTAGACAGAGATTAAGTTAGAGATTAAGTTATCGATCTATAAAAATGCATTATTATTAAAAATAAAAACATCAAATATGATATTCTTTAAATAGTGGAACAACATAGAAGACCGAATAGTACTTACGACGGCCCTTTTTAAGGGCATGGTTACCTAGAAACCTCGACTGAAAAGTGCTATATTCTTAGGATTATAGACGGTCCATGCACAGCTCTCCAATGACAACACATGCATGCTTGCACATAAACAGAACTTATGGGATCTACACAGAAGACATAACTAGAAAAGTATACTAGGGCGCTCAGACAGTTACATACATTTGAAATACCCTGCCGATAACAAATTCATCAGCTATAATAATAATAGTAATAATAACTATAATACTAATATTTGTATAGGGCCCAAAGAGAAACAATTCTCTCCATAGTCATTTTACATATGCTTTAAAGAAAGCTATACAAGCGTCTGCAAAAAAACTTGATCGATAAGACCTCAACTCATATTTAATCTTATGCAGCTGCCACTGTAAGCATACTCTGAAAGTCCTACGCTAAATTAAAGTAAGCATTAAAAGAATGAAGATAAGTTATGCAAGCATTAAAAAATAGATGGCTCACCATGTACAAGTGGGTAGCTTTAATTGACCAAGATATATGTACAACGAAAACGAAAAACTGAACTACATCTCTTCGTCCGAAGCATCCGATTCCAGCAAAGAATCCTACAACGTAGGAGTAGCACACGTAAGCATACATAAGCTGCATAGACTGCATAGCCTACTGCAGTAGCTACGGGCATACGGACTGTGTGCAATGAAGCACCGTTGGTTTCCAATAAAATACAAAACAGTCAAATGGTTTATGCTACAGTCAAATACTATACTCAAGCCATGCAGCATGACTGCACACTTGCATAACGAGTACCTTTGCAAATTTCTCAGCCTCCGAGAATAAGTCTGCAGGTACCAATTGATGTTTTCCACCAGTTTCTGAATATAAAAGACCACACAACTTTTTCGATTTGCAGATAATATCATTCACAAAAGTCTATCAATATGCACCACTGTACGCTGAGTGTTGACAAGACTGCTAACACAAAATGCACGCACACTACTTTTCTCACTTGCTGGCTTTTTCCAGTATTCTGGCTCAGTATATGCTTTGTGCATTCTCTGCTGCATTCAGTAAAGGCAAATGAAGTTGAGATCACAAATAAATAGCACAGCTAAGCTATTTCCTTAGGCTATACAATCGATACAAAGCTTATAACGAACATGCTTCCTTTACATCAGTGGTTCTCAACCTTCCTAATGCACCCTTTAATACAGTTCATCATGTTGTGGTGAGCCCAACCATACAATTCTTTTCGTTTCTACTTCATAACTGTAGTTTTGCTACCATGAATCGTAAAATGTGAATCTCATGGCTCAGCTTATTAAATAGCAAGGGTGCAAACAGCCAAGGATTATGATAATTAGTTCCTCATAATTAGCATAAGGAACTTAAAACCATCGGAAGTGCATGTTTTCCGATGGTCTTAGGCGACCCCTGTGAAAAGGTCGTTCGACCCCAAAGGGGTAGCGACCCACAGGTTGAGAACCGCTGCTTTACTGCATCTGTAAAGTGCCAAGAAAGATTCAACTCTCAGAGGGCGCTAGAACAAAATGTATTATTATTATTACTACTACTAATAAAAGACCCCATGTGCTGCATGTTCTCATTTCTAGCACAGAAGTAATTGCAATGACTCATCTAGTCCTTCCTTGCAATAAAATATAAAACTTTCGAAAGAAGTCAGAGTCAAGAAGTCAAAGTCAAAGAGTCCATTCTCCATGACCAATGATGATTAATTCATTTAACTGCAAAATGGCAGATCTGCCTTTCACGTATTCTTAAATTCTACTTAACATCTTGCAACATCTATCTACTAGGGATGAAATTAATATGCAGCAGCAAGTCCATGTACAAGTAAAATACAAGAAATGTGGCGAAATGAACACGAATGAAGTACAGAGCATACATAAGTCAACATAAAGTTGGTTATGCAGTGCTCAAACTTAAAATTCTTTTGCTTACCAGTACTGATCCAACTGAGTTCTAGTTCAAAATGCTTATCTTTCACCTCATCATGTACTGCATAGATTCTGTAAAAGGAAAACATCTGTATAAGACAGCCATTTATGATTCATAAGTTTGCAATACTGGAGTCTACTCCAAGCTAAAACAAGCCCCCCCCCCCAGGCTCTACAGCAGAAACCACACTGCCTTCCATCTTGCACTAGTGTGCATTGGATTGTGCAGTTGGCCGACCACCCCAGAATAGGTTTGCATAAATGCCAGAATATGTAACACTCAAGAGTAGACCAACGGGTGGGCTGACAACCACTGTCACGTCACACGACAAATCACATACTACCAAGGTACATATAGTGAATATAAAGAATATATATATATATATATATATATATATATATATATATATACACATATATATATATTCTTTATATTCACTATATGTACCTTGGTAGTCTGTGATATATATTATTGATACACACACACACACACACACACACACACACACACACACACACACACACACACACACATAGGGTATACAGTGTGAGTATAAAAATGCCCGTGCCTATCTTAGGCTGTGGGATGCTGTCTACCTGCTTACTGCTGGGGCTACCATCAACAAACAAACAAGAGCAAGATGCACTCCCACCAAAAAGTGCTAGACCTATATGACAACAACTACAGTGCATTCGGATGGGCACAATCTGAGCAGATCGGTTTCAAGAACGTCAGAGTACCATCCAGAAAAGTAAAACTTCGACATTTCATCCATCTCTTTGTTCATCAGTATTTGACAGCAATCAAGATGTCATGTACGCATGCAGCTAGGGACGACCTAGTCATTAACGAAATTCCAAGAAGCAAATAGATTCGAACACAATGATAGTCCAAGAAAAAAGATAAAACAAGACAGAAAAAGTGAAGCCCCTCTAAGTAAGCAAAAAATTCAGGATGTGCCCCCTTTGCTTATCTTCAGCAAATGATATGCCATCATTATCAGGACGGCAGTCAGATAAAATAAAAAACCACAGGCAGTACAACAAACTAAGTTTTGAAGGGGGCAATAGACAAGCATATTTTGTTAAGGGATGGATACATACATGATAA
The DNA here is from genome assembly GCA_009760855.2 of Cristatella mucedo. NCBI lineage: Eukaryota > Metazoa > Bryozoa > Phylactolaemata > Cristatellidae > Cristatella > Cristatella mucedo. Next base: position 3,643,596 of record WPIO01000009.1, read on the forward strand.
TTCATCTACAATTTATTGTTGTCCTTTCAATTTATCTAAGCCCAATCTCAGGATGTAAGTAAATCAGAAGGCAGTTTAGTATAAATCTAAGCATATTGGTAAAAAGTAAAGGTCAGCTGATTCAAGAGCATCCTTTATATAGCAGCAGAAGAGCCTTAGCAGCTATCAAATCATTTACAGAGGGGTATAAGGACCCAAATCATGATCCGGATTATAGAGCACGAGTACCTTAACTGCTGGGGCTACCATCAACAGAAAAAATCCACAACAGCTTTTTCCTCCAACGGGTATAGATGTTTTAAATTTGTCAATCTCTAATACCTAAACATTTTTCCTACCGGAATATACATTACATGGCCGAGTTGTATTTAAGAAAGTGAAGCAGCAGACAAGCACCAACAGAGCTTAAAATTGAAGTCTTGCTGTTTGCTAGTAGTTGCCATGTTAGTGCTACACCTAGTGCAATAAAACAAGTTCAAAATTGACTAATCACTGCAGATTTGTCACACCGAATGTAGCAAACGACACCAAAATAGGAATACTACATCAAAGCAAGGAAAGCAGTGCAGAGATAGCAAGATTGCAAAAGTATCCCCTTTCCTTAAAAAATTTCGAGTAAATTGCTCAGTCCTGAAACCAACAGCAACATTTACATATACCGCTTGTAACTGACTTTCACAGAGAGGGAAAGAGATAGTGAGAAAAAGAGAGAGAGAGAGACAGACAAACAGAGTCAGAAAGAAAGCAGAGAGAAAGAGAGCATGAATAAAAAAAACACTCAAGATTACCGATACATATTTGCCAAGGCAATTGATAGCCTTCTTGTACAGGTATCTTTAGATAGAGCAAAATTTTGCTATCAGGCATTCAGCACTTTTGAAACCAAGCCCAAAATCTAGGACCCGAAGCTTTTGCAACAAGACCAATCTGGTGTCAGCAATCCGATCCCAATTTTCTCATGGCAAGCATATTGCTTTCAGGTGCTCAGATCGTGCACTTCAATGCTCTTCTGTGCTAGCTCAGTTTTATGTAACTACAATGAGCTTAACTTTAGCTAATTGACTGCCACAATAGATACACCATTTGGCTGTCTGAAGCAGGCATAGCCCTGGTGAATAAAACTTAGCATGTCTGGACTTGATTGTCGAAACTGGTTTTCTTAAGAGTCACACATAGAAACCTGATACGAATCATGAGATACAACCCTTTGTTTAAACAGTTTAGCAGCCAATGCTCAAAACCTTCAACTGGACATAACACGTGAGACAAAGTAAGCTACATGAATACATTTACTGTCACAAGCCAGTCATCTGTAGACTGTCTCACACAACGTGATAACCACAAAACGACCTCAACGATTCCAGAGAAAAAATATAATACCATTTACCTATAATTTTAATAGATTTGATAAAGCACCCTTAGAGAACTCGATCTCTTTCTAGGCATTTTACATTTGCTGTAAAGGAAGCATGATCGAATGGTAAGCAGTATTTTGCTCAATGAACAAGCACAACATGGTTAGAGGTGACATGCACAGGGTCAGCATGCAAATATGGTTAGTGGCAGCATGCAGTGTCAGCATGCATAAGCACACAACGGACAAATCACATGGACCCACTGAATGCTGTGATAAATAGATGTGTTGTTAGTTTCTTTTTAAATGTGGTCAAGTAAGGGGATGTGGTGACAAAAGTCGGAAGTGAGTTCCAGGCTACTAAAGGCATGGTCTCCAAAGGATTTGAGGTTTTTACGAGGTATAGATAAAAGATTAGATTCCGAAAAGCAAGTGCTACGATTCTCAGCCTAATGAGGAAGTAGATCTGATAGGTAGGTGGGAGCCATAGAACGAAGGGATCTAAAAGTTAGTGACAAAACCTTGAAGTCGATGCGCTGCTTGACTGGGAGCCAGTGCAGGTCGGCAAAAATGTGGCATGATGTGGCACCGCTACACTCACGACAGACAAGCCTAGCCGCAGAGTTTTGCACCAGCTGTAAGCGCCTGATTGCACAGGCAGGTAGATCAGCAAGTGGCGAGTTACAGAAATCAAAGACGGGATGTCACAAATGCATGCACCAATTTAGATGTGGTATCCCTGTCTAAACAAGCCCGAATTTTAGCAATATTACGTAGCTGAAAGTAGGCAGACTTGACTGTGGAGCTGATGTGGTCGTCTAATGAAAGGTCACTTTGGAAAGTTTCAAACCGACAAGCTAGCAATACCCTGCCCGTGACAACCTGGCAATGAAGGCCAACCATACTGTCCGTTACAAGCCGGCACTATATGAGAAGGCTAACTTAACAACACTAGGGATTATATACCAACAAACTCGGCACTTCGTTCTCAAGCAAAGTCGAAGCAACCACATCCTAATTATACAGAGCTCAGCATATGCAAATCAATTCATACAGGGTGCTCTATAAGCAAAGAGCACCGCATACAGCAATCGGTTATAAGGATATGCATACACATTTCCTAAAAAGGTACATAAAAAATGCGCACACCAGCCCGTAAGGAAACTCACATCCTTGCTGCTTCCTTGACCAGCTGCCGACAAGAGAGTTCAGCAAGCTTCAGCTTCTCGATCTCCGTTTTAGCTGCCTGCTTGGCTTTGCCGATGGCACAGCCTACGTAACCCTGTGACGTCCAAAGCAATGGTTCGTATTTCTCACCGGCTTGCTGGCCAGCTGAGCTGGCACGAACTAGCACAGCCGTCCACACAAGTAGAGCAGGGATGGCTTTCACGAGAGGCTACTTGAACAAGACTTACATAGGACAGACCTGACGGCTCAATCATGTACATCTGAGGACCATCATCGGCGCTGTGCGAGCTCAGGATCACGCAGTTGCCATAGGGACGCACGGCACTGTAGAGAGTGTACGCATGTACGTACATGGCCACCCGGTCAGCTAAATGCTACAAACAGGAATACAGAAGTGGCCGCAGTCTTACTGTCATACACGCACACGTAACGAAAGTGATGCACCCCTCAATATGCACAACACACTAACAGCCTCAAACAATCGAGTATGCACGGATAGTAATCTGCTTGCAGTGCACCAATCCCGTGCTTTGAGTAACATCTTCAATGTCTAACAGTGCTAGCAAGAAGTGTAGTATCCACTATAAATAAACGTTATTTACCTTAAGGGGGATGGGGGAGTTATAATGTCTTCTGTAACTGGCCGCTTCCTCACGAGCTATCTCCACGATCTGTCGAGCGTCAGCAAGTAGTCCAGCAATGGCCTTAAATAAACAAATAAATCCTAGCTGATTAAACAGCCTTTTTTGTATAGCGACAGAAGAGCCTTTATGGCTATCACCACCGCTTGCAGTGGCGATACAGAATCGCCCACCGGAGGAATCGAACCCACGACCTCAGGACCGAGGTCGTGAAAGCAACCGCCTTACCTAGTGTGCCATCACGGCCTTCAACAGATAATCAGCATACAGTGGAACAGAATACAGCAGAGCCCAGGCAAGCCAGTCATTGGCAGATTCCAAGCACTTGACACGAGATTGTGCACATCTCCATCCAGCGCATGCACTGCAATCAGGCTTACGTCACATTGCACTATATATAACCATACAAAACCAAAATGGTAAGGTATAGCAACGATGTAAGAAAAAGACACCAGCAATGCTGGATACTGAACAGAACCGAGTAGCAAGTCAGTACCATTCCGACGTGGTTGTCAATATGAAATATCCTTTTGTTGGCACCGTATTCGTAGAGCTTGGACGTCACAAGTTTCTCAACAGCAAGCACGACACCGTCTTTGCATTGTATTCCAATAGCAGTACTGCAAATAAACACTAATTAAGTAAACAAAGCTACGGTATTCCAGCGATATATATCTTCAAATTGCACCAAAGTACTTCTGTAGGGCGATATAAGTGCTGTGAGTGATACACCATTAGTTATGGCTCTCAAGAGCTACCATGCACTACATGAAATGGACAGGCACGGCTTTCAAACAGGACACCGTACACAAATAGATTACGGGGTAGACTTAAAATAGACAGACACAGCTTTCAAATTGGTTACTGTACCCAAATGGATTACAGGGGTCAACTTAATCTCAGATGAACACTCACTCAAACCATTTATTTCATTTGGATTCCATGGTGTGGCTCTATCTCGGCCACACACATTCTCTCAAATCAGAACCACGACTACATACAAATACTATGTCTGTACAAATCATTCGAGTTAAGGGCTATAAGAATTTTTCCACAAATTCCCCAAACAGAATCAGGCTAGATATCTTTAAGCCACGAGGAGTATCTCCCGAGCTGCATCGGTCACAAACTCTTGTGTGACACTTGCTGCATGTGTGCCTGCATTTATATGCAAACAATATAGGCAAACGATATTTCAGTCGAATTTCAAAGCATAGTCGCAGTATCTATACATTCGACAATGGGAGGTAACTCGTGATACTTAAAATGGCGCAGCAAGATATGGGCTCTGCAGCTCCATTTGGTAGGCTAGGTTGTTCCTGCGGCTATAGCGCACACAGTCAATAGGTTCTTCAGCAGTAGTGCAACACTGCTTAGCATAAAGTAAACTCAACAGAAGTTAAGTGCAGCCTGGTTTGAAATACGAACTGCTGCCAGGACGCTGTGGCTAGGCAGAAACAAGTGCATGAAAAGATGGTGTCCTGTATAGGTACGATAATCAGTATTTGCAAACACGGAGTTATTCGGGAGATCTGAATGATCACAGTCACAACAGTGGGCAATCTTGAAAAGCTCGTTTTCTGCTCCTTTGATTAATTGCTTGCATAAAGCCTTTATCATCCATAGCAGCAAGACTTTTAAATATTCGATTGTTTTTTATTCGTCCTATTTTCCATACTTGGAGTGTCAATATAATCCTTTTTTTTCTCTCAAAACATGGCAGTCGATAGTGGCATCTTACTGTACCTTATAAATCTTCCCATACAATTAGTTCACAACACTTACTGCAACGACATTTTCATAGTGCCCTAACAGAACCAAATCTCTTACATGGCACTTCAATGGGCCGGAAAGAAAGCACAAAACGATTGGAGATAATAGCATGCACAATTGCAGTGAGCAAAAATACACAAAGAATGATTCACATGGTCGGAGCAATTGGTGTGAGGAACAGCTGGCCTCTAAGCTTCGATCAAAATGTCGTCAGGTCGGAGGATGCCATGATGCCACTCGGTATGTATCAAGCCCCAGGCATCTGAATCATAGGAACTGAAGGCACAGTCTCTAAACGATTCACAAAAGGCCTGCCGAAAAAACCAATAACCACAGCCGAGTGAGTGGGACGATAGGAGGCATCAGGAAAAGGTATTTCAGATATAAAAGTTTAAGTACGAGAATGAAAGAACCTAAAAGTGAGCGACCCGACCTTGAGGCTGACATGCTGCTTGCTGAAGAGCCTGTGCAGGTCGTAGGGAAGGGCAGTAAACATCCTGGCCAGCTGGCCTTCGGAACAAACACGACGAAGAGGCCAGTTTTAGGCTTATCACCGAGTCCTAGTCGAGAGCCATGTGCATCACTGGCACTGCACTGCAATAATCTAGATCCTATCTCCGTGACAGAACAGAACACATGGGCAAACCAAGTGTGATTCGGAAATTGAAAAGGTTAACGTTCAAAATCGGCTCTGCCAGCATATCTCCTGTCGCATCTGCACACAATCTAGGTGCATGTTCCAACATGACTTTTCATTAGACAACCACATCAGCTCCACAGTCAAGTCTGCATACTACACTTTCAGCTACATAACATTGCTAAGATTCGGGCTTGTTTAGACAAGGATACCACATCTAAACTGGTCGATGCATTTGTGACATCCCGTCTTGAATCCTGTTAACTCAATGCTTGCTGGTCGATTGGCCTGTGCACTAAGGCACTTACAGCTGGTGCAAAACTTTGCAGCTGGGCTTGTCTGTCGCGAGCGTTGCAGTTGCCACATCTCACCATTTCTCGCTGACCTGCACTGGTTCCCAGTCAAGCAACTTCAAGGTACTGTCACTCACTTTTAGGTCCCTTCATTCTTTGGCTCCAGCCTACCTATCAGATCTACTGCCCGACCAGGCTAAGCATCGTACCCCACCTGCTTTTCGGAATCAAATCGTTTACCTATACCTCGTAAAAACCTCAAATCCTTTGGAGATCGTGCCTTTTGTTTGTATGCTCCCAAAGCCTGAAACTTACTCTCGACCTCCGCCACGACATCTCTTAAGTGGGCCACATTTAAAAAAGAAACTAAAAACACATCTATTTATCACGGCCATTAGTCGGTCTCGTGATTCATATTTTATGTGCTTATGCGTGCTGACACTGAGCATGCTGCTACTAACTATACTTGCATGCTGACCCTGTGCACGTCACCCCTAACCATGTTATTCTTATTGTTTATTGAGTATGCTACCACTAACCATTTGATCGTGCTTCCTTTGCAGCAAATGTCAAGTGCCTAGAAAAAGATTTGAGTTCTCTGAGGGCGCTTTATAAAATGCATTATTATAATGAAGTCAGTGGCCAAAAGCCATAAGGAGAGCCTCTGAAGCATGAAGGAACCCCGAGGCTCTGTTCTAGGCCTGCTTCTTTCCATTCATGCTTTCTTTCCATGAGGCTCTCCCTCTTTCCGATGCTTTTGCCGAGCACAATTTGGGCTTTCTATGCAGATGCTATACAGTTGTAGCTAGGCTTTGATCCCTCATTGCCTTCCAGCACACATCGCAGCTTGTACCGTCAACATTTGCAATGAGATAATAATAATAATAATAATAAGATGACAGCTAACTATCCAATATTACAATCAGCTGCACAAAAATCCTAGCATTATGGCTACAGCTGCTATGGATTGCTGCAACATTGTTCAGGTAGTACGAGGATTTTCTATGATACCCGAATAGTGGTCTGCATAGCTTTCGAAATATTTATGGAACGCCCAAAAAAACACATGCTGTGGGCATGTACACAGCTCTCCTCCGTGCGGTAACGTTTCTCACTTTCTTGCTGAAAGCTCGTCTACTCAAAAGGATCGATAGGCCACGCCTCCGTCCACGGTCTGCATTCTTAATGTAAATCAATATCGAGTGAGCCGTTGTCCCTTTACTATGCACGAGACTTCTGTCGTCGCTGAGCTTACTTTAGGACGCCCACGTTACCTTTTTCACCGACGTACCGCCCCAGTGAGACTCTTTGCAGTCTTCAGACTTCAGAGTCGGAGCGGAGGACGGCCGCTCGACGCACGAACTGCGAGGTCGGCTACTCTCTTAACCGGGCGAGCGAAGAAGCGAGGCGGTGACTTGAGTCGAGGTACTTGAATTTTGCTCCTGCTTTCAATTACGCGTCACTAATTCTCACTCGTGTCACTAATTCTCACTCGTGCGCTCGCCCGCCGGGTCTAAATAAAAGTAGAGCTAGATCGCCCCTTCACGATTCTGTATGACCTCCCTTACCTGCACACACACAGAAGCCAAAAGCTTCTACATTGTTTCCTTTGCTGTAACATTCTGCAGAACCTAAATTTCACTGAGATCGGCAACTAATGTGGGCCGAATATCCTGCCCCAGCCACCTGAGGCCATCAACGTTCTAAGGGGTTCAAGTCAAGCAGTCAAGCTGACCTAGCCACTGCATCAGGATCATGCCAGATTCGTCAAAAAGGTGCTTACTGGCTTGGCAGTGTGCTTAGAGTCGCTTTCTTGGTGCCAAATATAACGATCTACAGAGTATTTTCGCTTTGCAATCCAGCTTGCTCGACCACCTGTAGGTACACCTGTTGGTCCATAATACCTTATAGCTGAAGCATAGCTCCAGCATCTTCTGTGGCAAAGCAGCCCCAAAACCTTTATTGCCAACTGCAAGCAGTGGTGATAGCAGTTAAGGCTCTTTTGCACCTATACAACGTGGCTGTGAAATCAGCTAATATTAAGCTGCTCAAGAGGGCACTCATACATAAAAAAAAATTAATACTAGCTGATTTAACAGCCTCTTTTGTATATACATATAATTCATTTGTATAGCGCCCTAAGAGAACTAATCTTTATTCAGGCGCTTCACAAATGCCTCGGGCGGGACTCGAGCCCACGACCTCAGACAGACTTTGTTCGGGGCAAGCACCTTAACCGCTGGACCAAGCCAGCTCGGCTAACTAAGAGCCTTTAAGGCTATCACCACGGGTTGCAGTGGCATGAAATAATCGCACCCCAGGATTTGAACCAACGACTTCAATACTGAAGTCATAACCAACCACCTTACCTAGTGCGCCATCACGGCTCACAACTCTCGGCTGGCTGGAATTCCCTATTGTTCTGGGGCTTTGGCTAGTGCTCTGGTTAGCCAAAATACTGAGAAATGAGGGGATGAGGATTTTTTGAGCGTGAGTGTAAACGACCGTAGGTCAACCTTTAATAGTTAAAGAAAAGTCTATAGTCACTCGAAACTAGAAAGCCTCACCTTCGAAACTGGCTTGGCCAGAAAAAACCTCGAATTTGGGTGTTCGGTTCCAAAACTGACCTTTTGTAGATGACCACAGCAGGTACACATTCAAGTAATCCAATTTTCAGCTAGGTATTAATGCAAAAACATTGGGCATGCTTAGATAAGTGTAACACAGCCAAGTCAGTCCACAATTATTGTGACATCTCCACGATTAATCAAGTCTCTTCTTGCAGGTCTTCCTTGCTGTGCATTAAAATGCTTACAGAAAGATCAAAACTCGGCAGCGAGGTTTGGTTACAGACCTGATGCCAATCCTGCATATCCTTGCTTTTAACCAAACTTCTCATTGGCATTTATTTTTATACAATTTGGCAAGGTAGGCATCTTGCCGGTGTAAAAATAAATACCAATGAGAAGTTTGGTGCTGACCAGTGCAGCAATCTGCCTGGGTCTGACATGCTTACAGCATGCAAGCGAGAGCATTTCATAAACTTGCACAATCAACTGACAGCCTGATTCATGTCGCACTACTAGGAGCCACGCGAGCTCGTATGCATGTGAAAAAAAGACAGCTAGATGTCTTGCCAGTCTCGGCAGTGAACCCCAGCCTACCCATTCCCTTAGCCGAAGGCAAGTGTGCCAGCCACACGGTTATTTTGAACAGTGAGCACCAGAATGCACCACATCATCGGCACATAGCCTCCTAATCACCAGTGCACGATAAGATACGATAGCTCAAATCGGACCGCCACTTTTTAGTTTGCTGAGCTAGGTGGTCAACACAACTAACAGAACAACGTAAGCTATGCCGATGCGCTCCAACATTAACCGAAGCTACGCAAATGCAGCGGCTGCAACCAGTCAGTAAAACCTACTCTATTTGAATGTAAATACAGCACAAGATTGTGACTGCAGTGAGACACTTATCCATTGGCATCTCTTGGATATCACATGCCACTCACTCTTATGTTCTCACGGAAAGCAACTGAGAATTACTGCAACGTGTGGAGCGTTACACACGTTTGTAGGGCAGCGTTGCTCTTCCGAACAAAACGATATTAGTCTAGCCCACAGTGTGAGATGGCATACGAGACAGCTAAATGTAGCACGACGTACGCCACGTGAAGCAGAGTGAAACTACTTATTGCAAGTGAGTTACCGAAGCAGGGATAAGACTAGAACAAACGATGGCTGCCGGTAGTTTAACGTCCGACTAATAAGTAAGACGGATTATTCAGCAAGATTGGCTCTCGCGACATTGAGGCAAGTAGGAAACGTGGCTTGCAGCCAAAATTCTGGCTATCCACGACTAGTTACAAAATAAAAATGACGGTGAAAAGACAGGAAAGTGCTATGACGCCCTTACTACGGTGGGCACGCGAAACCTATGGCGTGCAAAGCGATAGTTGCCTACCTACAACGCGACTAGTGCGACAATGGCCATCTGGAGACGCTCCTTTTTTCGAAACCCTTGGAATAGAACTCACCCGCTGTTTTCGACCGCTTTTAAGGCGTACTCCACCTGGAACACTCTACCGTCTGGAGAAAACTGCGACGCTGACAGGTCATACTAAAACGATTCAGCGAACGCCATAAATGCAGTCTCATGTCGCAGCAGCAATGTGCAAGGCGTGTCTATGGAAATTCAGATCCAATTGAAACGCATGCCATTATCTTACCCCTGTTCCAATTGAACTCATAGTGATATACAGGGATGATGCGAAGCAATTAGTTTAAAAGAACTTCACTACAACAGATAGTCAACCCCACCAGCGCCGGCAAAAAGCTACCTGCACATTACTCCAGCCGCTGTAGTACTCATTAGTGTTCAAAGATTTCAATCTGATAGCTTGTAAAACGTAATATATTATTAATATTCTACTATATTTACTAATAAAACTTTATTTTTTAAAGTTATAAAGTGAGTCGCCTATGATTTATGTGGGCGTGGCCACGCCACAATGTTCCGGCCCACGGGCGCGCTGCGCACCAGCTCGTTAGGCACTGCAGTCGGGCCGTATCGGGTCACCGAGCGATATTTAATTGCAACGGGCCAGCTGTGGTCGTATGACCCGCTAGCCCTGCGTCGACTCTTTCTGCTTGTCCACTGTCCTGTGTGTGACGCTATCCCCTTGCTCTCCTTCTCGCTCACTCCCGCTCTCCTCTCCCCACTTTCTTCCTTTTCTCTCCGCGCACTCCGGAGCTGCCTCCATAGCTGATACTACAACCGTATGTACGCTCGCTCGTTAGCGTTGCCTGCGTATAATTCAATACAGCCGTCGTCGTCATCACCACCATTCGCTTGCGAGGGGCTCCGTTCTTCGTCGCGCTGCCATTGCTGGCACGGGCCCCTACTTATCTCCCCTTGGATTTGGCTTTTGAAACCCAGCCTGGCTCATCCGAGCGGATCCTTGAGATTGTTATGCTTGCCCAGTGGCTCTCACTATGTATTTACATTTGGAAATTTCCGTGCATCGTCGGTGTACGCAACTTTACCGTGTCCTCCAGGTGCGGAACCACGTCGTGGCCCCCCCCGTCGGCTGCTAGTCGCAGGCGTTCCGCAATGTCCTGCAGCCCGTTGACTTTACTTCACCCCGCAAAAACGGAACCGGGTCATAATTTTTGAACTGCGAGTAGCAGTGGCCTACTAACGGCATCGTATCGTCGAGATCCGTGACGGCACACTAGGTAAGGCGGTTGCTTTCACGATCTCTGTACGAGGTCGTGGGTTCGATTCCTGCAGTGGGCGATCCTATATCGCCACTGCAAGCGGCGGTGATAGCCGTAATGGCTCTTCTGTCGCTATACAAAAAGAGGCTGTTCAATCAGCTAGGATTTATTTATTTATTATAGCTGGCTTGGCTACCAACATCCTAATTCACGGAATATCTCCGTATATCGACAGCTTACTTGCACACCGAAGTTTGGTTATCGTCGCACACAGCAACAGAACGCCAGCCAACGAGCAACAACACCAGTTTATTTCACTACGCACGGGGAGGGGGGAGGAGGGAAGCACGACTCTCTTCGCCCCTCTCGCCGCCTGAGTGCCCTGCGACTCCCCTGCCACAACAATCACCAACAGCACATCCCTACTGCATACCACGTCATGTGTTGCATCCCACTCGTACAGGTATCGGAGGGGGGCAGTGCCATCAATTAAACGGAAAACACACACACACACACACACCAGTCTCTGATGATGATTTTAGCTCTATAATTGGGGTAGCTCCGTCGGTTCGCTTCGCCTTGCTGGAAACTCAGACGCGTCGCAAACTGAGCTGACTCACCGCTCTAGATGAACGTCTATACACGCCATCCACTTGGGCACTCATTGCATGCAACACAGAGATTATGGCTGATTACAGAAGACCTGCTGTTGATCTGTCCTGCTATTAAACGAAGACGCCTCGATTAATTGCCACTAGATGAAGGTCCGACTGCTTTCGGTTTTGAGTAGCATGAATTATTCCATAATAGCTTGCACCCGTGAACATTCGCGGAGAACTGCAATTTTGCATTGGAAGGCGAGCGTGACTGTTCGCTAACCTAGCTGGTGAGCCCATGCCACTGGCTGCCAAGTTTAGAGCTCTTAGTGAATGCAGAAAAATCCGTGCAGGAACAAATTGCTTACCGACGGCAGGTACCGCACAACGCAACTTCCGGACTGTCGGGCTCACTCCGGCAGCTTTCCAATACGCCCACTCAACTGGTCCAATAGGAAGCGCCAGTCGTCACTTCAGCCGACAGCGAAAGGGAAAGCGAAGCTGCCGGAATGGCCGCCGTGGCCGCCTTTGAACAACCTTTCTAAGTTCATAGTCGTATGAAGCTCTAACATTTCAAAGTAAAATTTCAAATTTGAGAGTGTATGTTGTAGTTACATGTGCAAATGATCTCACCCTTTCCCCCTTTTTTGACTTACCATCACTGTGTCGTCATAGTAATATGTTACACCAGGAAATCGATCTGACCGCAATGTCAGTGTAGAACTAGCTTACTAACAAACCTAGCGCCTAGAGAGAGATTGAGTTCTCTGAGGGCACTTTATCAAGTGCATTATTATTATTATTATTATAGCTTCGTTTAGGAATCGATTGCAGTGTGTTTACACCACCAGCACGCATCCCGTATTGTGGACCACTTTGCTGTGGCCAAACAATAGGAAGAAGATTACAATTAAGTTCTTTAAATGGCTGCGAGGCTGCGTTAACGCTATCAACTTTCCTTCTTGCCGACGCCGACCGTCCTCGTCAGTGCGTTTGCACTACGATTCACGAAACTTTGATGGCCGACTTAGTCCCGCCCGCGGCCCCTTGCTCTAATGGGGGGGGGGGCTATTAGGAAGAAGGATTTCCACTGGAGGCCGACAAGCGTACACTTGCAAAAGTCGAGCTCACTGCAATCATTCATCATTGAAGATGGGTATGAGAAGAATAGAAAGAAAAGACAGATAAGCATAACAAATTCGGGAAAATGTACAGTCCTAAGTAGCATTCTCCGTCACGGGTTTGTGGATGCATTTCATAAAAAGACGCACGGCATATTTTGTGTAGAAAATAGTTAAGCCATAGCTACAGCACGTAAGCATAAATGTTCAAGGACGCGCTCTGAACGCCTCAATATAGCTCGAGCCAACGAACGCCAGGCATCGCTATTTTGGTCGTGGGCTTGTACTTAATGAGCGCGGGTTTTGATTGGTCTGCTAGTACACCTAGAGGCACACAGTAGGAGCAGCCTCTCCTTCATGACAAGACAGCCGGTCGATTTGGCGGCTCCTCCTCTAGGAGGCTGTGTCGCATCAGCCCAAACCTGTGGGAAATCGGCACAAAATCGCGCCAACTTAGGCGCAAAGTCAATAGTGTAAACGATTCTAATGGGCGTGTAGTCAGGGGTATCAATTTTGTCCCACTCAAGAATACAAAAAATGTGGTGCGATGTGACTGCGACTGTAGGTCAACAGAAACTTCATGTCACAGCCTATAGACATTCTTCCAGCATGTTCACGACGATCCCCTGCAAATATATTGGCCACCTCCCGACGGCCAGCCATCCCTGACTTAATATCTAGCCGGACGGTGCAACTGGGCAGCTATACAGCTCGCCAATCACAGCTGGTGCTTGTCTCGGTTTATGCTTGTACTGAGGTTTAAATACGATGGGCTGGACAGCTTGCCGTTGTTGCTGTGTAACTGATGGTGGGGATGTCTGTATATGCATTCGCGTTTGTGTGTGTGTGTGTGAGTGTGTGTGTGTGTGTGTGTGTGTGTGTGTGTGTCTGTTTGTTTTCATGCATGTGTGTGTGAGCACACTCATCTGCTTATGTGTGTGCCCGTGAGGATGTGTAGGTACACTTGTGTTTGAGGGTTGTGAGAAGTTGTCTGAGTGGGTGCATGCACGAAACTTTTAAGCACAGCTAGTGCATGAGTAACTCTTTCCAGATATAGTAGACTCATTGTGGTATATTCGATGCTGGCACACAAACTCGGTGTACATTTGGAATAAAGAAATGTCACGTTTTCAGTGTTTTATGGACTGTTGGCAACACAATTTTGCCAGCACTTTGGATTTGTGCGAATTTGTAATATTTACAACAAATTGTGCAATCTACCACATCTGTTTACTTAACAGGTGCACAAGTGTATAAATGACCCAGTTTTGCAGTATCGGACACAATTTCTGGCTTTCAGCAGTCACCATTTCGGAGGAGTTTTATTTTGTGGCTCTGTCTGAGAGCTGCAAAGTATGGTTTACTGGATGCACTAAGTATCCCACTCTCAAAAAGTGATTTCAACAGCTGTATCTGGCATTTTCTCAGCTATCAACATGAGCTTGAAGCATGCAAGTGTAAGTGTGTGCAATCGTAGTCCTGACATGGATCTAAACAATGCAAGAAATGGATGATGCAATAGATAGGACAGCATTGAGTGGGTCCCTGTGATTCGCCCTTCATGTGCTTATGCGTGCTGACACTGTGCATGCTGCCACTAACCACATTTGCATGCTGACCCTGTGCATGTCACCCCTAACCATATTATTCATTTTGTTTGTTTATCAAGCATGATTTTACTCACCATTCAATTGCATTTCCCTTTGCAGCAAATGTAAAGTGCCTAGAGAGATATTGAGTTCTCTGAGGGCTCTGTATCAAGTGCAATATTATTATTATTATTATTATTAAAGGAAAATGGACCCACAGCGTTTTATAATTAACAATAAATTGAATACTTTTTAAAATTATTTCTTAGGTCTTAAATTTCTTATTTTGACAAACGCTTGCACTAAATTGAACTAACTTGTCATTATATCTTTAGAAGCATTTTAATACATTCATATTATCGCTGCTTTGACATCTCACGTATTTGCCAAGCCTGTCGCGGCAGTCGAGATGCTGACCCTTTTCATCTCACCCCTAACCATGTTATGCTTGTTGAGCACGCTACCACTAATCATTCGGCCATGGTTCCTTTGCAGCATATGTAAAGTGCCTAGAGAAAGAGTGAGCTCTCTGAGAGTGCTATAAAAATGTATTTTTATTTAATAATAATAATAATAACACACTTGATAAAGCACCCTCGGAGAACTCAATCTCTTTCTAGGCGCTTCACGTTTGCTGCAAAGGAAAGACAATCGAATGGTTATTGGTAGCTCGCTCAATAAGCAACAAGAATAATATGATCAAGGATGACATGCACAGGGTCAGCATGCAAGTATGGTTAGTTGCAGCATGCAGTGTCGGCGCAGTGTAGTGTAAGCACATTAAGGTGGAATCACATGGACCCACTAAGTGCTGTGATAAATATGTGCGTTTTTAGTTTCTTTTTAAATGTGGTCAAGTCAGGGGATGTCGTGACGCACGTCGGGAGTGAGTTCAGGGCTTTACGAGCATATGAACTAAAGGCGCGGTCCTTGCAGTATTTGCTGGGTCCTCGTGAATTATCTTCTTTCGTGCTTATTCGTGCTGACACCATACCCGTGGTCACCAATCATTTTGGCGTAGTTCATTTAGAGTCTAACGTCATGTGCCTAGAAAGATATTACATTCTTTGAGGAGGCTATACCAATCTAATATTATTACAATTATTGGCTACTCCCAAGGAAGGATCTAACAAGGTCGTTGAAATGCATTTTTCGATGGGAGAATACTTGATCATGTCCAAAAATGCTCACTTTGCCATGCTGTGATGATGCTACCAAATACAATCCTTCGAAAACTGAAAACGGTTTCCGAGCCCACTTTAAAACTTCCAACAAGTAACTTCGGATGTTTTTCACTAAATAATTGGCTAACCAATGCATCAGCATGTACAACTCCAAAAAAATTTCTCTTTCTCATATTGTTATCATCTTGTGGTAGTATTTTTGGCTTTGATTTGGTTAAACAAGATTTATATTGATTCGCAGTTTTTGTGTCAGCAGTGTATGTAACAAGTAGGGATTAGCGTTCATTTATAAAATCGATTACTGAAACAAGTCATATTTTGTGGCATGGAACGACTGACAATAAAATCTAGGATACATTGGCGAATTGCATCATTGCAGCACGAATCGATTTAACAGTGCTCTATTGTTTGACTTTGCTTGATAGACACCAGCTGCCGGCTGACTACATGCCTGGATCTACATACAGGTAATGCTGACCTTGCCTGCAAGAGCTCTGCTAGGTAAATGCCCCTGTTCATGCTATGACATAGTGAAACCGTTGAACGCCTGTGGCTTTTCCGCGAATTTGATCTAAAATTTTTAAATAAATTTTTTTGTTTTGTTTATCTATAGGAAGCATGTCCTAGAAACAACATCGGGCTTGTTGCATTAGTGTAAACCGAACTAATTTATCAACAAGATTATCTGGGTCTGGTAGCTTCTAATCGGAATTATAATATTCCCTAACTATCATCGGCCGAGGCTTAGGTGGTTACTTTAGATGAATGTACTTAAAAAATCAACGCTAGCTTGCAAGTCTCAGTCGAGTCCTAAGGACTTGGTTAGCAATGGCTTACACACCCCAACCAGACTCGATCACAAGTTTACCAGCCCTCACCGACATCGTCTGTTTGGACGTCCAGTGGCACCTCAAGCGATTTGTGGTAGGATTTGTTAGTTAAAGGCAAATAAGAGGTATCTATTCTTGGTGCATTTGCTTCTGCCGCCTTTTGGGCCCTCGATGAAAAGCTGAGTGCAGCAGATTCAGTGCACAAACACTTGGGTACTTGCTGGCACATAAAGTATTTACTGCAATCGTGTACCAGACACACAAGCCGTTGTCGACTTAGTTGAAACCTACGGTCAGTGTTTGAAGCCGGAATAAAGCCAGCTGTTTGAAGCTTGAATTTGGATGCAAGAAATGAGTCTTGCAGCCACAAACAAGGCCTAGCTAGCGAATTAGTACTGGTCTGCCGTAAAGCTAATTGTCATGACAAAATAGCATTCGACACCCAGCAAGATCGACTGTGCATGACTAAATGCTCACTGTCAGTCTGAAGCCGGCTTATGGAGCGCTGTCAGGCCGGAAATAAGCAGACGGCAGCAAAACACGTGGGATTCTGCATTCACCCATACGTTGATGGTGAGCAAATGCTGGTCAGCTAGAAGCAGAAGGGTGCATGAGAACCTCGCTGTATACGATCCGTGAGCAGCAACGATCTCTGACACCGTTGACGTGTCTCGGAGAGAGAGAGAGAGAGAGAGAGAGAGAGAGAGAGAGAGAGAGAGAGAGAGAGAGAGAGAGAGAGAGGGGATTTAAACCATTTAATGTGTTGAATAAGCGACTGTCTTAGCTAATGACATGGGTCATGGACTCATAAAAACAATAAGCACTACCAAGTGTCATGTTTCCAAATTTTTTCTGATGTTCAGTTTTTCAAATGTCCTAGACGTTCTCAACCCCTCCAATTCTCCAATTGAGGACGACTATGGCTTTTCCCTCACTGGTACTAGGCAATAGCTGCTGCTGCAATCAACACTAGATCTTACATAAAAAAAGTTGGTAATTTATTTTCGAAGCACCCACAGAACCTTCCTTTGTAGTGAAATGACTTTAAAAGAGGAATATTTTTCAACGGACAGTTTATAGCCACTATTATGCCATCGGAACAATGCTGGTATAATAGTTTTGTTTCTTTAGCCGTTATAATGTCGGGGATCCTCACCCATCGAGCAAGAACCATGCAGAGTGTGTGCACACGAAGTTGCCTATCGGTACAGGAGCACCGAGCCAACACGCGATAGAAATAACAAGCGATGGTGAAAGACAGTTTACGGTACACATTCCCACATATACACTTAAGAGATTAATCGTGGGTTTACTGCGAGTAACTAACAGGTTAAAGTAACAAGAATGAGCAGGCGCCCAGCACAACTTGAGCATCACCTCGAGACACACATCATCGCTGTGTAACGTGCATGCTGCATGTCTTGCGAAAATCCATGCACTATGCAGGTGGAAACCGATCCACGATTATCGTGCACCATTTTCAAGACATGCCTAACCTGGAGTACGCTCGTCAAAAAAAAGGACGTCAACGCCATGAAAAGTCGCGCGTCAGCAACAGTCCATCGAGTGCTGATAGTGCAAGAACGCCACAAATACACGCGCACCAATATATATGTGCCACACGAATGCAGTCCTACACCAGCTGGTATGCTCTCCCGAATTGTCCAATGACCAGCAGATGCACTGCTGACACTAGCGACCACTGTGGTCTAATGGTCGAGTATACGCAAATTTCCAGACACGATTTTGTTCTCCAGAACAGAGCCTGCGGGGATGTCGATCCTATCACCATGATTGGCAATGATAATAACAGTACCCTGAAAGCAATAATAACAATAATAATAGTAATAACAATAATAAATTTGATAAAGTGCCCTTAGATAACTCAATACCTTTCTGGGCATTTTACATTTGCTGCAACGGAAGCACGATCAAATGGTTGGTGGTTGCACGCTCAATGACAACAAGCATAACATGGTTAGGGGGATATAGACAGGGTCAGCATGCAAATATGGTTAGTGGCAGTATGCACAGTGTTAGCATGCATAAGCACGCAAAGCACGAATCGCATGGACCTACGAAATGCTGTGACAAATAGATGCGTTTTTAGTTTCTTTTTAAATGTGGTCAAGTCAGGGGATGTCGTTACACGTCGGAAGTGAGTTCCAAGCTTTGGGAGCATACGAACTAAAGGCATGGTCTCCAAAGAATTTGAGGTTCGTACGAGGTATAGGTAAGCGATTAGATTTCGAAAAGCGAATGCTGCGATGCTGTAGCCTAGTGGAGGAGTAGATTTGATAGGTAGGCTGAAGTCAAAATGATGCAGGAATCGACATAGGACACCTTGCAAAAGCACGTAGTCTGCAGAGTATCGCATGATCGCCTTGCTCAGCTGTAGTGAAAACTTTAGTGGTTATTCAGCATGCAACGAGTCAGCCCCACCACAGCTCCTTGGAAGTAAAGCCCCGAGAAACATGGCAAGAATGGCTACTCATCGGGTGCTTAGAACCTTCGATAGAGCAGCCTTCGATTTCGTCATGCTCAGGTGGGCAGCAAGGCATCTTGTCGCCTGTCACCCCCAAGGCAAGTTGCTTGAATCACTGCAGCTGCACTGCCAAATCGGTTGACAAAATTTAGGTGCATCACCGTAGTCAACATTGATCTGCAGGACATGCAGATATCGCGAAAGTGACAGAAACTGCAGTTAGCTGGCCATGCAGCTGATGGCTGGATTGCCACGATCAGCTTTCCAAGACGACTGCTTTCAGCACTTTTTATCCTGCCCGTGTGAGGCCACCACATCCCGTTCCTTAATTTCCTCTAGCTTATACAGGCTCCCGTCAATGGTGTGAAGACGAGGAACAGCTGCTTGCCCTGAGGTCTCTGAGCGAGCCACTGTATGCACGATGGACAGATGTGGCTTCTTTGAAGAGTTCTGGGCAAACACACATCGTTCATTTAATTCATTCACTTTTGTTTATTGACAATTACTCGAGCCATCCACGAATGAGGATGTCGCACATATAGCTAGTATACTTTCCTGCTAATATCACTTTCGCATGCCAGCCTACGAACCAGGGTGTCATTTTAGCAGTTAAGTTCAAAGTATAAGAAGTAAAGAGTAATGGAACAACCAGCTGCTTCACATCATTACTGTTGCGTCTCAAGACCGATCTTTCTCAAGGATGTCAGTGTGTTGCAATTCGTCTGCTGGTCTAGCAAAGCATGGTCAGACATTGAGGCATATACCTTTTGTAAATGCTCTGCCCACGTTGGATTTTCTGTCGGTCATTCATAACAGAAAAGTCGGACACCTAGAACTCCTACATCGATAATTTCTTAGACTATCGGAAACTTATTCCACGTGCTTTTCTAGCGTCTTAAACCGATACACCAGAATATGAAAGCAGCATCAAGACATGCGTGACTTTCGATCGACTTCAAAGGGTAAGTCAAGAGTTTGGGAGTTGGAATTTCAGAGACGTCGGATCAAGAAACTGCGTGAGATTCAAACAATCTACCATCCAAGCTGGGGAAAGCTACAGAGAGCCTGGAATATCTGCAGGCATCGAAATTAAACTGCGACCCAGCCAAGTTGCTTACTAGCATGGTGAAACTCCGGGAGCTGGAGAGTGGGATGCCTGAAATAATGCTAAAGCAAAAACATGGTAACATTTTAGCTGAACGTACATCAATTTTTCGGTCAAGTAAACCTACATCCTCAATGCTTTCTCTTGTGTGTACTTCCCAAGTATGGTTTCATTCTTTTGACGTGGTCTACATGCTAATGTGCAGGCCATAGTTTTTCTCCTGCGCACATTCGCAGGTTGGCGCACGCAAACACACACACACACAGATACAGTCAGTACCAACTTACACAATATATAGGGACTGGAAAACCTGTCGCAAGTCAAACTTCTGTAAGTCAAGAATGGTATATGATACGTTCTACAATGATAAGTTCTTCCCTATATAGACATCGTTTCCTCCTTACTGTTTGCAATGCTGTCAAATCTACTGACCTCTTGCGGATTTTGAAAGTTTACTTGGATACATTTTTTGCGTGTGACTGTGGCCGAGTTAGTATACTCCGAATTTTTGCTGGAGCTACGATGCGTTCTTTCTCCATTCATCAATGCATAATTAATTTCGCAGCACTTTTTAAGGCCAAGTTGAAATCCTTGGTGCTCTCCTTTTGGCTTCTTAAAAGAACGTCTTGACGATCTTCTGTACAATTGAAACTATTCACGGTCGGATCCAGGCGCTCAAGTCACCGTAGTATGGTAGGGCTGGCTCGGGCCCTTGGACCAACGGCCCAAGTTTTTCCCAAATACGTTATCGGGCAGGGCCGAGTTACCTATAAGGATCCTAAGCAGCTTCGGAAGAATGCTTAGTAAATTTCCATTGAGCATCCAATAACCAGTACGTACCCAAATCAGAAAACACTGCATAATCATAAAGCAAGGAGCAAAGCGGTACAGATTAAAAGGGTCAAGATCGTATGCCACTCACTTATCTATCGAGTGATAAAGAAAGTTAGCCTCGGGAGTTACCTCCACTAGTTCCGACGCTAGGACTGAAGTAAACTCTACCTCGGTCCCGAGGTCGTGGGTTCGATTCCTGCGGTGGGCGATTCTGTATCGCGACTGCAAGCGGTGGTGATAGCCGTAAAGGCTCTTCTGTCGCTATACAAAAAGAGGCTGTTTAATCAGCTAGGATTTTTTTTTTACCTTTCTCCATTCCCTATTCACGTGTACACCTACGAAAGCATTAAACTAGTTCATCCCCTTGAACACTGTCCACCCTAATCGGATGTTTACATCTCCGACCACCATATGAATAGCCAGCCTACTATAACTGAAAGAGAAGGCTGCTCATTCTGACCCATACGCCTAGCCGAAAGAAATCGGTGTCCATGCTACGATAAGTAGCCAATGCCTTTCAGCTTGAGAAGCGGTTTTATCTTAAGGAATCCACTGGAAAATGCCGATTGTACCACACTTGGGGCCATTAGTATTTATACACACCTGCAAGCTAACAAACACAGCCACAAACACATTTGCCTGACAGAGAACTTGATGAAGCATTTAAGGTTACTCGTCTAGCCGTAATGGCTCACTAGGTAAGGCGGTTGCTTTTCACGACCTCGGCCCCGAGGACGTGGGTTCGAATCCTGCGGTGGGCGATCCTTTATCGCCACTGCAAGCGGTGGTGATAGCCGTAAAGGCTCTTCTGTCGCTATACAAAAAGAGGCTGTTAAATCAGCTAGTATTTATTTATTATTTATTTGTCTAGTGCATTTCTGTGTCGCCCAGCAGCTTTCTGTAAGGTGCTCTTGCTCTTCACGACCGAGGTCGCAGGTTCGAATCCTGCAGTTGGCGATCCTTTATTGCCAACTGTAGTGATGTGATTGCCAAGCACAATCTAGGCTTTCACTTCTATGCGGATGACACTCAGTTGTACCTTTGCTTTGATCCCTCCCAGCCTTCGAGCACCTCAAATTCTCTAAACTCACTTGCTGCATGCATTGATGACATCCGCACATGGATGGCAGCAAACTTTCTAAAACTAAACGATGATAAAACTAACTTACTAGTTATGGGCAAACCCAGTGTGATTCAGAAATTGGAAAGGCTGACTCTCAAAATTGGCTCTGCCAGCATATCTCCAGTTGAATCAGCTCGAAATCTAGGTGTCATATTCCAAAGCGACCTCTAGTTAGACGACCATTAGCTCCACAGTCAAATCTGCCTATTTTCAGCTTCATAACATTGCTAAAATTAGGGCTTGTTTAGATAAGGATACCACGTCCAAGTTGGTCCATGCATTCGTGACATCCCGTCTCGACTTCTGCAACTCACTGCTTACTGGCCTACCAGCATGTGCGATCAGGCGATTGCAGCTGGTGCAAAACTCTGCAGCTAGGCTTGTCTGTCGTGAGCGTTGCAGTTGCGACATTACTCCACTTCTCGCCGACCTGCACTGGCTACCAGTGAGGCAACAGATTGACTTCAAGGTTTTGTCGCTCACTTTTAGGTCTCTTCATTCTATGGCTCCAGCCTATCTTTCAGATATACTCCCCAATCAGGCCAAGCATCGTACCACCTGCTTTTCGGAATCCAACAGTCTGGAAATACCTCGTACAAACCTTAAATCCTTTGGAGACCGTGCGTTTAGCTCGTATGCTCCCAAAGCCTGGAACTCCCTCCCGACCTGCGTCAGAACATCCCCTGACCTGACCACATTTAAAAGAAACTTAAAAACACACCTATTTAGGACAGCATTTAGTGGGTCCCTGTGATTCGTCCTTGATGTGCTTATGCATGCTGACACTGCATGCTGCCACTAACCACATTTGCATGCTGACCCTGTGCATGTCACCCCTAACCATATTATTCATTTTGTCTGTTTTTCAAGCATGATTTTACTTACTATTCTATTGCATATCATTTTGCAGCAAATGTAAAGTGCCTAGAAAGAGATTAAGTTCTTTGAGGGCGCTTTATCAAGTGCAATATTATTATTATTATTATTAACTGCACGCAGTGGTGATAGCCGTTAAGGCTCTTCTGCCATTATACAAATGAGGCTGTTAAATCTGATATTTTCTGATGATTCTGTCAATATCCTGTAAGGAGCACACCCCAACTGTCTACTGTGCAATTGCTAATGTCACCGGCTATCCTGTCACACACCAGAGGGCAGCAGTTCAAAGTCCACCGGCCCCAACCAGATTTCACTTAATTGCAGGCTGACCGGATCCCCTATCAAGAGGTTCATCCCTAGCGGCCGGGTTGTCCACTAGGTAGTGGTCAGTGCAGAGTGATCGCCCTCACTAGCTGATGCCACCAGAAGGTGTACAAAATGGCTGACAATGCCCCATTGGACGGTTCCATAGGTGAAGAGCAGGATCGCGAGCTGCTATGGCCCCTGCAAGAACTGGCGCATGGGTAGCAGTGGCTCGGCTGACTTGACTGGAGGGCCGGTCGGTGCATTAGGCAATAATAATAATAATTATAACAAACTTTCCCATAGCGCCATAAGAAAACTTACACATGCTGTAAGGGAAGCATGTCAATAAGGTTAGTGATAACATTCACAGCGCCGCTGCATGCATGGGCACCAATCAGGCAATTCACACGAATCCAGCAAATGCTGAAGAAGAACTACGCCGCTGGGATGCCTGGGATGCCTTGAGGAGGATCGTCGAAGCGAGAGCTTCCGCACCCACGGTTGCTGCCGTGATTCCAGTGGTAAAGGTTGAGGCAAGTTTGGGTGTCACAATCTTTGCCGACTCCCAGGGCCCCCAACACAACCGGTCATGATCAGATTAAAAAGGGTGCCTTGAAAGTAACTGTGGTCAAGCAAGTACTGCAAGTGCCATCTGGAAATCATAGGATATTAACCAGCAAAAAACGAGTCACGAGCATAGTAACGATGAACGATTCAGCACAGGTGCTGGCACCTGCTTCACATGACCAGCAGGGAACTACGAAACGTTTAGTAGCCTAAATCCGGTAAAGAGGGCTAGCTAATACGGTGTCATTTGTTCATAGAGCCAGAACACTTCCTACGATGGGCACAGTGCTAATAGCAGACATGGTCACCAGCACCTAGTAATATTGATGCTATAAAAACACATTTTGATAGATCCTTCTATCTCAGGGTTAAGATTTTGGGTGTAGTACTTAGGGTTGTGAGTGTTTGGTCCTACGTTTTAGGGTCTAGTGATTAGATGCTGTACTTTTTTTAGGATTTCAGATTTTGGGTTTAGGTTCTAGGGTTTAGTGTTAAGGGAAAAATCTAAGCAGATACGATATCTCAAATGGTGTTCATTTATCTTAAAATATAAACAGCCTCTGTGTGATCATATTTAGCAGCCAGCTATGGGTACTGTGCCTATAGCCGAAAGCCGCTTAGGCTGTGAGTGCGCTATACAAAACTCTCCTGCGAAACACCCACATGGTCTTTGTGACTTTGTGGAGTTACAGACGGAGATACATTTAATAGCCAGCTACATAATAACATTGCTAAAATTCGGGCTTGTTTAGATAGGGATACTATATTTAAATTAGTCCATGCATCTGTGACATCCTGTCACGACTTCTGTCACTCACTGTGTGCCGGTCTAACGGCCTGTGCACTAAGGTGCTAAGAGCTGGTGCAAAGCTCTGCAGCTAGGCTTGTCTGTCGTTAGCTCTGAAGTTGCCACATCACACTTTTTCTCGCCGACCTGCACAGTCTCCCAGTAAAGCAGCACACTGACTTCAAGGTTCTGTCACTCACTTTTAAGTCCCTTCGTTCTTTGGCTTCAGCCTACCTATCAGATCTACTATCCCACCAGGCTATGAATCATACAACCCACTTTTCGGAATATAATCGTTTACCTATACCTCGCACGAACCTCAAATCCTTCGGAGACTGTGCCTTTAGCTCGTATGCTGCAAAAGCCTAGAACTCATTTCCCACCGGGGGCACGACATCCTCCGACTTAACGACATTTAAAAAGAAGCTAAAAACATCTATTTATAACAGCATTAAATGGGTCCATGTTATTCGTCTTTTGCATGCCTAAGTGTGCTGATACTGTACCTGCTGCAACTAACCATATTTGCATGCTGACCCTGTGCATGTCACCTCTAACCGTGTCATGCGTGCTGTCATTGAACATGTTACCACTAACCATTCGATCATGCTTCCTTTGCAGCAAATGTAAAGTGCATGGAAAGCGATTGAGTTCTCTGAGGGTGCTATACAAAAATGTATTATTATTATTATTATTATTATAGCAGGAAGTGAGCTGGCTCTATGAACAAACGGTGCCGTATTAGCTGAGGAGGCAGTCATTTCACAGCAGCAGCCGAGAGGCCGAGTGCAGCCCATGCAAAATCGTACGTGGTACGCCAGTCGACGTTCTCCAAAAGAAGGCAGCAGGCCACTGCCATGAGTGGTCAGCACAGCCGGGTGGCACGCCACAGGCCGAGGCGCCACCCCCTGGAGGCCGGTTTCCTTACCCTGAGAGAGACTCCTTTGCCGAAAGTGACATCGCCGGCCACAGTGAGGTGGTGCAGCTCCATTAGGTCGGGAATGCTGGCAAAACGCTTCCAAAACTCCTTGACCTGTAAAGCAGTTCAGAGCTTTGGCAGCAGTTTGTGCCGGAGGCAAGAAGCAGATGCTAGCAGGTGAGAGCCGAGCACAGGCGTACAGACTGGGTAGTAGTGGTAAGACAACTACTCTCCTGCTGCCGATTATGGCTCATCCTTTCCAGCGGTCCTGAGCTGCCACTTCCATGCTACTCACTACCTCAACTGCTCTCCCGACTCTGCTATGCTTCACACTTTCTCTTTGTTGTGTGAGATGAAGTCTGTTGGCTACCAAATGCGTACCGAAAGCCGCTTGGGCTGTGAGTGCGCTATACAAAACTCTCATGCGTAACACCCACATAGCCTTTGTGGCTTTGTGGAGTTACAGACGGAGATACATTATATTACACTACATTACATGAATAGTGATAAGCACACCTTGTCAAACGTCACACCGAGCTTCACCAGTGGAGTGCTTGGAAAGGAGCGCTGCAGGCTCATGGACAGCGTGCCGCTCTTGAGGTTGTACAGGTTGCTCATGACCAACAGCAAGTCGGACGATGTCTTGACCGGAAGGAAGCGGCTTCTGGGTACCACAACGCCTGCAAGCAAAGCGAATGGGGTTACAGATCTAAATCGGCCGGGTTTGTGTGTGATTGTCATGTTCCTCAAATCGCATGGCCGTCACCGTACATCCACGGTATCAAGACAAGGGAAGGTCTTGGCACACTCGATGATAGTAGAACTCGAAGTGTGTCACAAGCGATTAACGAAGGCCGGACATGCTTAACCGGATCCGGACATGGCGCAAGCCACTGCCATCCCAAGCGATAACTATCCGATCGCATACAAGATGACTCTTCAGCCTATGCCAGAGGACCGATAAACGCATCAGTGCCAATCCATGCGATATGTGCAGCCATGACAACAGATGGCGTTTTGCTCTCACTTCCGTTACACATCAATTGCATCCACTTTTGGTTCCCGCCTCACGTGCCGAGTGTGTGGTCAGCATTTTGCTGAGGCACCACGTAAGGTAATGTGCCACTGACCACTGGCTTAAGAGCCATGCATACTTTTAGTGGCAATGGCCTCGTGAGGGTTTAAGGCTTCCAAAGCCTAACAGCAGTAGCAGGTGCTGGACGAGACAGCATGCTGTCAGCATTAAGATGACCAGCCGCACTGAGCAATCTGCAGGCACGGACAAACACGGCAGCACAGAATACACTGCTTTTTTGTTACCAAGCATTACATAACCGACAAACTTCTACTTCCACTAAGGATGCACTCGGCTGGCGTAAAGTTGCACTCGGCTGACGTAAAGTGGAGGCATTAAACAGGAGTAGCTCGGTCGGCTTTACTCAATACGTTAGGGACTATGACAACAGTGCTCCAGTTGTACTCTGAGGACTCATCAATGCCACGGTTGCATTCGACTAGACTGCCATGACTCAAAGCAGCCTCATATATATATATAGATATATTGATGAGAAAAGAGTGAGGAAGTGCATGCGTGCGCGCGTGTGTGCGTGGGTGTGTGTGTGTGCGCGTGTGCGTGCGCGCGTGTGTGCGTGGGTGTGTGTGTGTGCGCGTGTGCGTGCGTGCGTGCGCGTGGGTGTGTGTGTGCGCGTATGCGTGGGTGTGTGCGTGGGCACGTGGGTGTGTGTGTGGGTGCATGCGTGGGTCTGCATGAGTGCTCATGCACATGCAAGCTTGTGTGCGAGCTTTCGGCTTGTGTGTGAACCATTTGCTTCTGCAAAGATGGAGCTGTCAGTAGCAAATGCGATAGTGCTCAAACCAGGGAGAAGATAATAGCAACAGTATCCAGTGCAGAAGCCAGGGCAATATAAGTTCTGGGTGCACTTTGCACAGTGCTCAAGGGCTGCTATGCCAGTAGCAACTTGAGACCATGGAGAAGGTATATAATAGCAAGAGCACAATCTGCAGAAGGGGGAATGACAGTTCTTGGCATCAACAGGGTGCTACATTGCGACTGGTGACTAGAAACCGTGGTCACACACAGACTGGCGTGACATCCAGTGACAGACACCCTGCTGCTGCTGCTATCAGGCTGAGCTCTACGCACCGAGTGGGCTCTCAAAGCTTTTGATGGCTGCACCAGCAGCCTGCTCCAGCTGGATAACGTTAATGCCATTGTCGAGCATCTGCAATAGAAATAACAGGGGTCAGCTTCTAATGCCTGCCTTCACAAGCACATGGATTGTAAACACAGAATAAGATGCTCACAAGTGTAGGCACTGGTACGCTCTTGTATTACAATACCTTTGGGTTCACGATTATGTCCATATGCAGCGTTGCCTCTTCAACGACTCTCTTAATGGCAGCAAGATTAATCCACAAGTTGTTCGTGTTGAATATCCTGAAAAGCCAGTAATGGTCAGCTGCCGATTTTTCAAAACCTGGACTCGCTAGTCGAGAGGACACTGGACAGCCTGACCAGCACATATCACGGGGTAATTTGAGAAAGCAGTTAGCGGTATGTACACGCTTCAGTTCACGGCAATAGCCGTTCAATAAATAGGTAGCGCTAAATTTACCGCACCAGATGCGGGCACGGTGCTCAGGGATGCGGTCGAAACCCAAATCGTGAGAGCAAGCAGCAACTTACTTGAATTTGCTAACACTCTTAAATTCATCCACGTGGTCTTTGGGTACTTGTGCAATCTCAAGCAGCCGCAGACGCCCCTGGTATTCCACAAGCGTACCGCCCTAGAAGCAACCCGTGAGCGTGCACCGGTTTCAGCACGGGTACAAAACCAACCAACCGTAGTACATGCAGTATGTGCTACGAAATGTAACCCGATAAATTCAAAATTAAACACTTGCTTACTTTTCCATCCGACCTATACTAACAGCTACGGGAGGATTTATGGTGGGGGCAACAGCGGTCAACGAAGGAGCACCACGTGAGCCTGCTCTACCTAAATACCTACGAGAATGTTACTAACAGAGGCCACAGGGCTCGCAGGTCATCCAAGGGCTGTCTTCTGCTCTCGTGATTAAGCATTGCTTATGAGCAAACTCGCCAGCAACCAGTGTCCACGAGCTCACCGTAGATACAAACCTAAATTGCTGAATTGCAACGGCTACACTGGAATGATAACTTGACCAAGATTGCCAAATCGAGCAGGCAGCAGCTGCATCCGCAAATTTAAGTCGGCAGCGTATGTAAATCTCGGCACCACTGTCGTGCCAAGTGGAAAAGTCAGGACTGGGCAGCTGAGAGGGTGGTCGCCAGTGTCTATGGTAGCACTACTGCAGCAATCGAAGATGTCTTACATGTTTCCAAAAAGGCCTTTAAACAAAAAATTAGCCGAACCACTCACTAGCCGGATTATATACAGCGCTAAAGATCTCAAAGCTAAGATATCTTCAGCTAAGAAAGAAACCATTGTAATAGCCACTCATGAATGGCTGAACGTACAACCTCTCTCTCTCTGGTATCAGATGTGAGTCATACTAACTCATCGACTTTGACGACTGGCAGTCAGTTTTTGCTTTGCATGAAAAAACTAACGAACCAAAGGATCCCTCCCAACCGGCCAAATCGACCCAGTGGGCCATCATCTTGTGGCTGCTGCTGATGACAGTGTTGGTGTCAACCATTTTATTGAACCGCCGAACCTTATGGCAGCACTGCTGGTGCTGGCACAGCTATAGGTGGATGGCACGGTGACATGCAATGCAGACCATAAACCTGGCTGAAGTCGGCCAGAAAGATACAGCAACACTTACATATGATAAAGAATAGTGAGGCCAATTATAAAGATAGGTGGTTGCATAATCAGTGTGTATGCTGCCACAAACCACATTTGCATGCTAACCCTGTGCATGTCACCCCTAACCACGTTGTTCATGTTGTTTATCAAGCATGATATTACTCACGATTCAATCGCGTTTCCCTATGCAGCAAATGTAAAGCGCCTAGGAAGAGATTGAGTTCTCTGAGGGTGCTTTATCAAGTGCATTATAATTATTAATATTATTATTATTATCTCAACCATGCCGTAACCGTAACAAGATCGGCAGGATAGGTACCATAACCAAAGCAAGCTTCGGTGTTCCAAGATAAATATAATTCATCTGTATAGCGCCCCAAGAGAAATTAATCTCTATTCAGGCGCTTCACATATGCCTCGGGGCTCGAGCCCATGACCTCAGCCAGACCTTGGTCGGGGCGAGCACCTTAACCGCTGGACCAATCCAGCTCGGCAAGATGCATTCATCTCGTCTGCCATTCCCTTGCTAAATATGCCATTTTTAAACATGGCTCGGACTGTGCCAACAGCCGTGCTCGCGAAGCAGCAAAGGAGCCGTGTGGTTTTTACTTTGACAGACAAAGCTTCTCTCTCCTTGGTTTCTGGAGATATAGCCGGGCGTTCCACACCCAACAGAGCATCCTCAGAATGGCATTATACTAAGCGATGCAATAACAGAGACCACGGACTGCACCGGCAGCACATACAGCAAAAAAAGATTCAAGAGATACACCAACACCGATGTCAGGAGTTAAAAGCAGCTCCTTTGATGCCAGAATTAGGCCCCCAGTTCGACATGCACATATTGCAAGTCGTCGGTGCCTATATTAAGGCAACGATGGAGCCATCATATAGCCGTCAGTTTGGCAGCCCAATGAAGTATGCTGCTTGCTCTCAGCACGCTCTCTCAGACTGCCCCTCAAGTCGAGGCTGGTGAGTGGCTCAACGTTTGCTTCCGAAGGTGAGTGGGCGGGCCCCCATCCGAGGCCTCTAAACCACGAGATTAACAATGCACCATTATTTTACTCATTCATTTTGCACTAAAACTTGTCACGTGGCACGCCTCAAGCACAACAAAACCGAGTGGCCGGTCGATGATGTGGCACAAATGCATGCGCTGCATACTGGTGGCAGCGCACTGAGCAGCACTCCTGCCTATAGCGGTGATCGCCGACACGAGCCAAAGAACCTGTGACACACGATCTGCGGTCACTGCTCTCAGTACCGATTCAGAATTCAGACCGAAGTGGCAGCTATTCGAGCAGTTGCTGCATCGTGCCACCACCAGCACAGCAGGTGGACCGCCACGCAATAAACAACCAGCAGAGGGGCAGCCACGTACCTTGACATCAGCAGCTGTCTTCTCGGTGACCTCCATCACGAATTCCGGATATGCCTGTCCTTCTTGCTGACTGAATAGCGAATTCAGTATGTCTTAACGACTACTAAGGACTCTTCGACATCAATGAATGGTTAATCGACTGAAAGTCACAACTGGCATTTCACATGCATGATGCTGGCAGCATGATTTTAAAAACTCGACAGTCGGCATCGTAGTAAGAAAAAATAACCCCACAGGCAAGTTATGCCAACCTGGCTCATCCACCACAGATCTAAGCAGCTGGAGGCTAGAAACTCAGATAAAGAGCGCAATAGACTGCGACTCACGGAGGTGAAAAATCAGCAAGAGCAAGTTAGCAAGCCCAATTTCCTACCTTCGTACCTAGTAATAATAATAATAATCTGTTGTACAGCAGCCTCTGAGAAATAAATCACTTTCTAGGCACAATACATATGCTAATACGTGTAAGCACACAATGGACCATTCACATGGCCAGAGCACATTCTGTGAAGAACAGGTAGGTTTTTAGAGGCTCCTTAAATGCTGCCAAGTCACAGGAAATCGTGGTGTCAGTCAGGAGTGAGTTCCAAACTTTGGGAGCACGTACAAACGGAAGACACGGTCTCCAAAGGATTTAAGATTAGAGGATATATTTCGGATAGGTAGGTGGAAGCACAAGCATGAGGGGACCCAAAAGTGAATGATAAAATCTCGAAGTCGATAAGCTGAATGATGGGGAGCTAGCTAAGGTTGGTGAGGAGAAGAGGTGCACCATAGCAGCCGAAACATTCACGACTGACAAGGCTAGCAGATCTTGGGGATTACTTGTTTAAGGCCAGAAATCACCAGAATTTCCAAGGATGAAGTGCAAAGACGAATGTGTTATTGTAAATAATTTTGTTTGAAAAGAGAAGTGACAAAGAAGGAAAGACGGTCCACACTTGTTCCGAAGGTTAGCTGGATAGCAGGAAGGCAATGCAGCAGCACCGGGCTGGCCCATGTCAACAACGACCAACGTCAAACAGGCAAATGTATAGTGAACAGGACATTTAACTGCTCTAAGGGACTACCCACCGAATGCGACCGTCCTCAGCTCCAGACACCCGCATCCAGCCTCTTGTCCAGCTATTGCAAGACACTGTATAAAGCTGACGAAATCAATATTTTGTAGCTGAAGTGGCCATAAAAAAGGATACTCAAGTCGATGGTAGCACCGAGGTTGTCAATATTTGCAACAAAAATCCACTCAATGCCTTTGTCCATCAGTGACTTAAGCATGCCTGAGTTGTACAAGCTCTGATAGATAGCACCGTGCCCTGACGGACACCACCTGCAATCACGAATAGACATGAGGTCCAACCTTGCAACGAGATTAGGAGATTACACACAAAAATCGCAGCAGCCTGAAACACCTGAAATAAGCTAGAACGACACGGCCATAACAGCTAATGAAGAAGGTTCTAGCAATCCCATGATCGTGCTTGGGACAGGGTCTTTTGACAAAGTAGAATTTCAACTCCGAAAAATTTAGAGAGTGAACTGCATGTCTAGCTGCAGAGACAAGACTTCCACTTAAATAAAAAACCAAAATGCAATTTAAAAAGGCACTATCGCCCTTAACCTCATAAAAAGATAAAGATATATAAATATTTAGCTGGGCTATTAACTATTATACGACTATTTTTTATTTTAGGCCCACTTTCACGCTACTGCTACACTATAATGCCTTGCACAGCTGCCGTACTGCAGGCGAGAAACTAGGCCAAATCCTATTGAGCCACGTGCTCCATTTGAGTTTCTAGGCTCAGCTGGTGGTGTTGGCCTGCTGCTGCCAAATGCATGCAAACTACCACGTGGGCTCTCCATGTGCTTTAAAAGTTCCAACCATAAATTAAATAAATCGGCAAGTATTATTGAAATTTCATAGATTACACACAAGTTGGAAACGACTATCTCAACAGTTACCACATTTTTTTTTTACTCGTGCAAGTAGTCTATATATCTCTGCAACTATAGATCATTGCATCAGATGCTAAGGCATTTTTCGAAGTAGTAGTTCATGCACTGGAAAAATTACATTGCTTGATTAAAGTGAACGTCCGGATGCAGAGAACAAAATCAAAGTACAAATTGCACGGCTTACGCTCCATCCGAAGCATCGGGCCCACTAAGGCTTTTGCAAATCGGGAGCAGAGTCTCCTTGTCAATACGCGGGTGCTGATTCTGCATGAAACAGTCGATGGTCACACCGACATTTCTGTACTTAGGTAGAATACGCGACGTGTCATCGTCAGTAGAAAAGGAGTTCATGAGCACCAGCGGTACATTGACGCCATACTGCTTGTTCAGGTTCTGCAAGCCGAGCAGATGCAGACGTGTGACATTAGACACTCGAGCCAGCGCAAGGACTAGCTTTTCTAATCCGTGTGCCACGGCAGCTCCAGCACCACTGCCACTTTTGAAAACCCCCATGAAAGAAAATACTATCGCACTGCCTTTTCTTTCTTCCTTTTTAATACCTCGATCTGCTGGACATGGAGATCGAGGAATGTCAGATCGTTGCGCACAGAGATGAGGCTCTTTGGGCCACTGCAGCCCATGCTCGTACCGAGGCCACCATTGAGTTTCACCACAGCAAGTCGCTTGAGCATGCTCTGTGCATCCTCCCTCGAGGTGGGCATGGCCGACGGATAGCCTACGACCTGTCAAATGTTAAAAGAGGTGCAGCTAATGATGTGCTCTTAAGGGGGACTTGGCAGACCAGCATGATTTACACAAACTGATTGCTGCAACAACAGTGTAGAGGCATATTCTAGACCAAGTTCACATGCACTTTTGAACGAACAGTGTCAGGGCTTCAGATAGTGCTGAACGACCTTCTCACAATTGCTAACTGACTTAGATCGAGTCTCCCTCATTGTTCTGCTAGATCTCTCGGCAAATTTGATACACCTGATCACTAACTGATGCATGTCGTTTCCCCTAGGCGTTGCAGGCACTGTAAAACACTGATTTAAGTCCTATCTAGGAGAGTTCGGAAAGTAGATGCAAACGGCCAACAGTCATTCAGGTCTATTTCTTTTCACAGTGTACTCTCTGCTTCTTGCCGATGTAATTGCTAACTACAATCTAAGCTTTCATGTTCATGCATGCGACACACTGCTGTACTTTTGCTTATACCCCTTCCTTGCCTTCCAGAATCTCAAATTCTCTCGGCTCCGGTTCAGCATACAAGTGTAGTCCTAAGTTAAAGCAAAGAGCCAGACTTATAAAAAAATTGCAGATTTATCTGATCATTCATCCTGTACTCCACAGGAAACATACTTGGCATTCGAACACAGCCATATTGGCAGGTAAACATGCTGAGCATCAGTTTAATTCGTAACTTACTTGAGCTAATACATCATTCTACCATAATTTCTGCCATGGCAATAAAGTCGGTGGAGGATACCCGTGATCCGGACCATTTTCAACAAATTTTCTTAACGACAGTGCATTATGCTTAGAATTGCTCTCTTGTTACCAAATAAATCAAGCCTTCTCTCAGGCCCATCACACTCGGAATACCGACATTTTTTACATCAGTATTTATATTATTTCATAATGCCTGCTACATGATGTCAAGTTCTGGTAGTAGCCGATGTACAACGGCCCATATCACCATTCCAATACCGCCGAACTTTACCGTCTACTGGGTAGTCATCGTGGTATGCTTCATTAATACACTGCTTCGCTAAAGTTCTCTAACAGTATTTAAAATTGTAAACTTTGATTAATCGGTCCTTACAACTTGGGCAGTCAGCCAAGGTCCAGTAGGCGTGGTAACTAGCCCTATACAGCCGGCTGAATTTTTGCTTTTCAGAAAGCAATGGTTTACGATGGGCAAACCTGGTGAAAATATCGTGCCGGCGTAACCTATGCAGGATGCTCAGTTCAATCCTGCCGTTAAGTTGAGGCGTTCTAGCAACAGTTTTTGCGGGAGAAAATCTTTTAATCCTTATGTTTTTATGACCCTATCATCCAGATCGTTTGTCATCTTAGATCGATCATACCACTCGCTCGTTTATATCGTGGGAGTTGCAACTAGTTGGAAATATTGCAGAATATACACTGATCCTAAATCATAAGAACTCTAGCAATATACACCTTGCAGTAGCCTGCTAGCAATATGCACCTTGAAGTAGCCTTCCAAATGAATTCATCCAGATTTTCAATTCCTTGAAGGCAGAAATCTGTCTTGTTTTGCCAATCCCTCAGCATTGGTTAGCTATTATACCATCGCCTAATTTGGTAGCAAAGGAAAGTAATCGATGCTAGCTTGCTAGGAAATCTCACTTTGCAGACAAAAGCATTCGATAATCATGCCATTTTACCAGAAGGTTGATTGGACGCCATTTTTAAACACACCTTTCCAATTATGGGTTTGGTCTAGCGGTTAAGGTGCTCGCCCCGACCAAGGTCTGACTGAGGTCGTGGGCTCGAGCCCCGAGGCACATGTGAAGCGCCTTAATAGAGATTAAGTTCTCTTGGGGCGCTATATAAATGAATTATATATTAATTATATGGGGAGTATTTCAACAATAAACTGATCTGCTTAGTATGAATTGATTTTGAACCAATACGGTGTGCTTCAACTGAGCCAATCCCATTGGTGTGAGGCCTTAAGCAGTAGAATTTCCCCCTTTCCAGCCACAAACTTTCGACGGTACTTGTACATTGCTGACATTCACACTTGGGGTCAGCAAAATTTCTCAAATCAAATGATAAAGCCAATTTGCTGGTTTGGCTCAGTGGTTAAGGTGAATGTTTTTGATGACCGAGGTCGTGGGCTCTAGCCCCGTGACAAATGTGAAAAACCTGAATAGAGATTAAATTCTCTTAGGGTGCCATACAAATTAATTATACATATTTTGTAGTTATGGGCAAACATAGTGCTACTAAAAGGAAAGTTAAAATCTCAAAATGGGCTCGGCTAGGATATCTCTGACAGCCTCAGCCATTAACTTGGGTGTCCTGTTCCAAAACGACTTTTCACCAGATGACCACCAGATCTACAGCAAAGTCTGCCAATGTTCATGAACGTACGGTAGCAACAATTTGGACCTGCTGAGATAGCGATGCAGCAGCCAAGCTAATTCATACATTAGCTATAGCCCAGCGCTAAACATCTGCAACTCACTATCCGAAGGCCTTCCTACAGGGACAATAAGAGCTTACTGTAGGCGCAAAACTCTACAGCTATGTCTGTCTATTGACACGGTAACAGCTGCCATTTTACAAACCTTCTAACTAATCAGCACTAGCTCTCTATCAAGCCGAATATCTGCTTCAAGGGTCTGACATTCATCTTTAGGTTCATTCTTTCTCTTAATCAAAACTATCCGAAAAACTTCTTAATCAGGCTAGGTAGGCATCATATCGCCAGCAGACTAACTCGAGTTGTTACGGTGGACCTTTAACTGTGCATCACTCCGGATTAACGTCACGACATTCAGTGACTTGATAGAATTATAAAAAGAGGATAAAACTCACCTACTCATCACAGCACTTTTTAGGTCCTTGTGAATTGTCATTGGCCAAAAGTTTACTACCAAGCCCTGATAAGTCCTGAGGGCAACCGAGAGAGCTAAAACTGCTTCATGACATGAAGAAGCCAACACATGCAAGACGTGCCTAGTGGTTCATCATACGATTTTGCTTTGTGACCTCTCTTATCAATTGGGAACCATCGCACTCCTTAATAAAATGGGCAACTGTTGTATAAGCCTCCTGCTGTCGTTGTAATTGGCGAAGCATCTGGCCACTAAAGTATGCCCCACCTGCAGCCAGTTGTCGAGCAGTTGACCTGGCACAGAAGCTGGCCTTTGATGTAGGCGATGTTGCCCACCACAGATGCATTCGCCCAACTGCTGCGATTCATCGAGCTCTCATATAAGAGAGCAATAAACAGAGTCTCTTTTACAGCTCACGGCGGCTGGTGCTTCCATGAGACTCCCAAGATCTGCAGAGGCCGGAGCCACAGTACCACTTCAGAACACGATACAATCTCTTGGATTTAACAACAAATATAAGGGCCATAAGTAGCACTCGCGGTACAGGCTTGATACAATTTTTCAGGGGGGTTGCGGCCATTATTGAGTCTTAGCAGACTAGCATAGAGAGAAAACAGGACCTAGTAAGATCCTTTGCCAGCCATTTTTTGCAGTTGGCAACCCTAAGCCTCTTCCTTTCCAGCATAAATAAGGCACACGGAAACGTATTTACTTCACCTCTGGTGATATAAATGTCTTATTTTGTATTATGGTTTACTATTATCAAAGTGCAAGCACCAGCAATACATGCTGCAAGGGAGTTGAGAGAGTACTGGAACGCATGGAGGGTCAAAGTACGGTAGGTGTCATCTACCTAAACAAGTTACATCCGCAACAGGGAGAGTATATAATTGTGTGAGCCGTGATGACTCACTAGATAAGCCAGCTGCTGTTCACGTCCACGGTCCCGAGGTCGTGGGTTCTAATCCTGCGGTGGGCGATCCTTTATCGCCACTGCAAGCAGTGGTGACAGCCGTAAAGGCTCTTCTGTCGCTATATAAAAGGGGCTGTTCAATCGGCTAGTAGTTTTTTAATAAAAGTGGATCAAGCATAGATTCCTGGAATACTTCATACTTTAGAGGCTCATCAAATGACTGTTGCCCATTGATATCTATGCTCTGAAGTCTCCCACTGAGACAGGACCTAAACCATTGCAGTGTTCTGCCAGGATGCCTAGGCGAGGTGAAAGGCACCCGAGCAGGGCTTGGTGATCAATAGCAACAAATGCTGCCTAAAGATCCCACAGAATTAGCAGAGACTCTTCCCTAATTCACCATTCCTGAGAAGGCTGTTAAACCCTGGCAAAATTGCTGACTCGGTACAACAATTAGCTGTAAAACCTGACTCTTTTGTAAGTTCTTGAGATCTAGCATTGATCATTCCATGAGTGCTCAAACAAAATATAATTTGAAGGCTATAGGGCGAAGACCAGAGACTAAAGGCATATGTATTATGTTTACAAAGCAGCAGCAAATCTATGCATCTCAGATGCAGAACCGTTAGTATGGAGTCCAGAAGGCAGCCAATCTTTTTGGACCGTGAGATCATCTTACAAGATGAGGCATAGCTTCAGGTTTGAAGAGTGGACAAAGAGGTAGAGCAAGTAACCGAGGTTGGTGAGTTTAGTGGGGATGTAATCTAGGGATAAACTTGCCGATCTTGTCTATCTGGCTGATAACGAAGCTAGAAAAATGATTTGCTAGATCGTTGCAAGGAGAGGTAAGGTCCTGACCAGGGCGAAGTTAAGGCACCAGATCATGATAGATCTAGACTTCGCCTTAGCTAGGACAGATTGATACGAACTACAATAGTCCTTGCAGGCCAGCCGACAGATCAGTTCAGGTCTGTCTGTGTGCTTTCTCAATCGGGTGTAACATCATAGAATTGTTGATACAGCACTACAAGCCTAACTGAGTTAGGGAGACAGCCAAAGAAGTAAGTAGCAGTAAAGTCACAGCACAGGACGTTGGAAAAGAAGTGCCCGAATTGGCAGCAGGAAAAAAATATTGTTTTTGAGCAAGACCTGTGAAAGCGAGTTCCGAAGTTTAGGGCATTCACAGCAAAAGCTTCTGTTACAAACAGTTTACTACTGAGTCTTGAGACAACCTGACGGAACGAGAGAGCTGACAATGCTGCATGACAAGCCATGGTATGGTATGCCCAGTGGGTCATAATAGGAGTTTTTGTGTGTGACCTCTGTCTTATCAATTGGGAGCCATAACAACTCCTTCAGAAAATGGACAACACAATAAAATCTCTTAGATTTAATAACCAATCTAAGGGCCATAAGTAGCACTAACGGAATGAGTTTGACGAGATTTCTTTGGAGGGGTGTGCCATTACTGAGTCTTAGCAGACTAGCACCAAGAAAAAACAGGAACTAGTAAGACACTATGCTAGCCATTTTTGGAGAGGTAAATAGCCCTAATCCTGGACAGGCATCGAACATCATGACTGGCTACTAGGGTGATCCTTCTTGAAAAATGGACCAGTCTCATAATAGGGAGTAGTTAGGTTTTGTCGTTACATAATTTAAACAAATTCGTCGACATAGAAGACTTGAAATTTGCAAGACTAGAGCTCATATTATCAATCGTTGCAGCAGCAACCTGAGGATTTGTACGACAAATACAGCTAGTTGTAGTCGACATAGAATTAAGCCAATGCAGTGGATCTGAATTACCTTCTCGAGATGCCTGTATAGACAAACGGCATTAAGGGCTAAGAACAGAGTCTTGAGAAATTCTTCGGGTGTTTGGTCGACCATCACACGACAAGAAATGAATGAGATTGAACAGATATGATTCAAACCATTTATGTGCATCATAGGCCTGATTAGTTGCTGTTCCAAATCGTTCAAAAAGGATACCTTGATCGATGGTGCGATTAAGGCAGTTATGTTCCACGACCAGAGCTACCTAAGATATTTTAATATAGACAGCAGAAGCCGTTTAGCAGAGAAGTCATTCGTTTCTATGTGATCCACAAGTTTTTTAGAGGCAAGCTTTTCAAGAATGTCAGAAAAAAGGAAGAAGATACAGTCGGTTGTGATTAGTTGGCAATTCCGAATTTAATCCAGGCCTTAATTACTGATCGAACTGTAGACCATATAAATGCTTTGGAACAACTATATATCGAGTCAAGCATTGAAAAACCGAATACGGCTGAGCCAATAATGGAGTCCATCAATGAAGACAAAAGACGGGTAAGGTCAATCATCAGGTAACTAACCAGCCAAAAAATACTAGAGTAAAAACACTGTCATTTTTTTACTATTGTTATGATTTGATGACATCAGTGCCGAAGAACAAGTTGGATAGAAAAGTACATTGTACATGGAAGCAAACAACTGTCTTTAGGTGAGTAAGTAAGTCTGGGATGCTTAGCAACGTCACGAGCTAATGCTCCATTAAGTACAACCAGCCGACACGACATCGACTGCTGCCATTTCTTCTCTGGTTCTCATCTGGTTCACTTCCGAGTTCTGGTTCACATCCAGAAAATTACTCGAGAGGCAAAGCACAAGCCGATGCCACCAATGCCACCCGAGCAAGAACGGAGCTCATTAAACCTCGACAATAAAGCCGGTCGGCATAGGCTTACAGCAGAATTAGGGGTGTGGTCAGAAGCAGCTTAGCGGCAAAAGGATGATTTGCTTTTATATGTGCCGACAGCGGCTCCAGTCGAGACCAGCTGCAGCCGATTGCCAAAAAGATGAGCCTAGTTGAGCCAATTCAATTCATTGTCAACACCAGTGCTCCCACCTACAGGGCGTGGCCTTCTATAGCTGTTCATCATTTTCATCTCTTCGTGGACCAAGTGGCAGGTTCACACCCATTTCACGATCCGGTCGTGCTGGGGTCAAGTTCTGAAGCAAGCAATTCATTAATGTCTACTGATAGCTGAGAGAGAGAGAGAGAGAGAGAGAGAGAGAGAGAGAGAGAGAGAGAGAGAGAGAGAGAGAGAGAGAGAGAGAGAGAGAGAGAGAGAGAGACACTGAGACTTTTCAGCTACTATATAAAGACGAGGCTTTTGAACTGCTGCTAATCTGTACTCTTAATTGTAGGGGGGCCCATAACGATGATCCCAAGGTCGCCCATAACTCGGCTGGCACCATGCTGGTCACTGAGGATATTGGACTCTTTTTTTTTCTGCACGGGATGCAACACAACTAAAGCATAACAAGGCTGCACACTGCTCAAGCTAATACAGTACATGTAACCTATCTATTCATGGGGGTTATTCATGCAGGTTAGGACACGGCCTCTTTCACCTCCTATCCAAAGAGGCTGAATATAAAAATTAAAAGCTGATTAGATCATGGCCCCCTCCTCCAAAGGTGGGGAGCAACTCCTAGGCAGCTGGTGCCAGGTAAAGGAGCTGAAGCCTTAGGCAGCTGCTGGTGCCCAGGAATCGACTCGATGCTGCATAACGTGACGGCAGCACACCAGGCCGAGCCTGGCCTTAAGGGTTAGAGTAAGGCATCTGGAATCGATTAGCCAGCATTAGGCAGCAGCCTTCACAAGCTGGTGCAATGGTTGTGATCACACAATAAGAGTAAAAAAAAATAATAATGATCAAACATTTGTAAAGCACATTAAGTGTCATGGATATTGTGAGCTGTCAGGCTCCTTTTGAAATATGTCAAGTCAGGGGATGTTGTGACATCAGTCGGTTGTAAATTTCCATGCTTTGGGAATATACAAACTGAAGGCACGATCGTAAAAAGTTTTTTAAGATGATTAGGGGCAAAGCTAAACGACTCTAGTCAGAAGAACGAGTAAGATGAATTAAGAAGTACTTCCAATACACAGGCCGGACCAAGAGAATGAGGCAAAAAAGCGAGTGACAGATCCTAAAAGTCATTATACGACTTGGTAAGGAGCCAGCGCACGTCGGGGAGAGGTGGTGCAATGTAGCAGTTGCACCAACTGTAAGCATGTTATTGCACAGGCTGAAAGATCTGCAAGTAGAGTTATAGAAACCTTGCCATGATGTTATAAATGTAAGGACCGGCTTGGCTGTGGTAGTCTTATATAAAAAGCGCAAACTTCTGAAATGTTACGCAGCAGACAGTAGGCAGACTTGATTCTGGTGCTGTAGTAATCTAGCGAAAGGTCATTTAGGAACAGGACACCCAGATTGTGTGCAAAGGTTACAGTTGACATGCTGGAAGAGCTCATTATATATTTTTTATTTATTTTTACTTTTTATATATTATATATATATATATTATTCATTTGCATAGCATCCTACGAGAACTCTATTCAAGCTCTTCAAATATGCTACGGGGCTCGAGCCCACGACCTCGGCCAGACCGAGGTCGGGGCCAGCGCCACAACCACTGGGCCAAACCAGCTCGGCATATTAGGAGCTGTCCCACACTGGCTTGCAAAGTACTTAACTAGCTCCTTAGTTCTGTATCGGCTAGATTATTTTAATTCCTTATGACTAGGCTACCAAAAGAAGCCAGTAGGCAACTGCAGCTGGCGATTAATATGCCTGCAAGGATAGTTGACAAATTTCAGAGGTTTGACTATGTGTCTCCTTTACTGAAAGAGCTTGGATGACTGCAGGTTGACCAAGGGATGCACAGCAAAATTCTTACGCTGACTCACAAGGCCCACCAAGGCTTGGCTCCTTCATACCTAGCTGAACTTCTGTCCATTTTCAGCCTCCTCGTGCCCTCAGGCCTCTATCGGTAGTACCATCGGCAGCAAGCTGGGCTATTATGGCTCTCTAACCTGTCAAGAAGCCTGATCAAAAGTTCCACTCATGCATCCTATCTGTTGCGCTAATTCTGTCGTATTTTCATTGGCCTGCATTAATCACTAGCAAAATATTAGCTCCTATAGACAAGCTAAAAGAAAAGCAAGGCCCTCAAAAGGAAGTCGACTTGTGTGGACAGGGTAAGGAGCTCAGCATCAAACTGAGAAATCTTCTGCAGCACCTCTGAAAAGCTCCATCGTGGCCGTCAGCTGCACTGCTGCTCCGAGTGAAAGTAAGGTAAGGTAAACGTCGGCTGATTTAGCAGCCTTGCCTGTGATAGCGACGGATGAACCTCACACGGCTAGCAGCACGAAATTAATTACTCCTGACATCACATGTAAAGTGCCTAGAAAGAGATTGAGTTCTCTGAGGTGCTTTATCAAGTGTATCATCATCATTATTATTAGTAGTATTATTGTAAAGGATCCTTCCGACCGGCCCGGCGAGGGGGGCTGAGCATGGTCCTACTAGCCAAGTGCCTAATCTCCACCACCACCTGCCACCCCTGAGACTCGACTAGCCGGGGCCTTCCCTGAGGCTCAATGGGATTCTAGCGGCTAAACTGCCCGGCTGCTGCTGCTCGTTGGTGCACAATCAAATGGACGCTGCAAAGGCATTAAGCAGCTGGCGTTACATCATCCTAGGTGAGGCATTTGGCTCTCGGCACTCGGCTCATGGCTAGCTAGGCCCCCACACAGTCACGGTGCCAGCGAAGCGCGGCAGAGGCGGCTACCCCGTCCTCCGTGAAAGAAGTACATGATGCCCATTTGCTTCTGGATCCCATGAAGTACATCGGGGGGGGGGGGGGAAACCAGGCCGCCTAGCCCTCCCTCCTTTGCGAGAGCACATCGTGTGGCAGCAGAAACCAACTCGGGACACAGGCGACAGTAAGTCTATAGGCAGAAGACAGCTGCTGGCAGCAAGCCATTCGATAAGCCGATACGACTGACTACATGCAGGTAGAGGAGCCACGGATCAGATAGGCAGCTTTTTATCCCGTAAGGAACCACTTCAACATAGTCTCTTATCAATATGATAATTGATAGCGGCGAACGATGGACGTCAGCCCCAGAGGCACACGAGCGCATGTTCGCGGTGTGGTCACACACGCGCAACGTGGCTAAAGCAGACACCCAGCACGTACGCTGACAATGCATCCAAGGTCAGCACAGGTAGTAAGTGACACAGCAACTCGTACAGCATGTGTGACAGGGCTAATTACAGGATGCTCAGCTTGCATCGAGTGCA
This sequence comes from Cristatella mucedo, assembly GCA_009760855.2. Lineage (NCBI taxonomy): Eukaryota > Metazoa > Bryozoa > Phylactolaemata > Cristatellidae > Cristatella > Cristatella mucedo. The sequence goes on from WPIO01000009.1 coordinate 3,686,836, forward strand.
CGCAGCACGAGGCCGATTGCACGAGCAAAGCGACAGTGCCAGCTTTCCTCGAGGTATGCAACGGTACTCTCACGCAGCCGGCGACAATTACCATGCTGGCAGGCGGCGGACGGATGAGGTCCCAGTCGATGGCAGCGCCTGATTCCGAGAGGAACCGCTGGAACACCCTCTTGAAGATTTCAAACTCTTGCTCGTAGTGCTGCAGAAAACAGCCTCACGTTTACTCCATTTAAATGGCCAGAGCTGGTCAGAAGGTAGCCGCGGCTAAGCAGGTGTGCTCTGAACACATTCCGACTGTCTGACCAGTGGCAGCAAGGCAGAGCTAGCTGACCAGACGCCAGAACTCAACGTAGACGCACGTGAACCTGCAAGCTTGAAGCTACTCGGGTGCTGCCGTCACGTGACCGAGAGGCTTGCAGGCGCTCACCTCGCGAATGCTGCCGGCCGGAGCCGTGAGCAGCAGTTTGTCCAACTCCACGGCCAGCGCTTTCTCTGCATCCCTCTGCGTCCTCGCCTTGAAGTCCACATTCAACGATGTTCCGCTATTCGTGCGGCGGTGCGCAAGTATCTTGCTGGCCTGTATAAAAGCGATGACAAGAACGCTTGCTAGCTGGCCATTGCAAAGAACCACCACCATACCCGCAGGACCGGGAGACCTTTCAAGTTGGCAGCTCATTAAGCAGTCGCTTAGTGCTGCTGCCAGCGCCGAGCAGACAGAAAGACCAGCTGCCGCAGCTGCCACTAGCCCAGGCTGAAGGACGAGCAGCCACCCTCGCAAGCCTATATATAAGCTACCGCCCGAATTACGCTGATAAAGCAATCTAAAAAAATGAAAGATAAAATAAAATACCAGCTGATTTAGCAGCCTGTTTCTGTATAGCAACAGAAGACCCTTAAAGGCTATCGCCAGCGCTTGCAGTGACAATAAAGGATCGCCCACCAGAGGATTCGAACCTACGACCTCGGGATTAAGACTGTGAAAAGCAGCCGCCTTACCTCGCGAGCCATCAATCACGGCTAGAATGTAGGTCAGCCGGCACCGACAGACGGATGATGTTAAGCGATTGACAAGCAGCTCGAAAAAAGTACTGCTAGGCTCTAATGGAGGCCTCTGCATCACTGACGTGCTGCTGAGTTTTTTGGGTGAGGTGAGTCTGGGGCATGCGCAGTGAGAGCCGGATCTGCGGCGGCCAGTAAAAGGGTGCATCGCTGTGACCTGAGCCCTAAGAGTCATATATTGGTGGCTTCAACACCACAGGACACAGCCTAGCCCTTCACTCTAGCACTACGCTGTCCCTTTGGGGTGAGTAGTTTGCAATAAATGCAGTGACTGCCCCTTGAAGGATCAGTGACTATCCTCATGCAAGGTAAGCCTCTGCATCGGCAGGTCTCAAGTTTTCATCACAGCGATGCCATTAGAAATGCTTTCGGCAGCTGCTCGGTCAAGCATGACAATGTAATCGCAATGCATGAAGCTGCTGCGAATGAGAGGCTCAGGCACACATCTAATACCAATTTTAAAATTAATAATATTAAGGCATTTGTATAGCTCCCTGGCAGAATCAAAAGCTCTCAGTAGGCACTTCACACAGACTGGAAAAATATGCACAATCGCAAAGCGGTTAGGCAAAAAAAGGACGATACAAGTAGACAATCTAAATCCTGTAAGGAACAAGTGGGTTTTAGATTTCATTTGGGATGCCATCAGGCGATAACACGATCTCAATATGTACAGACTTCGAGGCACATTCCACAAGCGCATTCCACAGACCCTGGGTTTTATTGAAAAGGTTGTCTGCTGGTGTAGGCCGAACACCCAGACTCAGCAGCCTCGCGATATGGCTTCTCTAGTCGTTCTAAAGGGTTCAAATCAGGCGATTGGCTAGGCCACTTCGTCAGCACCAAACAAGAATCTGTCCAACTCACTCAAGTTGTTGGTCAAAATCGTTGGATTTCAAAAATCAGATACTCTTTTTAGGGGTAATTACTTTTGGCAGCAAGATAACGACCTCAATACACTGCCAGGCTAGTGAAGTACTTTGTGATGACACATCGACAGGAAGTTGTGTGGCTGCCCCTTCCATGCATCGATACTTGTCAAGTCTAGTTTATACAGGAACATAGTGGAATCACAGGCATACAATCCAAAAATGCTGATGTCGACTGGCAACTATTTTTTTTAACCGCTCCCACATCAATACCTTACTTAGCAATCCCTGTGGCGATCTAGCAACTCGTTTTTGTAGCTTCTTTGAAAGTAATATAGACAAGAGAGAAATTACGACCAAGATAGCTACCCAGCTAGATTCTTCAACCTCTATTCCTTGCATTACCTAGATGTCCAGCTTCATGCCTGCCCACATTGATATTTTATTAAGTTCATCTCCTGGTCAAAGAGAATTACAAGCCCTCTTAACTAAATACCTACTGTTCTCCAAGATACCTAAATTTGCTACTGCCCTGTATAACTAACTTGATCAAAAGTGCCGTTAGCTTCAAGTCTATTCCTTGCAGCCTTCAAAGTGTATGCTGCTTAGGATGTGCAATTTGACTGTTACACCGGATTAATAATAATAATAATAATAATAGTAATACATTTGATAAAGCACCCACAGAGAACTCAATCTCTTTCAAGGTGCTTTACAATTGCTGCAAAGGAGGAGCAAAGAAGGACATATTCATTCAGTTAGTTATACGGAGATACACGGTCAACATAATTTAAGAAGTCCTCACTCCACCCGGAGCACTAAATAACTGCCTGTCCATTCTCTCGACTGCTGTTCCTCTCAAAGGCACAGGAACAAGTAGTTGCAGATGAGTTAAACTCTTGTATAATATGTAAAATGCAAATGGTAACCTGCAATCAGGTTTTAGTGCCAATTACTACATCAAGTCAGCACTGCTGCGAGTACATAAGAACCTTCCACAGCAATGCTAATTTAGGTAGTCTCTTCGCTAGTTCTGCTGGATCTCTCAGCAGAGTTTGATACCATTGATCACCAAGTCCTTTTAAAGCACCTACGGTCTCTCTTGGGTGCACTGCATTGTAGTGGTTGAAGTAATGTGTCATCGGGGGATTTGAGAACATAAATGTAACCAGCCAACAGTCATCTGATAATACGATAACAAGTATGGGATACCCTGGGGCTTTGTTCAGGGTCCAGTTCTTTTCACAATGCTTAATCCCTATTTAGCCCATGTAATCGCTAAGAGAATCTACTTTTCATCTGCATTCAGACGACCAAACAGCTGCACATGTGCCAACACTCCTACCAGCCTTCTAGTGCATCATGTATTGCTCACTTTTGCACCTCGATGGTAGTAGACTTTCTCAGACCGAATAAGGATAAAGTAACTTACTAGCTATGAGCAAACCCGGTGCTACTCAAAAGGAAATCCTAAACCTCAAAATGGGCTCGGCCAGCACGTTTGTAGCCTCTGCATAGAATCTAGGCTCATTATTCCAAAAGGACCTTCTAATGGATGAATCAGTTCACTAGCTCCATAGTCAAATCTGCCTACTTTCAGCTAGGTTACACTGCAACAATTCCGACTTGCTTATGCTGGCTAAGCATACGACAGCAAAGCCGTTACGTGCTTTTATGATATCGTGTCAAGACTTGCATCACTTACCGCTTCCAAGTCTTCCAGTCAATGCAATATATTCGTAAAGCTATTGCAAAACTCGGCAGGTATGCTTGGCTACCGTTAAAGTCTTAACCTATACATTACACCACTTCATACCGTCCTGCACTAGCTCCCCATCAAGCAGCATATCGACTTCCAAGATTCTACTACTTGGCTAACTACTTGAAATACTGACTAAACAGCCTTCCACAAAACCACATACAACACTCCTCTCACTCAAGTCGTTTACCTGTGCCTCTAACGAACTTCAAATCCTTTTGAGACTGCGCCTTTCAGTTCCCATGCTCATAAAGATGGGAACTCACTACCTATTGACATCGCAACATCCCCTGAGTTGAAAATTTATTAAAAAGAAGCTAAGCACCCACTCATTCCTCATAGCATTCTCTCCGTCAGTGTGAACATTCTTATAATGCTGGCTATTGGCCGCTCGGTGACGTGGTATAAGTAAACATTCGTGACGTGCTGGTTGCACGTCCAGAGCAGACAGCGATTACAATGGCCTCGAGCACTGCCGTCGCCCTAATACGTAATAGCGTTTCGAGGTCACCACCGTTAGCTCCAACGTCACTTCAATGGCCTCGAGCACTGCTGTCGCCCGAATACGTACTAGCGTTTTGCGCTCACCGGCGTTAGCTCCAACGTCACTTCGACTGTTGACACATCGTTAAAAAGTGGTGAGGCCAATCTCAGAATCGCCCCGTGTTTGCTAAGCGCAACCAGCAAGCAGACTGATGAATGCCGTCCGAGCGGCCTGCTTGTTCAAATGGGCGATCAAACCGACAGCGAGCCCAGGCACGCAGAAAAATCGCCAGCCACGTAGGTGTGGTCGCTGCGGGACGCTGCAAGTTCTGGCGTGGGGATGGCTGCAAAGCAGCCCCTCGGCCGAGCCTGCAAAGCTGTCTGCCGGCTTGCCCTGGGGGGGGAAAGGCCCCCACCCCAAGGAAATAACAATAATAATAATAATAATAATACACTTGATAAAGCGCCCACAGAGAACTCAAATCTCTCTCTAGGCGCTTTACATTTGCTGCAAAGGGAAACGCAATTGAATGGTGAGTAATATCATGCTTGAAAAAACAAACAAAATGAATAACTTGGTTAGGGGTGACATGCACAGGGTCAGCATGCAAATGTGGTTAGTGACAGCATGCAGTGTCAGCACGCATAAGCACGTGAAGGACGAATCACAGGGACCCACTAAATGCTGTCCTAAATAGGTGTTTTTAAATTCTTTTTAAATGTGGTCAGGTCAGGGGATGTTCTGACGCAGGTCGGGAGGGAGTTCCAGGCTTTGGGAGCATACGAACTAAATGCACGGTCTCCAAAGGATTTGAGGTTTGTACGAGGTATTTGTTAACTGTTGGATTCCGAAAAGCGGGTGGTACGATGCTTGGCCTGATGGGGGGAGTAGATCTGTGACATAGGCTGGAGCCAAAGAATGAAGTGACCTAAGGGAAGCCGCGGTTTCTCGGCTGGGCTGCGTTCGGCGCAAGGCGAGCCGACCGAAGCTACTGGCGCTGACAGAGGAGCGAGCGACACCAAAGAGTGACACCAGGCGGAAACGCGGCACCTAAGTTGGGCGCGGGGCATGTGGCTGCGGGTCCTACCTGCCACGGCACGGAAGCTAGCGACGGAGTTACAGCCGACGGGCCGTTCGCTACTGGTTCCGTCATGTCCGCACACACAGCTAACGCTGCTCTGCGCGATACAAGCAAAGCCAAGGGCGATAAACCGGCCCGGGCAAACGGAGTGGGCGGGCGAGATTACTTCAAGGATCCATCGGTCCGCGCGGCGGGGGAACTGTCATTTAAACTCGCCACACCCCTTTGGCGACGTGGCGGCGTCCTTTCGCTGACCAGCTGATCTGGCGAAAAAGTGGGCGAATTCCAGAGCGACCGATTTGAAGCAGCACTACGGCCGCAGCTAAACAGAAGCGAACCCTGGAACGCCCGGTTTCGCCTAGCGCGCGCCGCACCGCGGCGAGAAGCCAACGAATGCAGGGGCTCTTCGTCGGGCTGCCACAATAGCACTGGAAAAATCAGTAGCGCCTCTGTTGGAGCACTAGCGAGCTCAGAGTGCACTGCGAATGAACGAGCGATCAGTGGAATGCGAGTACGCACCGCGCTAGCGTCAGCCATCGCATACGTTCGTTCACAGGGTGCCGGCGGTCGCCGCGGTTGCCAGCGGATCTCAAGGTCAACTATCAACTACGCCTTCCAGCCGCCGGCGATCAACAGGTTTTCTTCGTTCGTTATAAAAATGATAAAAAATATACTCCAGAGACTCGTGTATTAGGCGCTATTGGCGCGTCTTTCCCGATCAGCCCGCCGCCAAGGTCAGCGTCGAGGCCGTAGCGACGGCGAGGCCAGTCGCAAGGGAGCTGCCGCGCATCGTCTGTTGTTGCCCGACATTTACCATGTACCACTACGGAATATTGGCACACATGCGCCAGAAGACTTAATTGTAATAATATAGATATCGAATATCAAAGGCGTCTCATGGACCAGCGTGGATTCGCCAGAACCTCAAAAAAACGTGTTATGTGGCCGGCGAACTTGCAGCGTCGCACCTGAAGCGTTTTCGCTTCCATAGGTTGAACGGATGTTCTGCTAATCGCTGTATGGTGGTAGGTACCCTCTTTTGGGAAGGGCTAGGTTTTTTGCTTTCATTAGTCGCATGGTGGTTTGGCCACTACCGTACCCGCGTTGGACATATATCTTAAAGACTTCTCAACCATCTGGGCGACCGCAGGACCTGGCGTAGCTTTAGTTTACAGTTTGCCTGCACACCCTGCTGCTTTAAGATGTTTTCTGGCTTTAGTCACTTGCATCTCTGCTTCATAGCGGATCCACGATCGGTGCACGGTGAATAGGAAAGACCGTGCAAAGGCCAGCCCCGACAGAAAGTGATTGCTACATAAACTCTCGGTGCAATTGTTTTAGCAGCACATCTATGCGACGCCGATGCGTCCGCAGGGAGTACTTCGAACGATAGCACTCGCTCAATACTCGGTGAGTGGGGCACCCGTGGATCGGTGCTAAAGTGGCACGTCGAGCAGCCGGCCAGGCAGCCTATCTCTGCAGCCGAGAGCTCTCGGAACGTGCCGACTCGGAGAAGGCTGCATGCTTATACCCCTGGGGGGGGGGGCTTGCCACTCGAATGTGACATTGCAACAGCAGCAGTGTCACGTGAGATCGGTTGAGCTCGATGTGCCAGCTCGCTGCTCTGGACGCTGCAGCCTGCGGTGCGCCAGCTTCGGGCACTAGATAACTTCCACGTTGCCAAGAGAGTAGCCCGTATAAGTCGGTCCCTTGGCGAGCAAGCTGCAGTAGTGAGTTAGTTAGCTCAGCATTATTAAGGCAGAAGCTGACGAACCTTGGCACTTGTGTGAAGGGTTACCGAAGTCACCTGCTAGCAAAAGGGGACCTGGCCGTATCTACATAGTTTTAGTCTGCTACTAGCTTCTGTCAAATTAACGCTGGTTCGGCCGAGTGGGTGAGGTGCTCGCTCCGACCAAGGTCGTGGGCTCGAGCTCCGTGGCATACGTGAAGCGCCTGAATAGAGACAAAGTTCTCTCAGGGCGCTGTATACGAATGAATTATGTTATGTTAATAATAAGAATAATAACAATACACTTGATGTTATAACTCAACTTATCTGCTGTGCTGTCTCTGCACTTTAGCGACTTGGCAGTAATAATAATAATATAATAATAATAATAATAATGTACTTGATAAAGCCCCTCAGAGAACTTAATCTCTTTCTAGGCGCTTTGCTTGCACGTCTGAGCTGCTGTGCCATGGCGGCTAGCAATGTCTGTGTAGTAAATGACTCAGCCTCTACATCAAAGCTGCAAGCTGTATCTCAAACCACCAGCTGTCTAGATTTTTTCTTGAAGAGCTGGGAAGCTAGAAGGGGCCTATCTGTTGCGCAATGATAGATATTTGGCACTCACTGCTCAGCTCAGCACAACGGCGCGAGGTGAGTATGTGTGCGAATGACTTAATTGTGCAAGCCAGCCACACCGGCCAGGTGCAGGCTAGCATCAAGCGTTAAGGGTCTCGGCAGACTAAATTCACACACTATTAACACAACTCCCCATTTGCACATGCACTGCCCCAACTCCACTGCTGGTGCAGCAAGGCACCGCACGCCGGTAGCATCTGTCGGCGACACAGACGAGCGAGTTTTGGAACTTGAGGCCACAGCGTGGTCTGATTCGGATCGAACTTTGTGTAACTGCCACTGTTGGATTACTGCAGCAGCTGATAGCAAGGCAGGGTGCTGGCAGCAGCATTTTTGCAGCGCCGTGCATATAAAAAAGTCAATCAAACATATAACTATGTACTCCCAAGCTGTGCGTGCCAAAAGGTCCGGAGTAGGAAGGGTAATTATGTGTGCACACGTGAGCAAGCATCGTCTGAAGACAATGAAGGCTGCACATATGCGATTCCACTCGTCATGGTAGCTACATGGTAGCTGCACGGTCTTGGACGACGAGGAGCACAAACTGATCAGCACGATCGAGGCATAGAGCGACCGGCTCATGGCAGAAGCCACTGAATTAGGTAACCATGACCCTAGCGTCCTAACACGATTCGAGAATGCTACTCCGAATGCCGGAAGCTACGCTCGGTTGAGGAGCTGCAGTCGATAGCAGGATGATAGCACCCGACGTCGGCATGCCTGTTAGCTAGCCGTACAATCCGAGGCTAACGGAAGCAGGGCTGCAGCCGGGGCCCCTCGGTAGACTACTGGCTTGGACTCAGGAGGAGCTGGAACGTTCATCGGAGCGGCCAACCGTAGCACATTAGTCAGTCGAACCGAGTCAGCTTAGGCAACCGTGCCGAGTCACTTCATCAGCACAGCCATCATCATTTCCATCTTGCTGGGAAAGTTCCTCCCAGTCAATGCCGACACGTTCACGGTCTCAAACTCGCCTCGTAGAGTCTCCCAGCACGGGTCGGTCATCAGGTCGTCCTCATCAGTCTGGATGCGGTCACTGAAGTTGCCAGCGGCCACTGCTGCCCTCTGCAGCAGCACTTGAATGCCGGTGATGGGATTCCCCTTCACCGCAATGGCTCTGTACAAAGAAAAATAAGAGTGAGCCTGCCGAATCATATCCAGCAAAGCCTCGGTGGCTCACTGCTGAAGCCTACAAGTCGTCCGCTCGCGCTCTGTGACAATAAGCAATCGCTAACTCAATTGACACGACTACCAAAATTATGACGAAATGACTAAAGGCTACAGGTTAGCTGATTCAGCGAACTCCTTCATATGTGTAACGTGATGTAATGTAATGTATCTCTAATGTATCTCCATCTGTAACTCCACGAAGCCACAAAGACTATGTGGGTGTTAGACAGGAGAGTTTTGTATAGCACACCCACAGCCTAAGCGGTTTCGGTACGCATTCGGTAACCAACAGACTTCATCTCAGGCAGCAAAGAGAAAGAGAGAAGCACAGCAGAATAAGCAGAGAAGTTGAGGTCGTGAGTAGCATGGAATTAGCAGCTCAGGACGGCTGGAAAGGACACATCACAGTCAGCAGCAGGAGCATAGATGTCGTTGCATAAGAATCACATAAGTACAGCCTAGGACCTGCAGAGCAAAAGCTTCTGTCGCTCATGGTTTTTAAGCAGAGGAATGGAACAGCTAACTTATAGCAGCAGAAGAGCATTGACGGCTATCACCACTGCTTGCAGGCGGTAATAAAGGATCGTCCACAGCAGGTCTCGAACCCACTGCCTGGGTCGTGAAAAGAGCGGGCACCTCACCCCTAGGCTAAAACCCGGCGGCTATGATGGAACCAAACAATGGACATTGGGGCAAAGCAGCTACGGTAAAATACAGGTAAATCGACGCGCACTGGCAGGTCACGAGATCGAGGTCATCCTGTAAAACGCTTTTACTTCCAAGCTTTTTCCAAGAATGAATCTTAGACAAGAAGGACGACTACCCGTGCCAGCCAGTACTGAAATTTGAAGGGAAGGCTGGTGCATTCGGTAATCTCAACAGCATCGGCAAACGCCACACCCACAGCACTGCAAGCATTGACGCGTGCACACAAATCGATCAGTCCCACATGTTAAGCCAGTGAAAAGCCCCGAGGAAAAGAGCAATGCTGATCTGGGCATGACAGTCGAGAACCGGTACAAGGTCTCACCAGCTATGCACGGGCCTACGTGCAGTCGCTCGGAACGAGATGGCTTCAAAAGCATGCCAATACATGCCTGTCTTTTTTCATTGCATTTCCCCTCACAAACAATTTTTGACATTGCCGTGTCTATAAGTTTGCCTTGTGTGTGGCCCTTGCTTTGCGCATACAGTCAAGTCCTAGATTACAGAAGCTGCTTGGAAAAAGGCACGTGACAGCACTGCTATGCTTCGACTAAATAAGGACAAAGGGGGCTTCGAGTTGCTCGGCGGTATTAGGCTGGAAGTGTACAGCTGTGCAGCTGTAAAGTGGATTTGCAGCTGCAGCGGCAGATAAAACCACACTGGGTGAGCATTGAAGCATCTCCCACCAGATTATAAAGTAGGCTAGTATCTCTACTTAACTGAACGAGAAATGGGAAGAAATGTTTATAATAATAATAATAACAATAATAATAATGATAATACATTCGCATAGCATCCTCAGAGAACCCAATCTCTTTCTAGGCACTTAACATACACTGTAAAGAAAGAATGGTCATATGGTTGGTGGCAGTGTTGCTTGTGCTGGCAAGCAACAGATATGCAGCCTCTCCCCACAGACCAGCTTTGGAAAGGGCTGAGGGGAAGGAAAGAGGAGGTGTCGTCGTCATCGTCGGAGCCTCCGGTTACAGTCAGGCTGGGTCACAATGTGTCTTCTGTGTGTGTGTGAGTGTGTGTGCACGTGCGCGTGCGTGTGCGCATTCGCGCGGGGTGGACGCTACAGATGCTTTGCCGTTCAAACAGAGGAGGAGAGGCTGGTGCAGAAGCCTGCAAGCGCTGAAGGCTCAGCCGCCTAGCTGAGGATTAAATGTCTCCGCTAGCACCGGCTTTACGTTTGGCAGGTGGCTGACAGCGACGGCAGCAGACAACGATGAAACGGCGCTGGCAACTCAACACGTCCGCAAGCAAAGTCGAAGCCAGCCAAAGCGACACATCGCTGCTGAAAAATTAGCAGTTCAAGCGATGCTCGGTTAGACACCCACTTGTCGCCCGTCGGAGTCGATATAAGTAGAGAAGAGCACAGGCCCGTCACCAGGACGCCGCCACCGCACACGCTGCCTCCGCCGCCGCCAGATGAGGGCACGTACGACAGCACACTCCAGTCCATGTGCTTGGCCAGAATGTGAACGACTTGAACCTGGTACTGCACCACCTGCAACCGTCAGACAAAATCCGCTATGTATACGAGTCGCTATGCAGCAAAAGGTGCCACCGAGTGGCAGAGGGGTAACAGAAAGGAGGCGAAGGGAGCAAAACCAAATGGGCAGAGTAATGCACCCACATCCCCTGCCGGCAAGATTACAGTGGCCCGTGCATGCATAGCCTTCAGTCGCGAGGCGCCGGTAGTTTGAGCTCAGCTCGGCTACAGTTGCCAGATCGAGGTGCTAGAGAGGGGGCTCAATCACTGTCCCTGCTATGGCTGCCATCTGGCTTATTCGATTTCTATCGTTAGAGAACAGGCTGCTGTAGAACTCGGATCTAACCTGTTAGAAGTGACGTTTATTCACTTCTTTCTGAACAGCCTATGCCGACTGGGAAAATGTGGTGGCATACAACACTGGCATTACTCGAACTAGAGCTTAGTATTCTTAAGAACCAGGCCAGGTGATATAAACAGTCCTATAAAGCATCAAGGTTCATCACGGGCATTGCTGCTCTAAGAGATAGGGCCATGAATGCTGCCTTTCCCAAGCAGCCAATGATAGACAGCTGCCATTTCCTCTCCGTCCCAGCCGATTTGTAACGTTAGTAATGCTCTACAAAAGGTCGCAGCCATAGTACAGCAATGCTCAGAGCGAGAGTTACTGACCACTCTAAAGATACAGTCCACCACATGAGCGGCCATCGATAGAGCCAAATGGAATCGAGGGAAAGAGGAGGGGTCTGCAAGGGGGGGGGGAATCATGATAAGCTATCACGATGAAATCGACCATAATCGACTAAAAATAATTACACATGAAAACTGTGGCTCACGGTCAATACCGGCAAGATGCACGAAGGCAAGAATTGTTGCAGTCCGCTACAGCGGGGATGGCCAGAACTTAGGTGCTCTGCACTAAATCTGCTAGCTGGTTTCATGGCTGAGGTTCGACACTGCTTCAGCCATTCGACACTCGAAACTAGCAAAAGGTCGTGTACGTCACCTTTACCTCCCCATGGTTCCTGCGCTGATGCACACAGCCCTAAAATGCAGCATTGCCGGGTGAGCGTGAATTAGCCTTGAAAGCTTGTCTTCCTATTTGCTGCAGATATTTAGATAAGTGTCTACATAGGCACATCTGTTCTGAAATGACCTAGTACTTGATTATTGAGCCCACCATACCAAATCAATAACTGCATCAAAAAGAAACTGCAGATCATGCAGTAAACTAAAACTATGGTTCGTGTTGTAACAAGCTAAAACTACAGGTCACCTTGTAACTTGCTGACAAAGATTCCAAGTTCAGCAAAGCATTTTAACACTTGTTTGTATGCACATTTACAAAATGAGCTCAAGCTTTCGAAGATTTTTCTGATTTGACCTACCTGCATAACCCCCAACACAAAATCTCAAAGCTCTTCGGGCAATTACTAATGGACAAATACCCTACAGACCGGGTTCAAGACAGCTAACATTTCAGGACACTGAATGAGTGGTTATTTTGGGTTAAGCTTGCCTTTAGTGAAGACAACCTCTTCGGCAGTTTTCAGCACAGCGTTAAAAAGTGCTCTTTACATTACAATGATTTCACCGATACGAGAGCTTGTGTCGGCTCAGCTGGTCGTAAATAGTTGGGCTTCCCAGGTCGATCGTGGGCATCTCGCAAGGAGAGAGAGAGAGAGAGAGAGAGAGAGAGAGAGAGAGAGAGAGAGAGAGAGAGAGAGAGAGAGAGAGAGGCATCTTGCAAGATGAGAGGGCGGCTTCGGGAAACAAGCGGCTAGCTCGCATGCAGCCATAAAGCAGCTGTCCCTCTCAGAGTCCGGCCGCCACTGCATTCATCTGATCCGACGATATCAGGCCTGGCCATGGTTAGTTGCTCACGGTACCTCACATAGCAGGCAGAGCAGAGCAGAACTCCAAGAGGCGATCAGCGATGCCTCCCTCGTGACTGCAGCTCGTCCATACGGTCGAGCATTGAGCAACCACTCAGGGGCAGGTCGCTAAGAAAACAGAGCAGCAATGCTATCTCCTTTCTTATTGCTGATAAGACGTCCACGGTCGATCCCCGAGTCACGTGGCAGAGGTATGTGGCTGCACACCAGCGCACCCCATTGCATACACCTATCTTTGATCCTTATAAAGTTAATAGTTTGCTGCTCCAAACCAACGGGTATAATGATTACATAGCAAAGCATGTCTAGGGAAGCCCTTAGGGACATAATGACCTAGTTAGCACGCTCCAAAAGGGCAAGTTTTTGACATGACACTCAGAATAAATCATGAGTCGGCTCATTTCCTGAATTGACAAACGGGAGATGACAAGTACTAGCTTTGGCAACGTCCCCCAAAGTGAGTAAGATAAATCGAGCGTGGCATTGAATAATTATACAATTAAAAGCTTTTTCGTGTAGCTCACTCCCATAAGTCACAAACGCTACCAAGTCACAGTTCCTCCTGAATGCCGAACATACAGGGAATTCACTGACCATATTTGCATGCTCACACTATGCATGCAACCATGTACCAACCCCAACCATGTTACTCTTGCTGTTTATTAAGCATGCTACCACTGACCATTCGATCGTGTTTCTTGGTGTAATGTATCTCCGTCTGTTACTCCACAAAGCCATAAAGACTATGTGGGTGTTACGCAGGAGAGTTTTGTATAGCGCACTCACAGCCTAATCAGCTTTCGGTATGCATTCGGTAGCCAACAGACTTCGTCTCACCCAAAAAAAAGAGAGTGGGAAGCATAGCAGAGTCAGGAGAGCAATTGAGGTAGTGAGTAGAATGGAACTAGCTGCTCAGGACCTCTGAAAAGGATGAGCCATAGTCGGCAGCAGGAGAGTAGTTGTCGTTGCGTAAGAATTGTGGAAGCGAGTTCCACAGTCTAGGCCTTGCAGAGCTAAAGCTTCTGTCACCTACGATCTTTAAGCAGAGGAATGAAACAGCTAATTTAATGTCCACACCAGACCTGAGGGAACGAAGAGGCTGAAACTGGTGCAGCAGTTCAGCTAGGCACGAAGGAGCCAAGCCGTGGCGGACCTTGTAGGTCAGCATAAGAACTTTGCTCTGTACCCGTTGCTCAGCCGGTATCAATCCGAGCTCTTTTAGCAAAGGAGAAACGTGCCTCTGGGACTTAAAGACTAGCCTTGCAGCCATATTCATAGTCAGAGGCAGTGGCCTAGTTGCTTTCTTTGGTAGCCCAGCCAAAAGGGAATTACAATAATCAAGCCGAGACAAAACGAAGGAGCTAGTTAGATTTTTTGCAAGACGCTGTGGAAGACAGCTCCTAATCTTGGATAGGGATCGGATGTGATGGCTAGCTTTAGAAGCAGTCTTCTGAATAAAGCTTTTAAAATTGAGGCAGCTGTCGAAAACGATACCTAAATTTCGAGCGAGTGGTGATGGTCGCACAACAGCATCACCTATTAGAAGAGCAAAGCCTTTTAATCTAGCCATACGCTTAGGGTGTCCTATGAGCAGCAGTTCGGTTTTATCGTCATTTAGTTCAAGAAGTTTTCCGACATCCAGGATGAATATCAGCTTTCCGACATCCAGGATCGAATGTCAGCAAGGCAAGCATTCAGTTTCTCAGTTGCTGCAGCAGATTCCGACGTTTTGAATGACAAATACAACTGAGTATCGTCAGCATAAAAGTGATATCCTATTCCATGGGCCTTAATCCCTTTTCCAAGAGGTTGAGTTTAAATGGAGAACAGCAAAGGACCGAGTGCAGACCCTTGAGGGACTCCACAGGTAACCTGTCTCGTGTGTGAGACCTGACCGCCACACGACACGGATTGAACACGATCAGACAAGTACGATTTAAACCATGCCAGTGCTTCGTCTGCCAGACCGATCGTTGTTCTCAATCGTTCAAGCAGAACATCGTGATCAATGGTGTCGAAGGTAGCTGACAGATCTAGCATAGGTAGGGCAGTGACATTCCCGTCGTCGTTGCTACGTAGAATGTCATTGTTAGCACGGAGGGGAGCAGTTTCAGTGGAGTGCTGTCTCTTGAATCCTGATTGAAATGTTTCTGACATTTCATTATTTTTATTATGTTCAACCGGCTGCTTAGCAACAATTTCTTCAAGAATCTTTGACAAGAAAGGAAGAAGGAAAACTGGGCGATAATTTGCAAGGACCTCTGCATCTAATCCAGGCTTTTTAAGTAGGGGTCTAACTATTGCCGATTTGAAGGACTTGAGGATATCACCTTTTCCCAAAGAAGCTGTAAAAGTCTGAATGCAGATCAATAAGATCTGCACCACAAACAAAATTTCAAAAATTGTCTATAGCAGTAAATGTAATGCACCTAGAAAGAGATTTGAGTTCTCCGAGGGCACTTTATGAAGTCAGTTATTATCATTATTCATTGCATCTATCTGTGCGATTCTATGATTGTAGACACATGATTTTATTTACAGGAGTTGAAGGCTAATCGAATTTGAGCTCCAGCAGAAATTCCTGAAATAGGAGTTCTGTAGGGCCGTGTCTCACGTAGCATTAGCATTGGATGTTGCTTAGACGAGTCACCCGCGTTTACTCTGCAAGTAATAGTGTGGTATCGTATATTCCATTGAAAGGTGACAGCGACCGCACGGAGAAGTCGGCTGTGGCCCACACGGCAGCTGAGATTGCTACTGCAACCCCCTGGTCCAAGTCCAGCAGTGCAATATGGGTCAATCGCCTGAGACGTCACAATCGCACTGTGAAGTCCTCGGCCTCCGCTTTGCCAAGAGCAGCAGCCACTAGCCCACTAGCACTGTGGTGACATAATCACACCACCACCACTTTGGTGTCATAATCACAAATAGTTCTATTTACCTCTAGGGATTGTCTGGTGCACTAGAAAAGCAAAAGGTCATCAAAAGGCTACGTTTTCCAGCTACCTGCTTGCAGTTACCTAAACAAATCAAAATTCTGCATTCTTCGAAGAAAATCCACGCCCCAGGCAAAAATTCTCAAAGAGATTAGATTTGGTTTTCTGCAAGCTTGGATTCCACCTGGCCATAACTCATCGTATAGAATAGTGATCTTGGTTATGCTTGCCTCAATGTGACTATGAAACACGATCCTGCCAAAATACCAGGCCCGGTGAGACTATGGCCGGTCAGACAACAGAGCCCATGACTGCCAGGTATTGTAAGAGATATGGGAACAACGATTCTCACTGACTCTGATCACAGATAATGTGGCTACTCGAAAGATTGACTCTTCACCATCGCTAACAGAAGTCTATCAGAGCTCCACTTGTGCTATGGGTTGAATAAATCAGATAACTCTGTACTTGCATGCATGCATACATGCATTTCCTCTCACTGGACTGCCTGCATGGTCGTAACAGTGTCCAATACGCACAGTTCTTATGTCGGTACAATTTTTCTTTCAAAATACACGGCCAATACACAGAAACCCTAAGGATGTGTGGAAGTCTTTGCAAAAAAACTTTCCACTCGGGTAGAAAGAAACCCGAGCCTTCATCTGCTGCAGTTCAAGCAGACACCTTATCGAGTGGGCGATCGAGAGGACTATCACCAACAAACACAAATGCACTCTCTAACTATTCCACAATGTGCACACAAAAGCTGCTTCATGTAAGAAAAAGAAAGTCTTGCAACAACAGTGCTTAAGAAATGAATATAGATGCATGTGATGTGATCCATATAATAAGAAACTAGAGTGGCCCTTGAGTCCAGCCCACAGGCCAGTTCCCACTGTGTGTAAGAAGACACGTGGCTTAGATGCCAGAATGCATGCAAATAAATATCTGTCACTGAGTCACTGAATGGTTACCTGCCAAGCTACATAGTCCTCCAGCTCCTGGCTTTCAAATGACAGCATCACCTCGTGCCCCGAGTCGCAGGCCGCGCATATTTTATCTTGCTTTATATGTAGCACAAAGGAACGCCTGAAACGAGACACACCTCTGTTGCTCCTAATACGTGCACAAGCTTGCTAGCTACGACAGACTCTACTAATAGCGCAAACAAATCTGGTTTGGTCCAGTGGTTAAGGCGCTTGCCCCGACCGAGGTCTGGCTGAGGTCGTGGACTCGAGCCCCGAGGCATATGTGAAGCGCCTGAATAGAGATTAAGTTCTCTTGGGGCGCTATAAAAATGAATTATATTTTGTTTAATCCTAAGACAATCAGGCGGCTGTTTCAGTCCCACTGGTTGCTTGCCCCTACGTGTTTGTCCATGACTGGATAAAGCCGAGAACCTGAGCAGGTGTTGTGCCGGAGGGCTTTCTGACGCACTCAAAGCCATGGCAGCTATCAGTGCACTCAAACAATGGCCAACACACCTCAATTCATGCAGCAAAATGAAAGTAAGAAGCAGAGCTGAATTATATAATGTATACAGTCACGGAAGTGAGTAGCAAGCCAGCTGGGATAACATACAGCTCACGGATAGAGGTGACAGGGTTACTGTTCTCATTGCTTTTCTCAGACCTACATGCCCTGATCAGCCGTACCCCCAGCTGGGGATTTCAGCAACGTCTACATAGTTGCTTGACAGCTGTGAGGTCAATTCCTGTTGTTGAGGTCAGACACCCCCTACCCACATCTGTCTTGTCGTGACTGACAAAGAATACTTCCCTTCCTTATCTACCTGCCGTTCGGCCTGATCGGACCTCGGCTTTGTCCTTTTCCTCAGGCGCTGGAATAAACAGCCAATAACTGTGTGTTGATATACCTCAATGAACATTCGAGCCAAAAAGCTACCGTAGGTCAATTATCGCTACGAGTAAAAGCAATCTACAAGCATGGACTGCTGGCTCGAAGCAGCAGTAACAAAAGAATACTCGAAAAACCAATAGCACAGCTCAGTTGCTCCACCACGACAACTGCACCAAACACGTTACTTTACCACTGAAATCATTGCTCTCCAATTGCACGGCACACACTCATTGCACGGTGCACATTCCAGTGCTAGATCCACCCAGTGTGACTTGTGGTCGTTGAAATGCAGAGCACGGTGAAATACATGCTACACTAGATGAAACAAGAATGACCAAGTATTAAGCAGCCTTCTTCAGTTTTTTTCAGAGGTCTCGCTTTCTGGCAAAGAAAAAGCGGTGATCTCGAGCACTAGCCAGTTTACTGGGGAGGCACGAACACAAAGATTGAATCAACGAGCCTCGATATCGTGGAGGCCAGATGGGCCACGACGACATCGAGGCTGGTAAGGCCTCTGATAGGGCCATCAGCAAACTGCACACAACCTTGTAAGGAGCTCGCTCTTCACGACCGAGGTCGCAGCAGGTTCGAATCCTGCAGTGGGTGATCCATAATTGCCAACTGCATACACCGAAGTGATAGCTGCTAAGACTCTCCTGCCGCCACACAAATCACGTGGTTAAATCAGCTGATAATATTAGCTGGCAGAGAAAAATGGCTAGCTCATTGCGGCCACTTGGACTAGGTCGCGGCTCCCCTATGAGAAAAAGCTTGCTCAAGGTGTCGTGACAGATCTTTACTGAGACTGCCAAGCGTTTTCCAGCTGATTCTGGGGTGTCTACCCTAGGCGCTACAGACTGTGCCAGTCGTTCCATTAACTGCCATAGAGGACAATGCTGTACGCTATTTCGGACTCTACACATGTTTACCCTTTATATGTGACAACTCTTCCCAGCACAGCATATGCCGATATGAATTAGTTTTGCAGACAGAGCAGATACCACAAAGCGAACTCGCCTGAAGAGCTAACAAAAACTAGCAAAATAACCCTCTCACAAGCTGAACTTGCCAGCTGGGTGGTAGTAACTCCGAGCCGCATGATTAAAAGAAAGTTTAATTTTAGCTATCCTGAACGGTGCGATCTGGTGTGTCTTTCCTATTAGATGCAGCAGACCGAGAAGCAAACTCGGCATGAGAGCACAAGACACGTGAA
This sequence comes from Cristatella mucedo, assembly GCA_009760855.2. Lineage (NCBI taxonomy): Eukaryota > Metazoa > Bryozoa > Phylactolaemata > Cristatellidae > Cristatella > Cristatella mucedo. The sequence goes on from WPIO01000009.1 coordinate 3,705,727, forward strand.
AGCAAGAGCCGATAACTAGATCTGCACATGGCACGGACACAAGACAATCTGACGATGTTGCTTGCCGCCCATCAGAGAAGGGCGTGTGGCTAGCATGACTCAAAGCTCGCAGGGACACACTCGATGCATGAATGATTACAGTGCTGCTCCGTACCTGCTCTGATCATAGCCCGGAGCCGTGATGGTCACACTTAAAGAGGAATTGAGGGCATCGTTCAAACCGTCGGCATGCACGGATATCAGAGGATCCATGATAGCCTTTGCCATGTGGTCGAGCGTCTCGGCGGTGCGCAACCTCAGCACGGTATGACGAGCAATAGCGACCATTTTCTCCAGCAGGCTACAGCTAAGTGAGCGAACCAGCTGCGTATGACAGACAGTAATGTAGAATCACAGCTTAATGGGCCAAGGAGATGCTGCTGGAAGAAACCGGTGTTTCGAGATGGCTGCCGCAAAGTACGACCGCCTGCAGAGGGCGGCACACGCACGACCACCGCCAGCGTGCGTTGGCCGATCGGCATAGCAAGAGACAAGAGAGCACTCACTTTTCGGCGGCCAGCTCGAGGACGGCCTGCGTGCTGTAGCCGTGTGGGCCGGCAAGGCGGCGAAGGCGGCTCGGCCCGAGCGATCCTGACGCCGGATGGGGTCCGGGCCTGTGCAGTGTGCGATAATGCTGCGCCCTCATCAGCTGCTGAAGAGCCTGCTGAAGCACTCGCTCGGCAATGGCAGCTTGCCGAGCTGCCATTGCCGGGAGCAAAGTGGTGCCACTGGCCTGCACTAACACGTCCTATGAGCCGAAAGAGAGCCGTGCAATGGTAAAGCAATGCGACTGCTGCCGACAGCTGCTGACATCCGTGCAGGCGGCAAAAGAAATCGAGGCCGTTCCATCGAGCATTGGCGAGTCGGTGGCAAGGCTGCTGCAAGGACTGGCTGAGGGGGGACAACAGACCGACCTTGTCTGCCGGTTTGTCTTTGTGGCAAAGAGTGATGTGCATCTTGAAATTTGGAAACAGCTGCAACCGATAACCATAAACCTATCGGTGGAGGTCTGCAATGCATCGGCAGCAGTCGTGACAAGTTCAAGGGGGGCTCACTTACGTGGACTATTATCTGATTGCTAACGACCATGTGTGGTATGCTGGCATTGAGCTGGTAGGCTTCCTTCGAAAGCTACAGAGAACATTGAGACAGCGAATATTGCAGGCATCGGCAGAAACAGCCACATAAAATAAATAATATAATTCATTTGCATAGCACCCTAAGTAAATTCAATTTATTCAGGCGCTTGATATATTCAACGGGCTAGAGCCCACGATCTCGGCCAGACTGTAGTCGAGGCGAGCACCTTAACCACTGGGCCACACATCCAAGGCTTGAATTAATGCCATATAAACATACAAGTTAAGAGCCACTGATGGGCAGGAGGTGTGCGGTTTGCAGCCTGATAGCATGTAAAAAATCTGGGTCACCGTGTCATGTATCAACTTGCTTAGCGATAAAAAACGAGGATTTGGCATCTCAACAAATTCATATTTTGAGCTAATAAGAGAAAACTGAAAAACCGGTTGAAATGCTAACTTGTTTCCTTCAAAATATATAAGTAAAAAAACACATTAAAAAATCGCTAGAATGCACATTCATCCACCAACAGATCAGTAGCGGCTGAGACCATCCACCAACTTGCTGCTTCAGCAAAATATACATTAAACAAGACCCATTCAGCACTATGGAATAGAGAGGTACATATGAAAGCGAACAAAGCCTGAATGGTGTTGCCGCTACTACAGCAATCCCCCTTTGATAATACAGGTGATGTCTAGTTGACTGCTGCCGCTAGGCTGGCAGCTGTACAGAGCTTCTAACCAAAGACCCTACCTGGGCCATTATCTCTTTGCAAAATAGCACATTCTGAGCAGTTTCCAGCTTGCGGTGCCAAGCCGAGCCACCGAGGTCACCCATCGAAGCTGGAACTTCTTGCGGGATGCCAAGCATGGCATCGATTTTCTCTACTGCATCGTCATCTGCAAGGACAGCACGGAATGCATCAGACAAGTGACTACATAATTAGTTGGCACGACAGGCCTCTCACCACGAGCAGTCGCAGAACAGCAATGCCAGGTGCAAAGGCCAGTAAAACGACTCTACAGCATCTGGGGAAGAGGTTGCCATCTTTGGCTCCAGCCTAACTCTCGGATATACTCCCCCATCAGACCAAGAATCGTACCAACCGCTTTTCGAAATCCAACAGTTTACAAATACCTCGTACAAACCACAAACCCTTTGGAGACCGTGCATTTAGTTCGTATACTCCCAAGCCCTGGAACTCCCTCCCGACCTGCGTCAGAACATCCCCTGACCGGACCACATTTAAAAAGAACTTATAACACACCTATTTATGACAGCATTTAGTGGGTCCCTGTGATTCGTCCTTCACGTGCTTATGCATGCTGACACTGTGCATGCCACCCCTAACCATGCTATTCATTTTGTTTGTTTATCAAGCATGATATTACTCACCATTCGATTGCATTTCCCTTTGCAGCAAATGTAAAGCACCTAGAGAGAGATTGAATTCTCTGAGGGCGCTTTATCAAGTGCATTATTATTATTATTATTAACAGCAATGGGCGTAATGCAGTCTCCAGCACAACCTGCTTAGCTGCATACCAGAAAAACTTCGATGTTCAAACCGATAGAACTTGCTTCACTACCGAGATGCCGTTGGATCAGTAGTGCCCAAGCTGCCAAAACTTCGGGCATTAACATTAGCCGATCCAACGGTTATAAAGGCATCGAAGACAGCTAGGTTTGCCTCAGGCATTTAAGTGGGTCACGAACTCTTTACAAAAGTTAAATCTTCATATCATTTAGCAACACTCTCGCACTTGCTGTTCTTAGACTGAACAGCTTCTGAAGATAGGCTTTTATGAAAGTGCTATTTAGAAACAAGAATAAATAGTTTCTGCTCCATCAATCATCTACAAGTGTCCATTGGAACAGAAGAGTAGATAGAATGCTAGTCTTCTAAGAGTTAGCACAATGAAAGCCGATGGCTGAGATACCTAACATACTACCCTAAGAAACTTGTTTGGAGGTTGTGCATCAATTTTTTACTTAAGATACATTCAGTTCAGATGGGAGCTGCTATGGGCTACGGTAGCAAGACATCTAAAAAGTAGCAGATACTGCATCAATCGCCGTGGCGACAGCAGCATGACTACAAGATGTAACTTCCCTCGAGGCTAATGCTCCGTTGCCAATGTCGGAGACGAGTATTCACCTGTACACGAGTCAATAGCCAAACACGAGCATTGGACACAGCAATGAAGCAGACACGTACGAGGTGGTTTTAGAAGTGAGACAGCCACTCTCTTAGCTTATCAACTCCAAGTCGGCTCCAGGTATTCGAGGTGAGAGCCGGCTGAACCCGTGAGTACTAACAAAAACCGACAGATGCCGCCAGACTCTCGTAAACCCTCGTCCGGTGTGAACCACAAACCCCAGTGGCAAGCCATGAAGCTTCCTCTACGGTAAAATCTGGTAGGTAGCGCTAACGAAAAAGAGTACAAAAACTGAACAGCAAGCCAAAGGGGAGAGAGAGAGAGAGAGAGAGAGAGAGAGAGAGAGAGAGAGAGAGAGAGAGAGAGAGAGAGAGAGCTAGAGGTCATGAATTAGCAAGAAAACAGCTGGTGCAAAACTCTGCAGCTAGGCTTGTCTGTCGTGAGTGTCGCAGTTGCCACATTACTCCACTTCTCGCCGACCTGCACTGGCTACCAGTCAAGCAACGGATTGACTTCAAGGTTTTGTCGCTCACTTTTAGGTCACTTCATTCTTTGGCTCCAGCCTATCTCTCCGATATACTACCCCATCAGGCCAAGCATCGTACCACCCACTTTTCGGAATCCAACAGTCAACAAATACCTCGTACAAACCTTAAATCCTTTGGAGACCGTGCATTTAGTTCATATGCTCCCAAAGCCTGGAACTGCCTCCCGACCTGCGTCAGAACATCCCCTGGCCTGACCACATTTAAAAAGAATTTAAAAACACCTATTTAGGACAGCATTTAGTGGGTCCCTGTGATTCGTCCTTCGTGTGCTTATGCGTGCTGAAACTGTGCATGCTGCCACTAACCACATTTGCATGCTGACCCTGTGCATGTCACCCCTAACCATTATATTCATTTTGTTTGTTTTTTCAAGCATGATTTTACTTACCATTCAATTGTGTTTCCCTTTGCAGCAAATGTAAAGCGCCTAGAAAGAGATTGAGTTCTCTGAGGGCGCTTTATCAAGTGCATTATTATTATTATTAAAGCAGAGCTTTGAGTCTGAAAAGATGCCCCTTTATCATAGCAGGATAGAAGACAGACCAGGCAAGCGAGCACATGTTGAATGCACAAGCCAAGTGAGTGCATAAGCATGGCTAAAGTGCTCAAGTTGCAACCATGTGAAAGTGCAAATGTCAACACAGCGCAAATGCACGAATGAGGCGCCTGCCGACTGGATGAGCGCATACAAATAGCAAAGGCATGCGTAGCCCAGAACCACAAGACATGACTGGCTGACAGCAGTGCTTCATCAAGCAGCCAGCAAAACATGGGCGCTGCCTGTGACATGACTGACTAGAGACATCACCTGTGATCATGTGGATGCTGACTTGAATGCTAGCAGCACCCTCCAGATCCGGTGGCAAGACGATCTCCAGGGAACTCGAGCCAGGCTCGGTGGCTGGCTTCTTGATAACCTCAAAACTTCCAGCATGCCAGAAAGTGGATCCCGCTAAAAATTAGGAAAATATGTGAGGTGACTGTGAACAAGGCAAAAAGCAGACATAACACAAACTTGGAACATATCTACATGCATTTCTCTCCCGAGTTCACGACCGTGACAGCTGAGCAGCACTCATACTGTCTGTATAGCGTACACCAACGTAAATTTTGCTGCGCACACAGAGGAATGTATACAATCATAGCCCTGAATAATCATAACCCAGCCCTGCATAAAGTATCGTAGGGTGGGCATGCGATTGTTGGACTTTAGCCTCTACTGTTACTGTCAGAGATCGTGGGTGCCATGCCTGAGGAATACTATTAGTAATAACATTAATAGGGCGTTTGCATGGAAATATGGCTGTCACTTTGGATTTCTTCCTCAGATACTTCGCAATACTTGGTGGGCCGTGATGGCACACTAGGTAAGGCGGTTGCTTTCACGACCTTCGTCCCGAGGTCGTGGGATCGATTCTTGCGGTGGGCGATCCTTTTATTGCCACTGCAAGCAGTGCTGATAGCCAGCCGTAAAGGCTCTTCTGTCTCTATACAAAAGAGGCTGTTTAATCAGCTAGGATTTATTTATTTTTAGAAGGATCTGATGGTCAATTGTGTCAAAGGCTGCAGAGAGATCCAGAAAAAGCAGACTCCCACCCTTGTGAGCCGTGATGGCACACTAGGTAAGGCGGTTGCTTTCACGACCTCGGTCCCGAGGTCGTGGGTTCGATTCCTGCGGTGGGCGATTCTTTATCGCCACTGCAAGCGGTGGTGATAGCCGTAAAGGCTCTTCTGTCGCTATACAAAAAGAGGCTGTTTAATCAGCTAGGATTGTCAGCATCACTCAAAAGGTCATTGAAATTTGGGCAGAGCAGCAGGTTCTACTGAACTTGCTACCAAAACCTGGTGAGCTGATATAGTCGTTTAGTTGACAGGACAACCACCCTTTTACAGTCTTGGATAAAAATTACAGAGTTGCATGGAAGTTAGGTTCCACCGATCTAAGGTCGGCTTTTTATTTGAGTGGCCTGATAACAGCTGTTTTCACATGGGAACCAACTTCACCGGTAACCAGGGCCAAATTAACAATATTTGCAATGTTAGGCCATTACAGTTGCTACAGCCTATGCATACCTATCGGACTGAGCCCCGGCCCTGAACTAAATCATCACTTTCCTGCCTAGCACATAGATAGTGACATGTGTACCTCACTGCCCACATGCATAGGACAAGATCTGAGTAGGCATGACAAATAGTTCTAGCAATCAATCCAATCACTCAAGAGTGCTTAAAACTGAAGAATCTTCTTCTACTGTCAGCAGGCAAGGTTTGAAAAGCATACAATGCAAAGTAAGAATTGCTAGCACTCAAGCTATGCCCCAGGGTAAAGAGCAGGAAGTGACTCAAAGTAGCAATGGTTGGATCATGGAATAGGGAAATACTTGTACATGCGCATAGGAGTGAGCACACTAACTGTACGGCATACACAAAAACACCTCGAAAATCCTTGCCAGCAATCGACAATTAGCAGTATCGACATGCTCAGGCAGAGGCTACTACAATGGGTTCGTGAGTAAACCCAAGCCTGATCTGACCTGTGCCCGATCTGGCCATATCAACAAAACGCAAGCCTTACCCGTCTTATAGCTTAGGTCACCGATGATGGCGTTGCCCACTTTCTTCAGGCGCCAGTTCTGCCTTAGTTTTAGAAGCTCCATGTGAAACTCGGTCTGCTGTTGCGACTTAGCAGCTATGTCCAGCTGCCCTTTGCAAAGACGCTCGGCGCCTCGTGCAAGAATTTCGGCTGCACTAGCCAGTGCCTAAAGTAACAGAAATTCTGCCACATAGGCTGGGTCGACGAGCAAGGTGAGCATGCCAGCCGACTGGGCTGTACTTACAGTCACGTGTGACAATAATACAGACTAATTATATTGAACACATAAAATACAAAATGAGATCTAACATCTGACTTGCTGAAAAACACCGCGACATATTAACACAGAGCTGACCATTCGGAGAATACAAAGCAAGCGCATACAAACACAAGGTCAAGAATTTGAAAGCTGGCATTGTCTGGCACATAATAACAAAGTTAAAAGTTCGAGCAGTGTCTACACATGCGAGTCCACAAGGCCAAGTTCATGCCAACAAGCCAAACAAAAGAAAAAAACTCTCAACGACTCACTCTCATAACCTAGCACTTGAGGCAAGAGAAGCTTTAGGTGCATACCAATAAAATAGCCAAGGTCTAGGAATCCAGAGAGCGCCCATGGATTTAGGCTTGAGAGGCTGCAGTCCTGACATAGTCGCTCCACCGCTTGATAAACGGGAAGCAGCAGGCATCTCCACGGTGACCGTGTGGAGACTGCCCTACCAGCACTCGGGGAGAGCTGAGGCCCACCACGATGCCTCGAGAGGTCAGCTTTTTCAGAGGTACGATCAGCCAAGTTCCACGGCAAGCCATTATTAGCCATCAAAAGAGATACAGTACACGTGCAGCAGGCGGCTTGCACCGTGGTTGGGCAGTTGGTGATCGGCTAAAGCCGGCTGCCTCCGCCCTTCATCAGCCACGACAGGCCCGGCAGAGCTGACAAGTTGAAAGTTGGTCCATGCATTCGTGACATCCTGTCTCGACTTCGGCAACTCACTGCTTACTGGCTTACCAGCATGTGCGATCAGGCGATTGCAGCTGGTGCAAAACTCTGCAGCTAGGCTTGTCTGTCGTGAGCGTCGCAGTTGCTAAATTACTCCACTTTTTGCCGACCTGCACTGGCTACCAGTCAAGCAACGGATTGACTTCAAGGTTTTGTCGCTCACTTTTAGGTCATTTCATTCTTTGGCTCCAGCCTATCTCTCAGATCTACTCCGCCACCAGGCCCAGATCGTACCACCTGCTTTTCGGAATCCAACAGTCTAGAAATACCTCGTACAAACCTCAAATCCTTTGGAGACCGTGCATTTAGTTCGTATGCTCACAAGCCCTGGAATTCCCTCCCGACCTGCGTCAGAACATCCCCTGACTTGACCACATTTAAAAAGAATTTAAAAACACCTATTTAGGACAGCATTTAGTGGGTCCCTGTGATTCGTCCTTCATGTGCTTATGCTTGCTGACACTGTGCATGCTGCCACTAACCCCATTTGCATGCTGACCCTGTGCACGTCATCCCTAACCATGTTATTCATGTTGTTTGTTTATCAAGCATGATATTACTCACCATTCAATCGCGGTTCCCTTTGCAGCAAATGCAAAGCGCCTAGAAAGAGATTGAGTTCTCTGAAGGTGCTTTATCAAGTGCATTATTATTATTAAGCTGCCAGGCAAATTACGTTGCAGCCAGTGGCAGTGGAGGAGGCAGACCTGCTGTGCCTACATAGCCACTCCTGTTTCTCCTCACCAACGATGCTCTTGCTATCAGCTAGAATTCGAAAAGATGCATCAACAGACACAGCCCTGAGCCCAAAAACTTTGTGGGCGACTGCAGCCGATTCGGTAGGCAATTACAACAACGGGACTCAAGTCGTCAGCATCGCATCAAGCCCACCCCCTACTCAAAGCCAGCTAAAGCTGGACCCTGTCAAAGAGGTTTAAAAAAATGCAACGACAGCCACATTTTTAAACAGATGCAATTGATTACGAAAGTTCCAGGTTCGAAAAGGCTACTCACAGGCTAGAAGCAAGGGATAGCAGCAGCAAGAAAATTACTACAGTCAAACAGAAAGCAAATCTACATGCCACACTGCCACAAATATGGCTGCATGGACAGGAGGGTTTACACGGTGCTGCCAGAGCCCGATGACCAAAGAGCCTTCTTTGGTTTAGGGATTGAAACCTGGCCCTCTCTAGCCAGAAAGAAACGTCTTAATAATCAGCAATTTCTATCGACAGCAAAGTGACACTGCTTCTTGTTCGACTACCGAGATTGAAGCTCAAGGCTGGCTGCTTAGACAACTACAACAATTCACACGGTAGAAGAGCATGTGAACAGCACCTCCTCCACCACTCCTCCGGAAATGAGACTTTTCCAGACAGAAACTTGATTGTAGCCGAAAGCAAATATGTCGCCCGGATCTCGAATTGGCGTGCTTACAGCTAGTGTTACACAGGATGGGTGACTGGGGATCCCCCTGGTAACCCCCTCCCCCATTGAAGACCAGCTCTGATGGCACGTCAAAGCTTCGAGCAGTTGCATCAGAAGGCCTGCTGGCTTCTGACAAGATTTCCTGACAGCGTCACAGCAGGTGTCGAAGCCCGCAGCCTGCACCGTCTTTCTTCTTACCTGCTCACCATTGAGCACAGTGCTGCTAAAGTATTATCACACAAAATTGGTAGAAGGTGCAGATACTAACCGATGGCTTGAAACATCAGATAGATTATGACTGAGGAGATATTATTCGCGGTTCCTAAATTGTGGTCATTAGGAACCAGTCATCGCATACTCAATGGTTGGGCAGTGTATAGGCCAAAGTCATGTTACAGGCAGTTAGCAGGGTCACAGCTGCTGTACGAGGTCCTATCATTGATGCTGGACACCTGAAACCGTCCGAGGCTGTAAAATGTCCAGACGTCTCGATGCTCTGAATATGGACTTATCTGTCAAAGTATGGGCACTCTTTGCTGCTTCAGTATGTTTCTACCGTTGACATACCAGCGTGTATTGAGGCAGCAGCATCACCAGTATTAGCCACGTGCCCGACTTGCCGCCTAATGACATAAGTGCACAAGCCACAAAAACCATGTACAACAATATAGACGACATCCCCTGACTCGTGGCGGGTTCAACTGAAGTAGCACCCGGCAAAAGGCTTCAGCCTGCATCTGCCAACAGCGCCATTCTCCGGCAACAGCCGCATGATGGGTCACGAGAACGATCGGGCTCGGGCGTAGCACGCTGGCTGGCGCAGGCAGTCAGGACTCACCAGTTTTCGAGAGGTCAGCAGAAAGTTGGCCTTGGTTTCGTGCGGTTCGTTCGACACCGGGTCTAATACGAGCAATCGCTTCTCTTTGGCAATACTCAGGACATCGAGAAGCACTTGCATCTCCGTGAGCGACTGCCTACAAGCATCGGGCGCGGCAGGCCTGCAACAGCTCGAACGCGTGGGCTCGCACCGGAGGCACGCCCCCTGCCACGAGCGGCAGCGCACCGGGTCGCCGGAGAACTCACAGAAGCTTGCCGCGCACTGACTCCCACGGCCAGGCACCGGCCGCTGCCAGCTGCTGGTGCAGCTTGGCTCTCTGCTGCTGCTCGGCCTGTTGGTCGGTGAGCTGTAGCTGCAGCTCCGCCTCGGAAGTAGATTTGCCTTTCTCATCTTCTTCGTCTTTTGAAAAGTCGATCAGCTGTGCCAGCCGGGCCAAGTTCTCGGAGAGAGAGAGCGGTCTAGAAAGCGATATCATCAACGGTGCCGTCATGCAAGTGGCAAGAGGAACGCGCGAGTCAGGGCATCGACTGAGGTGTGCATGTGTGTGTGCGCGCATGTGTGTGTGTGTGCATGTGGTAATCACGTGTTCGGTGGGAAGTGCATGCCGAGGCAGCACCAGCGACAAGACTCGAAACTCCACATCGTGCATAGAACAAAAGCCAAGTGGATTCAGTAGCCTCATTTCCATATTGGCAGAAGGGCCAAAGAGGCTTTCGTCTCCGCTTTTAGAGGGGATTAAATAGTGGCCTGCTTCAGGAATCGAACCCATAAATAAATCAATATAAATATAATTCATTTGTAGAGCACCACTGGAGAACTCGATCTCTATCCAAGCACTTCATATATGCCGAAGAACTCGAGCTAACGACCTCAGTTGTCAAAGGCGAGCACCTTAACCCTTGAACCATATGTGATAGTCATTCCTATTTTTTAAGACGGCCTCCTCAGAGATAGTGAATCATCACTGAAAATTACACCAAGCTTGCCTCTGGACCTAAAAGTGCCACATGTGACATTCATCCGGTACATGCAGTTGCAAAGGAGTACACTACACTATGCTTGACATATCGAGATCACTTCCAAGAATTCATACACGACAGGCACACTGACACAGCTAGAATCAGGCTGTAAACCCCTAGAGCCAGCATACTATCAATATTATCATAATATCAATAGATATAAACTATCAATGAATATCAACCAACTAACAATGGAGGTTGAAATACATGTATAGATGAAACATCTTCAGAGGCTGATATTAACATAGAGGCTGAGACAGGCATCTGTGGCCTCTGGAACTGCAAAAAAAACTTGAATATATAATGCCACTCAGCCATCAAAATGACTCTTTTAACTAGAGATCAAACACCCACTGTGGAATTGGCTGCATACACGAAACGTCATGTATCAGCTCAATGTATGCAATTTCTTGCAAACCACTGCAGTCATTACGTAGACTAAGTATAAACTGACTAAACTTTAACCTGTGCGACTGGAGTTCAGCACAACTGATCATATGTCAATTAAATTATAAAGGCTAGTTGGCCTACGGCATGAGCAGCACTGCTAATTAATTTACCAGTAGCTGCATATAAAAAATGCCGTGCCGAAAGACTACAGGTTGGCATGCCGGAATCGCTTGCTTGGATTTTGCAACTCAAGCTCTCCGGCCCACGACTTCACAGCCCTGTATTTTCAGTTATATTCACAGCACTACAAAGAGGTGTGTTTCCTGTAGCCTATGCTGTGGGCAATGTACGGTCAGGAATTATGTTCCGAATAAGGTTTTTGCAAACCCAGATTCGAGCGAATGCTTGGAACCATAGACGTAGCCAGCACTAAGCCATGGAAAAGGGAAGAACTTGACCTTGCCACAGACACCCTATCATAAGAAGGCTGAAGGGGTGTGCTAAAAGCAAGCTGCCCTGTATGACCATTCGGATCAGGTCAAAGGGGGCCGGAGCCACTTGCTCCCCTTTCTTATAGCTACACTCTGAAGCTGGTGTTTACAATATACAAACATATTACGATATGGTTTAACCCTGCTTTTCAAAATCCATAAGTCGAAAAACTAAAGAGTGCTCTCACTTTTAAAATACATCATTCACAAGAACCCATTAACGGAGGATGCCACGAAAATAGCTTTAAAGAAATTGATCAAGCAATCAAATATTTGTTAAGGATACCGTTCAAATGAGAAACGTGTTAAAACTGAGATCGGAAGTTCAGAAGACTTCCTAATAAAAGAAAAATATTATTATCCAAACCATGTCTAACTCGAATGTAAACCGGAAGCAAGACAACTACAAATAAAAAATACCGATCTCTGCATCCTATGTGACTTTTATCTCCTCTTGTTGAACCTCGGCAGATCGAAGTATACGTGTGAAGCTTGTTGAAGTACATGCACACAACTTCTCTGATTAGTCTGATATTTTTTTGCTATACATATCCACGATGGCGGAAAATAAAGCTCCATGGCGTTTGGCATATAAGAAGCATCTGAATAGAGATTAAGTTCGCTTAAGTGTCTATACAAATGAATTATATGACAGCAGCCACCTGACAGGCGAATGAACAGCAGGCTCCAAATCGGATGTAAGCTACATCAGCAAGCTCTGAGCTTCGGCTGGCTCCATCAACGTGTCGCTGTCTCAGCATTAACAAACACCGTGGCTAAGATACTGTTTTTTGCATCCTCGCGGAGAAAATCGATATCCTTCAGAATCCTGCTGGCCGTTCAGAATATTTCAGAATAGCGGTCGGCTTTCGGGTGGGTGCGGCGATGTGCGAATACATCTATAGCGCATGCGAACTGGGTTGCTCCCGCCTGCGCGAGGTGACGTGCGCGCAAGCGGAACGCGCGTCACGCCAAAAAAACTGCGCTAACACACACGCAGCCTCGGCTGCCACCAAGCGCGTGTGAAAACTACAGTGACGACATCGAAGCGCACTTAGTCGAACGCGAGAATCGACCACGGTCGAGTGGCCGCCGGCCCCGAGCTTCGGAAAAAATAGTGCTCGCCTGCTCGCGCTGTGCAGCTTCACCACAACTCCTTTGCTATTCGCGAGCAATCGCGCCATTATACCTGCGACAGCATGCAAGCTGCCTCCCTTTAGCTTACTGCAGCATTCGCGCAGAAAAAACGTCGAGGATCTCCGAACGATGTGAACACCGTGGCACTGCTCCACCTCGGCCCGTTGCCGCCCGCTGCCGCCCGCTGCGACAAACTTTGCTCACAGAAGCCTGGAAAAATATGCATAAAACTTACTGGACATATTTTTCCTGACCATCGTAGGCAATTTCAGTAACGGTACTTTCCAGAAGCGCCTCAACGGACACCTTGGGGACGCCGAGGGCCATAGCGGCGCTGTTGAGGAAAAATTGAACCGCTGAAGTGCGGAAGGTCGCCAAGGCCGGGTCTCCCTCAATGGCCCATGGCCTATGTTCGTGCAGGATTCGACCCCCGCCGAGCGGGCCTGTAAAGAGCTCAAAATTTGGTTGGCTGGTGACTTTGTGTTTTCAGCCGTTCAATTTAGAACCCGTTTGTGGCTGATTTATGGTTTTTGTAGTTTGTGAGTCAATGCTATTTAGTGCCTTGCTATTCCCACTACGGCTAGTTCATGGCCTCGAGTTATTTATGGCCCAGCAGAGTTTATGGCACTGCTGTTGGCTTATTAGCCGTTGCGATGTATGGCGGGGATTTTTAAGTAACGGCCTGAAGAGGCCATGTGGTTACGACGAGGATGCTGAGTAGTGCGGTCGTGTATTAACCCCCAGGAGTCCATGTGAATGCACGTCTCCTGGACCCCGTTTCGGTTTCGGCGTGGCGTCGTCTACTTGCGGTTTGGAGACCATCGAACTACACCGTTTACGTTGCTGACTGAATTCCGATTCCTCTAGTTTGCAGGGGACGCTTGCAGACAGCCTCACATTCGCTCTTTCGAAAATATAAAGCAAAAGTGTGCGGGAAGCTAAATCCCTAGACTGCGGTCGCGTTATTTTTCGAGAAAATTTTTCGAGGGTTTCTGGAAGTGGAAATGGATGCCTTTCTGGACTCATTTGGAATGATCGAAGGACCACAGAGCTGTCTCTTTGAAAAATAGCGTTCCAGAAGCACATGTGTGCTGGAATAGTTTTCTTTCAAAACATGCGTCCGCAATGCCGCAGCCGGTCTGAAGCCTTCAGCTAATGGCTTAAAACCCTACACTTGAGCTATGTAGTCACCGTAGAGCCTTAATCCGTTTCCTTTTAAAATATAAAATGTACTGTTTAGTGTTCGCCTGCGGCTTCTGCTGTGGTAATTAGCTAAGCGCCTTGACATATAGGTACATGCCTCACCTGTGGCCAATAATTAAGCTATAAAAGTTGAGAGTAGTAAATGAGAGTCTCGTTTGCTGTGCACGTGCACCCGCTGTGTCTCCGTGAGACTCCCGCTAGAACAGCCGCCACCAGAGCCACTGTTATGCAGTAGTTGTTCTCGAATTTGTAATTTCTTGAGTGCGAGTGGAGGGCATACCGTGAGGCATGGGTCGAAACGTCGTGCGGATCTACGGCTTTGCCGCTGCGGCCGCGATCTGTCTACCATCCAGGGACAGTCAAATTAGATACGTTCTGCACAGTTTCTAATAATAATAATAATAATGATAATAATAACAATAATACATTTGTGTAGAGCCCTCATAGAACTCTATCTCTTTCTAGGCACTTTACATTTGCTGCAAAAGCATAATATTGTTATCATACCGCAGTTTCGACAACGAAAAGAAGCACTTCGCAAGGCGAAATAACAATCAATCAGATGCTTTGAGTGGTAACACATGCATTTAAATGCATATTTACATGCCTCTGAGCTATAGCGTATTAGCAATAATAACGATAATGAGATGTCATTTGCATTTAAATATTAAAGAACTTAATCACTATTGGGATGCTTTACAGCTCACTGCGTGAGAATCAAAACCCAAGGAGCATTTTTGCGTGAGCCAGCTGCTGCTGCTGTTGTAATTAGCACACCGTCCGGCTATTAATATATGCCCCACTTGCAGCAGGTGGTTGAGCAGTTGACTCGGCGAAGCATACGGCCTTTGATGTAAGTGATGTTGCACGCAGCAGCTACAGTCCTCCAACTGTGATGATTCTGCCAGCTCACATCTATTTATCGCAGCATTTCGTGGGTCCCTGCGATTCGTCCTTAATGTGCTTATGCGTGCTGACACTGCACGTCACCTCAAACCATTTCATTCTTGTTGTTTATTGAGCATGCTTCCATTAACCATTCGATCGTGCTTCTTTTGAAGCAAACGTGAAGTGCCTAGAAAGAGATGGAGTTCTCTGAGGGTGCCATATAAAATGCAATATCATTATCCTTATTATTATTATATACGTGCCCGTGAGGACAATAAACAGTGAGTCTCGTTTATCGCTCACGTCCACTCTTGTGCCTTCGTGAGACTCCTAAGATCTGCCGCAGCCGGAGCCACAGTTATAGAACGCATACATGGTATCAAGCATGCAAATGCAACACAAGTATCGAGGTTAAGCCAGTAGGCTAGCACTCCCAAGAAGTCACTCAGGGCAACCGATTTGTAAGACCTCCGTTTAGTAGCTTGCCCCGAATCATGCAGAGATAAGCAAACAAAGCACAGAGGAATAAAAAAAAAGTCAGATTAACCAGGTGCAGGCAAAGCTGACCAGGACAGAAACGTCTCTAGCTCAGAATTAAATGATGCAAAAGTTATTGCAGGAGGAGGCCGTAGCTGGAAGGACTAATAATAATAACAATAATAATAATAATAATAACGGTAATGCATTTGATAAAGCGCCCTCAGAGAACACAATCTCTGTCTAGGCACTTTACATGCTGCAAGCGAAGCACGATCGAGTGGTTAGTTTGCTCAATAAACAACAAGAATAACAATTAGAAGTGTCGTGCACAGGGTCAGCATGCAAATATGGTTAGTGGCAGCATACACAGTGTCATCATGGATAAGCACATATAGGACGAATCACAGGGACCCACTAAATGCCGTGATAAATAGATGCGTTTTTAGTTTCTTTTTATATTTGGACAAGTCAGGAGATGTCATGACGCAAGTCGAGAGTGAGTTCCAGGCTTTGGGAGCAAGCGAACTAATGGCGAAGTCTCCAAAGGATTAGAAAGCTTCACACTGTCAATACACACCAATTGAAAATCAGATTGCCAAGAGATTCCAGTTTAGTAAGGCGGACGGCCAGAAAACTGGAAGCCAAGGAGCGGGTGGAGCGAGATCGCTCTGCTGGAGCAAGGCTATCGGAATGGAAGGCTGGTGCAAGAGGATGAGGTAACCTGCAAGCTAATTTCAGGGATTTCGATAGGCAGACACAGACGCTTAGGCAGAAGTGGAGCAACGCTCCAGCTACTCCAACGACCAGCCAGCCCGATTGAGCAACTGAGTAAATTCGATGCATGATAGGGAGCGAGTGAAGCTCAGACAGAAGTGGTGTGATGAGGCAGCTATGCGGTTGACGACCAATTTGACGCATTTCCGAGTTTTGCACGAATAGCAGTCGATTAAGAAAGCAGGCCGAGAGTAATAGAAGTTGCAATAATCTAGACGCAATATGACAGACGCGTGAACTAGTTGGACTGTCCCACTGTTGTCTAAGCAGGCACCGACTTTGGCGATGTTCCTTATGTTGTGTGCGCCCGCTTCTGCTATTGCAATTAGTGCAGCAGCATTGGCCACTAATGCATGCCCCACCTGCAACAGGTGGTTGAGCAATTGACTCGGTGCAGCTTCCTGCCTTTGATGTAAGCATATGGCCCACCACAGATGTACTCCCTTATATGTGGTGAGTCAGCCAGCTCGTATATGTATGCACTGAGAGGATAAAGATCGAGTCTCGTTTGCCACTCACGTCCGTGCTGCGTCTCCCTGAGACTCCACTAGCGCTGCTGCCGCCCGAGCCGCACCAATACAACACTTAGCTGAAAGAAAGCCGACTTGAGAGAGGAGGCAATACGCCCACGGGTTACCAGCCAGAAAAAACAAGCGTGACTTATTGATATTTCTGAGCATTGCAGAGATTTCGTTATAATAGAAATCTCAATTTCAACTGCAGAGCGATCTGAGGCCGTCTACAGGGGAACCGAATGGCAAACAATTACTTTAGCTTCGAACCCGGAAACTCGATCCCGGTACCTAGATCCCAGAACCCCTGGGCTACCGGTTCAGAGGCGACCGCCAGTCGAAAAAAGTCAGCTCGAAGGCTAAATTAGTTTCGGAATGAACCGGTTACTCGGAGGTCGCAGGGTCGTTAGCCACTCGCGGCTAGCTTCTGCATCGGCTTTTGGTCCCGATGCAGACTGCCTCCGCTCGCTCTGTCGCTCGAAACGTTGTATTATTGCTATCGTTACGCAATTTCAGCAATGAAACTATATTATTAATACCAAACATGAATAAAGTGAGCCGATAGCGCGTACCGCTCTTAGTTGTACAGAATCTATATTTTTATAACTCGCGGACAGCAGTACACATACATCTACGCTAGGTCGGGAGTGCCAGCCACTTCCGGACGGTAGGTGGACAACGCCGCTGCACGCGAGCCATCGTCGGGGCGCATCTCTGCGCACCGGATTGGTTCAGTGACGGCGCGCAGGGACGCAACGAAAATGGCGGGAGCCAGCGGCGACCCGCTTGACTATAGCGCCGACGGTCTCTTTGCTGGTAAGAGGGGCTGGCGGCGCGGCATTGCACGCATAGCAGCGAGGCGGCGGCTTGAGCGGAGCAGTGACTGCCAGCCAATGCGTTCGAACGAATTTCCATCACGAAGGATGCGCCAGCTTATCCGATTCGACCGCTGGCCAGCGGCAGCTGGAAGCTACGCTGGACGAGCGCTACGCCTCGTCGCTCGCGAAGATTGAAGCGCTGTGGCGGGCCCGAGCCTCCGGAGAGCAGATGCGAGCGGCCGTGCACGAGTGCCTGAGCGAGTGCGACGACCCGTACGAGGCGGCCGTGTATTTGGTGGAAAACTGCTCGGACTTGGCCGTCAGGAAGGCGAACACCTTGGCGTGCACGCTCGCCAGGGACGTGGAGAAGTGGACCGTCGCCAACGGCGACGACGGTAGCCGGCGGCTGCCGAAGCAGCACCGGCTATCGAGCGAGCTCTTGGAGAGGGCGTTCGACGTCGCCACGCGTCACCACCTGTACCTGTTCGATGCCATGTGCGGCCTCATGGACTTCAGAGCGCACGCGGCCGACCTCGTCGACCGCGTCGATTGCCTGGTGGACGCCGCAGCCGCAGCCGGCGGCAGCGAGCTGGTCTCGGCTTGCCAGCTGGTGCTCAAGCTGGGCCTGCAGCAGCGCTTCCGGCTGGCCGTCTTCGCGGTCCCGCTGATTGCCCAGGACCGGGTGAACGTGCTCGAGCAGTACGTCGACGACGTGCCCGCGCTGCAGGTCGAACTAGTCTCGCTGTTCGACGAGCTGTGCCGGCCGCCGTCGGACGAGCTGCTGCAGAGCGGGACCACTGCAGCAGCCGGCAAGCTGCAGGATCGAACTGCCGGCGCGAGCCTGCAGAAGCTGCAGAAGCGCGTGCTGGCCAAGCACGGTCTGAGGCTGATGAAAAAGTACGGCGTCTCGCCCGAGTCGTGCCAGCACGTTTTGGACTACCACGGCACCATGAGCTTGGGCTTCCTCTTTCGCCGACACTTTGTGGAGCAGAGCATGTCTCGCGAGGCGTTCTGCGAGCTGCTGGCCGTCGCCGCCGGCGGTCGACAGCGGCTGCTCAAAGAAGCCCTGTCTCAGCTGTTCACGCGCAGGGAGATTGAGCTGGCCGCGCTGTGGGCGCGGCACTGGCGCATGTCGAGCACTAGGCAAGTCACTGCTCGCTGTCGTTTGCTCGCAGCCGCTTACTTGCTTGCCTCTGCTCTCTACCCCTCCCTACCCCTCCCTACCCCTCCCCCTCGGGAGCTGCACGGCGATTACTCACGTTCGTTGGCTGCACGCTCGCTCGTGCGCTCTGCATGCCTGGCCGCGTTGGAGCCAGTGCTTCTTGTCAGGCCGCGAGTTGAGTGCAGTCGAACGGATTCACTGCCGCCACTCGGGATTCCCTCGAGCACCGACCCGGAGACCGGGAGGGGGGTTGCTGGATCGTTCCGTGCTGGAGGCGACAGTTTTCTGCACTCAGTCTCACGACCAGATGGCCTCTGGTCGTGCTGTATTTCAAAGTGCTGGCCTGCCTTTCTTGTCGGGTGGCCGAAATGCCTGGCGACAGCAAGCAGACTGCGACCGAGCCGTTCCCGATTCGTGTTGTCTGCAGTCTCGGTCGAGCTGTTGTCACCGAAAACGTTTGACAGTCGTCGGTGCCATTTCTACCAAAGGGATTCGGTTTCTTAGGGGGCCAGACAAATGTATTATCATTATGTCTGTCTTGCCGCTTGCGTTCGGCAGAGGGGTTGTGTTAATAGATAGCTCCCTTTGACAGGCTATAGTTAGCGACTCTCACACGAGGACTGTTTTCTATTGTGGGGTTAAGGTATAATTTTAGTGATTCCTGTGATAATAACTTGTTTGTCGTTGTGGGTGCACTTTTTTCCCAAAACTCCGGCTGCCTTTGTCTCTCTGGACGTGCTAGGTCATCATTGGGCGTCACGTAGGTTGTCTGACCCGACTCTGTGTATATCCATTGTCGTGGTATCTGGGCTCAATTCTTGACATCTTTTCGAATGTGTAATGCTATATATGTCTTCTTGCTATGCATGCACTCGAAATTGAGCCGTGTGGCTCCTTCCCATAGTGAGATTTCCTGGTCACCACTTTTGGCACTACTCACTAGCCACTTAAGCTCTGATTCATTGGTAACTGCCAGACCTGAACCAGTGACAGAAGCACGAGAGTATCAAACATCAATTGCCAAGGCCTCGATCTCGAATCTGCTTCCCTAGTTTCCGGTAGTGACTCGCTTATAATAATAGTAATACATTTGTATAGCACCCTCAGAGAGCTGAAACCCTTTCTAGGTACTTTACAGATGCCGTATAGAAAGCATTATCGAATGACTAATGGTAATATCCGCAAGCAGTAGGCAGCCTGGATTGAATTCTGTCGAGCTACCTTCGTCACGAGCTAGTCCGTCGTGCAGTAGTAAATGCTCTGCAGGGCCTTTTTGTTAAGATTGCCGAGCAAGTACTAAAGCTTTCAACTGCCTGCCACCACCGAGTGATAGGGCCCGACCCGGGCTCATTGCCAACTTCATTTCGCCCGAGGTCAGAGGAGAAGCTCCGCTTTCGTTTCTCGATGCCAGTGCGCCAGGCTCTGTGCCGCTCCATCTCCTGTTGCTTGAGCATTGTCTCTATTGGTTGAGAGGTTTTATAGTACCTGCTAGTGTAAAGCACCCTGTCTCCCCCTCCTTCTGCTAGCTTTGCTAAGCGCTGCAGAATGTGTAGGCCATGACACGCCGAGGCCTACTAAATGGAATCCTCTTTGCGTGTTCATCTCGTACTGTAATACAAAGTTAGGGGCGAAGCGCTCACTGAAGTGGGAGAAGTAGCTGAGTGCGTTCTGTATCATCGTGAGAGAACTGGTATCCGCAGCCAATGACTTAGCAAGCCCGAAGCTGATGACTGGGTAGCAGCATCGGTGTACACTAATGAGGCACCACTTCATGAGGCTTCGAGCACCTGTTTGCCTAGGTGGTGCACCACGTGCTGCCACCTCTGTCGACCATCTTGCTTCCTGCGACCTACTCGTTCACGTACGTTCAGACGATGTCTGCCCAAGCAAGTAGTGCTCCAGTCTGTTTTTTGTTCGACTTCTCGGGAGAATCAGATGGCTTGTCTTGTCTGCGGCAAACCTGTCTGTGACCGTTTCAATCATCGTAATTGGTGATCTCGTGTGCGTTCGGCGGCCGTCCTTTGAATGTTCCCAGTCTTTTATCGTGTATTATGTCAATGCCTTGCCTCAATGCTTGGCGCTGTGATATGGTGACGCCAGAGGTTCGCGTCGGCGGCACTTAACCTGCGTTGCCTGCTGCATGCTTTCCGCTGCAGCTTGCCGGCCGAGGTCGCTGCAGCTGTGCGAGCTCTGCCTGCGGCGGATTGCGAATGGTGGTCCACAGTTTGTCCACCGAAATCGATGGAGCTTCAGGTGAAGAGCAACGACAGTGCCTCTTCCGAGTACTATGCCTCAGTTCTGCCCTTTTCAGAGGTCGAGATGGTGGACACCGTGCAGGCCTACCGTGCCTGCATTGCTGCCATAATTGCCGTGAGTAAAGCAAGGGTGCATGGTCTTGCCGGCGGCATTAGCCCACAGTCCAAGTCTCACTTCTGCCCTGCTCGCTTGCCAGCAACTTTTGGTCGTTAGTACCTCGGCTGTCTTGCAGCCTGAGGTGACAAAGATCTGTTCCTAACGTCATTATGGAGCAGCCTCTGCAGTCCGAAGTAGTCGCAGAATATTTAGCTTGCGTTTTGCTGCTGCTTCAGACCTGTCGAGTCAGCAGTAATCGCATCGGCTTCTCCAATCTCTGCTTGCATCTGACTTGACTGCATGTGATGGCTCGTGGCGGCCGTGCCCCGTGGCCCACATTTCGGCATGTGCGCATGCGACTGCGATGCTGGTGGCTAAGAAGAAGCAAACCAATGACCGACCTGTGTAGAGGGCGCTGCCATCCATTGTTGAGAGTGCCGTGCTTCAGAGCCATCATCGATTGCATAAGCAGCTCTTCCTGTAGTGTGCACTCGTGTGCGTGCGTGCACTGCTGTAGAGAGAATGCAGATTCGTCTACCAAAGTGCCTGCCTGCGTTTTAGCCTTTGTGCACAGCCTCATGGCTGGGGGTAGAGTTGAGGTGCAAGCATGTGCTTGCCCTTGACCTCTGCGACCCTGCGTTTCTTCCACTAAAGTGGGACTGCCCAGCTGCTCGGACTTGAAGAATAAATAGCATGCAAAGGGAAGAGAGTTAGTATTATAAGGACCTGAAAATCTCGAGATATGTTCACTTATCATACAATCAGTGGCAAAGCGATTCTTGCAATTTTGCCACAGCCGCTCTGGGAGCCACTCTCTTTAGGATAAGAAGAGGATTTTCTACGATGCCATGCATATTAAAGTTTCGCAAAGTGTGGGAAAATAGTGAAGCCGACAGAACCACCCGCTGTCGGTGTCTGTACGATTAGGAGGGCATCATGCTGCTACGATTCTTCATGACCTTTTTCAACTCACTTGCAGCATGTATTGATGACATCTGCACATGGATGGCAGCAAATTTTCTAAAACTAAATGATGATAAAACAAACTTACTAGTTATGGGAAAACCCAGTGTGATTCACAAATTGGAAAGGCTGACGCTCAAAATTGGCTCTGCCAGCATATCTCCAGTTGAATCAGCTCGAAATCTAGGTGTCATATTCCAAAGCGACCTCTCGTTAGACGACCATATCAGCTCCACAGTCAAATCTGCCTAATTTCAGCTACATAACATTGCTAAAATTCGGGCTTGTTTAGATAAGGATACCACATCTAAGTTGGTCCATGCATTCGTGACATCCCGTCTCGACTTCGGCAACTCACTGCTCGCTGGCTTACCGGCATGTGCGATCAGGCGATTGCAGCTGGTGCAAAACTCTGCAGCTTGGCTTGTCTGTCGTGAGCGTCGCAGTTGCCACATTACTCCACTTCTCGCCGACCTGCACGGGCAATCCAGTCAAGCAACGGATGGACTTCGAGGTTTTGTCGCTCACTTTTAGGTCATTTCATTCTTTGGCTCCAGCCTATCTCTCAGATATACTCCCCCATCAGGCCAAGTACCACCGGCTTTTCGGAATCCAACAGTCTAGAAATACCTCGTACAAACCTCAAATCCTTTGGAGACCGTGCATTTAGTTCGTATGCTCCCAATGCCTGGAACTCCCTCCCGACCTGCGTCAGAACATCCCCTGACCTGATCACATTTAAAAAGAACTTAAAACACACCTATTTACTACACAGCATTCAGTGGGTCCCTGTGATTCGCTCTTCATGTGCTTATGCGTGCTGACACTGTGCATGCTACCACTTACCACATTTGCATGCTGACCCTGTGCATGTCACCCCTAACCATGTTATTCATTTTGTTTGTTTATCAAGCATGATTTTACTCACCATTCAATTGCATTTCCCTTTGCAGCAAATGTAAAGCGCTTAGAGAGATATTGAGTTCTCTGAGGGCGCTGTATCAAGTGCATTATTATTATTATTATTATCCACCTAGACATGCAGCCACCAGCTTCCACGATGTCTCTTCTGCTGTAGCACTACGCAGAGCTCGAATTTTACTGTACAGTTCGCCAGTTGATGCAGACCGAACAGCTGCCTCAGCCGCCTGTTGATGAAGACCCGTAAATGGTCTATGAGTTCAGATCTGGTGACTGGCTGGGCCAATGCATCAGCACAAAGCAGGATTAGTCAAAAAGGTGCTTCAATGACCTGACAATTTGCTTAGGGTTGCAGCTAATGCGGCGTCGTTTATGCAAGAAGCCAGCTCACTTACTGCTTTGGTCACTAATACGTCTTAAAGTTATGCTTTTAGCTTAGAGTGTAGGAATTTCGGTATTTTGTTTAGAGGCTGTATTTTTGGTTTTACTATTTAAGATTTAGTGGACTTTTTTTTTAGGTTTTTTGGGTTTGTGTGTCGGTGTTTAGTGTTTAGGTTTTAGGGAGAAACTGTAAGTTATAAAGATATCCCATAACATGTTTGTTTAACGTCAATGTAAACAAGCGCTGGCAATAATATTGAGCAGCCTGCTTTGGGCACTGTGCCCATAGCAGAAAGTGAGCTGGCTCTATGCATAAACAGCACCGTTAGCTGATTTTTCTGCAAAAATACCAATACTCCAAACAGAGTGCTTGGGCTTTGCATTCCAACTTCCTTCGGCAACCTGAAGGTACACGTGTCGGTCGATAATGCCTTCGATCTGATGCAGAGTGGTCCAAAACCTTTCGCAGCAAAGCGTCCCCAAACAAATGCCGATTTATCACCGAATTTTGCCATAGATTGAAAGCTTATCGTGCCAGTATGCTATATATATATATATGCTTCGTGTTATATGCTTCGTCTTTCCTTCGGTGAATCCTTACTTGTCACTTTTCATTACCAGACATCGGGAACTTGCTTTTGTCTGCGCATAAAACAGAATTCCAGTTACCGCCTGTCCAGTAAGCTTGGTGGTGGACCTTCCGTAAGTGGTCTGCTTTGTGACGGTTAGTGAGCAGAGGCTCGGGTTTTGCAGCCCGTCGGATTCCCACTCTTAGCAAGATTCCACTCATACTTATCATATCTTTACTAATGTCGATCGCTCGTGCACCTTTGTGTGACCGTTCAAGGTCTGGAGGTGTGCAGTTCATTAAAGGTTTTTAAAAGGATTTTTTTGCGACTCGAGTGTCTGCTCACTCTTGTTTGTGGTAGGGCATCAGGCTCGCAGGCCTCGACACGGCCTCAAGTTTGATCTGGTCGCTCAGCCGGCTCCCGACCTTAATGCAATAACTTGCTGCTGCTGCGGCTGACAGAGACTTGTTGCTTTATGCCAGGGTTCGCAGAGCCAGCTCATGGCTAGCTAAAAGTCTTGACCTTGATCCTTGCCTGGCTCCCTCAAGACGGAATGCTGTAGCTCTCGTAGAGCAGTGCAGTCAAAGGCTACCATCTAGCCCCTGCAGCCAATCGTAAATGTGACACCACTAGCTTGGTCTCTAAGCCAATACATCATGCCACATGACCACTGTGCTAAAGCAGTCGGCTGCTGGTCGGGAGCTGCTGATCAAGGCAGATACAATAAATCTCTCTGGCCTAGGCGGCCTGCTAAGGTTTGGCTAGCGAAGCTTTAACCACCCCTTCCGGACAGTAAGTTCCTTTCATTGCTTAAATTAGCTGATGCCATTTGGATTTGCTCTGCTGTTCTGGATTGTGGCATGCATTTCTGAAAGTTTGCTTCTGCCTCTTTTGGCACTTTCTCTCAACCCGCCGTCCTTTGCTGCTACTTCTGCTTGCTGCTTACTTCCCGAGCCGCCCTCCCAATTCTGCTGCGCTGCTCACTGTTTCTTTGATCGAGGTCGATCTTTGATCTGAGATCGAGGCAGTTGACTGGCGACAGCGAACCACTGCTGCTCTGGCCTGAAGCAGCTTAGTTCTGGCAGCTCTTCCGTGTTACAGACGGAGATGCTTGCGTGCACACTGCGCGCGATGCGAGGACTGTGTAGAATGCCCAGCGACTCTGTGTGCGTAGCGAGCGGCGCATTGCAGAACTTTGCTCTCTCGTGCTACTGTTGCATGCGAGCGCCTCACCTTATGTCTTACTGCCCTTGTGAGCCCGGCGAAGCTCGCCTGAGCAAACAGGCCAGCAGCTCAGGCAGCGAGTCAATCCCTGAGCCGATAGAGGTCAGACGTTAGAAGCACCCTCGACTGGGCACGACGTTTACCAGCCAGTCCGGCTCTTTGCAGAACGGCGGGCCTCTTGCCATCGACTGCGAGTGGGCGCCGTCGTTCAGCGCTGCCGCACCGGACCGTCCGCTGAGCGTCATGCAGCTGGCCGTCAGAAGCCACGTCTGGCTGCTCGACTTGCTGACTCTGCCGTCGTGCCTCGAGCCCGGCGACTGGGCGCAGCTGAAGCAGCTCTTTCGCGATAGGAGCGTGATCAAGCTGGGTATGTCGGTGTGCCGCAGCCGCCGTGTGGCGCTTGGCCACGCTGCCGCTCCGAGTGGCACCCGAGCTGCAGGACTCGAGCCCCACGGCCTCGGTCTGCTAGCGACAGCAAGCACCTTAATTCTGAGCTCAGACATGGGGCCCTGTCTGGCAACTTTTGCTCCACTCAAACCAACCGCGTGCCTTCTCTTGCATGGGCAGGTATGGACCGTTCTCAGGGTGCTGCCAATATCCAGCTGTTACTTCCACTTTGGTTTGAATACACTCGTGCGCACGCAAGGTGCAATCGACTTCAATACTTGAGTACTCGGCGCAGCAGTTGACATCAACCAATCCCTTTACCCGGTCGCCTGTTTGGTGGTGACAGAAATGTTGTGTGTGAGGATTAGCAAGATGAGCTCACACCTTTCTAGGATTCCTTCTTGAGCAGCGCAGTAGAAGCAGCAGCCCGTTGCCATGCCGACTAGGTCACACTTCCGGCAATAAGTTAGCAAGTTAACGGAATTTCGCCAGTGCTAGGAAAATAGTCCTCTCATTAGGGCACTAACTTGACTGAGCAGCCTGAGTGAGTGCATATGATTGGTCAGGCAGAAGGTGGGCTAGCCGTCGGAAGCGGCTTTGAGCAGCGGCGGTGGCAAAAACCTTGGCAAAACTCGCTGTGAGCAGCCGCTGCTCTTTATGCAGAGCCTTGTGCTGCCATGTTTTCGTGAACGTGCGCTGCGTGCACCGAGTGCACCGAGACGAGGCGATGCTGTGCGATGTGAAGCCGTGCTGTAAATCGTAAATATCTCGCTCGTTCGGCACCAGGCCGGCCCGGCCCGCAGCTTGCGAGCAGCCGACGGTGGTCACAGCTCAGAGTGAGAGCGAGGCTGGCTCGAGGCGCCCACTGCCCATGTCGCCCTGCTTTTCTCTTCCAGGTTTCGGCTTCTCCGAAGACTTTCGTAAGATGTCGTCGGCGGTGCCTGGCTTCAGCAGCTCAGATCTCTTATGCTTCGTCGATCTTGCACAACTCTATGCCACTTCCAAGCCAGCTCGCCCCAGCGGCTCTGAGGGCAAAGGTGAAATTGGTTTCAATATTTGAGTACTCGGCACAGCAGTTGACGTCAACCAACTTATTTACCCGGTCGCCTGTTTGGCGATGACCAGATGTGTTGTGTGGGATAATTAGCAAGATGATCCCATACCCGGCTCCTGCTGCTACTCGCTGGTTTGGCCCAACGGTTAAGCTTTGTTACCCCATTACCCCGACCGAGGTCAAGGTGAATGTATCTGAGGTCGTGGGCTCGAGCCTCGTTGCATATGTAAAGCATCTGAAAAGAGAGTAAGTTCTCTTAGGGCGCCATACGAATGAATTATTTATTTATTTTTATTCGGCCGTAAGGCTAGGTTGGCTTTGCGGTCTGCAAATGCTGGCTTGCTGACCAACGGGAAATCCTTAGCTTTGGGCCTAGAGTTTCAGGACCTACCTTTCGGTGCCTCGTCGGAGCCTCGAGCCTGACGTGACACGCGGGGCCCCGTGTGTCCTCCGTTGGGGAGCCGCAGTACAGGTGCTGTTTTTCTTTTATTCCTGCTTTAAACCTTTTTTTGGCATGGCAAGCGTTGTGCCGGGCAAAGCCAGATGAGCTGCTCAAGAGCCATGCATCGGCCTTTCCCCCAGGCTCACGAGCTCTCTCTCATTACGTCGCACAGGTCTGGCCGACGTCGTCAAGGTCACGCTGGGCAAACCTCTCGACAAGCAGGAGCAGATGTCGAACTGGGAGCGCAGGCCGCTGCGACAGGCGCAGCTGCGCTATGCAGCTCAGGACGCCCACTGCCTTCTGGCCGTCTACGACGCCCTGCTGTCCCAGGCCGAGCAGGACGGCAGCCCCGTCTCACAGCTGCCAGCGGCATCAGGTGGCGGCCGTGGCCACGCACAGTCCGCTGGCACTGTGCGCCTCCCGACGCAGGAGAGCGCCGGTGGCTTACAGCTCCACGCCGCCGCCGGCGGAGCCTCCGCAGCAGCCGGTGTTAGAGCGAGCGCTGCCGCCGAGCGCGCCCAGTCCGAGCCAGACGGGGCTGCTGGCTCGCCGGCACCGAAGGTGTGGCCGCCGGCAGCGGCGGCTGCCTCCGCAGCGCCGCCGCTGCCGTGGCCGGCAATCGATCCGGTCCGCGGCTCGTCGGTGGACGAGCCCGGCTTGAGCGGCCTGTCCGCCGCTGACCTGCACGTCGTCGTCGACAGGATGCTGCAGGGGCTGGGCAAGAAGCTGCGCAACCTCGGCATCGACACGCTGATAGCGGGCAACGACGCCGACCTCGACGACGTGGCCAGGCTGTGCTTGCACGACGGACGAGTGCTGCTGTCGGCCGGCGAGCCGTGCAGGCGCTTCGGCCGGCTGCTGCCGCCCGACCGCTGCTTTGCCGTCGACCACGCGCTGCCCGCCGACGAGCAGGCCGAGCTCGTGCTCAGCCGCTTCGGCGTGCGCCTGACAGCGGCCGACATATTCGGCCGCTGTCAGGCGTGCAACTGCGGCGACTACGTGGACGTGCCGGCGGCGGCGATGCGCACCATGTGCAGCTCGCGGGCCAGCAGAAGCGGCGGCGTCGTCGGCGGCGCCGCCTCCGCTGGTGCGCCGCCAGCTCGCGCCGATGCGACGGCAGCAGCCTCGTCTGCCCTCAGGCACCGTGCCGGCGTCGCCCGCTCGGTCGACTACGAGAGCGCTTGCCTGTCGACCGGCGTTCCGCTGCAGCTCGACGACGTTCGGCCCGGATCGCTCGACAAGATCGACGTGTATCGCGTGTGCGCGCAATGCGGCAAAGTCTTCTGGGAGGGCTCGCACCATCGGCGAATGGCCAAATCGTACGCGGACAGGCTTGGCCGGTGACACCCTGTCGGCCATGGCCGACCTGCGAGAGAACGGTCAGGGGAATTTGCGGCCAGGCGTCTCACCGCGCTGCCCTGTCCCCTGTGCTGTCCGTAGGCCCGCGTGTCGTCGTCGGCTGCAGGGGCCCTCGGGAATCCGGCACCGTACCAGGCAGGTCTAAAACGGCCGGTCACGCCGCTCAAACGGTTTCCAAGTGTCGTCGTTGCACATGCTTCTCGGTACACCTGCTACTAGCACATTCCGGTTGCTAATGACACTCTAGTTTGGAGCTAGCATCTCCTCTTCTCCATTTTCTTTTGGAAACACTTTGGATTGTTGTTGTTGTGCGTTCAATTTGGATTAGCGTTGTGTGTTCCATTGTTTGCTTGGGTGTGTGGACCAGATGACTTTGCAGCTGGCTGTCTAGCATGCAGCTAGTAAATAGCTGTTCCTTGCGCTCCGTAGTATAAATCGCTCGTTCGGTGTAGTTCCGAGCGTGGCACTGTAATAAAGTCTGTCACCATTTCTTCCCTATACAGATTTTAATCCAACTGTTTAATTCCGAGCGAACGACCCATTTCTTCACATCCAAACTCCTGCTTGGCTTGGCGGTGGGGCCGTGTACAGCAGGTGTACCAAGCTGGATCGATGAGGCGCTGTACCCAGCCACTTGCCAAGCGCCCCCTCCCCAGCCAACTTCGCAGTTGCTGGTTCTGTGCACGAAACTCGTGATCTCTGCTTCTTGTCTCGCGTGCAGCAGATTTGGTGATTAACCCTACTTAATGTTAGTTAGGCATAAATAGGCGATTTTTCCTGCTACGAGACTAGTTCAGTTTTATCCTCGCGAGCATACGGCCCACGCCCTATAACCAGGTAGCTCATACAGGGGAAACGACTAGCAGCACCGGTTCCTGCTCCCAAGGGGTCTTCAGAAATCCCCAGTGCCCGGAACGAGGCTCTAAGAGTAAGGTCCCCTAAACCCCGGGAAGTAGTTCCTACTTCTGCCCTCTCGCTCGGGACAAGAGCAGCCAGTTGTGTGCACGCGCCTATACGACCGTGTCTGACGTCGGCCTCTCGAGCCTTCTACCACACACGACCAACTCCGGAACTCATGCCGCCGGCAATAGGTGGCGAGTGTGCCTGATTCTCGCCCTACGTGTCGAAGACCCAGTAGGTCGCTGGCTAGCCAACTCTAGCTGTCTCGCTTTGCTTACGCCCAGTGAGACCGCCTGGCTAACCCGTGGCTGCTCGGGCACTTAGGTATACTCCCAGAGACTTTGCCTTCCCCCCCCCCGACACCTGGCGACCTCCTGGCTCTCCCTAAAGCTTTGCTCCCTTATGTAGTTAAAGCTATCCGTACCCCTTCCCCTGCCCAACATAAACTAAGACCGCGTGGATGCAATAAATGCTGATCTGCCAAGCGTTTAGTTGCCCTGCGATAACTCGATATTCAAGCAAAGTTCAGTAGCCTAGGACGTCTGTGGCATGATACAGCCAGCTAAGGGTCAGCCGATAGGCCAATGCTGACCTTCGAAGCAAAGCCGGATGACCCATTAGCCGGGGCAACCAGTTACCAGGAGTTCGTCGGCCGAGACTTGGTATCATGACTTGGTTGCTCCCCCCCCCCCCCCGTTGCTCAGCATCCACATCCCAAAGGATAGACAGCTGGCATTCCGCGACCATGCCGTCAACCAAGGAAGGCTCATCAGGACCCACCGCCTGAGTGGCTGGAAATAACCATGCACACTGTTATGGCATTTCGCCTTTCCTTGTAGCCTTTTGTTCGTAGACTCCTCTTCCTGAGCTAGAGCTCTCTGAGCGAGCTGAGATTCTGTAAAGTTTTCGTTACACAGCCGATGTCGCCGTGGCTGTTTTTGTGAGATTGCTGCGGCGCCTTCCAGATTGCTTCGATCCCATTGTGTACTCTGCTTTGAGAATTCCATTGTGTCCTCTGCTTTGAGAATGGTGGCTTGGTTTGGACCAGCACAAGCAAAGCGTCGACTTCAAGGTTGTATCACTCATTTTTATGTAAAATTATCGCTAAAGAGCTGGCTGCACATATTGAATAGAATGAAATGTCAGAAACATTTCAGTCAGGGTTCAAGAGGCAGCACTCCACTGAAACTGCCATCCTCCGTGTTAACAATGACGTTCTACGCAGCAACGATGATGGGAATGTCACTGCCTTAGCTCTGCTAGATCCGTCAGCTGCCTTCGACACCATTGATCACTATGTCCTACTTAAACAATCGAAAACAACGATCGGTCTGGCAGACGAAGCACTGGCATGGTTTATATCGCACTTGTCTGATCGTGTTCAATCCGTGTCGTGTGGGGGTCAGGTCTCACACACGAGACGGGTCATCTGTGGAGTACTCAAGGATCCGTCCTCGGTCCCTTGCTGTTCTCTATTTATATTCATCCTTTGGGGAAAATGACTAAGGCTGACGACTCTGTCTCGCTCTGTCTGTCTCTCTCCCCCCCCTCTCTCTCTCTCTCTCTCTCTCTCTCTCTCTCTCTCTCTCTCTCTCTCTCTCTGTCTGTCTGTATTTGCCATTCAAACAGTCGGAATCTGCTGCATCAATCGATAAACTGGATGCTTGCCTTGCCGACATTCGATCCTGGATGTCGGAATATTTCTTAAAACTAAATGACGATAACACCGAACTGCTGCTCATAGGACACCCTAAGCGTGTGGCTGGATTAAAAGGCTTTCTCTTCTAATATGTGATGCTGTTGTTCGACCGTCACCACGTGCTCGAAATTTAGGTGTCGTTTGCGACAGCTGCCTCAATTTTAAAAGCTTCATTCAGAAGACTGCTTCTACAGCTAGCCATCACGTCCAATCCCTATCCAAGATTAGGAGCTGTCTTTTAGTGTCTTGCAAAAAATTTAACTAGTTTCATAGTCCTGTCTCGGCTTGATTATTGTAATTCCCTTTTGGCTGGGCTACCAAAAAAAGCAACTAGGCCACTGCAGCTGGCTATGGATATTGCTGCAAGGTTAGTTTTCAAGTCCCAGAGGTTTGACTACACTACGCATCTTCTTTGCTGAGAGAGCTAGAATGGCTGCCGATTGATCAACGGATACAGAGCAAAGTTCTTACCCACATAGCCTGCCACGGCTTGGCTCCTCCATACCTAGCTGAACTGCTACACCAGTTTCAGCCTCCTCGTGCTTTCAGGTCCTGTATGGACAGTTAATTAGCTGTTCCATTCCTCGGCTTAAAGACCGTTGGCGATAGAGCTTCAGCTCTTCACGTCCTAGACTGCGGAACTCGCCTCCACAATTTTTATGCAACGACAACTACTCTCCTGCTGCCGACCATTGCACATCCTTTCCAGCGGTCCTGAGTTGCTACTTCCATGCTAATCACTACCTCAACAGCTCTCCTGAAAATTCTATGCTTCCCCTTTCTCTTTGTTGCGTGATATGAAGTCTGTTGTCTACTGAATGCGTACCGAAAGCCACTTAGGCTGTGAGTGCTCTATACAAAACTCTCCTGCCTAACACCCACATGGTCTTCGTGGCTTTGTCGAGTCACAGACGGAGATACGTTACATTAGGTCCCTTCATTATTTTGCTCCTGGCCACCTATCAGATCTACTGTAATGTATCTGTGTCTGTAACTCCACAAAGTCATAAAGACCATGTGGGTGTTACGCAGGAGAGTTTTGTATAGCGCACTCACAGCCTAAGCGGCTTTCGGTACGCATTCGGTAGCCAACAGACTTTGTCTCACGCAACAAAGAGAAAGTGGGAAGCATAGCAGAGTTAGGAGAGCAGTTGAGGTAGTGAGTAGCATAGAAGTAGCAGTTCAGGACCGCTGAAAAAGATGTGCCATAGTCAGCAGTTGGAGAGTACATGTCGTTGCGTAAGAATTGTGGAAGCGAGTTCCACAGTCTAGGACCTGCAGAGCTAAAGCTTCTGTCACACCAGGCTAAGCGTCGTACCACCGGCTTTACGGAATCTAACTGTTGACCTATATAGCCGAGTTCCAGGGGTCAAAGGCTAGTTCCCGCCAAACCCTGCTATACTCCAGCAACGCTGCCGCCCGCCATGCCGCCGAGTTAGGGTAAGACGAGCGGCCGTCAGGTTAAACCTCTTTATAATAACGCATGCGCTAACAACAACAGGGGAACTAAACAAGTCTACAGGGAGGGTCCTAAGCAAAGCACACTATAGGGGCGCAAGACGACGCAGCAAGCGCGAACAAACGTGTTAGTTGGTCAGTCGGCTTCCACCGTCAAACCGTCGGCGGCCTCCGTCCAACCAGTACAAGCATACGCCGTACACGACCCGGCTAGCTGAGTATTCTGGGATAGACGGAGCAGACGTCCGCAACAGTTTAGAGCTTCCGCCGAAAGACGCCAACGCACCGGGGGGGGGGTCACGAACATGCTACACGGGGAACGCGGAATATACAAGTCTCAACGAGCGTGCTATCCAGCACTGCTCGGGCCTTGGATACTCGTTCCTTTGCGTGCGTGGCAGAATCGCCAGAGCACGCCTGCACGAATCCAGGTGCATAACTCTCGGCGAGACCGGGAGCCTCCAACACCACGACTTACTTACTTGGCATTTCCCTTTGCAGCAAATGTAAAGCGCCTAGAAAGAGATTAAGTTCTCTGAGGGCGCTTTATCAAGTACATTATTATTATTAATCGGCCAACTTGTCCTACCCAAGAGCCCCGGTGACCTTACGTCACCACACATGCCGTAGGGCCGACCACGGCCTAGCCGGTGACCCTAACCCTCATTATAGCCGTCCGGTCCCAGCCAACCGAACCCAGCACACCTACACCTCGTACAAACCTCATATCTATTGGAGACCGTGCCTTTAGTTCTTATGCTCCCAAAGCCTGGAACTCGCTCGCGACTTCCGTCACGACACCGCTTGACTTGACCACATTTACAAGAAATTGAAAATGCACCTATTTACCACAGCATTTAGTGTATCCCAGCGATTCGGCCTTTATGTGCTTATGGGTTCGGACACTGTGCATGCTGCCACTAACCACACTTGCATGTTGACCCTGTGCATGTCACCCTTAACCATGTTATTCTTGTTATTAATCAAGCATGGTACCACAGGCCATCCGATCGTGTTTCCTTTGCAGTAATTATAAAGTGCTTAGAAGGAGATTCAGTTCTCTGAGGGCGCTTTATCAAGTGTGTTATTAGTATAATAATTGGTTGCTTCCATGCCCCCTAGCCTATGTACCCAGGACCCCCAGCAGTACTGTTTAATTCCCGTTATTGTTGGCGCATGCAATATTGTCAGTAAGAGGTTTAATCAAACCGCCACTCGTCTTACCCTAGCCTTGCGACAGCTACATAGCTGGAACAGGCAGGGTGGGCTAAGAAAAGCATTAATCGTAGAATTGATGGAGCAAGACGTTGGGTCATGTGGACGCATCGTGGACTTTTCTCTTCCGGCAGTACTACCGTCGGAGAACACCGGACACAATGCGTGGACTTTCGTATTCTTTCGGGCGAGGGCGGCCATCATGTCTACGAGCTCCGTGGTCTGGTTTCCCGAATTTCATACTAAAGCCTTGTCGATCCAGTCTTCTGGAGTGTGCGACTGCTCAGACGTCTTTGCAGACATGACAAGAGAGTAAAGGAACATTAAAGTGAGGGACAAAATCTTGAAATCGACTCAGTGCTTGATGGGGAGCCAGCGAAGGTTATCGAGAAGTAGCTTAAGGTGCCAGCTGTACGGCTCCAATAATATTATATCCATTTGCTGTCAACTACTGCCATGCAGACACTTCTATTGGCTGCCAAATACAGTGGCTGTGGTCAAATAGCTGTCAGGAGACACTAAATAACTCCACAAGGAAAATCCAAAAGCTGCATGTCGTAGGGACATACGAGATGCATTTGCCCACATGCTCATGTCAAAAGTGTCAAGATTGCTTTTTCCTTACCAGAGATCATGGTCAGAACAAGTAAAAGAGTCGCAATTGATGAGCAATGAACTTTAGGTGGGATGTTAGACAAGAGTTTTTGACATTTGAGATTTTCTACACCACGTGAGGCTAAAGTGGTAAACGTAGCTTAGCCAACTGCCCACTCAGTAATGCACAAACAGTAGGAAGCCCCTATCCGTGTCAGTCTTGATTGGTAGTCGCTTACTGTCGTGAGCTTCGCAGTTGCCACATTACTCCACTTCTCGCCGACCTGCACTGGATACCAGTCAAGCAACGGATTGACTTTAAGGTTTTGTCGCTCACTTTTAGGTCCCTTCATTCTATGGCTCCAGCCAATCTGTCAGATATACTACCCCATCAGGCCAAGCATCGTACCACCCGCTTTTCGGAATCAAACTGTCTAGAAATACCTCATACAAACCTTAAATCCTTTGGAGACCGTGCATTTAGTTCATATGCTCCCAAAGCCTGGAACTGCCTCCCGACCTGCGTCAGAACATCCCCTGACCTGACCACATTTAAAAGGAACTTAAAAACACCTATTTAGGACAGCATTTAGTGGGTCCCTGTGATTCGTCCTTCACGTGCTTATGCGTGCTGACACTGTGCATACTGCCACTAACCACATTTGCATGCTGACCCTGTGCATGTCACCCCTAACCAAATTATTCATTTCGTCTGTTTTTCAAGCATGATTTTACTTACCATTCAATTGCATTTCACTTTACAGCAAATGTAAAGCGCCTAGAGAGAGATTAAGTTCTCTGAGGGCGCTTTATCAAGTGAATTATTATTATTATTATTATTATTACTGTCTTCAGTCATTATCTGCTATAAAGAATGACCAAGCTCACCATCGTGCTACAGTCATCTAGGAACGCTTGCTGGTCATGCCGGTGACTTGGGTTCCGTGACTTTGCTCCCATTGTGCTTTCCTTTGTCAATTGAACAATGCATCTCTTTATGTCTCACTATTCTTGGAGGTTGAAACCACGGCTTCGAAAGGCACGATGTTTGTAAGGTACGTTTCTCACTTCAACACAATCCAACAATCCAACACAGCTTAACTGCTACAAACGAACGAGACTGTACTACTTACCTCGCCTTAGTCAGGCTAGATTTCTGCAAAGTGCAGCAAAGCTGTTCTGTAATTTTGAACATGGTAGCTGAAGGTATGGGTATGTCAAAAACAAGATGTGTATGCCTTCAGGAGTTATCGCATTAAATAAATAAACAAATCCTAGCTGATTAAACAGCCTCTTTTTGTATAGCGACAGAAGAGCCTTTACAGCTATCACCACCGCTTGCAGTGGCGATAAAGGATCGCCCACCGCAGGAATCGAACCCATGACCTCGGGACCGAGGTCGTGAAAGCAACCGCCTTACCTAGTGTGCCATCACGGCGTTGTCAACTCTCATCCCAACACCCTGACACAGAGAAAAAATACGCAATATAATAGCAAACAGTAGTTTTCTACTGCAATCACCTGCAAGTACTTCAATAAACATCTCTTTTGAGACCTGCAATACGAGCTCGGTCCAGCATGAAAACTATGAGATTACTCCAGACATGGAGGGCAGGACATTGCTGGACAGGCGGTGCTGCAATACAAACAAATATGCTTTTCTGGTGAGCATCCAGCAGAATTTAAATGCTAGGACCGGGTCATGCTGAGTCATATCGCAGTAGTGCCTCTTTCAAGGATCGCACATACCAGTCATAGCTTACACGTATTTACAGTAGCTGGTGCGAAAAGCAAGTCAATTAATTGTCAATTCGATGGTCTTTTATTATACTGGATGAAGATAAAATGGAATGAGATATAGATATGTGCATGAGCGACGTAGGATTCACTGCACCGGATCAGGCAGCATTCCTTCGCAGACTCTAGTCGTCGAAGCTCATACGTGTAAAGGCATCCACTAAGTACTGTCGAATGCTGTCGAAGTCTTGTTTGCAGAGGGAGGCATCTCGAAGCACATTTGTTGCATACTCCTCGGACATGGATTCATAAAGAGCAACATCTGAAAAAAGCAGAGCATCTCAGCTCGTTTAAAAAGAAAATCAAAAGCTGCTCTCAACGAACACTAACAAAGATTGCTAGTAAAATGCTAGGAGTCCTCGCTGACGAATCATGTCATTAGCATACACCGACTGTGACTAGTACAGATGGTAGTCCATTTTATGAACAGAATGGGACATTTACAGAAGTCAGGTACTTTCAGCGCACCACACTATTTGTCGATCTTCATCTCATTGGGCTATTTTGTCAGGGCTATTTTGTCAATGGCTATTTTGTCGGATGCCATCTATGACAATTTGGGCTACTTCCCTGAAAGTGCACCACAAGAGTCCCTAGTCACAAGACACGTTTACCTTTGACTACTGGAATATGTCCCTTTGGGTGAGGTAAATATTGCTGGCAGGCGAGAGCCCTTAATTGGTTATCCCCCAGATTGCTGATGCTGCTGCTACCCAAGCAACAGATGCGTCCAGCACTCCACCCACACCCACCCACCGTGGGTACCCTATATCACATAGACCTTCCCACCCCTTAAACTGAAAAAGTATACTAGTGAATGAACATGCATATCCGGCACAAGAAACATATGGAGCACCACAACGTAGACTTTCGGTCAGTGCCAGTACAATTCGGTGAGAAATGATGTAATAAGCAGTTGCAACTTTCACAACAGACAAGCCTGACTGCTGAGTTAAGCAGCAACCCGCTGTTCATTTTTTAGCCGATTTATTATTAATGTAGCTGATTCATTTGAATAGCAACAGAAGAGCCTTATCGGCTATCGTCACCACTTGCAGTTGGCAACAAAGGATTGTCCATCCGCAGGATTCGAACCCACGATCTCGGTCGTGAACAGCAAGCACCTAACCTCATGGGCTATCATGGCCTATAACTATGTTGCCCCACGAAACAAGAGCCGAAAGGAGTAAGTTACAGTAGTCTAGATGGGATGTAACGAATGCTTGAACAGCTTGGCTGTGGTATCCTTAACTGAGCTGGCCCGAATTGTTTGCAATGTTATGCAGCTTAAGGCCTGAGGGGGGGAGGATAGAAGCCTGCCGGAGAGCAAGCTGCCTCTGCTGTTGTCTCACAAAACTGGACATATGCATTTACTCCGAGTAGCATCTATTATTGCCCAAAGTACAACCGATCACTCTAGGAAGCATTAACAAAGCTCACTATTTTTAATGTAGCTCAATAGCTCACTCTGCCTAGACTGCATACGGGCATGCAAGAAGGGAAACTGGCTACTGCATCACATAATCCTTTAGGAATTAAGCAGACCAGCCCGTGTCAGTGCTTGCTATACGTGAGACCGAGATAGCAGCCAATACTTAAACTTGACCTCAAAAGGAATCGAATCTGGCACATCCCTTCCAGAGCTGCAGTCCTGCGCTGCTATTCACTTCATGGATAGTCCTCCAGACTCAGCTATGCTCGGCTCTTTCTCCCAGCAGCTTGGAATGAAGCATGATGGCTACCGAACGCTAAATGCTGTGTACGTGCACTGAAAGTGGCCCACACTTTAAGTGTGCTAGTGAGTACTCTGCAGCATAGCACTCACTTTGCTTTTTTGGCTTTGTGGAGCTGCAGACCGACAAATATACGCTCTGGCTAGCTTTGGTACAATTGGGTCGAACATCAAGACCAACTCTTGGATCCTCACCACTACTGGTGATGTAGGCTTCACTGAGTGATAAACCTCTTACCTTTAATGAGAAGGTGACCCGCCAGCTCGACCACAGCAGAGCTGAAAGCAGCGTCTGACCGCTTGGCGCCTGTAAGTCGATCGAAGGACGGGCATTTAATGTAAGTCGCAGTACCTACTGTTTGAAGAATAACAATTTAAAGAGGCAAGCAGCAGCCGACAAGAGTCGGATCACACGCCGACACCAAAAGACAAGCACAGCTGGGTAATGAAACTCAAGAACAAGTGCAGCCCACAAACATTAATACTGACAATGTCCGTAAATATGCTATCGGTGTGACTTTTTCCATGTGCACTGCAACTCGGTGCTTCGGAAATAGATTACTTAGAGCACAGCATTTACATTACTTAGATTACAGACTACTTTGAGCCGGTGCACTAGTCTGGATGCTGAAAGTCACGGTAAATGCACTCCATGAGCAGACAGATAAACATGTGTTCTGGCTAGCTTTGGTATATTAGGGTCGAACGAAGTCTGTAATCCCACTCCAACTGCTATGTTCGTCTGCATTTGACAAATGTTTACAGTATCAACGCAGGGGAAGATGCCAGCCCAGCGCCCAAGGAAGCATGGAAAGGAAGAATGCCAATTAGTAAGCCACAACGTGCACACTGTCAGCAAGCATAGACATACAAAAAGGGCAATATACATGGACAGAGCTTAATGGCTTAACGAACAGGTGGGTTTTCAGCTTCTTTTCAATGTCGTCCAGTCAGGGGGATGTCGTGACGTAATTCGGAAGTGAGTTTTAATCTTTGGGAACCGTGATGGCACACTAGGTAAGGCGGTTGCTTTTCACGACCTCGGTCCCGATGTCGTGGGTTCAAATCCTACAGTGGGCGATCCTTTATCTGCAAGCGGCGGTGATAGCCGTAAAGGCTCTTCTGTCGCTATACAAAAGAATCTGTTAAATCAGCTAGTATTTATTTATTTCTATTTACATACATACTGAAGGCACGGTCCCCTAGGAGTGTGAGATTGTTTCGAGGCACGGCTAAACGACTTGAGTCAGAAGAGCGGTGGTACGATGACTGGCCTGATTAGGAAGTGGTTCGGACAGGTAGGCTGAAGAATGAGAATGAAGAGACCTAAAAGTGGCTAGATAAAACCTTGAAGTCGATACACTGCTTGATTGGGAGCCAGTGCAGGTCTGTGACAGGTGATATAATGCGATAATTGGAAAGTTCACGGCAGACAAGCCTAGCAGCAGAGCTTTGCACTAGCTGTAAGCATCTTATTGCACAAACAGGAAGATCTATGAGCTATAGGTCTAGATGGGATACATGGACCAGCTTGGCTGTGATATCGCTATCCAAGAAAGCCAAAGTTTTGCTATACTCCATTGCTAAAAGTAGAAAGGCTTGACGGTGGAACTGCTGTGGTTATCTAGTGACAAGTCACTTTAAAACAGGACAACAAGACCGAGTTCAGATGCTACAGGAGATATGCTGGCAAAGCCCGATTTGGGCATAGGTATTCCAATGTCTAGTAACACTAGGCTTTAGCATAACTAGTAAGCTGGTTTGATAGTTATTCGATTTGAGAAAGTTTGCCATAATTCTAGTGCAAATGTCAGCAATACATGCTGTAAGAGAGTTAAGGAATGTAAAAATGTAAAAGAAGTACTTCAAATAAATACAAAAGAACTTCAAATTGATCCGGCAGTCGAACACTTGTTTTGGGTACCTTTCAAGAGCCAAACATGTTAGAAACAGGATTGGAAGACGGCAACTCACCAAAGACAGGTTGACGTGGCCACAGAATTGCTCGAACCGTCAGGTCTAGTTTGGCATTTCCGCCATCTGAATCATCAAACGATTGTCCACGAGTGATGAACAAACAGTGAGCTACCTCACGCTCCCGAAAGTAATCTGTGGCGTAGAATATCATTCTGCAAGTAGAGTGAATTGACTCAATATGCTGTACTGAGGTGAAGACATATTTGATCACAATGAAGGTACCAAAGGAGTCAGACACATTCCGTAAGACAGGCAACAATTGAAAACTAGGATGCAGTCATTCTCATTTCAGGATGCAACTGAGACACAAGCTCAGTGCAGCATCAACGTAAGCTGACGTTTAGGTGCAACACATACCTAGCCAGCTTTGTCCTTGACACTCCCTTAAGCTGGAATCCAAATCCTGTTGTGGGCGTAGACAGCATCTCGTAGAAACCAGGACATAATTTCTTGGCAGCCTGTTGAGGAAGTAGAGCATACATTGGGAATGCAACAACAGCTGCTCATAATGCCTAAACTCTTCACAAATGAACAGCCAAGTTAAGACTGAAAGGTGGGCAAAGCCAGCCCAGGTATGGGGTGCACAGTGTGCATCTGAGTCAGTGCACACGGGCAATCTCATTCCAGTGCATTCGAGCCATCATCTCTGGAAATCGAGTGCTACCAGTGTTTCTTAGGCTGTTGCAGATTTTTTTTTCGAAAATCGAAGTTCTTACTAGCAACAAATGCAAAAACTGATACAGCATATGCAGAAACTGATACAGCTAAGACCTTACAGTGTATCTGTTTGCTTCTTGATCGTAGTGCATGAGAAACTATATGGTTATGTAGTAATTCACTTTTAGGTCCCTGCATTCTCTTGCTCCACTCTACCTGTCAGGACTACTCCCCAACCAGGCTAGACATCGTGTCACCCACCCTTCTTACTCAAATAGTTTAGCTGTACCAAAAAATGACCTCAAATTCTTTGGTGACCAGTTTTTAAGTATGCTCCCAAAGTGTGCAATTAACTTCCGGCAATAAAAGAAACTACAACACACCTGTTCTTCCCAGCAATTGCTTGGTTCTGAATCGTCCTTAGAGTACTTATACTTGCTGACCCTGAGTATTGACATGCTTCCTTTAAAGCATAGGTAAAAGTGCTCAGGAAAAATTTAGCTTTCTGAAAGTGCTACACGTGATACAAAAACCACATCATTCTTATAGCCTGAATTAGTGCAATCTAAGTCAGAACATCTCAGCCAGTTGAGACATCTGAGTCAGCGCATGAGCTCAGCAGTGCGCAGCTAAGCACAGACAACGACCTGTATTTTTATGTGGACAGGTTACTGAAAGTAGCCACATTCTTTCCCTTGAAAACACGTCTGCTGGAATGTCTGGAGGACAGACTTGATTTACAAAAGCTTAGCGGTTTGAAGCTTGCACCCAACCACAACCAGCTAACAAATGTATAGTTTCCTAACAAATATACCTAAGCAGCCAGTGAATCCAACTTCCATTACTCAGTTGCAGTACACTTATCTTAGCAGACAGGAACAAACTCTAAACAATTCAATTTCTTGATGTCTGCAATCATCAGGGTATATGCTTCGGTGACTTGTGCAAATTAAAGGTCGAGATCTTGACAGCCGCGAAATAACAGCCGTGTCGAACACTGCTCATAGCAAACAGGTGTAGCTGCATGCATCAAAACTGGCAATATTTACTAGTGTCCATACGGTAGTTTTCAGGTATTCGGCCATTAAAAATTTAATAATAATAACAATGCACTTGATAAAGCGCCCTCACAGAATCCAATCTCTCTCTAGGCGCTTTCAATTTGCTGCAAAGGGAAATGCAATTGAATAGTGAGTAATATCATGCTTGATAAACAAACACAATGAGATTTAAGACACCTATAAGTATCCGGAGGGAGCACGGTCCAAGTTTTCCCCTTTCGGTGGCAGGGCTCACTTGGTTGTCAAGTTTTCCAAGGAAATGACGTCGAATTGCCAGTCAGCCAATTTTAGGCTAAGAAAGGCCTTAAACTACTATTGCCTTAGTGGGTGGCCAATCGCATTCAAGAACGAGCAAACAAATCGAAGGATTAAATGAATGAACACGGACTCGTGTAACACGGAAAGTCTTACTGGAAGGTCAGGGGTCAGGACACTTTATAAGCACTAAGGCACACTGCCTTTTAAAAAGGACCCGAATTGCCACAGATTGTCTTAATATATGCGAAAGCAAGCCAAATAAACAACCAGTCAAATAAACGAACATATAAGTGTGCATAAACAGGCAGTCACAGTGTACAAATTCTTTAGCTTTGCCCTGCCGTGCCCACAGCTAAGCGGCCACATTCATGCCGTCAGGCCGCGGGCCCTGCTTACGTAGTAGACTGCACCGAGGGCAGACATCGGTTAACCCAAAGTGCAGCACTTTACAACCTTAGCTATCAGCCTGGAAGTGAGGCAAATTACATCGAGTCCGTACTGTCCTCGGCACAGTAGAGGGCAGATTAAACACACGGTGAAAACTGCTGAGGCCACAATGAACAAAATGTTTGTCGATGGGAGCTTGCTCACGGCCGTTCTCCGAGCACTTCAAAATATACCTCTGGTAAGAATCTGCCCAGCCTTGCCCACAGCTGCACTCCAAGTACCACTAAGGTTGCACTTCGACCCAGTTTGGGTCCTCCATTTTTTATCAAGCGGCTGCTTATGAGAGCACAAAGGAATAATACAAACAACAACAGCATGACATATCTGCTTGGACGCACAATCGCGTAGCCAAGAGATGGGTGTCGGCAGAGGTTTTGCACCACCATGATGCTACTACAATGAAGTCCTACATCCTACGCTTGCCAGGTGGCACAGAGGTGCGACGTCACAGGACAGCTATAAACAGAATGATGGAGAAAAACTCGGCGCCTGAATCCACAGTGGGAGTAGAGGTGCCTTCACTCTCAAAACAGCACCCTAGCTCCATCCATCCGCATTCATTCACTGGCAGTGCTAGGTTGGCTTCGCCTGACCAACCTGGGTGTGACAGATCATCCAAGCAGGCACAGCCATCTCAGCAAACCAGGCCTGTGCCTGAGTCAGCCATTCAGGGGCCTGTATCCAGGGTGGCGATGCCTCGAGATACTGCGACCGGAAAAGGCTATGCCTGGAAGCGCCCACAACATTTGGACAACTACCTTAGTTTGATTTGGCAGCGACAGCCTGCCCCTTTGATGTTGCTCGGCTGTGTCAGACTCTGGATAAGATCATGGCCGCCAGGGCCCAACCCCCAACTGCTGTCCTCACTGCCCCACTTCGCCAGGCTGAGATTGCCTCCAAGCTTTGGAGAGAGAGTAATCAACGTTGGCTGAATCTGCTTCACAGCCAAAGCTGCCTTCAAGATCCATCAAGTTGTCCGTTTGTGCTACTGCTGTTGGATATCGCCCACCCGTGTGATCGGCACTGGCTGCTCAGCAAGGGGAGGTGTTGGCTGAATCCGCCTCACAGCCATTGTGCCGGACGATTTCATCTTGACCTGCAGTGCATCACTGACTGACTCAGGACACCAGCTATTTTGGAGAAGCCGGCCACAGCTGATTGGCTGTACCTAGGCTAATATACCCCTGCCAAGGCCACACCAGCTACGGCTGATCAGAGCATGATCAGGAAGAGGAGCCAGTAGTCTTACGATTAATATGCATGATGGCTTGCTCAGCCAATAGTAATCATTAAGGACTACTATATATTGGACTCGTTGGTTGCTTGTTTTTTGTCCATATTTGGATACGGTCCACGTTCTGTTTGTGGGCTATGTTATTAAACTACCGTAATTGTCTCGACCATTGACTGGTGAATAGCTTCACGGCAGCAGTTCGTCTCACAGTTTATGGGTCCAGCGTTCACTGGCGTCGTTGGCCAGGAGAAGTTTACGTGTGAGAATTGGCAGCTGTGGAGTACTCGGCGAAATTCTATTTAATCGCCGACGACCTGTGGGGTGTCGTAAAC
Source organism: Cristatella mucedo (assembly GCA_009760855.2). Lineage (NCBI taxonomy): Eukaryota > Metazoa > Bryozoa > Phylactolaemata > Cristatellidae > Cristatella > Cristatella mucedo. The sequence goes on from WPIO01000009.1 coordinate 3,749,302, forward strand.
AGCGACGAGAGACGGCCCGTTGATGTCGCATCTCTTACCGGTAAGAGTTGCAAGAAAGACGAAGATGATGGCAAGGCACAGCGAGAGTTTGACCGAAGCACGGCGAAGGCTTTGTCTGTGCTGGTCATTGCGGTCTCGGATTCTGTGCTAATGAGTTCCGGTATTGGAACCATGGCAACGGCTTCGGAGGCTTAGCGGAAGCTGGATACCTTTCACACTTCACGAACGCTGATGAGTAGGCTACTCCTACATCAGAAGCTGGCATCTATCCGGATGGCTGAAGGTGACGATGTCAAGGACTATGCAAGCGAAGTGAAATCAATCTCTAATATGCTTCAAGCCGAAGGAGAAACTATACCGGAGGCAAAGATTGTCCTCCGCATGCTCAATGGGCAAGTCGTGGCGGCCGCTGATAATGGCTCTTGAAGCAAGGGACATGCGCGATTTAACGCTCGAATTTGTTCAGAGCAGGCTAGTGCATGAGCGTTTTGAGGCGGCAAAATCGACCTTCCCTTGACGAGAGCATGAGAGGAATGGCTCTTGTGGCTTCGAGTGAGGCCTGGAAAGCCAGCAAGGCAGCTGTGCCCACTGCTCTCGGAAAGCAGCATACCTACAAGTTTACTGGTAAGTGCCACTACAGTTTGGTAGTCGGTCACAAGGCCTCGGATGTTTTAAAAGGAAGAGAGAGAATGCCAAACCTGAGGCTAACACTGCAACTGATGACTGCTTCGTTTTCACTGCTGACTCGACTGCCTACCAGCTTTCATTGCAGCTGGAGTGGCTTACAGATTCTGGAGCCACACAGCATATGTGCTATGAGCCAGAACTATTTTCCTACTGTGAGAAAATTGATCGCAGGGGCGTGGCTGGTGACGGAGAAGTGCTTCGAGCGATAGGCATTGGTACGGTGTGTGTTCAGCTGCACGTTGACAGTACATGGCGCAAAGCTTAACTACGAGATGTTTTACTTGTACCCAAACTTGCCAATAATGTTTTTTCGTTAAGCCAATGCACCAAGAGAGGTTTTAAGGTGGAGTTTGATTGTGATCGCATGTCATTTACCATACCTGGGTCAAAAGAAGTGGCTGCTTCTGGCATACGACAAGGGAGACCTTTCTACCTGCTAGGTACCTCTATGAGACTGCAAACTGTATCGGCTGCGCATGCATGCAAATCTGTCGAAGCTTTTACAGTGCCAGGGGAGGATGATGTGCAGCACCCTGAACAAACAGCTCCAGCTGTGTCTGTGCAACAAGTCCAAGCTTCGACTGACGATGGATCTACGGCTCAACCTATGCTGCAACATGCTCCCACCGAGTTAGATGATACACCTCTACAACGATCAACGCGAGCTCGACGACCTGCTAGACTATTTGACGATGAACACAGCAATGATGTTTATGAAGTTGCCGGATTACCCGAGGGCAGGCAAGCCATCGGATGTAAAGCTGCCTTCAAGATCCATCAAGTTGTCCGTTTGTGCTATTGCTGCTGGAAATCGCCCACCCCCGTGATCGGCACTGGCTGCTCAGCAAGGGGAGGTGTTGGCTGAATCCGCCTCACAGCCATTGTGCCGGACGATTTCACCTTAACTTGCAGTGCATCACTGACTGACTCAGGTCAACGGCTATTTTTGGAGCTCCAGACTACAGCTGATTGGCTGTACCTAGGCTAATAGACCCCTGCCAAGGCCACACCAGCTACGGCTGATCAGAGCATGATCCGGAAGAGGAGCCAGTAGTCTTACGATTAATATGCACGATGGCATGCTCAGCCAATAGTAACAATTAAGGACTACTATTTATTGGACTCGGCTGCTTTTTCTTTGTCGTATTTGGATACGGTCCACGTTCTGTTTGTCGGCTGTGTTATTAAACTACCATAATTTTCTCGACCGTTGACCGGTGAATGGCTTCACGGCAGCACTGCGTCTAACACTGTTGTCGGTTGGGTTACTGAAGATCATAATTTTCTCAACCACGTGAATGGCTTCACGGCAGCACTGTATCTCACATTTCATGAGACCAGCAGTGACTGGCACCGTTGGTTTGGAGAAATTTACGGGCGAGAATTGGCAGCTCTGGAGTACCCGGGCAAAGTTCTACTTCATAGCCAAAGAACTTTGGGGTGTCGTAAATGGCGATGAGAGACAGTGAGTGGATGCAGCTACTCTTGCTGGTAAGACTTGCAAGAAAGACAAAGAAGAGGACGGCAAGACACAGCGAGAGTTTGACAGGCACACGGCGAAGGCTTTGCCTGTCCTCGTCATGGCTGTCTCTGACTCTGTACTAATGAGTACCGGCATTGGATTCATTGCCACCGCTTCGGAGGCTTGAAGGAAGCTGGATGCCATATACTCTTTGACAATGCTGATGAGTAAGCTACTCATACATCAAAAACTTGCATCTATCAGAATGTCAGAAGGCGACGATGTCCAGGACTAAGCAAACAAGTTAAATCCATTGATAATCTGCTGCAGGTCGAAGGTGATATTATACTAGAGAAGAAAATTGTCCTACGAATACTTAATGGGCTACCAGAGTCGCGGCATCTGCTGATAATGGCCCTTGAAGCTAGGGACATGCGCGACTGTTTTTGTGCAGAGCAGGCTGTTGCATGAGCGGCTGAGGCAACTAAGTCGACCTTTCCTTGACAAGTGCACGAGAGGAATGGCTCTTGTGGCTACAAAATGAGGCCTGGAAAGCCAGCAAAGAAGCTTTTCGGGGTAAACAACAGAGTTACAAGTTTATAGGTAAGTGCCACAACTGTTTGATAGTCAGTCACAATGCCTCACAATGCTATAAAAAGAAGAGAGTTGAGAATGCCGTTCCTGAGGAGAACACAGCAAATGAGGATTGCTTCGCCATCTCGACCAACTCGACTGATTACAAACTTTCATCACACCTGGAGTGGCCAATAGACTCTAGAGCCACGTAGCATATGTGCTTCGAGCCCGAACTCTTTACCAACTAGGAAAATTGCTTGCAATGTCGTGATGGGTGCCGGCAAAGTGCTTGATGCAATCGGCATTGGTACGGTTGCATGTTCAGCTGTGTGTTGACATTGCAAGGTACAAAGCTGAACTAAGAGATGTTTTACTTATACCTAAGCTTGACAAGAACCTCTTTTTGCTAAACCAATGTCTCAAGAGAGACTATAAGGTGGAGTTTGACAGTAATCGTGAGTCTTTTACCAACTGCAGGTCAACAGACGTGGCTGCTGTTGGCATAAGACAAGGGAGACTCTTCTATTTGCTACGTACTTCTGTAAGACAGCAAACACCATCGGGTGCTCATGCATGTAAATCCATCTCAGGTGACATGATGCACGTTTACACGGACACCGGTGCACTTGGGATGTTACAAGGCTCCTCGAACGACCTGCTTTAGCAGAGCTTGCTGGGCAATAGGTGCTAGCTGTGACTGGCAGTGTGTCTACGACTCAACATACTCTACGATACAGGTTAGTGGCAGAGGCTGCGACTGCTTGCAGCTATGAGTCTACGACCTGGCACGATGCGCTGAGCAGCACAGCAGCACATTTGTGGACTGTTGCTAATGATGACGAACTTGCTTCCTTAAGCAAGAATGATGTTCATGAGGTCGCTCGACTACCTGATGGCAGCCATGCCATCAGATACAAAGTTACCTTCAAGGTGAAGCACAATGCAGAAGGATCCGTGAACTGTTCTAGGGCCCGCTTCTTTGATCGAGGCTATTTTCAGATGGACAGAAATGAATTCACAGAGACGTTTCTGCCAGAGATCGATCAAATAGACTGTTTGCGCTACTGATTCTGGACATTGTCTACCCGCGTGACCGGCAATGGCTGCTTAGCGAAAGAAGATGTGGCTGAACTGCTTTATAGCCAGTGTGCCTATGCTACATCGGGCGGTTTCACCTTGACCTACAGTGCTGCACTCGCTAACTCAGGAAACCACGTCCATTTTTGTAGCCTCAGACCACTGATTGGCTGAATATCCTGTGTACGTAAGCCAATTGGCCTCTGCCAAGGTCACACCAGCAACGGCTGACCAGAACGTGTTCCTGAAGAGAAGCCAATGGCATTAAGATTACTATGCATGATGGCTTACTCAGCGTGTGGTGCAAGCTTAGTAATACAATACATTGGACCTGTTCATAACATATTCTTTGTCCGTATTTGCTACAGTCCAGGTTCTGTTTGTCGGCTGTTTTTATTAAACACAGTAATTTTCTCGACCATTGACGGGTGAATGGCTTCACGGCAGGACTGAATCTCACAAGGCTCAATTTCTGTTGGTAGCATGACAATGATCCTAGGCGCACTGCTAAGCGCCTAGAAAGAGATTAAGTTCTCTGAGGGCGCTTTATCAAGTGCATTATTATTATTATTACTGCTGTGGCTGTTAACAGTTTTTCACAAACTACAGCTTTGAGCCAATTACAGTCATGTAATGGCCAAGCCAAAGCATATTATAACATCTGCAGGACGAATTCGAACGAGCTTTAGGGTTCACAGTTCTCCGGGGCACAAACCGATGAGTTTTTTTAGGTTCTTTAGGACTGCTGGGCGCCAATTCCCTCAGTAACATGCCGGAAGCTCGCGGAGTCAATGTCGACATGAGTGGGTGAAGTTGTCAAAAAACACGATGCCTCGACAAATTATGGACTGTAGCCAACAAATTGCATGTAACTACATATAGCTCGCCGAATTTGCACTGTAGCAGACTCTAGTAAGAGCACGTCCAACGACCTCGTCAACTTCCAGTGACCGCGTGAGACTGAGGAAGACACCGGACACTCAACGTTAGCAACTTGGCAGTCTAGCCTAGGAGCTGCACTGAACCAGTCAAAATTTTCGAAGTAGCTGGCCGTGAAAGCAGCTATAATGGTATCAGTACGAATTTTCGCACCTACTGTAGAACCGTGCAGGCTTTATTTCCTAATCCGATGACCGGGGTGGTTCTCGCCGAAGGCGATTGAGCTCTTTTTCAAGGGTGGCTAGGCCGGCGCTTAGATCGTTCACAACACTTGTGCACGGCACTTCTGGCGGCTTGAGAGACACCAACGAGTAGCATGCGTGTGAATCGTGGTAAGGCCATAAAACCGTGCCTGCTTCAAGGTAGCTGCCGGCATTCACTGTGCAGTGTCCCCATGAGATCACGTGACTCGGCTTCATCCACACTTCGCAAGTCTTTTATCGGACGTTTTAAGGTAGCAAGCTGCCAAATGTTGACACGTCTCACTATAAAGAACTGGAGTTAATCAGAAAAACGACACCGAGTCAATTGTCAGCCTGAGGCGGCATTCGGATTACTAACAAGTAAGTAGCCCAACCAAAACAGACAACATCAGTGGGGTAATTAATCGGGTGGGGGGCTACGTTCACAAGCGTTGGATTTAGTGTTACAAAGGCTTGCATATGCTGCTTAGCAGTACCTTGCCTATTGCGCAAGCTCCCAACATCATTAAGTTCCATGCGAAATGTCAACACTTTCTGGTTCCCTGAATAGAACAGGCTGACCTTATTCAGAGCGTGGACTTTCCACCAGATTATATATACGATATCGTGAGAATGCTAAAAACGTTAGGCTATCGTGCCACCCTTTGAGCCAAGAAAAACTTGCAGCCACAGCAGCCGGAGACCACCTTGGAATCGTGATATGTAAGCTCCACTTGGAAAAACGAATATTGCCACTTCAGCAGGCAACCCAGTGAGTGCCACTTATTACCATGCCGTTCGAAATAAATGTTTGCACAAGATTTCTATCCTAGGTGTTGCGAGACCTTTATTTTGCTATTGCCCACTTCGTCTCGAGTTGCTAACTTGAGTGAACAGACAGAGCGAATTCTTTTGGGTTAAACATCCACAGCTGCCACTTCAAAATTAACGAGCAGGCGTTTGTTTAAATAGCACAATGAGCACCTGACCATTGATTAAAGTATTCACATAACCTGCGATATTAATTTTGTTGGTGAAAGTAGCCTTGTCCCAGCCACTCGCTGCAGCATACACTTCAAAGTGGCTAATTCAGAGGTCAAGCAGCAATCAGTACACATTACTGCAGAAACCAAGCCGAACGCACACGATAGATACAACGAAAATAATCACACGATTTCCTATTTAAGTATCGAATAGTGCTTTTGACGTAGGGGCATCGGGAAAGTGGTAGTATTAGTTAGATTTAAGAACCAAGTGATAGCAGTGTGTTAAAAAATTAAATTCAATATACTGGCACCGATGGTAGGCATTGTTCTGACTCATCATGAGAAGCAATGAACGTTCTGTTCAAGTCCGAGGTGATCAAAGTACGGTGCTAGTACTTTTGCTTACATACAGTGTAAATCTTATTTCATTCCACAACAATTTCGTCGATTGATATCGTGTCTCAACCGTTTACATTGCCTTTGAATGAGGGCCCAAACCTGTAGAGGGGGTTGGCAATTATCCGATCTCATTGAGCTACCTTGGCAGACAATAGATTCCATTTTAAGTGAACTTATTCATACATCAATAAGTACTCTTGTCAATCGCCGAAGGTGAGAACTGCTAGCTAGCTGAAGGGGAAACGACAAGCTAGTGCCAAGCTCACCATTTAAACAAGTATTTGGACGGTCCTGATCTGTTCGATTACCATCTTTTCCTAAGCCCCCGACTGGAATAAAGCTGGGATGCTGGTTCTGCCTGCTAATTATTGGATGCGCAAGTAAAAACTGCCATCATACTTGGACAACTTGTGGACAGTATGTCCACAACAAGCAAAAATCTTTCAAACACCTTTAAAAATGGCTGCTTTGGCCAGAACAGAGCGCCGAGAAACAGCCAGTTCATTAGCTCATATTGGAACCGTGAGGCTGCGTACGAGCCGGAACTGTTTAGAGAACCCATCGAGGATTACTCATTTCGTCAGGAAAAGCCTACCAGTCATACCCAAGGTCCCGAAGGGTCGAGCTTTGCGAGAGGTAAAATCGGGACACTGTACGAGGCTGGGCTCTCGTGCGGTCATATTGCTGCTACACCATTAATTCCGAAAAGTACAGTTTTGTACAACGTGAAGAAGATTGGTAGCCCTGAAAGTGCTCCACGATTGGACAGCCCCGTGCTAACACTACGGGAGAAAACATCCTAAAGTTGGAGGTATAAACGGGAAAGTCACAGAAATACCTATAAAATATATCTGGGAATCGAATGTGTTTCTAGTACCTTTCGAAAGACAAATATGTTAGAACTGGGATCAGAAGTTCTGACGACTTGCGCATGAAAAGAAAAATTTGTTATGCAAACCACGCCTAACCTGGATGTAAACCGGAAGCAACAAATCTACAAATACATTTTTTCCGATCTTTGCATCATACGCAACTTGTATCCCAACTTGTCAAACCTTGGTAGATCGCTACAGATGCTTAAAGCTTGTTAAGGTACATTCTTGTGACTTTTATACAGCTTCCTTTCCAGGGTCAGTTGGTGCCTTGTAACTTCCATAACTCAGCTAATGCTTCACACGTAAGAATTAAATTTGAAATGCGAGTTCTGGATTTATAAATTTTGCTGTATATGTCAGTAAACTTCTCGGAGCTTTATTTTCCATAATCGTGGACATAGAGAAACAAATGTATTAAACCGAGAAAGAAAAATTCCAAACTCGAGTCAAACAAGCAGAGCTGAACTCGTATTTAAAATTTCACTCCGATACGTGAAATATTAGCCGGTTTATAGAATTTACAAGGCACCAACTGACCCTGGAAATTAAGCTGCATGAAAGTCAGAAGTATGCACCTCAACAGGCTTCAAGCATGTGTTGCGATTTACCAAGATTCAACAAGTTGGGATACAAGTCGCGTATGATGCAAAGATTGGTAAATTTTTTATTTGTAGATTGGTTGCTTCTGGTTTACATCCGGGTTAAGCATGGTTTGCATAACCAATTTTTCTTTTACGTGGAAGTCGTCAGAACGTCCGATCCCAGTTCTAACATATTTGTCTTTCGAAGGGGGATTGTCGGACATATTTTATAGGTATTTTCTTGATTTTCCCCGTTAAAAGACCGTTTTGCTTCGGCTAAAGCTTAGGTTAAAAGTCTGTATGCATCGTCTCAGAAGGACGTCAGCAGAAGCACGGTCAGAAGGCGATTAGATTGGGCTGGCCTGCATTCTCAAGCTGCAAAAAGAAAACCTGTCGGTAAAGAATACGGTAAGTCGTTTACAATGGGCTAAGGCTCGAATCGACTGGACTGCTGACGATTGGGGTAAAGTTGTATGGAGTAAATAAAACAAATTCACGCTTTCCAAATTGCAAAAGAAGGCTCTACGTGCGTCGACGACCCAACATAATCTACTTATCTAATAGCCTTAAGCCGAAAGAACAAATTCGAAAGGACAGGTTTCGTGGAATGGGGGTGCTTCAGAAAAAATGGCCCCGCATTGCATACCAGGCATCATGACTTAAGACGTCTCTTTACACCCTTTCACAAAGTAGGACTCCCAAGTGCGATAGTACTTCGTGGACTAGATTATATTTTCCAGCAGGAAAACTATTCTGAACACACTACTGCCGAAGTTAAGTATTTTTTTTAAACAATTTATCAGAATTCGGTTACCCGGTTGGGACTCTCCAAGTCATTCTCCTGACCATAACCCAATTGAGAATTTGCTGGATGAAGTCGAGCTACGATTATGGCAGCTAGCCATCCATATCACGACTCTTAATGTGCTTTTTGTTTACTTGCAACAAACTCGGAGCAGTATAACGGCCGATGTTTGCAAACGTTTGATCAGCTCCATGTCTGGGCGAGTCCGAAAGGTCGTTGCAAATAAGGACGTGCAATATCATATTAGCACAAAATATTAAGTACGATAATTGCAAGAACATGTCGCTTATTCTCATTTCAACCAGTGCGCATACTTTTGGTTACACAAACGCTCGATATTTATTCGACATGTCGGTGAGTAGGGGGCCGTCATGGTGGCTGCCCCAGCCGTCAAGATACTCTGGCGTTTGAGTGTATTTATCCCTGCATTGAGCGCATCCCTTTCTCATAACGACACGTGATCAAGATAGCTTTTTTCTGTTAAGCCTCTAGTGTTAGAGGATTTCTAGAAATTCTTTACTCACTAAAATGAGGCGACAGCCGACCAAAAATTCCTGCCGACGATCTTGCCATCTGCACTGACTGTGGTACTATTTAACAAAATCGCCAGCCACCAGTCAAGCCAACCAATATAAGTCTGAACAAAAACATTCACGTTCTCAGCTTCCATAAAGTGCCGTGAGGCAAATTCCTCGTAAGCATAGCAATTTTGTGAGAACGCAGCCAGCAGCACTTTCTTTACCTTTGCATAATCTTCCTTAGCTGCCCCAGGGTAACCTTCGTATAAGGCACATGCCCCACGTGTAAGGAATAGCGGCAGACAATTTTCTAGGTCATTTACTCGGTGAGTCTTGGCCACTCTCTAAAATCTATTCGGCCATTCAGCAAAGTCTCCACTGCCGTCGAAATGCAAAATGGCATCCGTCAGTTTTAAGTTCAGGATCATCTCAGGCCGCACGAAATAGCTTATAAGTTGTACCTCCACGCAAATTTCTCAACCTCCACCCAATAACCTTCACATACCACGCCCATCACTGTGAGGGAACGTGACTCTGCGAGCACTGGGTGGGGGAGAGGAGATCCTACGATCCTACGAGGGCTCAGACTGCCTAAGCAGCCGCAGGCTCAAGACCGGTGGAAGGGCTGACGATGACTCGACAGTCCTGCCCAAATCCAGGCATTGGCTACAGCTTTGGGGACATCAATCTACCACAAACTGCAGCCAGCTGTCGGGCGGGTTCGGAACGAACAATACAGTACAAAAACAATGCATGCATGGAATATAAGGGCTGCCGAAGGAGTTTGAAGGAGGGAGGGCAAAGATCCCTCGAAGCCGGAAGTGGTCTAAAGTGTATAGACTGGGCATGGCCGGCATGGTTTTGGAATATACAGTTTTTGTGTTGGAGCCAGCAGGCTTGTTGCTCGGTCGCACTACCCAGCCCGACGACAGGTCGTTCGGAGCGCTGCCACAATCACCATCAGCACAGGAACCTGGCTGCATGCAAGAGCGACTAGGAAGCAGCTCAGGCAGTCCACCGAAGATGCTCGGGCAGACAGCTACTCGAGCAACAGGAACACAAACTACACCTAGATCAACACTTGAGCCACATGTTATTCCTGCACCCCCAAAATATATAATACACGAACTTGGCTCTCCTACTCTTACTTTGCCTTGTCATGGAGTTAAAAAACAGAAGCCGACTGCCATCATCCCGACTGAAGCACGTGGGCCTTTGCTCTCTTCGATGCCACTTTACTGTCTACAGCACAGGCAAGGAGCTTCGTACAATCCAAGCCGGTTGCCAAGTAAGCTTATGTACAGAGACTGAAAATGGAATGATGACTAGCAAACTGCCATGGCCATGCAAGTTTCAGACCATAGCAACTTCAGACCTTCACCAGGTCGATGACCCAGGCACGACAGCTCTTCTGCATTACGTGGGTGTGGGCTGGCTGCCAATAGGAAGTCGGCTTAGGACGACGATTCGCACCTTCTGGGCTGTTCGTCCTGAATAGCCAGGATGTGATGGTCTCATGTTTAAAGGCGATTTATGGCAGAGTGGCATGACTATGCAGGACCAACGTCAACAGAACAAATAAAGCCGAGTAACCCTGCTGCTCCAGTCGGCAGAGCACACACAACGACACTACGCCATCGAGTGCTACCCCTATGACATCTGTGCCACCTCCAGCTTGCCTCTCCAGCCTCGTTACTATAAGTAGCCCGAATCTCACAGATGCAGCCACCTCGGCTATCAGCAGCTGTCACTAGCAAAGCCATTTAAGCACCGGTTACCCACGTCACAAGCAAGTGCCTAAAGAAAGTGAGACTCAATGCCAAAGCTTCAACAGCAGGTGCCCAAACCGTGCTTGGACAACTTCCCAAGTTAGCCCAGCTTCTTAGCTCGCTTTTTCCACTCGCCTTGTCAGAAGAGATGCTACGTAGTGTGGCAGCCTGCATTGGCCACTACTCTGGATGATCTCCAGCAGAGTGGTTAAATCGATGCCTGAGGACCTGAGTGGCTAGTGAACACACAAGTCAGTTTGACCACATTTCCACAACCATGATGAGCTAGCGCTGCAGCCACGTGCGCAGCTGTGGTTTTTGTTTATGTAGACCGCAGTCGGTGACAGCGCCTAAATGTTGTTATCTGCCAGTACTAGGCTGGGTGGCACTCCTGGCCACCGGTTAGGCAATCGGAGCGCAGCTAGGCGTTGGCAACGGCGCCAACGAATGAGAGCGCAGCGTTCCGGTACCGCAGAGGACAGAAGCGGGCGACGTTTGTGGCGGGCAGTAGTGCTTCTGCCGGCTGTGAGTGTGGAGGAAATAAACTGGTGGTGTTCCTCGTTGGCTAGCGTGCTGTGCCGCTCGCGACGACAATTTAGACTACAAGCTACTTCGGCCGTAATGGAGAACGTAAAGTTCAGCCACATCGTCACTCAATTCGACGGCAGCGGAGACTTTGCGGGCTGGGTTGAAAAGTTTGATCTGGTGGCAGAGATTCGAGGTATTATCGCTGCCGACCGCCACAAATTCCTGCCCCTTTTTCTAACCGGCGGAGCGTTCGCCGTGTACCAAAGCATCAATGGACAGGCGAAGAAAGACTATACCATCGTAAAAGAGGCTCTTCTGGCTGCATTTTCGGCGGATAAATTTAAAGCTTATGAGGAGCTCACGACACGGCGGCTCCAAGCTGGGGAACCAGTGGACGTATACGCATCGATTTTGGCCCGGCTGGCCGGATTGGTGAGTGCGGCTGCGAAGGATGGCTTGGTAAGATGCGCTTTCGTCACCGGGCTTTCGGAGGACATCCGAAAGCAGCTACGCGCGGCGTGTGCGCTCGACAAGATGGCGATGTCTGAGGTCGTTGAGAAGGCTCGAGCGCTTATGAGTTGCCAGGAGCCGAGCTACGCGGCCGCTGCTGAGGCACTAGGAGCTAGAGGCTCTCGCCCGACTCCACAGAAGCGTTTTTGTTTCTTCTGCAAAAAGGAAGGGCACATAAGTCGCGACTGCCGTTCGTCGCAAAGGCAGCGAAGGCTGTGTTTTGTTTTCGGCGATGACTCGCACCTAGCAGCAATATGTCCGGAGCGTCGCACCGATGCGCAGCCAAAAAACGAGTAAGGGGAAGCGCATGTTATAGCGCCGGCGCATTCCCCTGCTTGTCAACTCGACTGCCAACAATAAATGTTCTCAACGGTGGTCGTATTATGAAGGCGCTCCTTGATACTGGCTGCTCTCGGTCGATTGTGACTGAATCTTCGGTACTGCATGCCACCTCGGCGCAGTCTTATTCGGTTAACGAGCTAGTAATTACGTTCAACGGAGCAGTCGCTCGTTGCCGGTCGGCGTGTCGCATGACATGCTCTGTGCAGGGCATCGCAATAGAGCTGGACTGCCTCGTATCCGAGATCGTACCGGGATATGATATGCTACTTGGCATGGATGCTGTGCGACAGCTGGGAGGCGTGGTGATAGGCCCTGAAGGCGGTGTAGTAACCTTCAATGGGCGGGACAGTGTAATCGGGGCACTGTCAACCGGCGTCAGTGTTTCCGACAGAGACTTTTCGGCGGTGTACCGTGACGGAAAATGGGTCGTAAAGTGGCATTGGGCCGACGGCGTGACTTCTCCCACCCTGGTAAACCGCGTCGAGGCTTACCGCGTGCCCACCGACTTGCAGGCCGACTACGACAATGAGATTCAAGAGTGGATCCAACTCGGCTGGCTGAAGCCTTACGAAGGGGAGTGTGAAGGCCTCGTGCCGCTAATGGCAGTGTTCCAGAGTAAGAAAGACAAAGTGCCCGTCTTAGACTACCGCGAGCTGAACCAATACGTTTCCAGCCACACTGCCAACGGTGACGTTTGCAGCGAGAAACTTCGGGCATGGCGCCGCATGGGAAGTAACGTCAGCATTATCGACCTTCGCAAAGCGTATTTACAGATTCACGTCGACCCTTCCCTGTGGAGATACCAGGTTGTCGCCTACCAGGGGAGGCGGTACTGCTTTACGTGGCTAGGCTTCGGATTAAATGTAGCGCCTAAGATAATGACCGCGGTGTTAAATAATGTGCTTTCTATGGACCCACGGGTTCGCGAAGGCACTGACTCATACGTGGACGATATAATCGCCAGCAATGACATTGTCGCGAATGAGCGAGTTATCTCTCACCTACGACAGTTCGGGCTCGAAGCTAAGCCCCCCCCCCCCGGAAAAGTTGGTCGGAGGTCGCGTACTAGGGCTTTGCATAACTGACTATGAAGGAAAGCTTAAGTGGGGAAGAGATAACGATATTGAACCTCTACCTCAGTGCGCGACTCGCAGGCAGCTTTTCTCGTGGTTTGGACAATTAACGGGCCATTTTCCCGTTGCCGGATGGCTTCGACCAGCCTGCAGCTACGCAAAGAGAGCCACAAAAGACCTGTCTTGGGATGCCGAGGTCACGGAGGACGTCCTTCGGATGGCACAGGAAATCAGCCGACGCGTGATAAAAGAGGATCCAGTCTCCAGAGTGTGGAGTGTGCCGTCATCACCCAGCGGACAGGTATGGTGCGACGCAAGCAGCTTAGCGATAGGCGCCTGCTTGCGAATTGGAGGGCAGACAGTCGAGGATGCCTCTTGGCTTAGAAAGCCAGATGACGTGGCGCATATAAATCTGGCCGAGCTAGAGGCTGTCATAAAGGGCCTAAATTTAGCCCTGGCCCGGGGCCTGCGAGAGATCGAATTGTTTACTGACTCGGCCACTGTGCACTCGTGGCTTCGGTCGATTGTCGAAGGCGATAAGCCTATCCGTACGAGAGGTCTAGGCGAGGCATTGGCTCGACGGCGGACAGCAATAGTACGCGACGTAATTAAGGAGTACGACCTTCGGGTGAGAATACAGCTGGTGCGTTCGGCCGACAACAAAGCAGGCCACTTAATGCGAGTACCGCAGCCGTGGCTTAAGCCAATCTCGATTCTCGCAGCTGCTACCCCAGCGCAAGAAGTAGACCTGCTAGTGTTCCACGATTTGCATCACCTAGGGGTTGACTGTACGTTGTACCTGGCCAGACTCTGCTTCCCCGGCATTTCCGTAACGCGGGAGATAGTGGAACGCGTTGTTAAATCGTGCATGCGTTGCCGGTCTGTGGACCCAGCCCCAGTGTCTTGGAGCCATGGACATTTGGACGTAGATTCCAACTGGCGCCGCCTGGCTATTGATGTTACTTTCTTTAACAGGGTCAAATATCTGACACTTGTCGATAGCGGCCCCAGCAGGTTTGCCATCTGGTGGCGTATACCCGACGAGAGTGAGACCTCGGTGGTCCGACACTTGGATGAAATATTCAGAGAAAGGGGCCCGCCGTGGCAGCTCTTAATGGACAATTCCGCCACTTTCCGATCGAACGCTGTTCGCCAGCTTTGCGATCGTTGGGGGATACACGCAATATACCGCTGTGCTTACCTCTCCTCTGGAAACGGTATAGTAGAGCGAAACCACCGAACGATAAACGGAATGGCAGCCCGGAGTGGGCGGGACATAGTGATGATGGTGTACTGGTACAATCTCTCTGCCACCACTGGATTGGACGCCGGCTCATCGCCTTGCCGTCAGCTTTTCTCGTACGAATGGAAACCTCCGATGGCTCGCGAGCCTCGCACAGAGAGCTCTGACGGAAATGATTTGATTCAGGGTCAGCGGGTTTTCGTAAAACCCCCGGAGCCCGTTGCACCACTCAGTGGCCTCAGGGGACAGTTACTGCCCCGGCGGAAGGAGTTGGCATTAAAATTGATGGAATCCGCCGCCACTTAGCGGACATTAGACCAGTACCGAACGCCAACGAACTCCTTGACGAACACTACGATGCCGGCCCTGGTGATACGGCCAGAGCCGACGAGCCCAGCAGACAGCTACAGCCAAGATATGGCCTGAGACCACCGGCACGCTATGAGGACTGCGTGCTTACTGTTTAGCCTTCTTGCTGCCAAAAAGTGGAGAATGCGTCGTAGATTGACCTCCAGATCAGGCGGGCATGTGGTTTTTGTTTATGTAGACCGCAGTCGGTGACAGCGCCTAAATGTTGTTATCTGCCAGTACTAGGCTGGGTGGCACTCCTGGCCACCGGTTAGGCAATCGGAGCGCAGCTAGGCGTTGGCAACGGCGCCAACGAATGAGAGCGCAGCGTTCCGGTACCGCAGAGGACAGAAGCGGGCGACGTTTGTGGCGGGCAGTAGTGCTTCTGCCGGCTGTGAGTGTGGAGGAAATAAACTGGTGGTGTTCCTCGTTGGCTAGCGTGCTGTGCCGCTCGCGACGACAATTTAGACTACAGCAGCCAGCCACCGGACAGGCCACTGCCTGCTCAGCAACAAGTGCTACAGCTACATGCGAACAGGCAGCAGCAGCAGCAGCAGCAGCAGCAGCAGCAGCAGCAGCAAGGCACTTACTGCAGTCTCTACATATAGCTCGTAGTCCAAATAGTAGCCGTGCAGGTGCTGGTGGTTCACTGACGCGTAAGCGCACAAGCTGTTGAAGCCTACACGGAAACCCCTTATAAAAGAAAGGCATGTGCCCTGCGGTCAGCAGGCCATCACTCCCATGGCTGCTCTATCTACTCCAGCGCTCTTTCCTCCAGCGTGCACACTGCTGCTGGCCGCAGTGCAGCGAGCGACTGCACTACTGCAGCCAGGCCAGTACCTGTGAGCACTAAGCAGCATCAAGTCCAGAGCAAGGCCGATGCCAGTCAGCGTCAGATTCTGCAACAGGCAAAAAGCAGCAAAGCCACGATCGGCACATTGCAGACTATGGAGTTCCATCCACGGAGCAGAAGCTCGGTCGCTCACTTGGGAGGACAGTGGTCATTCGATCGGACAGAAGTGCACGAAATGACAGGATGTCAGCCGATGATTGGCAAACCATGCTGCAGCTGGCAAGGTCAGATTATTGACAGGGCAGTGGGCAGACACAGGATTCCTAGAGCTGGCTGAACTGTCTCCTGACAAACCAAGGAGCTGCCATGCCAGAAAACACCACTCCAAATACACAAACGGCATGAGAGCTAGACGGCCGAGATACAGCATGTGCAAACGCACGCGCACGGGTTGTGCACACACACCTGCTGCCAGCTTAAGCAGACACAAGAATTTTAACACAACTAATTAGTATGCCTAAGCAAACGATGCTCAGTGAAAGAATCGAGTATTAAGAGGTGAACCGGGAGGTACTACACAGCAACAAGCAAGCAGAAACATGGATTAACGCCAAGCTTCTTTTGTTGAAAGTAGCACTTTTATTACTGACGGCATCAGCATTAATAACGATATATTTGTATAGCACCATCGGAGAACTGAGTCTCTTTCTAGGCACTTTACAGAATTCACAGTTGAAAAGACACGTGGTTTCACGGCTCAACAGATAGCAAAAGACGACAAGTCAATACAATATGCAGTCAGCAGACGACTCTTACAAATCTACTCAATATTAGCAATAAATGTACTTGTATATTAGCCCCGGGTATTTGCTACTATTTAATAAATAAAATTCATTTTGCATAGGCCATAAGAGAACTTGATCTCTATTCAGGTGCTTCACATATGCCACGGGGTTCGAGCCCACGACCTCGGCCAGACCTCAGTCGGGGCGAGCACCATAATCACTAGGCCAACATTTCCAACCCTATGACTGGTCCAGCATTCTCTAAGCTTCGTCTCTACCAGCCATACTCAAGGACAAGGATTTATTTGCTTAGCGTCTGACTAGGATGCCCCAGTATTAGGTCTTACTCTGTTGTGTTGGCCGAATCCAATTCTAACTGCAGACCGCTACAACATTACCCTGGAATAACATCGAAACGCGGCTGCAAGGAGCCAAAAGGAGCTCAATATATATGAAGGATAATACATTTATATTTGCAAGTTTTTTGCATATATTCGTTGGGAGCTCTTGTAAAAAAAGTTTTGTCTTTACCGTCTCTATCCATTAGGAAACTTGTTATGGACTCATGCTATGACCTCCCACTATGTGTTTCTGATTCCTAGTGAATATGGCATCTCGATAGGCAACCCTGTTGCATCTAATTTTCCAGGGCTAGAAAAAAATTAGGTAAGATCAATGGTCATATCATGGAATAAAGGCAGCTACAGTGGTTTACTACTGAGGAAAGACCAATGGCAGTGCAAGTGACGTTGCCCGAACTTGTGCCTGGCTACTAAATGGCTGTTTTTCCAGGAACAAGGGAAGGACAACATTGGCTTCTTCATGAGAAAATCAAAGGGGGTATACAGTGTCACATTTTCATTGTAATGTAATGTATCTCTGTAACTCCACAAAGACTAAGTGGGTGTTACGAAGGAGAGTTTTCCATGGTGCACTCAAAGCCTAAGCAGCTTTCGGTACACATGCAGTAGCCACCAGATTTCATTTCACGCAACACGAGAATATGAGAAGCATAGCAGATTCAGGAAGGCAGTCGAGGTAGTGAGTAGCAAGGAAGTAGCAGCACAGGACGGCTGGAAATGATGTGCCACAGTCGGCAGCAGCAGAGTAGATGTTGCATACGAACTGTGGATGTGAGTTCCGCAGTCTAGGACCCGCAGAGCAAAAGCTTCTATCTTCAATGGTCTTTAAGCGGAGGAATGGGACAGCTAATTTATTGTCCACACAGGACCTGAGGGTTCGAACAGGCTGAAACTGATGCAGCAGCTCAGCTAGGTATGAAGGAGCCAAGCCGTGGCGGGCCTTGTGGGTCAGCGTAAGAACTTAGCTCTGTATCCTTTGCTCAACCGGCAATCATCCTAGCTCCTTCAGCAAAGGAGACACGTGCTCAAACTGCTGGGACTTGAAGACCAGCCTTGCAGCCATATTCATTGTCTGCTGTAGTGGCATAATAGCTTTCTATTAGAAGAGCAAAGTCTTCCTGTCCAGCAACATGCTTAGCGTGTCCTATGAGCAGCAGTTCAGTTTTATCGCGTTTTAGTTAGAGGAAATTTGCCGATACCCGGTATCGAATGTCTGCAAGGTAAGCATTTAGTTTATCAGTGGCTGAAGCAGATTCCGACGGTTTATAGGACAAATACAGCTGAGTAGCGTCAGCATAAAAGTGATAGCCGATTCCATGGGCCCGAATCACTTTTCCCAAAAGTTCAGTATAAATGGAGAACAGCAAAGGACCAAGGATGGACCCTTGTGAGACCCCACAGGTGACTGGTCTGGTGGATGAGACCTGACCCCTAAATGACACGGATTGAACACAATATACAATAAAATGTAATTCATTTGTATAGCACTCTAAGGGAACTTACTCTCTATTCAAGCAATTCACTTATGCCATGCGGCTCGAGCCCACGACCTCGGTCTTCAACTGCATTCACCTTAAATTTGGTCGGGAGAACAAATCAGACAAGTACGATTTGAACCATGCCAGTGCCTCATCTGACAGACCGATCATTGTTCTCAATCGCTCAATTAGGATACCGTGATAATTTCCATCAAACGATCCTAATAGGCACCTGCCACTCTACCCAAGAGTCTCTACACTGAATTTGCATGATGCCATCGAATGGTTTACCTGCTTGCTTATTCGTCGACAACAGATGATCACAAAACTAGCCGTCGAGTTGGCAATATCTGCTTATGGACCTGAATCACCCAGAGCCAAAGAACAAGTGGAATTGTGAGACCAGCGTCTTCAAGTGAAAGACAGAAAGAAGTGAAGCTTCAGTTCGATGGATCAAGACAAATGATAGGTTGGCAGTGGTGGGTAATGCTACAAGTTTTTGCATATTGTGAATACTCTCTTTCCTATGGTCCGGTGTCCTGCTTGCAGACCGGTGAGGCTCGCAGTTATTGCTTTGAGGGGTGTGCATGTGCTATATCTATAAAATTATCCTCAATTCAAGCAGAGCCCCGAGCCGTTCAGTGCAGCCTTTAAAGACCTGTATCAAACTCAAGAAGAGCATTAACCAACAAGAAAAACTAATGACTCGCAACTCACACTGGAAGTCAAGAGTGGATAAATCCATTGGCAATAAAACAGCAGGAAGAGTTGGCTGTAAGTTCCAGGATAAAGGTTTTTCTCCATACGAGCAAGCCAAGCATAGCGACTGATTAGCGCTCATTGGTACCAAGGATAATAATAATAATAATAATGCACCTGATAAAGCGCCCTCAGAGAACTCAATCTCTTTCTAGGCGCTTTACATTTGGTGCAAAGGAAACACGGTCGAATGCTGAGCAATATCATGCTTGATAAACAACATGAATAACATGGTTAGGGGTGACATGCACAGGGTCAGCATGCAAGTATGGTTAGTGGCAGCATGCACAGTGTCAGCATGCGTAAGCACATAGAGGACGAATCACATGGACCCACTAAATGCTGTCCTAAATAGGATCGAGTCGAGCATTAGTATCACATCTTTGCAAGCCTTCACTGCAGCTGCCACACGATGTTCATCGTTCACGTCCTGTATGGGAAATGCATTCATAATAATCGGTGCACTGACTTTCGAGGAACCGAGCATATGAAGAACAAATCTGGAAAAGTAGTTTGTGTGACAGCGCCCTTGTATAAGGTACAAGAAAAGAAAGAGGAGTTGCTGAGAAAAGGAAAATTGGCAGGTGGCCGCAAGCCTTGGTGGATAGTATACATGAAGCTGGGTGCTGTTTACCTTGTGGACTTCGATGCCTGCTCGAGATATTATCGAACACCTTTTTTCTGGCATCTATATAATAATTAGGTGATAGAGTATGTTAAAGGCCACATCAATCCCAATAGAGTTAGCCGAAGAACGTTAATTAGGGAACCATCACTGGCAAGGCATTGTCACAGATGCTCACAACCCACTTCCGACTTACCAAAACTTACAGTAAAACAAAGCTAAAAAATTATATTATTCTTCTCGGCATACACTGGGCCTATGACCATAGTCCTTCACGTGTCAAAATTCAACAAAAGGCAAACAAATTAGCAGCTACAGTATGCATTGGCACTAAAATCTGCTAAGGATTTTAGTGCACTCAGGAAAACTCTCCAGCAAACCTCTAGCACAAGAACTGCAGTTTGTTTGGCTTCTGTAACTCCATCGAGATACAGACGATGGCATCTTTTTGCATGCATATACACACACGTGCACACATGCATGCACATACACACATATACATGCATACATACATATACATACAGACATATACATACATACAGACCTGTACATGCATAGACATTGGTATCCACGGAACACAGATTAGAAATGCCAGACAACCACTTCAAGCTACGGCTCATGTCGTACCTGATTGTGACAGGCATCCACATCGGGGATGAGCAGCACATGGCCAAACTCCAGCGGACTGACGTTAATAGCCACCAGATGCCTTGGCATGCTTCGGCATTTCTCTTCGGCTGCATCGAAGCACTTCCCTGCAACTCTTCTTTCAATCGAGCATCGCCACTGAGGTGCTACGTCAGCAGCAGTTGCCAAGGCCGTAGGCTGCTGCTGCTGCAGCTCGAAAAGTATTTCTTGAACCGGCAACTTGGTGAAGTTGAACTTGCTTGCGTCAAAAGGCTGGTTGAGGCTAAGCATTTCGTCTGGCCTCCGCCTATCAGTTGCACGTTTCATGTTCAGCTGCAGAGAAAAACGAGGACAGGAGCTCAGAGGAAGCGTTGGGAAAAGCTAGGATATAGGTCTAATATTATCTGTTCTTCATAAAGGCTACTTTCAGTCAGCACAACGAGTCAACCGAACCCTACACCCTAGACTCAACAAGCAGCCTCAAAAGATCAAGGCCCAACTAACATTCAACTTGGCAGTCTGGAAAGCTATTTCATCACATACTTCAGAGAGACAGCGTCTATGGTAGCCACAGCTGCATGCCCATACCCGCATGGTCTGGTCATACGGCTGACCTCAGAATTGCCAGTAAACCAACCCATATCTTGATACTATTTGTTGGCATATGGGGGTCTTGCATCAATACACTGGTTAGGTTCATGGAAACTGCTAGCCTTTAATGACCAAGGCCATAGGCTCGAGTCCTGCAGCAAGTTTAAAGCTACTAGATAAAAATTAGTTTTTTCTTAGGGAAGTATGCAAATGAAGCATTTATTTCTCATATTTTTCTGCTGCAACGAGCCAGGCATTGTTAAGTGAGGATACTCAAGCAAAGTCAGCGTGAACTGAGCAAGCTGGCGATTCTCTAGAGTCGGAGACCCACCACCCGATATGTTGAGCAGCAGTGATGATGTTAACACCAATGCTCTGGTCCTGCTCGATCCATCAGCTGCTTCTGGCACTATTGATCACGATGTGCAATTGAACGACCAAGAACAACAATCGGCATGGCGGATGAGGCTATGGCATGGTTCGAAGCATACATGTCCGATCGTGTTCAATCCGTCTCGTGTGGTAGTCACGACTCTTCCAGCAGATCGCCTACCAGCAAAGTTAGAAAAGGACCCGTTCTTGCTCCTTTGCTGTTCTCCATTTATACCAAGCCTCTCAGAAAAGCGATTCGAGCCTATGGGAGTAGCTATCACTTATATGTTAACGGTACTAAGCAGTACTTGTCATTTAATCCTCGGGAACCTGCAGCCGTGACTGGTGAACATAATGCCTGCCTTGCAGATATTCAACTCTAGATGTGGGATAATTTCTTAAACTAAACCACGATAGGACCAATCTCCCACTACTCTGGGATGCCTTAAGCACGTTGCTCGTCTAATGAATCTCCGTGTGTGAGTGCCCATAGACTAGTGGGTGCTCCGAAAGGAGAGTTCGCTCATGTGCATTCAAAGCCTAAGCCACTTTCGGTATGCATTCGGTAGCCAACAGATTTCATCTCACACAACAAAGAGAAAGTGAGAAGCATAGCAGAGTCAGGAGAGCATTTGAGGTAGTGAGTAGCATGGGAGTACTAGCTCAGGACGGCTGAGAAAGATGTGCCACAGTCGGAAGCAGGAGAGTAGATGTCGTTGCATAAGAATTGAACCTATTGATGAGGACACGGGTCTCGCAAAGACTATAAAGCCGCGAATAATAGTCAGGTAGACCTCGTCATAAGCTCAATCGTCTTTTGGTCAATAAAGCTATACCGCGATCAGAGTTCAATTTTTATTCTCTACTTATTGGCGAAGAAATACAGGAGTGAGGTATGGCCAGGCTGTGGAACAGAGGGAGAGAGGTTTCTTCGGGCGCCCGAGCTTCATCTTCGGTGTTTCGACACCAGCTGCCAGTTTTTCCTTAGCAAACTCTGTGTACGGCCCGTTAGCAGATGCGGAAACTGCGCTAGCTTCCTACATTTTTAACATGGCATGTATAACTGAACTTGAGGTTTTTCTACGATTTTGACTATTTTCTAGAAAATAATTAATTCACTTTGAGCATGGGGCCTTTGCGGGGACCCAGGTCCTTCCAATAGATTCAATTGCTGAATTCAGTTCCACAGTCCAGGACCTGTAGAGCAAATGTTTCTGTCGACAAGGGTTTTTTAAGTATCGAGGAGTCTTCTTCTTCTAACTGGCAATGCTGTGGTGTGACCCTCATCGTGCACCCGGAATTTATGAGTCCTATTTAATAGCTGCCACACATTTAAGTGGGAATGTCAAGAAAATACTTACAAAATGCATCCAACAATCGAATATTTGTTTAGCACCATAAGACAAATACGCTAGAAATGGGATTGGAAGTTCTGACGACTTCCGCATAAAAGAGAAAATAGCTTTGCAAACCATGTCTAACAGGATGTAAACATGACACAACATATCTATACATAACAAATTTACCAGTCTCTGCATCATATGCGACTTGTATCCTAACTTGTCAAACCTTGGCAGCTCGAGGTAAATGTGTGAAGCTTTGATGAGGTGCATTGGTGTGACTTTGACACAGCTTCATTTCCAGTGTAGGTTTGTGCCTTGTAAAATCCATAATTCTGCTAATACTTGACATATCGGAGTGAAATTTGAAGTGCGAGTTCAGCTCTGCTTGTTTTAAACGACCCAAGAAAATCTTCTGATTTCGGTTGGATAAATTTTGCTATGCCCAACATCAAACGGCTTGCTCTCGGCTCGACTCATCTGCTCCGGAAAACTGGAAAGAGCAATCTCAAAATTCTGTTCGTGACGTAGCACCTTTGAAGTAGAGTTCAGGGAGACCCATTGTCTCTACATCTACACGATGAACAGAGGAAAACCTGTTCATGACTTTATAAACAGCTACCCGTACATTTGATCAAAGGACCTCTGAAGCTTATTGAATACATCGAAAGAGCTTATTCGACAAATGAAAAGAAAATTACCATAGACCCATTCTGGATCTGATAAAAGCGGTGCTTACGAGCTGGCAGAGCAAGCTCATAAGCAACAGTCTTACAACGTCTGACTGCATGCACTGAAGCCACAGCAGACCACTCAGCTCTAGGGACAAGTGTGAGCATTGTGATCAATGAGCAATCGTCCTCTCCAAGCACAGACCACCACTAACACACGGCTCAGTGCTGCCAGTAGAAGCTAAATGAGCTCAAATTCTAATTACTTAAAGCGATGCAAACTTGCAAACACTATCATGCAAAAAACATGACTTGAGCAGCTTTGGCAGTCCACTTGGGGGTGCATGTGTCAGAGCACAAGGCGCCGGCAGCTGCTCGGCTTGAATGCAACAGGCGATGGAGCACTCAGCCAGTGGGTTGCCAAAACAACAGACACTTGGCACAACCATCTCGGCTAGGTCGAACACCCTCTAAAATCTAAACGTGCATGCAAACTCGCACACACATGTGGACGGTGACATGCCCGCTCCTGGCTAGCACACACCGGTGCAGTGCCAAAGAGCCAGGTTGTAAACATCGTAAAGAGCCAGGTTGTAAACCTGGTATCCCTGGCCAAAAACAGCTGCAGCTGCCTGAACCAAACCTCTGCCCGAGGGCGAGGTCTTCTTAGATGCGTCCGAGCGATGCCTGCACTGCCAGCTGTGGCCCAACGACAGCAGGCCTTCTTCTCCACATGTAAATGTGTCAGAGAAGAAACAGCACCAGAAAATGGAATTTACCTGAGCAACAAACGCCATGTTGCCTGGCAGAACTTTCGTCAGGACATGAGTAAGGTCGTAGCGAAACAGTCCATTTGCCATGGCAGCATTCCATGCTTGTATGAGAGCCAAGTCGAACTACAAAGTCGATGCGCAGTCATGCTGATCTTCACTAGATCGGTCACCAACTTGTGCTGGCACTAGCTCACACTTAATATCTGTCAACGCGTTTTACGTAAGGATCAGGGCTCGAAACCACGACCCTGGCCCTGGGTCTTAGCCCAGGAGGTAGCGTGCTCGCTCGGTGTGACCCGGATCGTGGCTTCAAGCCCTGAAGCAGGCGATCCCTTATTGCCCACTGCAAGCGGTGTTGAGAGCCGTTAAGGCTCTTCATGTGCTGCACAAATGAGGCTGTCAAATAAGCTAATCAGCTTCTGGTCATTAATGGAAAGCACCATACCCATTCATGGAGACAGAATTTTCATTTAAGGGGGTGCCCACGAGATTTTCATGTAGGAGCTGCAAGTCTAGTAAGTTATGAAAAATGATAGCACATGATCATAGAGGTTATTAGACAAGAACTCAGCAGATGCTCATTAAGAGGAAGTAACACAGTAGGAATTGGGGGTGGCCCAGGTCACTGTCCACCTAAAAAGGGGGCCAATGCCCCCTGCACCCCCTGGCTTCGTTACTGACCAAATCCCTGGGCCAAAACGGCAACATCACTGGCATCACACTGCAACGGCTTAGGTCCTACCTGAGTAAGACAGCTCCTACCTCAGTGAGGAATTACTTACCTTAGACCACACCCTTAAACAAATTTTCTCGGTGACCACTGAAACGTATCGACCTTATCGTCATCCCTTCCAGCACATCTGATCATACATTTATTTCATAATCATTGGAGTGGGTTTCTGTTTCGGCATCAAATATTATACGTGAGTCAAGAAACCTCGTCTCTTGACATTGATGATATCCCCAACAAACTTGCATCCTAGGCCATTCTGCTTGACTCTCCTACAGAACTTACCCTTGATGCAGTTCTACATGATGCAAGTCAAAACACTACATGAGTTTGGAACTCGGACTAAACAGCATGGCTGTTCCTGCATAGGTACTCTATGGTTTATGGTTAACAAAATAAAGTAGGGAATAGTAAACATAGGCTTGAAAAGGCTACCATATAAATTCACGGACCAGCTTGGCGGTTGCATCCTAAAAAGACTTGACATGGGGACGATGGGGAAGGAGCTAAGCCACGTCAGTCTAAGCGGGTCAGAGTTCAAATCCTAGTAAATATATTACCGACCTAAAGCCACCTCAGCTCTTTCTCAAGGGGACATGCGATTGAGTTTCTTAGATTTAATTACCAAACTAGTGGCAACATTTAGTAAAAACAGTGTAGGGCTTAAAAAAGCTAGCACCAAACCAGTTAAAGAAATGAGAAACTTTATTCTGATTTAGTCAAAAACTATGGTGCAGAAAAAAAAGCCTCAGGACGTTTGATTATATTAGAGCTCAAGTGACAACAAATATCAGAAATAATAATAATAATAATATTGCACTTGATAAAGCGCCCTCAGAGAACTTAATCTCTTTCTAGGCGCTTTACATTTGCTGCAAAGTGATATGCAATTGAATGGTAAGTAAAATCATGCTTGAAAAACAAACAAAATGAATAACTTGGTTAGGGGTGACATGCACAGGGTCAGCATGCAAATGTGGTTAGTGGCAGCATGCACAGCGTCAGCATGCATAAGCACATCAAGGACGAATCACAGGGACCCACTAAATGCTGTCCTAAATAGGTGTGTTTTTAGGTTCCTTTTAAATGTGATCAGGTCAGGGGATGTTCTGACGCAGGTCGGGAGGGAGTTCCAGGCTTTGGGAGCATACGAGCTGAATGCACGGTCTCTAAAGGATTTAAGGTTTGTACGAGGTATTTCTAGACTGTTGGATTCCGAAAAGCGGGTGGTACGATGCTTGGCCTGATGGGGTAGTATATCTGAAAGATAGGCTGGAGCCATAGAATGAAGAGACTTAAAAGTGAGCGACAAAACCTTGAAGTCAATCCGTTGCCTCACTGGTAGCCAGTGCAGGTCGGCGAGAAGTGGAGTAATGTGGCAACTGCGCCGCTCACGACAGACAAGCCTAGCTGCAGAGTTTTGCACCAGCTGCAATCGCCTGATCGCACATGCTGGTAGGCCAGTAAGCAGTGAGTTGCAGAAGTCGAGACGAGATGTCACGAACGCATGGACCAACTTGGACGTGGTATCCTTATCTAAACAAGCCCTAATTTTAGCAATGTTATGAAGCTGAAAATAAGCAGATTTGACTGTGGAAATAGTCTAACCTGTCATATAAAAAGAGCTGGACTTGCATTTCAAATTTCACTCTGATATTTGAGGTATTAGTCGGGTTATGGACTGTACAAACCATTAAGCTACACTGATAATGAATATGTATAGAAGTCACAAGCATGCACCTCGACAAGCTTCACGGATGTATTTCGATTTACCAAGGTTCAAACAGTTGAGATACAAGTCGAATATGATGAAGGGTGGCAATTTTTGTATTTGTATATGTTGTTTCCCATTTGCTTAACCAATTTTTCTTTTATGTGAATGTCCTCACAACTTTCGATCCTATTTCTAACCACTTTGTCTTTTGATAGGTATGCTAAACTAATATTCGACTTTCGGACAAATTTGTTAAGTATTTTCTTGACATTCCCCTTAAGTTCATCAATTACTAAGTACAGCTGAGTGTCGTCGGAACTTATATGGAAGCCTGTGCCACGGGCCTGGATTATCACCGCTCCCACCCCCATCTTCCATTGAGAGAGAATGGCATGGGACAAGGAACCCACCCTAGCACACCATCTCCGGGGACAGCTCATGCACAGCCACACCGTCAGAGATACCAGCAGAAGAAGACCTGAGCACTGCTCGATAAGGACTAGACAGTGTTCATAACAGAGTCACGGTTCAAACCGCTCCACAGGCTTTAAATAGCAGCACAGGGTTGCTGTACGGGTGTGGCATCACTGCCATGTTGTTCTGCCCCAACCGGACGAGTGAGTGCTCAGGCGCTGCAGTATGGGCAATGCAAGATTTAATTGAAAGGCCACTGGGCAGGTGGTGTGACCTTACCAGTACTGAAACGAGTATTTCCTCTTTTTTGTGTGCATCCTATCCGATATCCAATCTCTCTCTATATATTCACTCTCGCTATCCTCAGCAGCATAGCCGACGACTACAAACACCAGTATGTAGCCGCCGTCGCCTCACCAACAACACGTCGGGGGGGCATCATTCACAGTTCTTCTTAGCCGTGCTACCAACTGGGACCCCCACAAGTTGTCCCAAATACCGGCGGCTGTCCTCTCTGGACAAGGGACTTACGGGGCTGTATTTCGGTGATGGTTCTTTCCAACCATTCGTGGCAGTTATCAAGTGGTCGGGAGAATATTCAAATGCCGTCGGCGTAGTGGGACACGCACCATCGCACATCTGTAAGTACACATATACATACAAATATATATATATATATATATATAAGCAAATATATATGTATACTGAACCAGACGACAATTCGCCGCTTCGCTCGCAAAGCCGCGCAGCGGCTGCTTGCCGAACTTTGACTAGACATTCAGCGGTTAATAAACCGCGTTAATTGAGAATTTTTGGTCTGAGCAAAGCCAACCAACTAAAACATGTCAACAAGTTCCAGAGCACGTCGACTGCAAGGCAGCGCGGTCCAACCGGCAACCGGACACGGGACAGGCTAAGCACTTCCGGTGACACCGCGTCCTTCTTTGGCTGGGGAGACGTGAAGCGGCCGGAGCGTAGGCGCCTGCTTCGCCGTTCGGACGTGGCGGCGAGATAAGCTAGGAGCCTAACCGCCCCTGAAAAAGACCGCCCGAGCGATGAAAAGAAACACAAAATTATTTCTTCTGGTCGCAGCCATTTGGATTTGCGGTACCTTTGTGTACTTAACCCATAAGAAGACCGACGAGGTGAGTTGCAAGCGCTGAGTCCTCGGTGCACCAGCGTGCGTGTGCGCGCATCATTAGCCGCTCGGCGAAACGTACCGGTCCATAAACCAAGCCGCCCGAGTCTTGTAACGCTAGCTGAAGAATAGGCAACTGTTTTCCTGTGGCTTTGGCTCGTCTGCCTTTGCGCTTGGACAGCGCGTCTTGGATGGGGCGCTGTTTCGTTTCATGCGTTCCGCTTTTTCTCGGCTGGTCGCATTCGACCCTCACATGGAGAAAGGGGTGGAAAATTCTCGCCGGAGTTAAGCCGTCGAGTTGCCCCATCGCCGCGGGAGCTCGCAGTCAAGAACTGCGACGCGTGTAGTGACCGACCCCGCCCCCAATAGAGGTGCGTTATGTCGCGTACGGATCAGCAATCTGCCCTACCTTTTCTTTCGTTGAGGCGGTCACCGCAGCATGCGCGGCATAGCTGCTGCCGCGGCACAAAGGTCGCGACCGTGGGTGATTGACGGGGCTGTCGATTTGCCGACACCGGTACCACCGGACGTCCGAATTTGCCGAGGTGTCGATCGTGCTTGTCTCACAAACCCATTCGTTCAGCCTGGCACTTCAGGGCCATCTTATGAAAGGTGCAGTGATTAGACGAGCCGGTGGGTGTCGCGTCAGTTAGGAGTTCCTTTGTCAGGAGCTGGACGGCAGAGTTTGCTCGTGGAGCGAGGTTCGGATGATGAATGAAATATCTGGATATCGTGCGGCCTTATCTTCCGGAACGAATTTCCGTGCTATTTATATGTCGATCGTTCTTTCCATATCTCGACTCCTATCGGCACTGCTTCGATTACTCGAGCCACCGTCTCTAGTTTTTGTTCAGTGTCACGAGAAGCTCAGGTAGTTTGGTGTGAGCTGGCACATCTTTAGAATTCGGCATGCATTGTGCATTGTTCTGTAGTTCCCCTAATTACCTGGCCACCTAGGGGCTATTCTGTTCGCTTGGTGCCGTGATTCCTGTCCATTGGCCGGCAAGCGTTCGCCCCGTTATAATAGCTTTTCTCCTGTGTCCTTAGTGTTCCATATTACATTTATAAGCCCATGCAAGTCACTAGCTTTATTGCCATCGCTACCAGCAGATGCTACTTAACAGTCTTTGGAGATGGAGGAAAATGGCCTTATTGAATGGCTATTCAATTATTTGATAGGGTGGCCACGGCCATTGCAGCAGCTGTTTCACTTTTTTTTCTGAGGTTCTTATCAATCATTATTCCCATTTGTACTAGTCTATAAGTATCGGAAGTCCCAAAAGCCGTGGCTGACAGAGCCTGAGTTTTGCTAGCTCTCAATCCACCCGTGTTTGAATCCTGATCGCTGGACCTCTGCTGTTGTTGTCAGGTGGATAGAAAAGGCCAGGTTGCCAAGAGCCTGCCTGTCTTTCTCAGATGTGCCTTTTAGGCATCACCTACTCCACTTTCAAAATTGGTGGTGTTCTATCGTGTTGTCTCTATTTATTGGCAGCATGTAATTCAGCCTATAATAATTGTAATTCCTAATCAACAGGCCACTAAGCATGTATATGCCTTCTCTTCCAGTTCATCTTCAGTTCCAGCACTTCTCTTGAGCTTAGCAAGATCAGTCATGTCAGCACTGCTCCTTTGCCATCTCAAGACTTACTTGGTAATAGGGGCAATGTTGTCTTCTTCGGCTGCAGCCCTGCCAGGGTTGCTCTATTGCATGCTAGACCTTATTTTTTGTTTTCCTCGACTGCATTAGTCTGACCTGTCTGTATTCTAATGCTGTGGTCTTGATTACATCTTTGTGATTTGATGAGCCCAATCTGCTGCAAACTCGCGACTGGCTAATGGTAAGGAATCAGACATGTAACAGCTGGCCATGCCTTTGCAGCTGCCACTTAGCTGGCAAGCCCGAGCCTTGCCCTATCCCGATCGGTAGTGCTGTCTTTACTGCTGATGGTGGATGATTGAAGACAGCCATTGCGGTGGTTTCTCCAACTAGAGAGCAGCCTGTAGGCATGGGGCTGACGTGCACTGAAATTTTTTGTAAAACCTTCAAATATTCTGCTGGTATCTCTGACGGTGTGGCTGTGCATGAGCTGTCCCCGGAGATGCTTTTCAGAAAAATAGCTGTTTAGCATATAATGTGATGTAGCCATTCGTAAATAGCTACCGGTCAGTAAGAATCTCCCTGTATCCTATTTTCCCCCTACCAACAGCTCGGCCGTTAAATCCATGAACCATAAGCTTAGTGTGCTATTTAACACTCGTTATGGTAACAAATAAAATACTGCCTGATTTAGCAGCCTCTTTTGTATAGCAGCAGAAGAGCCTAAGCAGCTATGAACACCGCTTGCAGCAGCAATAAAGGATCGCCCACCACAGGATTCGACCTCGAGACCGAGGTAGTGAAAAGCAACTGCCTTACCTAGTGTGCCATCGCGGCTCAGCTTCATCGCCATGGCTCAGTGGCATCAGTGAAAAGTGGAAGACATGCCGTTACTGAGGTTGTTGTTAAATCCACCGATGCTCAAATTCTCTAAACTCACTTGCTGCATGCATTGATGACATCCGCACACGGATGGCAACAAATTTTCTAAAACTAAACGATGACAAAACTAACTTACTAGTTATGGGCAAACCCAGTGTGATTCAGAGATTGGAAAGGCTGTCTCTCAAAATTGGCTGTGCCAGCATATCTCCTGTCGAATCAGCTCGAAATCTAGGTGTCATATTCCAAAGCAACCTCTCGTTAGACGACCATATCAGCTCCACAGTCAAATCTGCCTATTTTCAGCTTAATAACATTGCTAAAATTCGGGCTTGTTTAGATAAGGATACCACATCTAAGTTGGTCCATGCATTCGTGACATCTCGTCTCGACTTCTGCAACTCACTGCTTACTGGCCTACCAGCATGTGCGATCAGGCGATTGCAGCTGGTGCTAAACTCTGCAGCTAGGCTTGTCTGTCGTGAGCGGCGCAGTTGCCACATTACTCCACTTCTCGCCGACCTGCACTGGCTACCAGTGAGGCAACGGATTGACTTCAAGGTTTTGTCGCTCACTTTTAAGTCTCTTCATTCTATGGCTCCAGCCTATCTTTCAGATATACTACCCCATCAGGCCAAGCATCGTACCACCCGCTTTTCGGAATCCAACAGTCTGGAAATACCTCGTACAAACCTTAAATCCTTTGGAGACCGTGCATTCAGCTCGTATGCTCCCAAAGCCTGGAACTCCCTCCCGACCTGCGTCAGAACATCCCATGACCTGACCACATTTAAAAGAAACTTAAAAACACCTATTTAGGACAGCATTTAGTGGGTCCCTGTGATTCGTCCTTGATGTGCTTATGCATGCTGACACTGTGCATGCTGCCACTAACCACATTTGCATGCTGACCCTGTGCATGTCACCCCTAACCATATTATTCATTTTGTTTGTTTTTCAAGCATGATTTTACTTACCATTCAATTGCATATCACTTTGCAGTAAATGTAAAGCGCCTAGAAAGAGATTAAGTTCTCTGAGGGCGCTTTATCAAGTACTTTATTATTATTGTTATTATTATGCTCTTACTGATACCTCTGCTACATGCTGCTTAGCATGCAGGCTGCTTACGGCCTCACGAAGTTGATGGTCCCCTATTTGAGTTGGACCACGAGTAAACACACCATCTACCTGGAAGCCCCAATACTTATAATCAACCTCCCAGATGCATGGAACAAACAGCCTCTTGAATTCCACCTGTTAGATATCTGATCACTAAAAACCAAGCGAATACATATCCACAAATTGTCCAAGAGAAGCTTGATGCATTCTGCTGACCGAGACATGGATGACATGCTCAGGTCGCTGAGTATATGAGACCACCCCACCCTGCTTCTCGTTCTTGCAGACAATGCACTCTGACAAGGTGGGTGGTAGGGTTGCTCTCGTTATCCTTGAATCGTATGGCTATAAGACATACAGATTTTTGGATGGGCCATCATTTAAATCAGTTGCTATCAGGTCCCTGTCAAAGACCATGCCTCTCACAGTTGTGATCTACCTACCCCTTCTGGCGGTCTAATCTTGTTTGTGGAGAAATGTTTGAGTTCGTCACTAAAATACTCGTGTGACAGCCTTTATTGATTGCTGGAGACTTTAGTATTCACGTTGATGACCATAGCAACAATCAGGTATGCTCATTTCTTGATGTTCTGAAGAACTTTGGCTTGGTCCAACACGTTAGTCACCTGACTGATATCGGTAGCCACGTTCTGGCTCTCGTGGTCACAAGGGATGCCTGCCCCGCTGACCTTGTTATGTGCTCGCTGACAATTCTGGATTGTTGCTTAATTAATCAAGTTAACTGTTTCTACTTCGTTTTGTGTGCAGGGGAGTATCCAGTTTGTCCAGAGGAACAACTTATTGCTCAATTTTTTTTTATCTGTTTGGGATGCAGGTCTTCAGGAACTGCACCCAGACTCTGCCGACAGCCTAGAGATAGATGCAGTAACGTCAAAACTTAGTAGTGCTCTCGACGAGCATGCTTTGCTACATTCTGTCCATGTACAGAGTTATGGGGACTTGTTTCAATTATTACCAAAAAATTCAATAGATGCACCATGTAAAGCGCATGCTTGAACTCTGCTCAAAGAAAGTTGGGTATGACGACGATCTTGAAAAATTCACAAAGACTTCCTTTTCTTCCGTGTCTACACCCGGAAGTTTAGACAAGCCAGGGCTTCATTTTTTTCACTCGGAAACTGAAGTCCTGTCAGTCTGACTCAAAGTGAATTTATAATACAGTGGACAATCTGCTTAGCATAAGAGAGGTCTCAATCGCTGGATATTAATCGTTTGGCCAAACCGTCAGCAAAACATATTCTCTACTCAACTGATGTGTCGTGTCAAAAATTGCTTACTTAGCAATGGGCTCATGTTTTCCTTTTTTATGCATAGCTGACCATGAAAAATCATGAGCTAGCTATTGTACTCTCTTTTCTACTGTTCGTGTCAAAGACACTGGAACAAGCTGTGGCAGAACAGCAGCTGAACTCTTACATTGAAAATTCAAACCTAGCAAGCAAGTTCCAGTCAGATTTTAGAGCTAATCACCCCACAGAGTCAGCACTGCTTAGGGTGTACCTTCTCAATAATGCTTACTTAGGTAAAGTCTCTCTGCTTTTTTTGTTTGATCTTTTGGCAGAGTTTAATACGATTTATCACAAGGTCCTTCTTCAGAACCTGTCAGCATACCTGAGCATCACTGACACTGCACTGCAATGGTTTGGGTTCTATGTCAAGGAGACTCCAGAGCACGGTTGTCAATGGTCAACAATCATCCGAGGAACCACTAAAGTATTGGGTTCCCCAGGGTTTCGTGTTTGGTCCACTTCTTTTCATAATGTATACTTTCCTCTTGCCGATGTGAACGCCAAATGCAATCTAGGCTTTCACTTCTATGCCGATGTCACTCAAATGTACCTTTGCTTTTTTAATTCCTCCCCGCCCTCCAGCATGACGTACTCTCTTGCAGCATGTATTGCTGACATCTACACATGGACGGCAGCAAACGTTCTCAAATTAAATTATGATAAAACCAACTTATTAGTTATGGGCAAACCTAGTGTGAGTCAGGAATGGGAAGCTTAATGCTCAAAATTGGCTCTGCCAGCATATCTTCTGTTGCATCTAACAAAAATGTGGGTGTCCTGCTTCAAAGTGATCTTACTCTAGCTTCACAGTAAAGCCTGCTTACTTTCAGATACATAACATTCTTAAAAAATGTGGGCATGCTTAGACAGAGATGCTACATTCAAATTAGTCCATGCATTTGTAACATCCCATCTTGACTTTTGCAACTCTCTGCTTGTTGGTCTGCCGGACTGTGCAATCAGGCGCTTACAGATGATGCCAAAAACTCTGCAGCTAGGCTTGTCTGTCATGAACGTCGCAGTTACCACGTTATACCTATTTCTTGCCGATGTGCAATGGCCTCCCAATCAAGCAGTGCATCGACTTCGAGGTTCTGTCGCTCACTTTTAGGTCTCTTCATTCTTTGGCTCCAGCCTACCTATCAGAACTACTCCACCAGGTACCACCCACTTTTCCGAATAAAATCGTTTAGCTATACCTAGTACAAACCTCAAATCCTTTGGAGGCCACACCTTTAGTTCCTATGCTTCCTAAGCCTGGAACTCACTCCCTGCTGATTACATGACATCCAGAGACCTGACAGCATTTGAATGGAATCTACGAACGACGTGTGTTTTGACAGCATGTGGTGGGTCCACAGCAGCCAGGCTGTTTGCTATTCGAGACGGTATGTCATCTCTCTGGCTCTTTGTGTGAGTGTGTGCATGTGTTCGTGCATGCCATGCATAGGTGTAGATGTGTGTATATGAGTCTTAGTTCATCAGGACGTCTACTATTGATTATCCATGTTTTGTCCGTGTTTAAGAATAGTGAATTGTCAGGGCTATTGATGTCGCCTAATACCGAGAGGTTAGATAATCTCATACGCTTAAAGCAGCAGTAGGGGAGGGGTGGGCACATGTCCCATCTGGTAGAAGAGGGCTGGGCTAAGGTAAAGCGTCTGGGGACTTTTGAAATCCCTGCTTCGAGTGCCGTAAGCTAGAAGTTTTGCTCTGCAGGTCTTAGACTGTGAAACTCACTTCCACTGTTCGACAACTACTCTCGCTGCTGCCGACTATAGCATATCCTTTCCGGCCGTCCTGACCTGCTACTGCCATGCTAATCACTTCCTCGGCTGCATAGTGAAAATTTGAGCTGCTTTTTCAAGTGCTTCTTTTAAGGTGGGTCATAAGAAAGCAACTAGAAACATGTCTTCCGAATCATGCTTCCCTTAATCTCAAGCATTTTAAACATTGTTGTGAGTCTTGATTTCCTTGTTTTTTTAATGTAGGAATGATTCTTCTTCGTGCTTGGAATAGAACCTGAAGCCACGCTTCTGACTTTCTCTTTTTTTTATAATAGTTGGAGTTTGTTGGCTACCGAAAGCTGCTTGGGCTATGACTGTGCTATAGAAAACTCCTGTTTGAAATCCACTTTGTCTTTGTGGCTTTATGCAGTTCCAGACAGAGATATGTTACCTTTTCTTACAGCGGCTCACTAGCCGACTGCCTTTCGGAACATTTATTTAATACATGTTCAGAGATATACAATTTCGAGCTCGGAGTAACCTTAGGGACTGCGAAAGAAGCATACGAGGGCACTGAGCTGTAATGTCTTTGCTAGGTCTTTCTCTTCAGCCAATATACCTTGCGCTGACACCGTCTATCCACTGGAGTGCATTTATCACGGGAGTCGCCAGAGACAGCCTTGCAGTAGCTCTGAGCTGTGCATAACAAAATTGATTAGCCAACGTGGTACGTAGTTGTACGTAGTTTGCCTGATGCAGCGTGACCAGGGTACGATGAGCCCTCGAACGCCTTACCTTCTTGAAGCTTCCGGTCTGTGGCTGTGCTAGCTAACCTCTTCCTTGTGTTATGGCTGCCATCCTAGTGGCTCTCGTTGACGTGACACCCAGTTGGATGCTTTCTGGCAAGATTCGTCCTTTTTTTGCCCTCGTTGGTCTAGGATGACCTGGAGAACCGTGGCCTGCGGTTGAAGCCGGAAGCGTTCCGAGACCGCGACAGTGCCGAGCAGGCGCCGCTCGGAAGCAGCAGCTCTCCAGCCGACCAGGCAAAGCAGGTCCCCGCAGTCGAGCGTGTCGAGTGGCAATATTTCAACGAACGGCAGTATGTCGACGAAGGACGTTTGAAGCCCGGTGAGAGTGCTTACCGGCGAAACAAGTTCAATCAGCTCGCCAGCGACCAGCTGAAAAGCAACCGGGCCATTCCGGACGTAAGGCATTCCGAGTAAGAAGTGCCGCGGGTCAGCTTGTGGCTCCTTATAAGCCAGCATCGTTCGTTTGCTGGCTGGCTGCATGCATCCTTATCGGCCACTAGTTGCGTACTTGATGCTTTGCTTGTGCAATTGTGCTAGGGGGCTGTCTTTCTTTCCGGCGACTGATATAATTTGAGGATGTGTCACTCACTTTTAAGTTATCTAGCTCCTGCCGGACTATCTGAAATGCCTTCTCCTCGGGCTTTCCCTCGGGCCACACTCTCCTCCTCTGACTTTAGTCGTTTACTTATGCCTTTAGCCAACTTTCAATGGTTGGTATACCGTTCTTTCAGCTCCCAAAACCTTAAACTCACTTCCGACTGACATCACTTACCTCCTGATCCGACGACATTTAAAAAGAAGCTTAAAAAAACTTGTTCCTCACAGCATTTGCTCCGCCCATATGAATTGTCTTGTAAAAAGCTTGGGCGTGCTGAAGTTACTATCGAGCACATTTAAATTGCCTGGGAAGAGATTTAGTTCTCTTAGGATGTCTTTGCACTGCCAGAGTCTCTCTGTCATGCTACCGGAACGGTCGTAAGCCAAAACACCATGACTATATAATATAATTCATTTATTCATTTTATAATTCATTTATATAGCGCCCCAAGAGAACTTAATCTCTATTCAGGCGCTTCACTTATGCCTCGGGGCTCGAGCCCACGACCTCAGTCAGACCTTGGTCAGGCGAGCACCTTAACCGCTAGACCAAACTAGCTCGGCGAGCGAGTACTGAATGCACTCGTGGTGAAGTGCAAGCCATTGTTGACTGTGCAGCACAAAAAGCAGGGCTGGATTTTTCTTGCCCATCCCAGTATTGGACAGCTGCCTAGTGGAGCAGAGTGCTGTGAAAGGATGAGTCCAAATTCAACCTTTCTGGCTTCGACAAAAGGAAGAAGTATGTCTTCCCCCACGAGAACGGTTAGAGCGTACGTGAACGTTTGTCTGACAAAGACTGAAATTCGGTGGTGGAAGTGTACTGGTAAGGGGTTGCTTCTCAAATTCCGGTGTTGGGTGTCACACAGGACTCAAGGAATCATGAATCAAAATGTCCCATGTCAACGTTGTGCAGAATGTTGGCTTACCATATGCTTGGCTCGATATCTGTTGGCAGCATGACAACGATCCAATATACACTTGATGTAGTGGTTTTTCACGAATCCCACTAGCTACGGCTTTCAGCCAATTGCATGCCCGTGCAGTGGCCAAGCCAAAGCCTGGACTTGAACGCAAGAGCACATCTGTGGGACAAATTCGAATGAGCTTTAAGGTTCAGAGTTCTCAGGTGCATACAACCCGATGAGTTTTTTGAGATTTTGAAGGATTTCTGGGCGTCAACTCTTCGAGAAACGATGATTGGGCGGCGTTATCAAAAATCATTGTTCCCCGGCAAGTTATTGATTGTATCCAATAAATTGCATGTTAACGTACATTTGTTTTAGTTTTTCTGCATAATAAAAACTGCTACTAAGTTAGATCCAACCTAAACCTTGTTGTTTTTTTTGAGAAAAAAATAGTTTGCTGATAGCAGGTGCCTAGAAACTTTTGGAGGGCAGTGAAGCAGAATACAAATAATAATTCTAGTTCGAAAGTTAAAGTAAGAGGTTGCACAATCTAGAGTCTCATTTATTAAGCACCAGAAGAGCCTTAGCAGCTATCACCCCACTTACAATCGTAAATAAAGACTTACCTGCTGCAAGACTAGAAACCTGCTTCCACGGTCGTGAGGGGTGAGCTTCCTACACTTGTTGTTTTATCTCTCGATTGTCTATAGACTCATGCCCAGAAGTCAAAGTGCTCTTTTAGGCCTTCGATGTCAACTTGATTACCATCCATGGGTGCATGACTTCGGCCACTGAGTGTGGCATGAGTCTGAAAATCACTTCGTTGTATTAAGTTATAGCTAATATTTTTGGGGCTGCTTAATGTGTACTAAATCATTGCCTGGCATCCAGGGACATATCGGCTATCCCCACTCAAGAAGCCACATCCAGCCGGAAAGTGGGTTTCGCTTTACTTTTGTCAGGGACCGTCATCAACAACATGATCATGTTAAACCCCCTCATCATAGCTATGCCCAGTTTTACTGATCGTTAGTTTTTGACGGTTCGACCAAAGGTATTCAGGTCAGTCACTATCGTGCACATTGGAGTGATTCGGAAGTAGTAGAACCAGTGTGGAATTCTGATATAACACTTTAGCTGCACCATAGTGAAATATTAAGCAAGGTCTTACCAGGAAAAGCTTCCGTTTTGCTGCTTCTAAAGGGAACATGGTTAAAGGGTAGTAATGTCTTTTGGATATCTGCTAACAACAATGGAACAATATATGATTAGATTGTATTTTTTAAAGGTGCAATTATACTTTTGCGCGAGAAAAGAGGCTAATTACTTTCTTAGGTTTTTCCCAATGCAAAGACCTATCTTACCTTCTCACACGTCTTCCTAATTCTGAAAGGGGGAGCTTTTCTAGGGCTCTGTATTATTCACTAGAGCCGAAGCTTTGATGTCTGATTGGTTGTCTGATTGGTGTTAGCCCAGCTTAGTAAAATATAATCAGTGCTTGTGCACTCGCTTTTAATGATTAATAATAATGCAATTGATAAAAGCACCCTCGGAGAACTCAATCTCTTTCTAGGCGCTTTACATTTGCTGTAAAGGGAAACACGATTGAATGGTGAGTAATATGATGCTTGATAAACAACATGAATAACATGATTAGGGGTGACATGCACAGGGTCAGCATGCAAATGTGGTTAGTGGCAGCATGCACAGTGTCAGCACACATAAGCACATGAAGAACGAATCGCAGGGACCCACTAAATGCTGTCCTAAATAAGTGTATTTTAAGTTTTTTTTTAATGTGGTCAAGTCAAGGGATGTTCTGACGCAAGTCGGAGGGAGTTCCAGGCTTTGGGAGCATACGAACTAATTGGACGGTCTCCAGAGGATTTGAGGCTTTTACGAGGTATTGGGAGACTGTTGGATTCCGAAAAGTGGGTGGTACGATGCTTGGCCTGGTGGGAGAGTAGATCTGAGCTTTTGTAAAGAGTGTTGGCAAAAAAAAACAGAAATTATTCTGCATGTGCAACCGGGTGAAAGTATAGGCTCTATGGACAGCTCCAAAAGCAAGGAAGCTGACCGGCTACAGGGCGCTGCCTACTTCGCAGCTGACCTCTGCCTTCGAGGGAAGAAATGCGGTGTTAGTTCCCTTTTGGAGGAAATAGTGGCTTTGCATAATATTTTTTGTAATTTCTCAGTAGGCAAATTGTAGCTTTGTATATTGACAGTTTTGCGCTTTCACATATCGGGAGATCCAGCTGAGTTTCCAGGTGAAGTGCTCTGCTGCTCGTACTGGACGTAAGCAACCCGATCTAGTCCCGATGCTCGACATGAATGGTCAGTTGATTCTGCAGTCGCGTGCATTTAGCAGCAGAACGGTCTCGAACAGATTTCAACCCACTCTCAGTTAGCAATAAAGAATTGTCTTCCGTAGGACTTGCTACCACTACCTGGTAGGACTTGCTACCTAAACTCTCTACCTGGGTCATGGAAGTGGGAGAACCTTACCCTAGGATAAGTACAAGACACCAGATCCCTATTAATTAAATATCAATTAAAGCGAGAAAGACTTCATGTCCGGCGCTCGGCAAGACGGCGCACTTATGTCACGCGGCGAGATGGCCACCGCTACTTCCGGGAGTGTCGTGGACATGTAATTATACTATGACTCTGCGAAGCAAGTCCACAGGCAGTAAGCTCTAATATACCTGTATAATAGAAATATATTTACGGGAATATCAGCCAACACCGTCGCTGCTCGGTTTTGCAGCAACTGTAACGTTGCTGATTTGGCTGCTAAAACTTGCTCAGATGAGGCTCTGGACTTAATAATGACATCGAAACTGCTACGTATTTACAATATCCAAAAATCAATGTAAGCCGTGTCATTGGTGGACGTTGTCCAGTGGGAACCCTAATCTGACCTCTAAAGCATATAAGCTCAGGCTTCTCAGCCCCACCATGTCTCTAAAATTAGGAAGTGTATCCCTGGGACATTGCTTTTTGATTGAGTCAATTCGTTAGCGTTTAGGCGGCTGGCTATTGAGGGTACAGGCTGGTCTCCTCCCATAGCCTGGGGTCTCAGCTTGGGCCGAGGTGCTTGCACTGTCCGACTGAGGTCCACTGTCGGCTCGAGTCTTGCAGTGGGCAAT
Organism: Cristatella mucedo; assembly: GCA_009760855.2. Lineage (NCBI taxonomy): Eukaryota > Metazoa > Bryozoa > Phylactolaemata > Cristatellidae > Cristatella > Cristatella mucedo. The sequence continues at coordinate 3,789,472 of WPIO01000009.1, forward strand.
CCTTTATTGCCACCTCCAAGCAGGGTGAAATCTGCTTGAGACCATTCCGCAGCTGTGTACACTGTACATGTGGCTGCTCGATTGGTTATTAATCGGCACTTGACTTTTACTCTCGAGCCACCGAACTACACAAATGGCAGTTACCGGCAAAATTGGCAAGCACCGACCACGTGTCCATGGAGCGCCGTCGACGCTGAGTGACACCGAAGCTCCTAGCCGCACCCGGTCGGCTATTTGGATGATTTTTTTTTATAAATTTCCCTGCTGCTTTAGAGGCTTTGGACCCGCTCGAGTCAATAATTGATATTGGTACGTTGTGCAACCCATGCCCTCTCTCTCTCTCTCTGCTCCACAGCAGTGCTTGTATCTTTTGAATGGTTATGATCGATCTGGTGTGGCGCTGCAGCACTCCAGCGGTGCCCACACACTGCCAAGCCGAACTACCTTTCATAAAGGCCCTTGGCCCTGCCCTTCCCTGCTATGCACGTTAGCCCCCCCCCCCCTTTAAAGGAGGTGCATTTTATTGCAAGACGACATCATTGAGAAACCGTTGCTCTGCTCTCTGCTCTCAAGCTGATGGGAGTACCAGTCTTCCAAGTCTGCAGCAATCCTAATGCTGTCTTATTTGGTACGCACATGTACGCATGGCACTGCTTCTCGATTGTAGCTGCGCCAGACAGAAGTGGTCTCAAGACTTACCGGCCACGAGTGTCATAATAACTTTCCACAATGAAGCTCGGTCAACACTGCTACGCACTGTCGTCAGGTAAAGCTCATTCCTGAGGCCTGTGCGCATAGCCTGGTCTTCGTTATTGCCGTAGTAGCAGCTGCTAACGTTGAGTGCTGTGCTTTATAGTGTGCTTAATAGAAGTCCTCCACATCTGATTGCGGAAATTATACTCGTCGACGACTTCAGCGATAACCGTGAGTATCATCATTGCTTTTGAATTTGCGTTTGATATTGCCGAGCTGGTTTGGTCCAGCGGTTAAGGTGCTCGCCCCGACCAGTGTCTGGCTGAGGTCGTGGGCTCGAGCCCCGAGGCAGATATGTGAAGCGCCTGAATAGAGATTTAAGTTCTCTTAGAGTGATATACAAATTAATTGTTATATATATATATATATATATATATATATATATATAGAGAGAGAGAGAGAGAGAGAGAGAGAGAGAGAGAGAGAGAGTTTCTGTCTATCAAAGAACTCCTCACCTTCGTCATCATCTTTCTCTTTCTTCTCTTCGTTCTCTTTGTCTCTGCTTCAGGACTCGAATCCACCACCCGGTTTCGTTAAATTCAACCACTTTAGGAATACAGGTTTTTAGTAGTATCATTACTAACCTGAATGAACCTGAACCACAGTCACCCGCGCTGAATTTGGCTGTTCGTTTCAGACTAGTGGTCTGACCGCTTCGCCCTCTCTCACTCTTGTCTGAATGTGCTACCCTCCCATGCACTCCCATGCACTCACATGCGCCATCATCGCCATTAATGCTGGTGGAAAGGAAGTTGATAGCGACTGTTGTCTTGCATACTTGGACCACACAAGGTCTCGGCTGCTATCTTAGCATTATTGGGCCGTTTAAGATTGGAGTTCTAAACAATAATTAGCTGCAATATGTTGACTGTTTGCACAGCACCGCATGTTTCTTTGCCCTCCCTTCCCTCTCGCGCCCCCTGGGGTACTTCTCTGTGGTGCCCGGAGCCCCTACTCTTCATGATCTGATCCAAACCTGACCTCACCTAGAGTGACTGCTTCAAGGATGCCAACGAATAAATGCTGTAATTACTCATTGGCATGCCTAGTCGTCGACCTGGGTCATGCCCTACCATTCCATCCGACGTTAGGCTTTCTGGGTTCTCTGCTGGCCTGCTTTTAGCAAGCCTTCCCGTGCAGGATGCTGTGAAAGATTCAGCGGGAACCCAGGCGTCTAATTTGGGCCAGTCAAAGGCTTGTGACTCGGGAAGGCTTCGATCAGCTCTTAGCTCCTACAGGGCTGTCTTAGTCGAGTGCCGGCATCTAATTAAGTAGGCTAAGTGCCGTGCGGCTGCGCTCTTCCGACCTGTGACATATGTGCTGCTCAGCTGTCCCTGCCCCTCATCAAACTCGTCATTTTTATTCTCGTACCCTTTTCGCGCTTTCCCCTGCACGATTAAATATGTTTTACTAACCAGCGCTCCTACAAGCCAGTGGCTCCCCGTGTCTTCTTGTGTGCTGTTGCACGCTTTTCGAAGCATGATCCCTTGCATCAGGTTGTAATGCACCTGGATAGAGATTTGGTTCTCTGAGGGCGCTGAGCAGAAGACTTTCATTATTATTATTATTATTGTTATTATATTTAGTGTTATTGTCTCGTTTTTATTACTTCTCCATGTTGGCCATCCATGCTTCACTGTATTACTTAGCTTTATTACTTGTTGCCGGGATACAGATGGTATTGCTGTCATTGTGTGGCTATAATTAGTCAGTGTTCTTTTGGCTTTGGTGACCTAGCTCTGCCAGTTCAGAAATCGGGCATTCTCGAGCCAGGGTGTGCCAGACGCAAGCCAATGTCGCTCGAATACATAGTTGCATTGACGGGAGGGGATGGGGCTTTTGTGCAGCGCTCTTCTTGCCTGGTGCTTGTCTGTAGCATCCCTAGATTTTCGAAACTCGACAGAAGATATTCGTAGTAGCATTACTGTGCTGCCGCGATAGCTCCCGCTTCTCCGACGCTTTGCGGTGGTGGCATACGTTCGTTCAATTGGTTCTCGTATCCGTTTGCACGCAGCCGCCGACGGTGCCGAGCTTGGCAAGATTGAGAAGGTCACCGTGCTGCGCAATGAGCGTCGCGAAGGCCTCGTCAGATCTCGTGTGCGAGGCGCCGACGCTGCTCGTGGGCCCGTGCTCACTTTTCTCGACAGTCACTGCGAATGCGGGGAGCAGTGGCTGGAACCGCTGCTACAGCGCATTCACGAGGTGGGCTGGGCACCTGCAGTCGTCGCTGCATCGTTCAACCTCGCCTTCCCTTGCCGTCGCTGCAGCAGGCCGAGCTGTGCATGCGACCTGGGCTTGTATTGACACCTGGAGCCAAATTCTTGCTGCGGTAGGACGACACACGTGTCGTGTCTCCAATCATCGACGTCATCAGTATGGACAACTTTGAGTACATCGGTGCATCATCGGTCTTGAAGGGTGGCTTTGACTGGAATCTGGTTTTTAAGTGGGACTACTTGACACAGGACGATGAGGCAAAACGTGGCAAGAATCCCATAGGTCCCATCCGGTGAGAGCCGTCTGCAGCAGGCAATGGCTGCTTGTATGCAGCTCCATCTGCCAAAACGATTCTATTTGATGACACAAAATAGCAGTGTCTATGTTCGTGCTGCCTCCTGGCCTCCCATGCTTTTCGTCGAACGTCTCCCGCACGTGAGCAGAGCATGCTGCTACAACCACCTCGATGTCGCATACATTCGTACTCTGCAGGACTCCTATGATTGCTGGCGGACTGTTCAGCATCTCCAAAAAGTGGTTCAATGAACTCGGCAAGTACGACTTGCAAATGGACGTGTGGGGTGGCGAAAACCTGGAGATATCATTCCGTGTTTGGCAGTGCCACGGATCGCTGGAGATCATTCCGTGCAGTCGCGTCGGCCATGTGTTTCGCAAAGAGCACCCGTACACATTTCCTGGAGGTAGCAGCAATGTATTTGCAAGGTTCGTATGGAGCTCGTTCGTGGGGCCTGCTCGCTGGCTAGGCTCATGCTCGTGGCCTGATCAATGCTGTTTCAACGAGTACATGCAGTAATGCTGCTGCTTCCTGCTGAATGCTTAGAGGGCTCTGGTGCTTAATAATAAAAATAATTATACATTTAATATAGCGCCCTCAGAAAACTTGATCTCTTTCTAGGCTAACGGGGAATTTGAAGAGAGTACTTAGAAAAATTGGTTTGACAATTGAATATGAGTTTAGGGTGCCTTTTGAAAGACAAATGTGTTACAACTGGTGTCGGAAGTTCTGACGACTTCCGAATGAAAGAAAAATGGTTATGCAAATCACGCATAGCCCGGATGTAAACCGGAAGCAATACATCCACAAATAAAAAATGTGACCCCGATCTCTGCATCCTATGCAACTTGTATCCCAACTTGTCGAAACTTGGTAGATACATGCTTGAAACTTGTAGAGGTGCATTCTTGTGACTTGTATACAGCTTCATTTCCACGGTCGGTTGGTGCCTTGTAAATTCTATAACTCAGCTAATAATTCACGTATATGAGTGAAATTTGACATGCAAGTTCAGCTCTGTATGTTTCAAATGAGTCAAGAAAGATTACTGATTTCGGTTCGATACATTTTGCTGTATTAGTCATCAAACATTCTGGAGCTTTATTTTCCATAATCGTGGACATGTAGAGCAAAATATATTCAGCCGAAATCCGAAACTTGTCTTCCCTCGTTTGAAACAAGCATAGCTTAACTTGCATTTCAAATTTCACTCAGATACTTGAAGTATTAGCCGAGTTATGGAATTTACAAGGCACCAACCGACCCTGGAAATGAAGCTGTATACAAGTCACAAGAATAAACCTATACAATCTTCAAGCATGTATCTACATGTATCCATCAAGAGAAGTTGGGATACAAGTCGCATATGATGCAGAGATTGGTACATTTTTTATTTGTACATTTATTATTTCCGGTTTACATCCGGCTTAGACGTGGTTGGCATAACCGATTTTTCTTTCATGCGGAAGTCGTCAGAACTTCCTATCCCAGTTCTAGTGCATTTCTCTTTTGGTGGGTACCCTAAACACATTCGATTGTTGGATACATTTTTTTAAGTATTTTCTTGACTTTGATTTTGCAATCCAGATGCTGAGCCACGTGTCGTCGCCTACTAAAAATCGCTGTTTTGTGGCAAGGATGAGTTTCTACTTTCTTTTTGATCATCCAATAAACTGCCCCAGGATGGGGACAATGATGTATCGGGTGTCGGCCGGGATGCCTGAGTGTCTGCTTGACCTATAGCTGGGTGCCAGTAAACTAATGCCATCGATCTAGTAATGCATTTCATATTGAAAACGCTCGGTCCCAGTGTGAATATGTCGGCCGCGCCTCTGCTTCTCAGCCAGCCTTTCCTTGTATGTTTATCCGTCTGTAACTCCACAAAGACTATTTAGATGTTACACATGAGAGTTTTGTATAGCACACTCACAGCCTAAGCGGCTTTCGGTACGCATTCGGTAGCCAACTGATTTAATCTCACACAGCCAAGAGAAAGTGTGAAGCATAGCAGAGTCAAGAGAGCATTTGAGGTAGTGAGTAGCATGGAAGTAGTAGCTCAGGACCGCTGGAAAGGATGTGCCATGGTCGGCAGCAGGAGAGTAGTTGTCGTTGCGTGGAATCGTGGAAGCGAGTTCCACAGTCTAGGACTTGCAGAGCTAAAGCCTATGTTGCCAACGGTCTTTAACCAGAGGAATGGAACAGCTAATTGATTGTCCATACATGATCTGGGGGTACAAGGAGGCTGGAACGGTGCAGCAGTTCAGCCAGGTATGGAAGAGCCAAGCCGTGGCAGGCCTTGTGGGTCAGCGTAAGAACTTTGCTCTGTATCCGTTGCTCAACCGGCATCCATCCTAGTTCTTTTAGCAAAGGAGACACGTGGTCAAATCTCTGGGACTTGAAGACTAGCCTTGCAGCCATATTCATATCCATCTGCAGTGGCATAGTTGCTCTTTTCGGTAGCCCAGCCAAAAGGTAATTACAATAATCAAGCCGAGACAGAACTAATGAGCTAGTTAAAATTTTTGCTAGCCACAGTGGAAGACAGCTCCTAATCTTAGATAGGGATCGAACGTGATGGCTAGCTGTAGAAGCAGTCTTCTGAATGAGCTTTTAAAATTGTGGCGGCTGTCGAAAACGACACCTAAATTTCGAGCATATTGTGATGGTCGCACAACAACTGCGTCACATATTAGAAGGGAAAAGTCTTCTAATCCAGCTACACGTTTAGGGTGTCCTATGAGCAGCAGTTCAGTTGTATCTTTGTTTAGTTTCAAGAAACTTTCCGACATCCAGAATCGAATGTCGGCAAGGCAAGCATTGAGTTTATCGGTTGCTGCAGCAGATTCTGACGGTTTGAAGGACAAATACAGCTGAGTATTGGCAGCATAAAAGTGATATCCTCTTCTATGGGCCTTAGCCACTTTTCCCAGAGGTTGAGTATAAATGGAGAACAGCAAGGGACCGAGACGTACCCTTGAGGGACTCCACAAGTGACCCTTCTCGTGTGTGAGACCTGACCCCCACACGACATGGATTGAACACGATCAGACGAGTACGATTTAAACCACGCCAGTGCCTCGTCTGCCAGACTGATCGATGTTCTCAATCGTTCAAGTAGGACACCATGATCAATGGTATCGAAGGCACCTACAGATCTAGCAGCACTAGGGCAGTGACGTTCATCGTTACTGCATAAGATGTCATTGGTAACACGGAGAGCAGTTTCAGTGAAGTGCTGCTGCTGAACGTCTGCAATTTTTCTGACATATCGTTCTTTTCGATGTGCTACCAGCTGCATAGAGGCAATTTTTTCAAGAATCTTTTGACAAAAAAGGAAGAAGGAAACTGGGCGTTGCTTCTCCTGCGACTCCTTTTGTACAGTCCTTCAATTCCTTGCAGCACCTCAATGTCAGCATTCAGGCCTGCTACGACTGACCTCATCATAAAATTCATCTCCCAGTCTACGAAGACTTCTAGCCCTATAGACCCTGTACCACATTCTCTCTTTTCCGGATGCGTCGATTTGCTGTCGTTATACATAACTAACATAATAAATATGTTCTTCGATTCAGGTATTGTCCTTGCAGTTTTCAAAAGCCCTGTTGTTAAGCCACCATTTAATAAAACAACACTAGACCTTGAGAACTTCTTCCTAGTCTTCCTACTGCCGTTCCTATCAAAGATACTAGGAAAAGTAGTGGCAGACCAGCTCAACTTTTTACGTTGAAACTTCAACCCTAGCAAGGAAGTTCAAGTTGGTTTTTAGAGCTAATCACCCCACAGATTCAGCATTGCTTAGGGTGTACTTTCTCAAGAATGCCGACTTAGGTAAAGCCTCTCTGCTTTTTGTTTAACTTTTTGACAGTGTTTGATACTATTGATCACAAAGTCCTTCAGTGCCCATCATCTTGCCTTGGATTACTGGCACTGCACTGCAATGGTTTGGATCCTATCTCAGGGAGACTCCAGAGCACGGTTGTCCATGGGCACCAATCACCCAAGGAACCACTAAAGCCTGGTGTTCCCCAGGGGTTCATGTTTGGTCCACTTCTTTTCGCAATTTATACTCTCCTCTTACCGTTGTAAACGCCAAGCATAATCTAGGCTTTCATTTCTATGCAGACAACCCACAACTGTACCTATGTTTTGATCCCTCTACTTTAAACAAAGGAAAGTTACAACCAAATGAAGGTGAGGTCTTTTTTTTACTGAGCATTCATCCAAGTCATCTCATGCCTATGGATTTAGCAGGGCCCAAAGATATTCTAATTCGTTTACCTGGCATGGCTCGTTGTTAGCACTTTCTGGTAAGCCCTTCACTAGTGTGCTCGCTGGCGATCATCACCTACATTGGTCAATAAATGATTTACTTCCTCGGGACTCGAGCCCGAAACCCAAGTTGTTAGCCCTGGGCTAGGAACCTGGAGCTCATAAACTGCCACATTAATACACCGAGCAGGGCATTGACCTTTATTCACGTTAGTACATCACTTCTCTGCTACGTGCTGTGAATCACCATCAAGCAGCACATCGACCTCAAGGTTCTGTCACTCGCTGTTTCCGTCGTTCTCGTCGTTCTCGTCGTTCTCTTGCTCCGGCCAACCTGTCCCACATACTTATACTTACTCTTCGGGCTTCCCACCAAAACAATCGAGCTACTGACTCTGGCTGTGCATCAAACTAACTGGCTGTGCATCAAAATGTGTTGATCAAACAAACCACAGTGCTTTGGAGACGGAACCTTCGGCTCGAATGCTCCCTGAAACTTGCTATCGACTGACATCATGCCATCCCCTGAGTTGATGGCATTCAAAGCAAAGCTAAAAAACGGTTCCTTGCAGGATTTGTGAGTCCGTGTTAATTGTCCTTTACTTGGATGTGTTTACGCATGCTGAAACTGTTCTTGTTATTACCGCTGATTGGTTGATACTCCCTCTTTCAAGCATACTGGAAGTGTCTAGAAGAGATTCGGTTCTTCCAGTGAGCTATATGGTTGTATTTTTATTATTACTACTGTTATTGGTATATAACTGCAGCTGAATGTAGGTTGCTATCAAAACATGTACCTGTAGCTCACTAAATAAGGCAGGATATTAAAAAAAAAGATGGACTGATGTCATACAAAACTGCATGCAAGCTCTGTCGAAGTATCTATTCTTATTTAAATAAATACAGCATGGGCATCTGTATCTTATCGATTATTATTTTTTGAGCTCCAAAAGGAAAGCTGCATGATGCAGGCCATGAGTAGGATAATTATGGTTATTGGACTAAAAATAGATTATTTGTATAGCCTCTGAGAGAACTTTGTATCTATCCGGGGGCTGGTTTCAAGCATGCAAAAGCAAATGTAGTATCATGCTTAGGCCAATATGCTTAAGCAGACATTACGACACTCGTCGCCACCGGTTAATACGACCTCTGACTAGTACTGTATCATATACAGGTAAGCACGCTAAGCAAACACGAACGAAAAACAGATGCGCTCATTGGGGTCAAGGGAAAAGCTAAGTAGAATATGTGCGTCTTGAGGTGAGACTTAAATAATGAGAAGTCATTGCAGGCAGTGACCGAAAGCTAAAGCAAATATTAGACTTCCGGTACATAATACTAAATGAAGTCTGATCACCAAAAGGTTTTACTTTAGTGCGAGGAGTGGTGAGATAACCCGAAGCTGTTGAGGAGGTGGTCCGAGAGCAAATTGCAAGGAGGTTGGATAAGTAGGCTGGTGCTTGCGAAGAGAGTGGCCTTTCAGTGAGACTTTGGATCTTGAAATCGTTTCGATGCTCGATAGGGATCCAGTGAAGCTCTGACAGAAGAGGAGCGATGTGGCAGCTATGCCGTTGACAACAGGCCAGACAAGGTGCTGAGTGTTACACCAGTTGCAGACGATTAAGGGCACAGGCCGATATTAATGAATATTGGGGATTGCAATCGCCTTTATGTGATTTCACAAGCATCTGAGCCAGTTTGGGTCTTGCACTCTCATCTAAGCAGGCTCTGATTTCTGGCAAGTTCGGTAAATCGAAGTAAGATGGTTTGTAAACATTGCTACCGCGATGCCTGCTCATGGTGTTTTTTTCACAACCGGCTGCATTCTGCATTTGTAGAAACACACGCCGTGCTGCTGAAGTATGGATGGACGAATATAAGGAATATTATTTTAATGCCGTTCCATCAGCACGGTTCGTCCAGTATGGGAAGTAAGTCTAGGCGTATGGCGTGCATTCACAGGCCAGCTCCTTAGTTGCACTGATTAGGCTTTTTCTATTGAGCACCCTGCTTTCCTGTAGCGTCTTTAAAATTACTATTGCTTCCGATTTTGATTCCGATTGAGTTACTCGGAGCATTTTCATTATGTGGTCAAATATTTTCTGCCTTTAAGTATTTTAGAAAGTGCGTGAAATCTGACAATGGTCGTACTGATAATGCAGCAAAAAAGGCAAAGTACACGAGTTTTTAATCTATGCAGCACATTTTTTAAACATTAAAAAAGCCGAAAGCCAGTGTTAAAATAATACTGCATCTTCACCCTTAGAGAACTTAATCATTTTCTAGGAACTTTACATGTGCTTTAGGAAGCATGACCGAATGGTTAGTGGCAGTATGCACAGTGTCAGCATGTGTAAGCACACAAATGACAAATCACAAGGACCAGGCAAATGTCGTGAGAAACAGGTACATTTTAAAAGATATCAATGGTGGTGCTGCTTGCTATTCCTTTTATCTGTTTTCAACTGCCGGACCTGAGCCACCAAGGGGCCACCCCATGTGCAAAGTGGGCTAGTTTTTCTAAAAACATAGTTTTGGAGGCTGAACGCGTTTTTTTGTTCTATGCAGCATCTGAAAAGATGCAATTGTGCAAAGGATCCCAAGCAAAACTACCCGAGACTTCGTAAAATAAAATCCGCTCCTGTAATGTGTTTAAGATTCCTGTTGGTTTCTGTACAGCCACTGAAACGTTGCCATGCCAGGACGGGCACACTGAAAGGGAAACTGACCGAACTGGTTCCGATTGTCTACGAATTAATTGAACCGACCTTAAACTCATTGAACCCCAGCATTAGATATTTGTCTCTCCTACTCCATACATCTGTAATCAGGTAAATGACTTAATTTCAAAATACAGAGTGACAAAAGGTTGTCTGCCATGGGTGGCACTGAACGTCAAAAAGGAGTTTCTTCTCGAGCTGAGAACGATGCAACCTCTGGGTTACTGACCTTGGGTCTTAGCCCATGGCTGAGACCCAAGGTCAAAGGTGCTCGCTCTTCATGGCCCAGGTCCTGGGGGGTGGGGGGTTTCGAGTCAAGCAGTAAGCAATAGGCCGTTGTTGCTGTAGGCCGTCGTTCCGTGATTGCCCGCGACTGTAAGCGGTGGCAGATGATAGCCATAAATACTCTTCTGCTTCTATATAAATGAGACTGTTAAATCAGCTAGTCTTTTTTTACTAGTCTCTTGCTCTAACCAATTGGGTTATTGAGAATGCTCTACCTTTGGCGGTCGACACGTGGCCATACAGTCGTCTGTGTCACCGCTTCGAGCTTCGACTTTCACAGCTTCACTCTGTCGTGGTTTTTTCAAATATATTCATTAACAAGTTGGCCGATATAGTGAAAGTGATACAGCACACGATTGGTTGTCTGTCAGTTATACACCCCTGTATTAAAATTAAAATAATTACTGTAGGTATGGACTTTAGGCCTATGTATTCGAGCACACCAAATCCTTCAACGCCAGGTGCAGCTGCTCGACCACTCCTTGTGTGTGGGTACGAACTTTTATCCAAAAAATTGGGTGTGGCGAAACCAAGCCAGTAAGAGTGTGCTGTCCACCGATTGGCTATCTTGGTGTAATTTAATGTACAATAATAATAGTAATAATAATATATTTGTAACTTCTGGCATGTCTTATTTTGTCTAATATATTGGGTAATACGAGTGTAATGGTGACTAAAGTGGTGTTATGTTTCTAATAATGTTAACTGCCGTATTTAAATGGTCGTGAACAGGTTTTCTATACTCTAAATACAAAAATAATTGGTTTATAAATAAAGAATCCTACTTTACAGAAATTCACTTATTGTGGGAGAGTCTGGAACTGATTAGCCGAGATAAACGAAGGACGACTGTAAAGCCTCGACTTTAAATTGGCTTTTACGTGTTCGAACCGAATTCCTGTGTACTGTGTGAATGAATGTGTATGTTTATCCTTCTACTCCTGGCGCTAGTGGTTAGTGATATGGCAGTTACTGATCCAGATTATCTCCCAATTTCATCGGTGGTGTCAAGCTCAGCATGTCGGACATTTTGAGAGCAAACAGATTATTCTTCCTATTCAAACGCACACTTTTAGGGCAAAGAGTCTTTCTTCCATTCTAATATCATTGGGAACATCAAAATTGCCTGTTCAATTTGGTTTCTGCTTTAGAGTGAGTTCTCAGTGACTACACATACGTATAAGTGGCATATTTCTTTTAGTCTGAGCAAAAAGTCACAGGAAACCGTCAACGGTTGAGTGTACTTTTCCGATCGAACAAATGAGGTAGAAAAAGTATGTTTGTGCACCTACGCTTCCTTGACCACCCTTAACCTATGTCCTGTATCCAGCTTGGAGCAACAATTTTGGGGATGAAAATACTTTGCTTTCATCGATTCTTGCATAGCAAATGGCTGTGGTGCTGTGTTTGCTTGGGGCCTAAAATTGACTTGCTGTATTTTTCCAGTTGCCATGGCTGTTCTGTGATGCATAAATGTGTCGATATTGATTGCTTTTTGGCAAAGCTTACAAATTCGATTGCGTTGTGATTCAGATTACCACTATTAATCTGGATCTGCGATTTTTCACTCATGATACTCGCTTCATGATAGATGTCTAATTGGATATTCTTCTTAAATACATACCAAGTAAGGCAGCAGCGTTTCCCGATGTAAATGCATAAACCACCTTATTGCACTATGCATAAGGTTGTAGCTGCCATGCGCATTTGCATCGAGCATTCAGTTTCGAAGTCGGTATCCTCTGTCTGGCTCATAATGATTCTGAAGAAATGAATAGCAGACCTCGGTGGATAATGGCTGTGTTCTCCATTAAAATAAACTAGTGCGTTCCCGTACAGGTTCTCGTGTGATTTGATGCGATTAGCAAAGCCTTGTCCTATGCTATTTTTTGTTAATCCCGAACAACCAACAGTCATCAAATTGCCTCGTGAGAGAAAACATTGCTAATCCATGTCGTGGTTGGCACTGGATTTCTTACCTAATAGCTTCACACTTTGTATCGCGGACCATGTGCTTGCTTTTCGACGCCTTGCTAAGCTTACTGAAATAGCAGCAACAGACTCACTGGCAGTAGGTGTGCAACGTTACGCTATTATATTATCTAGCACTGGAATTGCCTAGATTACGTGGGCGTGGCTCATGTGCATCTTGGCAATGTCTGTAACACAATGAAAGTCGTGCTCAAGTGAGCAGATACCTTTGTCAGCCTGTGACCAATTCGGCTGGCAGTGATCGTTGACCGGCGAGCCTGACGTAACTAGCCGTGTCGTCGTGATTCATTGCAAATGTCAGTGTGATGGCTTCCGAGTCATTTGGCTCAATCTTTCAGTGATCGATCGTGTTTATTCCTGCACTTGTAGCCTTAGCGAGAGGTTCCACCTTCGCAATTTGCTGAAGTGCAAACCGTTCAGCTGGTACATGGACACCGTCTATCCGGAGCTGCGGTGAGTGCAACGCCTCTCTCTCTCTCTCTCTCTCTCTCTCTCTCTCTCTCTCTCTCTGCCCAGCAGTGCCTTGCTCCGTCTGCTGGATGTTCATCGGTGATGGGGGGTGGAGGCTTACTGATGGGCATGTAGGTTTGTTTGTGGCCTCTTGTGGCTTGCCCAGTTCTTTTCGGCTCGCTGCGGTGCTCCGTCTCTGGCCCGCCCACTGAGCTCAGCTCACGTCGGACGTCCTCGACATCGAGCAACTCTCACGTCGTCGTTCACAAGCTGTCCGTCTCTGGGGCTGCTTGAAAAGGTTAGCTCATGAAATGCCCTCGGGGTCTTAATGGCTATCACCACCACTCGCAATGGACAGTAAAGGATTTCCCCCTGCAGAACTCGAACCCGCGACCTGGGTCGGGAAGAGCGTACGCCTTGACCCTGGGCTAAAAGCCAGCCCCCCTCGAGAAGCCGCGGTGAGCACAAGCCAGCGACTGGCCCCACTCGGTCTGTTGAGATTCTGCCACCGCAGGCTCCTACTGGGGGACCAGTGGGCGCCTAGCAGGCAGGGGCGCCTCCAGCAGGTCCCGCTGCCTGCTAGGCGGCAGCCGCAGCTGCCTAGGCTCGTCCTTGGAGTCTCTCTCTCTCTCCCTCCCTCCCTCCCTCTCTCTCTCTCTCTCTCTCTCTCTCTCTCTCTCTCTCTCTCTCTCTCTCTCTCTCTCTCTCTCTCTCTCTCTCTCACTCTCTCTCATTGGCATGTCGGTAGCTGTATGTGGCAGGCTTCATGCGCTAACCTTGCCAGCAGCTTGCTCTTTGGCAGAGCCGTTGTCGTCGACTGTCGTGCCCCTGATGGCTGCTACCACGGCTGACCACATCGGCGACATCCGGCGCACGGCTGCCTCACCGCGGTCGCTCTGCGCGTCAGCCGTTGCCACCCAGAGCACGTTACGCTAGGCCCGCCCCGGTGCATGTAGTCACTACGATGGCAGGCCTGCCTGCCTTCCTGCCTGCCTGCCTCGGCGCTTGCACTAGTGTGTCGCTCGAGCTTTCCACCATCCTTGCTCTTTACTCTCACAAGCTTCACCAGCTTTCGCTGTGCGCCTTAGCTTGTCCTAGTCGTAGCAGGCTCAGCTCCAAGCCGAAGCTGCTGGTTCAAGGCTGCTGCTGGTGCGAGGGCGGCATCTCTTTGATGATGTCCAAGCTCCAGCCCACGTGTCTCTTGTTTCGTTTTAGAGCAAAGATGCTAAACAAGTCTTCCAAATAGCGCTGCTCCTCCTACGGTCCTTGGCACCCTGCCCTCCTCTTCCTCCGCTGCGCCGGAGCTCTTCGTCTGTTCCAGCATAGTAGTGTCCGCAAGAGAAACCCAGCTCAGCATGCAGCAGGCATGTTGCTAGGCCACTGCAGACGTGCGAGCATGGCTTTCCTGGCCGTTCTGACTTGTACTTGGACTTGAGAGCTCTGCCGCTTGTGCCCCCACAGCTACATGGCCCATCGTTTTTATAAGATTGAGCCTGGGAAGGGGTGGGATGGGTGTTTGTTTTGTAAGAGGGCCCCTTGCCCGCCCCTTTCTCAAATGCTCGAGCCCGTAGTGTCCTGCAGCGAGAGACTCGTGCTCGTTCGTCCGTGATTGCACTGCTACGCACTGTTCCGTCGGTTCGCGCCAGACTGCTCATAAGCCGAGCTCGCCTTCGTCGAGCGAGATCGGCGGACCGGCAGCCCTGCTTTTGCCCTGCTGTAAAAGAGCGGGTAAGCAGTGTGGCGCCTCCGCTCTCGGGCTCTCGGGCGCAGTTCGAAAAGAGAGCGAGAAAATATGGGTACTGTTGCGGTGCGTGCCACTATCTGCCGCGGATAGTGATCGGCTGTGTCACACGTTCAGTTCGTGCTAGGAATAGAGAGATAGAGCGAAGGCAATCTGTCTGGCGCTCGCGTGCAGACCTGTTGTGGTGTGCTCGAGGCTGCACACTCTCTTGCTGGCAGTCGAGCTGCAGCGGAGAGAAGTGGAGGCTGGCGAGCACTTGCCTGCAGAGGCACCACCTGGTGGCCACCGTGAGCCGAACCGCGCCGTGGCCACTGCTTTGGCACTGGCAAGTACCCAAGTCATGCCACGAAAATATTTGTCGTGCTTCATACGAGTCTGCTCAACCTTATTTTTTACAATAAACCTTATTATGGTGATGATGGGCATTGTCAGTTTGTCGGTTAGACACTTACCTTGGCGTGACTGCTGCCGGTTGGCTTAGCTGGATCTGCATTCTTGTTTGAAAACTTAATACGCCTTTATGTGCACACACACCCATGCGTGAGCACATGCCCACTGGTGCGAACACACCCACACGTGATTACACTCCTGGTTGACTGGTTTTTCGGTTTTCGTGGTGACAACCAGGGCCTTGTTGCCTGCCGTTTAGCCCTCGAGCCTCGCTAGGCCGATGGCTAGGCGCTTTCCCAGCGTGTCCGGCCAGGTTGGTCTGGCTGTTAAGTTTGAAAAGAAGAATCTTGCACGCGGCATTAGCCGTGGCCAAGACCTTGGTTTGACATTAGGTTGGGGTTGCAGCACGCTGGCTTTGAAGTAGCAGCTTACTTTTTGCTCCAGCTTACTTTTTTCAGGCAAACTTAATTGTGTGGAAAAAAACGAGCAAAAAGAAAGAACTAAAAACGGAGAACTGGACGAAATCAGTGATCACTATGCATTGAGCCTATTCAGCTACTGTCATACGTTTGGTCAGATTCAGCTACTGTCATACGTTTGGTCAGATTGTGCTCAAGACTCACAGGCAAACGACGAATCCTTTCCTTCTGGCCTGCGGAGGAATAATGGCACGATCTTTCTGTTTCTTGCCATGATAGCCGGTGATAGCCTGTGATCATTATTAACTCATCTGCGACCACGTGCCACCACGTCAGCTACATGGCAGAGGGCCTCTTGCTATAGGCCCGAGGCCTCTCGGCCAGGCAGCTGACTCGACACATCGATGAGTTCCGTTGGGCCTGCCTTGGCTAGCGAACACGATCGTGGCAGCCGGCATGGCACCTGATGCCACCGACTTGGACCAGCCAGGTGCTAGACAGCGCTGAGCCGAGCCGCGCCGCTCACATGTGTAGAGCGAGTAGCGTTGCTGTTCGTACGTCAGAGCCAAGCTCTCGGCGTTGCCTGTCGAAGGACGGTGGCGCTTTCTTGTATTGGAGCCATTGTTCCTGAAGGCCCGGGGCTTCGTCTACGACTGCTATGGAGCCAGCCACACCCCTCGAGGGTTCCTTCGGAGCTAGCTTTAGCTGTTGCTGAATTTCCACGTTCCTTGATTCCTCATCGTTTCTTTCCTGCTGTATGCTAGTTGAATGTGAATGGATAGCATGGGTTGGGGACGTCGGTCTGCTGTTATACGTAATGTGGTGCAGCCACGGTCCTGCCCCCGAATCGTTGTGCTCGCCTGCCTGCTGCCGCTGCCGGCACCACAGACAGCTGCCGTATTGCCTGTCGAGCTCAGTGCTTTGTCTCGGAGCTGCCTGAGGTTGTGTGTTGAACTTGTGACGGCAACGTGATATCTTTCCTCTCGAATGCTGACTGCCTGCCGGATTTACGAAGCTCTCAACTCCCCGGTGGGCATCGTAGCAATAGAAAGAACAGTCGTCGTCGTTGCTGACGTCGGCTTTGCCTCCGCGACCCTCCAGAATAGTTCCTCTACCAGTTTGCAGTAGGATCTCACTTATACTTTCGCTCGTGGTCGAAGCAAGAGAAGTGGCTTGCCAGTGTCCGAGTTAGAGAGATAGAAGCAGATAGTTACTGTGTAGCGTTAACTGCTAGGTCGACTGCCTTGCAGTTCACGCTCGATCCCGGTCCAAGATTACGAGCTACTTATCGGTGCTACTGGCCAAAAATTGCTAGTTCCTCGGTTTTCTCTAGGTTCGACCGCCGTCCCCAAGCAGGGCCACGGAAGAAGGCATTAGGCCATCTACAATTGTTGATGACTCTGACTGCTAGACTCTGTCTTTAAATCCTAGAAACTCTGTTGCGTGTCTTCTTTGCCAAGGGACTGGGCAATGCCACCCAATTGATCAGTGGGTGCAGCGAAGATCCTTACTGTGACCCACAAGGCTCGCCATAGCTTGGCTCCTTCGTGCTTAGCTGAACCAGTTTCAATTTCATGCTGCACCAGATTCAGTCTCCTCGTGCCCCCTGGTACTGTGGAAACACTTGCAAACGCATGGCAGCAGAAACGTTTGCTCCAAAGACTAGGCTAGACTGTGCGAGCTTGACTCCACAATTCTGAGCAGTATCTTTCCTGCTGCTTACTCGGGCACATCCTTTCCAGCCGTCCTTCACTGTTACTTCTGTGCCACTCACTTTATCGACTGTCCTATTGTCTCAGCTGTGCTTCTCACTGTCGCTTTGTATCGTATAATGACTTAAGCTCGCTCAGGCTTAGTGGCTGTGTATAGATAGATAAACAAGAGATTTCCCACATCGTACGTTTTGACGACAGGCTTGCCGAAGGCTGAGTAGTACTGGCATCCACTCTCATACTCTGTGCCAGAATTATGCTGCTTCACGTTGTGAGCCCCTCGGTAGTTGGAAAGCTTGCATTAATGACTAGTGCCTTTTGGTCGATGCTCTCCGGCACCTGAACATCCGTGACCTTGCAATGACACTGCTGCACAGCACACCGATTTTCTTGTTGGTCAATTTGATCCTCGTTGGGTTTCACACCTCGCCCTACACACTGGTGTAACGACACGAATGATCCAGCGTACGTGCTCAAGTTTTGTGGTCATTCAACTTCTAGAGCCCAGTTTGTAATAGTGCACCAGTAAAGCCACCCAGCAAACGCCGAGTCTTGCTTTGGAATCGTTTACTGTCCCTGACCACGTCGCGTGTGACCCCCATGTTGGCTCCGAGTACAGTTCGAACATACCGACCCCAACCCGGGAAGGCAGCAGCATGGTTGTCTGCCCTTGCTGCTTTTAGCTTAGCCCCAGGGGGCGTGGCCCAGCTCTCCGGTTGGTGCCTGTTTGTCACGTGGCTGAATCTCGCTCGGGGGGGGGGGGGTGCCCAGCGCTCAAGGAGCAGAAGCTGAAGCAGCTCGTTGTCGTTCATCATCATATTTGCCTATGGCAGCAATCAGGTGCCTCCGGCTCGGTGCCTGTGTGTGTGTGTTGGCCGCAGGCCGCAGCGGGTGGGTGCCCAAAGCATTGGCCTCCCGACGCTCCATTGCCGCTGCAGCAGCAGCCGCTGCTGCTGTTGCCTCGGCAATGCAACAACGGCACCACGGGAGCCACAGCTATGGCGGCTCCCGTGGGGTTGGCAAGAGGGTGTGGCTCGGGCTGGCGCTCGCTGGGCACAGATCCTCGCAGCTCGATCCTCGTTCTGGCACCGTGCTGGCGCGCGAGCCGACGCAGCGCCGCTGCTCTGCGCGCGCAGGCCACCGGCCGACTCGGACCGGCCCGTGCAGCTGGCGAACGGCAACAGCGGCAGCTGCATGGACAGCCGCGGCACGCTGGCCGCCATGGCCAAGCTGGCGCGCCGGCCCGTCGTCCGCCGATGCGCCGCCGCCGAGGGCGAGCTCGAGCCGGCGGCGCAGAGGTGGCTGCTCAACAAGCACTACCAGCTAGTCCAGGACGGCCTGTGCCTGTCCGTGGACAGCTTCAGGAGCGGAGAGCCCGTGATTCTCGACCGGTGCTCCGCGGACGAAGAGAACCAGGCGAGGCCGCTCTCTGGCGCGCCACCACCTCCTCCTCTTCCTCCTCCTCCTAGTCCTCCTCTGCGCTGCCTCGCCCGCCCAGCAGGTCCGAGAGGTGTGTTTCCCAGGTCGCGTGCTCGGCCCTTCTCCGCTTGCCTCGCCTCACTCGCCCCTCCCCACTCTCTCGACCCTCCCCACTCTCTCGACCCTTCCCCTGCTGCCTCTCCTCGGTGCTCGTGGTCGCACGATGACGGCTCTTGCGTGCCTCGTCGTCTGCTTCTAGAAATGGCACTGGAGCGGCGACCTGGTTCAGCACATGCTGGACGACTACTGCATCGGTGCGCAGCCGGACGGCGGCTTGCTGCTGGAAGAGTGCGACTACAGCAAGGACTCGCAGCGCTGGGAGCCCCGCGGCGGCGTAGCGGCAACCTAGGCGAAGCGCTCGCACCGAAGCCCAAGCGCTCAAGCGAGCAAAGCGAAGAGGCACCTGACTTAGCAGCCGCTGCAGCAGCTCGGAGGCGCTCTGACGGTACGTCGAGCAGCAGCACCTCCGAGCGGTCTGCAGAGTCAGCCACGGCTCTCTGCATGCCGCGCAGTGGAACGCTGCCGCTCCGCGTCGCTCAGCGAGCAAGCAAGCCCGCCGGGTCGCCACTGCCGACAGACGGCCAGCCAGCCAGCTGCAAGCCAGCGCAGCCGGGGACCGCGCTCGCCGCCGCAGCAGGGAAGCAGCTGGCCGGTCATTCGGTAGCCACCCATTTTCTTCCGTTTGCTTGACCTCTAGCAGTCGCCTGAGCGCTCGCTGCCAGCGACTGGCTCTGCCAGACGGTGCAGCTGTCGCAACCCCCCCCCCCAATAGTTAGCGTCACCTAGTCCTGTCGACGGTGCTAATTGGTTCTTTTTTAGTGAGCAGTCCTTCGTCTCCACACGTGGAGATGCGCGCCGCAAGCAGGCTGCTCAATTGAGTAGCCCAAGTGTATTGCATACCGCTGCTATTTCGTTTAACTCAGCACTCGTTAAGAAACCGTCGGGTCGCGTTGAGCTTTTGTGCGTGCGTGCATCGAGCCGGCGAGCACTTCGGCAGCTCGGCAGGGCAGGTGCCGACCTGCGTCGGCACCTGCCCTGCGTGTCTGCAGCGGTCGCCAGCAGGTGGCGTGCTGCTGCTGCTGCTGCTGCTGCTGCTGCTGCTGCAGCTGCTGCAGCTGCTGCGCAGTCGCCTCAACATGACTTTCGTGCGAGAACACACGTGTTCTGTTGACCCCTTCGGGGAGTCTGTTGTTTCATTTGAAAAGAAAACCAGCAGCTCGTTTGTTCGGACACTGGAGGCGTTTCTGCACTGCAGCAGCCTGCATTCACGTGTCGGATTGAACAGTTGGTTCGAGCAATCTGACCCTTGGTCTGTCGGTTGGTGCAACCACCCCCTGTAGCTAGGTTTGTTACTAAGTTAGTCCGTTTGTCCGTCCTTGACGTCACACTTACATAGGATCCTCTGTGATAGATTTTTATGGTCAAACAACGAGGGTACAGCAGTCGTGACATCAAAAAGGATGGGAGATAATTTAATAATTTACATATGCAATCACTGTTGAAATTATTGGCTGTGAAATGCTAGAACTTCTCGCCTTAGCGCTTCCACTTAGACCAGCCGAGTTGGCTTATTGGAAAGCTGTGACATTTATGTATAGTGAGTTTTACATTAGCACGGCTGTGCTTTTTGTTTAACAGTTTTGCTAAATGACTGCGATGGTAGATTTTAAAGTCGTAGCAAGTACATTTTTTGGAGGAATACCGTAAAATAAATAAATATATAATAATATACATATATATTGTATATATATATATATATATATATATATAAACTATATAAAATATATGTATATGTATATATAATAAATAAAATACCGGAAGATCGTGAAAGGAAGCAGCGGCCAAAAAAAAAGGCTTTTTTGCTACCGCTACCCTGGTGCCCGAGAGACGCCAGATGAGGCTGCTGGACGGCGTGCTGCAGAAGCTTTAAGACTGGGACGTTCTCACCAGCAACAATGTGCAGCAAACAAACATCGAGGAAGATGCAGCAGAACCACGATGAATTGACGAAGCTGAAGCCGTTCGTCAGTCGCGCCAGCAACGTGCTGGAGAGACTGAGAAAAAAAGCTGAAGCAAGACCGATTCTCGAGTCTAATTTTTTCCAGTCATACTCGACGTGCTGAAGCCTAGTAATGATAATAATAATGCAGCATTTACTTATTACTTCAATAGAATTAAAT
This sequence comes from Cristatella mucedo, assembly GCA_009760855.2. Lineage (NCBI taxonomy): Eukaryota > Metazoa > Bryozoa > Phylactolaemata > Cristatellidae > Cristatella > Cristatella mucedo. The sequence goes on from WPIO01000009.1 coordinate 3,810,377, forward strand.
ATATCTTTAGGCTCCTTATGCATAGAAAAGATCTGTCAAAAGATGTTACACTCCCTAAAGAGAACTTAATCTTTATCTACCCAGGCGCTTTACAACTGCCACAACTGCTCGAGCCTCCAACCTTGGTCGTTAAATGTGAGCACCTTAATCCTGAATCACGCTAGGTACGTTTTTCGTATCACGACTGCTGCACTCTGAAGCACACACGAGGACATCTCAAGCTGACGACACAAACAGTGTGAGGAATAGGTAAGCTTCTTTTTAAATGCCGTCTTGTCTCAGGGATTGCCCTGGTGTCAGTCGGTAGGTAGCTCCAAGCTTTGACAGAATAGTAACTTACCTCCAAAGGATTTGAGGTTGGCTAGCAGCGAAACTAAACTACCACAGTGGGGGTGGTCTGACTGGCACGAGGGGAAGCATGAGTAAAGAAAGATGATGATTTAGCAGCTTTTTTGTGTAGTGGCAGAAGGGCCTTAACACCATCAGCACCGCTTGCAGCAGCAATAAAGGATCGCCCACCGCAGGATTCGAACCCACGAAAGCAACTGCTTTACCTACTGGGCCATTACGGCTCACCATTGAATAAATATTTCATATAGGTAAACCGGAGCGAGAACATGGAGGGACCTAAACGTGATGGACTAGACCTTAAAGTCGATGCTCTACTTGACGGGGGAGGCGATGCAGGTCGGTGAAAAGTGGTGCGATGGTGTGGTTCCGAGGACCACGACAGACAAGTCTAGCTGCCGATTTTTGCACTACTGTCAACTTTCTGTGTACTGGCTACTAGCTGTAAGCATCTTAGTTCACTGGCACCAAGACCTGCAAGGAGAGACTACCCAAGTCTGCAAGGGATGTCATAAAGGCATGCCTGAACTGGCTTGGCTGTACCTCGTCTAACTAATGAGGTGCTTCAGTGTCGTCTCAGTGTCGAATGGCTGCGACACTCAACTTGGTTTGACAGCTAGATGCCTTCGGATATGTGGGCAACCTTGTGAGGTACAGACACCATCGCAGCAGGTGGCACAAGGCTTTTTGTGAATCACCCACTAGACAAGTGGCAGAAACGCAATAAATTATTGAAAACCTAACCAGTGAAATCACAGCTGTCTTGACAGTCACCTTGATCGGTGTGCATGCTGGTGTGGGATAGGCAGAGGCCAACATAATTGAGGGATTGACGAAATTTTGAAAGTGAACGAGCCAAGCGCTAGCAGTGCGAGCGAATGCACACGAATCGCAGACAAAGAAAACAAAAAATCAGTCTACAGGAAATAAACGTACATAAAACGACTTTATTGTCTTAACGAGCGACAAGTTTCTGCCTCCGATGCGCGAATCGCAGCCATGCAGTCTAAGCAACACGTGCGCACATTCGAATGCACGCAGAAGTTTTTGTAAAGAAAACAGGCATAAAACTGCCCCAAACGGCGAGGCAGTTTGTGTCACTGGTGTAAGGCACTATCTGAACGAACTAGGGCGATGATTGTTGGACCGACGTTTACTGGACCGACAGACTTTCCCGGCCGACAGCGCGCAGGAGCTGCCACATCAGCGGAGGAGAGCACCAGCACGATGCTAGGGCGCTGCGGGAGCCTCTACGACCGTCGAAGCCAGTGGCTCGCTGCCCGAAGCCAGCGCACGCGCCGAGCCAGGTCTCGTGCACAGGCCCCCCCTCCGAGGACGAGCTCGGAGAGAGCTCTGGCTGTCTCCTCGCCTGTTGCTAGGGCGGCGACCAGCTCTGGCAGCGGCCTAGCCGAGCCGTCTGCCATGCAGCATCGACAGCACACAGTCTAGTTGATGCAGTGCTGCAACATCACGTGCTCAGCACGTGAGGTGGGTGGGCCAGCTGACATGCTCCAGTCGATTTTCGAGTCCGGCGTTTGTCACGTTACAAGTGCCTACGGAGCGCTGCCTGTGAGGCAGGCCACGTGGCAGCCTTTCGGCATGGCGGTGGCTGCAGCCCTTCGCGCTGCCTCCACGATTGCTGTGGCTCGCTGCCGTAGAATGCCACGGAGGCAGCGTGACCAGCAGATGCAGTCTGGTGTAGTGGCAATCGCGAGCAATCTTTTGCGGGGGGGGGGGGGGGGGGGGGGGGGGTGCGTGTGTGGCCAATGCTCCAAGCTGCTGGCCTGCACGTATTTCGGAGCTGCTCGTGGGCGTGGTTTGCCGTTTGATTATCACTCTAGTTCACGGCGAAGGTCGTTGATGTCTCGTATGATGCCCTCCAGATTTGCTGTCTCTTCGTTGAGCTGCTCCGTGCTGTGGGTTTTCTGTAACGAAACATCGGCAGCTGAGCAGGGTGACAGCCTCCCCCTGCATGCGATTGCTGGGCGCACTGGCACGGTCACGACGACGAGCAACCGCAGCCGATTTGCCGCACCATCGTTGTGTCGATGGCGAGGAAACGGCTTCGTCGGCTTACCCGAAGGTCGATCTCATCGGGATTGAACGAAAGGACATCTGGTGGTCGCATCACGGTGGCTGCCACGCCCATGACTTCACCCCCACGCGGCAGAGCCCTTTTCAACGTTCCGTTTTCGCACGGGTCAAGGACGTATAAATTTGTAGTCTTCGGTGCACTGACCTTGTACGAATTCGACGGTTGAGGACGAACTGCAACGTTCGGAGATTGTGAGCCGCTTGTGGGTGCATGCACGCGCGTATGTGCACTTGTCCGTGTGTGACGTCATTTGATAAGGTCTAGTGGGGCGACAGAGAAGAAGCAAGCTGAGGTCGTGAGGTCTCAAACACGACGTTCTAAGCAGCATACAAGCCAACGCATATCAACTAAGCAGACACGATTCGAACGCACAGAGATGCTCTCTGATCTCTTGTGTGCCTCTGCTAAACTCATCCTCATCCCTAACTCATCCTTGCATAACAGCTTCTGATTTAATCCTGGCCGATCATTGATGCTTAACAAATTACCGCGGCTGCAACTCTTGACTATGCTGCAAGGCAGTGTTTACGCATGCACGTTGACTAAGCACGACCAGGAATTAGTTTGCTGACGTCATGCAATCAGCTCACCGATGCAATTGGATAGTCATCAGTTGGCTAGTGCACAAACGAATGCTTGACCAGTTTCTTACGTGGCAAAGCAGGAATACAACAGGAAGCACCACCCAACCGTGGAACAAACTCGGCCCCCTAAGCTTGTCAGCAGGGTGCCACATACACTTTGCTAAGTCACAACATGGCGCTGGTATACTTCAGCAAAGAATGAATGAAACCGCATGAGTGGGTTTGGGTGAACGTCGAGAGTGATAGAGCAGCACGATCGCTAGCAGCCCCTGCTAGTTCAGGCATGCCTCCTACGTATGCACCCGGCTTCCTGCACAGGCTCTGCACAGGGAGGAGGGGGCTGCTTGGTGCATTCCAACTTGTGCAAACTGTGCTGATGACACGGCTCTGAACAGTTCCAGCTGCTCGACGGCAGAGTACAAATCTTCGGAAGCCAGAGTCTAAAAAGCCACTTCAAACCAGCCCAGCAACAGTGTGTGCATTTGAGCAGCCAGACAACTGTGCACTAGAACCCGTGCTGCCAGTATTTCCAACCATCCCTCCTAGTTCGAGGCGATCCCTCCTATTTCGAGGCGATCCCTCCTATTTCGAGGCGACCCCTCCTATTTCGAGGCGATTCCTCCTATTTCGAGGCGATCCCTCCTAGTTCGAGGCGATCCCTCCTATTTCGAGGCAATCCCTCCGATTTCGAGGCGATCCATCCTACGCACCTCCACATGTCTCGGGCGGCTGCGGGTGGCACTGCTGGGTAGGTCTCCGATATTCACCGAATCAGATCAGAACACCGAAAGGCCGACATTGGCCGACAGACGGACAAGCTAGGGGAGCCACAGCCGCTGCTGAGGCTGCACTTACGTACCTATGTGCTTCGGTATGAGAACACAGGGTGGCGTCGCCGGCGGGCCGGGTATGTTGAAGCTTCTCAGCGGATGCACACGGCTCTCCAGCGGTGCTGGGGAGACGGGTTGAGGCAGCAAGTGCGCCGGCTGACGACACAGGCCAGACACATCTGCAAGGCCACGCGCACGCAAATCGCACATGCTCGACATAGGAATGAGTGGGTGGCAGTGGGGGCATGGTGGTTGAGGTAGGCACTGCACAAGCATGCACACGACGAGACAGCGGCATGCGACAGCAGCCGGCCAGAGCGACGGCAGCAAAGTGGTAGGGAGGTGACAGAACAGGTCGCTTTTTCTATAGATGCTAGCACGCACAACACGGACGACGTGCGATTCGGCAGACAAAGCTCACGCTGCCGACAGCCTGGCCATGTACGTGTTTAGTAAAAAAGCAACACTTTCACATGCCGAGCATACTGGCAAGCAGCACTGGCAAAAACGTTGGTGCCTGCCTCAAACTCAGCGTGCGAATCTACACGACCATCGGCTGTACAGCTAATCCTGGTGCAAGATCTCGAGGTTGGGGCCTTGCGGCACACCTTGCTCGATGTCAGTGCAGCCACAGGAGCGAAAATGTGTCCGGCTCTGTATCTGCTTGTCGTGCCTTTTGCATCGAGCTCTGTCTGTCTGTCTGTCTGTCTGTCTGTCTCTGCTTAGTAGCCTGCGACTGGCAGGCTCAAACGCTATCATTCATCAGCTACTTGGGACCATCCCACTGATAAAGAGGTCTGTCTAAAGCATCAACGTAGCGGCGCAGGGGGCGGAATGACAATAACAAATAAAAACTAATTTAAGCTTTCCAAAGTTGTCGATCGGCTTGAATACATCGAGCCACGACTGTTGGTCGGCTCTCCAAGCAGGTTGTAAGCAGTTTCATCCGGTAAACTCCGACTGGGGAACTCAACCTGCCCAAGAGACACTCGAGCCATTACACGACTCTGAATTGCTCAATAGATTATCACTCCTCTGGCAGTGAATTGTAAAGCGTTTCAGTAGAGATTTGGTTCTCTAAGGTTGCTGCACAAACACCATTATTATTATTGTTGTTGTCGTCATTATTACTGAGGACCAAGAACAGCATCATAGGCAGCTGGGCAGCTCCATGATGATGGCGACTTTCGGGAGGGGCAGGAGTACGTACTCGGGCCACTGCGGCAGCACGAACCAAACGCCACGGCATGCCGAGCGCAGCTCGAATGCTGCAAGCCTGCTGAGGTGGACTGCAGTGCCCCACGCCTTACCGTTTGCCGACACGGTGGACATCGATGCCACGGACGAGTCTCCGACGTACACCCTAGCCCCGCTGCCATACTGTGTTCGTGGGTACACGGGTCGTGACGACAGCCCATCTTGCATCATGATATTCATGGGCTGCACAGCGGCACGGGGCATGCCTGTAAGTGGAACAGGTGGCTCAGCGCCCGAGAAAAAAGTGCACCTCAGACTGGCTTGCTGCCGCAGAGAAAGATGGACCGCCACAGACCACCCGAGGCCGGCCTGGAGCGGGTTAAACGAGGGTGTGGCTCGGATGCTGGCTCCGATCTGGCGGGGTCGCCCGGCCCTCATTCTGTCCCTCGTTGCGCATACGAGTGGGGGCATCCCACGCATACTCGGGGTGGACCTGCATCCGCTTGCGTGGCGACTGCTGCAACGGCTGGCAACGACGCCGACGACGACGACGACGCACCTTCTCGAAGGCCGCTGTGAGCCGTAGCGAACACCGGCCGGCTGTTTCTGCCGAGTGAGCTGTAGCTCTCGATGTACGTATCACCTGCAAGCGCAATCGGTCTGCTCGATCTCTTTTGTCTTTCTTCATTTTTTTTCGGCGGCCTTCACAGCGCAGTCACTGCTCAGCCAAAGCCCAGCCGCTGCCACTGCTGCTGCCGCCGGGAGGAGTCTCACCGCAGACGCTCATGCTCTGCTCGACGTCCGCGTAGTGCTGATTTGGGTCCAGCATGGGAACGAGCTCGTCGGGCTCGGCGGTAGCGCCCGCCGTCGAGGCGGCCGCCGAGCCGAGGGCGACCGCCGACAAGCCACCCGGGCCGCCGCTGCCGACGGACCGCCGCTCCTTCAGCTCGTGATGGATCCACAGGTCGGGTGGTGGGTCCTTAAGTGCACCCCTGACCATCGTCTTGTTGGCCTGCTTCAGGCCGGCCCTGCAGCACAAGGCGCGCGAGACTGGGCCCCGTCAGTGGAGGAGGCGAGAGGCCATCCCCTCCTCATCGGGCAAGCCAGCCGGAAGCGGGTGCAAGCAGCGGGTGCAAGCATAGCAGCAGCGCAGGGCGAAGAGCACCCATTTGATAAAGGCAGTGCAGCGGGCAGCTGCGACTGCCTTGATCCCTTGGCACACCGGTGCTGCGGTCACGAGTGCCAGTGGACCGGACGACCAACTGGCTCGAAGTAGTCGACAGCTAGGCGTGATGGCCGGCGGAGTGACGCGGCGGCGGCAGTGGCTGAGGGATGGAAACGGTAAAAAATGGCAGCCATTTCACCGAGGGGCGGCGGGGCGCTGAGGCAAGCCAGACTCGCCTCTTGTTCTTCCGCTCGGGCCTGAGCAGATGACGGCGACAGAGGACGACGATGAGCGCTATGATGGCGGCGAACGTGACGCTGCCAACACAGCCGATGACGATCCACATGGTGTTCGTCGACACGCCCGCTGGGGCCGGGCCGCCGGCGCCTCGAGCACCCGACTCGCCGTCAGCCGCTGAGCTGTCGCGGCCCCTGTCTCCTGCAGCGCCAGCGGTCCGATTGCTGCGAGCGTGTGATGCCGCGTCTGCAGCTGCGCAGCTGCTGGCGCCTCGGTGCCGAGTGGGGCACATCGGTAGGCTGCTGCTCACCTAAGGCTTCGCTGCCGCTGTTGACGACTCGTGTCTCCTGACTTACGACGATGCCACCACCGCCTGTGCCGTCGGCTGCAAACGGAGTGACGGAGCGAGGCGATCAGAGAGCAGGCTCGCCAGAGCTGCACTACCAAACGAACGGGAACGGCGCAACAACGGAGGCCCGACAAACCAGGTGGGGGCGAAGCGTGTCGATGCTACGACATAGTGAAGAATAGCCTCCCCCCTCAAACCAAAAAAAAAAAAAAAGAATCATGCCGCGCTGCCAGACGGCTCTGCCGGAAAACGAATCGCCAGACGGCGCTGCCTGAAAACGAATCGCCAGCCTCGCGAGGGGTTTCGAATGCACGACTTGACTGCTGTGCGGGGGGGGGGGGGGGGGGGGGGGGGGGGGGGGGGGGGGAAGGAGACACTCACGAGGCTGGCTAGGCAATGGCAGAGCAGGGAGCCAGGTATTCTTGCTTTAACACTGCAGAAGATTGGAAGCCAGCTGAGAGCATTTAAGAGCATCAGGGCTGTACCACAAGCCTACCTGTGAGACCATCGGTGGAAACAGCAGGGATCGTCTAACCCTAGGTAATCAAAGCGGTCGAGCGCACCGCAGACCGGTCGCAATGCGCCCAGTCGCAATGTGCCTGAATTCGGGGCAGCAGACCACTAAATGTGCCCGCGACGTGGCGGCTGACATGTTCTAGCAACGGCCGAGTCAAACCTAAAGGTGACAAACGCAAAGATCTAAAGAACGCTGAGCCACAAGGGAACAACACCGTTAGTGACGATCGATGAAATGGGTTATCCCAATCGGCACGATAAACTTGCTGGCTTCTATGCGGTGCACTGGAAATGGATGTCTTTTGAGAAACAGGGCGTGAGTCGTTCATCACGATATGCCCTCAAACCTAATCGCCGAACGCTACTTAACAGAAGCTGAGCACGGTTCGCCTGAGACCGTTACCGATGAGGTCAGGTACACGCACGACAAAAAATAAGATCTTAAAATGTAAAGAAGAAATTGAAGAGAGGAGATGACGGAAAGGGATAGAGCACAAAGGCGGCGGCACAAAGACACGGCCACGCGACGAGATAATCTAATCGAAAAAGCTGGGCTCACACGAACAAGTTCAATGACCACGACAATGCAACGACTGACATTCTGTGGAGGGCACCACAAAACCTATCGGTGACAAAATCTTATTGGCAATAACAGATACGTGAAGTGCTTCACGCGGAGGAAATTGGTTCACTAATGACGGGCATTCACAAACAGAGAAGGTGACAGGATCACACACGAGATAAGCATCTGCAATTTTGAGATCAAAGGGCAGCACACTTGGGCAGCAGAATGCATGCACCGCGGGGTTAGAAAGACATGTTGTAGACAGCAATGACACCTATTGGCGAACAGCAAACCCACAGAGGATCGCTTAAAGAAGATCGGTCACAATAGCACGGGGGAAAGAGAGAGAGAGAGAGAACATGATACAGATACAGCTAAAGAGGCATCAAAGTCTCTGTCTCTCACAGCTGCACACATATTCTGTCCACGTCACAAAGGGATTTCTACGATTGACTGCTCACCCGTCGTGGAAAAATGATGCAAGGCTCGAAGTCGAGGACGCAGGCACACAATTCTCGTTGCAACTTCGACAATTCTGGCAGAGCCAAGCAATCAGCACCAGCCACAAAAGCAGTACCCAATGGCAGAGCCAAGGCGAAGCAGTTGCCCCTGCCTCTACAGCAGGGGCAGCAACCTGGGCAACCAACCCTTGTTTTTCACTAACCACAAAATCATGTTCTACTTCCACTCGATGAGCAACGGCCAAGTTCGTGTCGCATGAGCACAACGATTTAACGCTATCAAATTGTCATTAGTGGGTCGCCTAGTACCGCCTACATTACAATATCGCTGGTCTAGCTAGCTCTGGCTACATTACAATATCGCTGGTCTAGCTAGCTCTGGCTACATTACAATCTCGCTGGTCTAGCTAGCTCTGCCTACATTACAATCTCCCTTGTCTTGCCCCTCAGATGAAAATCCTGGCTTCGCCTCTGGCAGCACCGACTGTATCAGTCGTGCAACAGTCGGCAGGTCTTGGCCCAGTGACAGGCTGGATCCGAGAAATCCTGGTCAGAGAAAGTCCTGACAGCCACGAGCAGGAGAAAGGGAGCCGCACGTGACGCAGCAGTCTTCGGCTCCCTCTCCACTCAGTGAAATTCTTCACCCTGGTATCCTTGAGCGGCACTTTTCCGGTTCATACTCACCTGGCCACCGGCTGGTAGATGCAGAGCACCGAACACAGCCACTCGACACCCCTCTTCGACCCAGCGACTGACTGAGCAGCAAAAGATCGGGGGGGGGGGGGGGGGGGGGAGAGGGAGAGAGAGAGCAACTATGGAGCAGCAGAGGAAGCCCCAGCGATTCGGCTGCCACCATCGGCCGCACTAACAAAGGCAGGGCGGCATGGCGGGCCGGCGCACCAGGCACTTGCCTTTGGGCGTTCGAAAGACCTCGGTCTGCGACATCGGTCCTCGGCCCTTGCTGTTGTGCGCTTCGACCTTGAAGAAGTACGTGGTGTCGGGCGTGACTCGCTGGATGCGCTTGTTCAACCGATCGCCGGCCACCGCCTCCATTACCCACAGCTTCACGTCGGGCTTGTTCTCGGTGGCGTAGTAGACCAGATAGCTGACCAGGCGCCCGTTTGCCTTCAGCGGCGGCTGCCAGCTGACGATCAGCTCGTTGGGCGGCGAGTCGGAAGCCGTGATCGTCAGATCTCGCGGCGGCGAGCTGGGAGCTGCAAAGCAAAGCGTTCGCAGGCGCACTCCGTGAGCTGCCACAGTGAGCAATCGAGCGCCGGTGCAAGCCGGAGCCGGTTCCGTTCAATGCAATGGCATTGCCCGAAAGCAAGCGAGCGAGCGAGCAAAAGGTGTGAGGAAGGCACGTCCTGCGGCGTTGTTCCCACTCCACGGCCATGGCGTGGCATCGAACACGTCAGCCGCTTCGGAATCGCCCCGAGATTGGCGATAGAGCGAGCACACGCACCTTCTTCGAAAGTGGTGTTGCGCTGATTGAACGAGTACAAGCTCTCGCGCTTCCCTTTGGCGACCTTGACGGCAAACTCGTACTTCGTATAAGGACGTAAGCCGCCGATGATGGTGCTGAGGTCGGTGGTGTTGACCAACTTCGTCTTGCGCATGGTGCCTACGGGCAGCAGCGAGCTAAAGTTAGCCGCTCCGTCGCCAAGGCGTGACCGCATCCACGGCCTCAGGCGACCGGGGCGCCAAGCGACAGTCTGCATCGCTGCGCCGGCTCGGCGACCGGAAGCAGAGCAAAGGCACGGGTGCAAAGCGCCGGCGCCATTGCTGCTGCGCAAGCTGCGCGGCCCAGAGCCTGGAAGTCGATATCGACAGAGACCACCTAGGGGCGTGGCAGCGGCAAAGAGTGCTCTCGAGCAGTGCGTGGCCGATTCCGACCGCTTGCGTTCCGTTGCAGGGCAGGGAGAAGTACCGAGCAGCAGCAGCAGAGCAGAGAAAGGCAAGCAGCTGCAGCAGCTGTCCCAGCTGCAGCGTGTCTCGTCCGCGCCACCGGCGTACCAGTCAGAGGTGTGTACTTGACGGTGTAGTAGCGGTTGTCGGCAACGCGCTGGTTCGCTCCCAGGCTGCTGTCGTGCCACTGGACGAGCACCGACGTGGACGACTGCACGAGCGCCTTCACCTCCATCGGTGGGTTGAGCTCGCCCGTTGACTCGGCGGCGGCGCCTCCGCCGGTGCCACCGCCGCCGCTGCTAGCACCTGCGCTCTGCTCGCGCGTGTAGTCCTGCGCCATGATAGGAAACCCCTGGCCCGCTCTGTTGTATGCCAGCAGCTGTATCACGTAGGACTGGGTGGGCTCTGAAATGTGCAAGAGACACCGTTGTCGGCACACGTGGGGCGGTTTCTTTCTTAGCGTGGCTTCGTTCGTAGCGTTCGGATGCGCAGGCCGAGCTTGGCACTGCTCCTGCCAGTCACCATTCGGGTAATCTCTGCACCCAGTCGCTTGCTCAAACCACATCTTCCAAAGCACGGGCAGTTGCCTAATCACCAAGGTCGCCAAGGGGCTGCAAGCGTCAATGCAGCACGCTGCGATCACATCCCACAATTGAAAGATATGACAGATGTATCATCTGGTGCCATCCAGATCCTTTACTATACTGCCTCTGGGCTGTGCATGAGCTTACGACTGCAATCGTTTTAGAAACAGCTTACCCAACCAAAACAGTGTATTGAAGAAACTACATTCTACATTTAGGCACATGACATGGGAAATACCACCATGCCACTCACGCACTGGTTTGCAGCAGAGGATTGTTTTAGGTGCAGACCCGCAACAAGTTCCGTGTGCCTTGCTTTTTTGGGGGGGGGGTCCGAACAAGGCCACGTGACAAGGACATTATCCCGGTGAGCGTTTGCTCGAGCAATATGGACGCGTGAGAGCTCCTAACAAGCATGTCACATGCGTGAGTGAGTGTAGCACAGGTGCATGCATGCATGCTCCTCAAGCTGGCATGCTAATATAATAATATTATAATAACAATAATCCTAAGTCGGTTGCGTAGTGCTACAGCATTCAAAACCACACATGAAGACACTCGCTCAGAGCCACTGGCATGGAGGACACCCGGTTGGTTAGCAACATATACCGACTCATGTACAGGAAATCAAAATACAGCATGCAGAATGAAAAAGACCAAATCGCTGAGGCGCAAGGATTGGCTGAGCAGAATGGATGCGCTTGCACGCACGCTTCCGGCGGGCGGCGAGCTGCGACACACGACGTCCGTGGGGCGAAGAGGCGCACACTGTTCACGCGCTCCGAAGGCAGGCTCCGCAGCAGCGGCACTTACTGAGGCCTTTCAACGTGTGGTAGCGCTCATTGGCATCCAGATTGATCCATTGGTCGTCCGGCGTTATCTCGCCATAGCCAAGGCGATAGCCGCGCACGACCAGCTGGCCACCGGGCGGTCCCCAATTTATGATCATCTCGGTGGCAAACGCCTTGGTGTGGATGTACAGTGGCTTCGCTGGCGCTGCCGACTCTACGCAACGAGAGAGGCGCGGCCGTGGCAGCAAGCCATCCGCACATCCATGCGGCGGGAGCTCTCGAAGGCGTGGCCGCCGGGCAGCTGCCTAAGCCGAGTGCGCTTTCTGCCATCTGCGGCAGCACCGCTGCGTGTCGCTGCAGCCGCCCCCAGCAGGCCGAGTGCGGTCCGATGGGCGCAGGCCACAGCTCGACGCACGAGTGCCAGAGAGAGCGCGCGCCGCACACTCACCGTCGAGGTCGCTGCGGTATGTGGTGGCACTGTACCATTGCGTGTACTCGCCCGTGCCATTCACGTTGGTGGCGGCCACTCGGACCATGTACGTCTCGCCCGGCTCCAGGTTAGCAAGCTCGTATTGGCGCGCGCTGCCGTCTGTGGTGACCGTGTCTGCCGAACCGAACCGATCACGTTCCTTGTAGCGCATCTTGTAGCCCGTGATGATGCCGTTGTGGCGGTCTACAGGCGGCGGCTGCCATTGGATCAGCATGGTGCTGATGCCGGTGGCCTCCACCGTGACGTTTTGCGGCGTGGCGCCCGGAACTGCAACGGCGCCAGGTGCGCGCGCGCGTCAGCCGAAGCATGCTCGAGTGCGCAAGAACTGCAATCGGCACAGCTTCGAGGAGCTTTTTGCCCGACGTGATCATTTCTGCTAGCTTTTAGCGTGCTTGTCTTTCACGTTCGAAGCGTGGCAAAAGCTGGCGCTCGCTCGCGGGCTACTGCCGCCACTCAATCTCAGCAACTCCCACGCACCGGGGCCGGGCGAGCCCGATATCGAGTCGCCGGGTTGGGCCTCGCCGCTGCCGGCGGCTGCACTCTCACCCACAGCCTGCGGCATTGCAGGCAAAGAGGCAACCAGATGAAGAGGCCACCTCCTTACCTTGTGCCATCACTGCAAACCCGCACACAAAGCTTTAAGTCGCTGCAGACGAACCCGGCGAGGCCGGTGGATGCAGCAGAAACCAAGTGCACGGCAGAAGCCATCTGCACAGCTCGAAGCTCGGTCCTAACTAGACACTGATCGTCCCGAAAAGAGCTGAGTGTGGTTCACCATTGAAACTCGCACTAGTAGTAAATGCGCTTATTAAGAGAGAGCCTACTTTTAGCACAACTTGTGACGAAGGCGCCTAGGCTAGGCTTACTACAGCACTAGCAAACACGGTCCACTGACCATTCCAGGTGATGTAGCACTCCCATATCGGTATAGCAGTGGTTTGTATAAGAAAACTGGTAGCCATAGAGCTGCTATATGAGTTGCTGCTGTTGTGCCTTAAAAGTTTTTGCGCAGATCGCGAGGCAGCTGGGTAAGGGGGTTTCGGGGTTGCAGGCAACTGGGGTTGCAGGGGGCTCTTCAGCCACTAGGACTGCCACCTGTACAGGATGCATGCAAGGAGCACCAACCAGCCTACGACCAGGGTACACCTACTGATAGAACAGCACACGAACCGCCAGTTTCGGCACACGCAGGTGATGCGTTGCATAGAACCATCTTGTTTTTGGATCGGCCAGCTGCGTCAGCACATTGCAATAGCTATCGGTAGGCTATCACAGATATTGGAAGCTGCCGTGATGAAGGCGCCAATCGGTGGTTAATAGGGTGGCCAGTGGGCGATCGGCAATGCAATAGCAATCGCCGTGGATGGGCTAGACGTTCGTCCGTGAGGCTGGGTGAGCTCTTATGCAGTATAGCATAAGAGCAGAGCAGCGTCAGAACTGCAAGACTGTGTGCCGTCAGCAGGGCAGGGCAAGGCAGAGTCCACCTGGCGAGGTTAATGCCGTAAGCAGCCAGAAAAGAGATCAAGGCTACCAAGAACCCAACCTGAGCTAGGGGCTTGGGGTGGTCCAAGGGGCCAAACTCCAAGAAGGCATTCTTCGGAGGCTAGCCAAGGGCCCGGCCGGCAATCACCAAAGGCAGCCTTCGGTAGGCTGCAGGTACATCTAAGGAACACAGCCCAGATCACTGCTGGGCTACGATCAAGCAGGTGTTGGCACAGTCCCAAACCGACGCCTGCCTCGAGCAGGCTACCGGCAATAAAATTACAGGTCAAGAGGCAGTCAGTGCAGTTCAGCTAGGGATCGCAAAGTAGGAGGAGGAGGAGCATCCTGATAATAACTGCTGTAGGAGAGATCATATTGTAAACTTCCTGAACGTATCATACAGAAACCTAACGTCTGTCCAATCAACCTCACGACGAGCTGCGAGATGCTAAGCAAGGAACGAACCTCATGTGCAAACCTGGTTTTGACGCATTCATTCACACATCGAGTGAGCTGCTACGGATGAGTCGCACCGGTGAGCCGTCGACGGCCAGATACTGCCAAGCAAGCCGAGTAGGAGTAGGAGCAGGCGTGGAAGAGTACGGGCACAATTGAACAAGTTCCCGGAAAGCTGCATTGCACGGTGGACCAAACGGTATTTTAAATAATAATAATAATAATAAATGCATTTGTATAGCGCCCTAAGAGAACTTAATCTCTATTCGGTCACTTTACATATGCCTCGGGCTCGAGCCCACGACCTCGGTAAGACTTTGGTCGGGGCGAGCACCTTAACCGCTGGACCAAACCAGCTCGTGGCAGGACTGTGCCCCAACTTTGCAGCATTTACAGCACCATCACTTGGGGGTGGGTGCTGTGTACGAGGCCCCACGTCTGCAGTCACCAAAAACCTTGGCACATGCAACGGATTTGGCATCACGGGCAGGAGCAAAGGAAGGAGGCAAATCGTGGAGCCGATTTGACAAATCCATTTGCATGCTCTGTGGATTTCGGTTGCTGCCATGATTTCAGCAGTGGCAGCAACAGAACTGGCCTTCGGTGGCAGAGCTGCAACTGCAACGAAGGCCCGGCAGCCACTTTGGGATTTGTCTCCTTGGATTTTCTGGACTGGCTAGGTAGATTTCCGCCAAGTATCGAACAAGCAATGTCAGCAATACAACGAGGGCACACCGACCACGCGGCTAGCCTCAGAGCACGGCGGCCAGTTAAGTTGCATCGACACTGGTCAATGTTAGGAGTCGAGATACCCAAGCACTTCTTGAGGCTACGTCATCAGTTTCACTTATAAGGGCCGGAGACTGGCAGCTGACAGGAAGGACCTAAGTCTCGCAGGCAAGATTCGAGGTCATGCACAGGGAGACAAGTCTGCAGCATTGTAAGGGTTCAGAATACATCAATTTATTGATAGAGAAAGCTGCCTACAGAAGGATGGCGGCTAAATTTCCCTATGTCTATATAAGCATATATAGGCAGCAGCAGATGAGTGTTCGTGGTGAACACCCACTGCTCCATTTTCATTTGCTGCTATAAATAAAACTTTACGACCTCCTCACTTCTAAGATCTCTCTTGTCGCCAAGCCACGGCCAGAGGCAACTGGGCTAGTCTCGACTCCGAACTGCTATAAACAGTGTAGACATAGTTGGCTCCATGCCAGTTCCTACTCGATTCACGGGGGGGGGGGGGGGGGGGGCCTTGGCTAAGAACGTTCACCAGTGCGCAGGTGCAGCTTGAGACGTCACCGGTGCCAGCTAGCACGCACGCAATCATCTAATGCAGCTACACGCAGTGGCACCACATGCTGAAGCACCGTCGAAGGGGTGAACGAAGGAGGGGATGAGAGAGGTGCAGGGCAAGGCAGGGGGTGGTGGAGGCGCGGCAAGCCGAACTGCACGTACTTGCTGACATTGTGCGCACGACGACCTCGTCGGTGGGCACACCCTCGCCTATCGAGTTCACGGCAGCCACGCGCACGTAGTAGTCGGTGTAGACGCTGAGGTTCTCCAACACCGCACCGGTCGAATTGGTGCTGACGATTTGCTCCTTCGACTGGTCGCGCCAATAATAGTAGACCCTGGAATGAGCCTCGGCGGTCGCCAATGCCTCCCTACTTGCTGCGCGTTGCATAGCCGTGTTGCCGACGTCTTCCCCGCAGCAGCGGCCTCGCCCGAGCAGCAGCAGCGGCTGCCCGAGTCCGTAGGCCGTTTGCCGTATGGCTCAGATGCACGCCGATCCAAAGGGCCGACGGATGCCATCTCCTGATCATCATGCCCGACTGAGAATGTGTGGCAGGTGCAGGCCAGGCAGAAATGGTCAGCTTCTGAGCTCAGCCAGCTCGACCGACACACGCACGCACCCGGAGAGCAACGTGGCAACTGAGATCGATCGGCAACGGTTCGCGAGTTCGCCCTCGAACAGCAGGGGCAGCGAGAAGCAAGCGCAGAGGCGGCGGCACGCTCGCGGCCGACCCTTACTTGTACACCAGCGAGGCATGGCTGCCGCCGGCCGCCTGCGGAGCAGTCCACGACACGCGTATCTCGGTGTGCGACGACGCCACAGCTCTGAACGACGCCGGAGCCGCCGGCACGGCCAGCTCGGGCCGCGTGCGCATGAGCAGCTCCGCGGCGGCTCTGCTCTGCCGGCCGGCGCCGTTGAGCGTGAACACGCGGAGCTCGTACTGTGTGTCCGGTTTGAGCGACGACCAGGTGTGGCTCGTCACGGTGATGTTGGCTGCACGCATCCTGTGCGGCGAGGCGACAGAGGAGCACCGAGTGGGTGTGAGAGCCGAGGCGCTGCAGCGCAGGAGCCGGCGAGCCAGGGAACGAAGAGCGGGTCCAACCGTGTCGTCGTGGAAGTGGCGCGCTCTCTCTCTCTCACTCGCCGAGCGGCCACCACCGTGGTGGAGGGAGTGCAAGTAGCACACGAGGCCGATGAAGCGCCAGCTGAAGCCACCGAAGGCATCGCAGCAGTAAAAGGAGGCTCGTTTACTTTACTTAATTTTACTTTGTTTACTTTACTTTTGATTACTGCTCGTTTTAAACAAAGGAGGCTCGAAGTCTGTCCGGAAGTGTTAGCCCCATTGGGCAAGGTGCTCGCTCTTCACGACACAGGTCGTGGGCTCAAATCCTGCAGTGCGAGCGATTCATTTTGCCAACTGCAAGTGGTGGTAACGGCCGTCAAGGCTCTTCTGCTCCGGCGTAAATGAGGCTGTTGAATAATCAGCCTTGACCTTCAAGCTTAACGTTAATGCCTGGGGCCAGGCGTGTGGCTGGAGCAATGGTGGAACATCCATTTTGGAAAATGGCCTCTTTGGAAAACCGCCAGGCAGAAAGGCCTCTTTGGAAAACCGCCAGGCAGTATAGGTGACAGCTCAGAGCGCTACCGGTCAGTGGACTGGCACCTCATTGGACATACACTGGCGCTAGCTACTAGCGGCTGTACGAAGTCTTGTGGACGCCCGCAGCTAGTAAATCGTACTTGCAAGAGCAGTGAAGCCTTTGACCAAGCTACAGAAAAATAGTGACAGCCGAGTCTAAGGTAGTATAAAGAAACCTTGATCAGCTCAGGACCACGA
Source organism: Cristatella mucedo (assembly GCA_009760855.2). Classification (NCBI taxonomy): domain Eukaryota; kingdom Metazoa; phylum Bryozoa; class Phylactolaemata; family Cristatellidae; genus Cristatella; species Cristatella mucedo. The sequence goes on from WPIO01000009.1 coordinate 3,827,569, forward strand.
TCGGAATGTGCGCGTAGAAAAACGCCCTCTTGACTTCAGAGGACTATGCAGGAGACACGCCCCACTGCCCACACAGCTGCCGGCTCAAGCATACGACCATAAGGGTGCCAGTCAATGGCGTTTTCTAAGAAGGCATATTTCCTGTGGAATGCTCACCCGGCACGAGCAAAACACCATTTTTAGAAACCGGGAAAAAAGAGGTCGCACTCACCTGGTTGCACACATTCAGAGACATGCCAGTATATCTCGTGACCGGGCTGAGCACCCGACTACGCATGCTAGCTCAATCAATCACCGCCAGACAGTCTGCTTATCGAAATGCAGAAGCGTACACGAGTCGAACAACCCGCCCTGAGAAGCAGGGACTGAGTTACAAAACGGAAAGAGCTGGTCCACCGCTGCACAATGTCTACACGCAAACGCCAGCCTACACGAGCATTGCAGGGGAGGAAGCAGCAGCAGCAGCAGCAGCGACGATGGCTGCAGCAACGTGGGAACACCGAAAGGGCAGCTGCCAGGCGGCTGCTGCCGCCGCCTCGCTGCTAACCTGTTGGTGACAGCCTCCTTCACGGTGATGTGGTACCCCGCCACGGGCGCACCGCCATCTTGATCCGGCGGCTGCCACACGAGCGACACGGAGCTGGACGTTGTCGCGGCGGCCACCAGACCGGTCGGCGCTGCGGGCAGCTTCTGCTGCTGCTGCTGCTTCCCCGCCGCCGCCACTCCTCCCTCGGCGGCAGCAGCGGCAGCAGCTGTGGACGATGCGCCGCTGCCGCCGCCTGCTGCTGCTGCCTCGGCAGCTTCGGTCGGGACGGGCTGCTGCTGCTGCTGCGGAGGCGACGGCTGGGCGGGATCGCCGCCATCGCCGCCGCCGTCACCTGCCAGCACAACGAGCTGCGCCGAGCCGTGAGCGCGGCCGACGTCGCTCTCGGCCATGCACTGGTAGATGCCCGAGTCTTGCTCCTCCAGGCCCATGATGCGCAGGCCGCGTCCGGCGACGATGTGGAAGTAGTCGCTCGGCAGCAGCTCCTCCGAGTCCTTGAGCCAGTAGACGCGAGGTGGCGGCACGCCGTAGGCGATGCATTCAAACTCGAAGTCCTCGTCCTTATGCGCCACGGCACTCGCCGGCTTCCTCACGAGCCTCGGTGGCACTGGTGCGCGACAGATGGGCGCGCGCGAGGGTCGGCTCCAAGAGCTCCAACAGCTGACAAGATGGGGGCAAGCTAAGGGGTGGGAGGGAGAGGAGGTGGGTAGGTCGAGGGGGGAGGAGGGAGGCACCCGACCCGGCCTGCCACGCTCCAGACAATCAATCGCACAGACGCGGACGGTTTCGGAATTAGGGGGGCTGTCTCACGAGCGGCGTGCCGTGCGCAAGAAGAGGCAAAGAGACGTGCACCGTGCTGGCGTGGCCACAGCTCCAAGGGCGGCTGCGATCGGCGCTCGAGCTTTACCTAGCACGCGAAGCCTTGCATTAGCGTCCACCGAGTCCTTCGAGTTTGACGCTCGGCAGGTGTATGTGCCAGCGTCGTCCTCTGTTACATTACTAATGCGCAGGCTGCCAGCCCCAACGATACCGATTCGCCCACCAGCTTCACCACTGCAAACAGCAATGCAGCTGTAACTAGCTACACGTGTGCCACCAGCACACGAGGTGACAGCTGAGAGGAAGGGAGAGGGAGTGACAGAGGAGGGTGGGCAGGGGGACAGGGAGAGGGATGAGAGGGGGGGTGAAGAAGGGATGGGGAAGACAGAGATGAGAATGAGGCAGGGATGGGAGGGGGATGGGGAGGGAGAAGGGGACGCAGATGGGGATGCAGAGGAGGATGCAGAGGGGGGTCGCAGAGGTGATCAAAACATTTAGCTATTACTTACGGCTCGACAGTGCTACCGTCTTTGAGCCACACGATGGCAGGCAGCAGTCGTTCGGCTGCCATGCCGACCGCAGCACAGAAAAGGATGGCCGTGCCGCCCTCTCGTACGTCCGTATCCCACGGAGGCATAACAAACTCCGGAGGTGGAAACGAGGCATTCGCTGAAGCTGCAACGGTCGCATCGTGGCTTCTAAGTTTGGCAGGACGAATGGGTGACTGAGCATTGCATGGCAGTCACTCCCACGAAAAGCATTACTAGACAGAGAGATAAAGCAACCGAGCTGGACTGGCAAGAAATACCCAAGCATGCCGAGTACAGAAATACAATCGGAGATACATTAATGAAGTATCAAGTCAGTTTTTGTATAACAACAGGAGCTAGGCTACCACACAGGTCATGTGCCCCTGCATGCCTCTCTACCCAGCCCCTTACCCAGAGCCAATAAGTGCAAGTCAAGGCCGGTCACGGTGCAGCCAAAAACCGACGAAAAACCGAGGACCACACGAGGACCCACTAGTGCAGCCCAGCTGTTAAAAGCAATCGACCAGGCTCACACCTACTCTCCCCCCCCCCACCGGTCGGTGCCAATCATAGGCATGGGCAAATGGGGCCCTGCCCCCTCCAACCGGCTCAAAAGGGAGAGCTGATCAGCTTGCCATCCGGCAGGCCCCTCAGCTTTCCTACGATCGACTGTCTTTGTCAAAGGTCAAGGGATAGCTCTCTCTCTCTCTCTCTCTCTCTCCCCTTGGCCTAATCGTGGCTAGGGTCCCCAGGTGCCAACCGGTGCTTAAGACTGCACAGCACATTCTTATCATTTGCTTGTCCAGCCAACGAAAGGGCCGGCGGCTAGGCAGGACATCCGAGCCATGAGTGGTGGCATGTTTATGGACTCAGCAGGAGCACAGCCACTTAAGCTACTGCTGCCCAAACAGCTAGGAAGCTCCCCAAAGAGCCATCCTGCAGGGAGCTGTTGCCACGGTTGGACCCAAGTAATGGCAGGGGCAAAGGTCACAGAAAACTTACCCGGTGGCCTTCTCTGGTAGAGCAGCAGCCACCTGCTCACCCCGGACGGGTGTGGCAGTTGCTTCGAGATCAGCAAGCTGAAGGCTGTGGGACTGACAGCTGAGAGCTACCAGCAGGCATGAAACTCACTCCCCGGAAACCGAGCAACTGACAAGCTGGACCAGCTAGAGAGATCCCTCTTCCAGCTGCACGGCTCTGTCCCTCACAGCTGGCTCCGAAGCCGGTGCACATGGTTTGACTGACATGCCTTGCCTAGCCTGAAGCCACTTCAACAATGCGACAGTTCGACAATGCAACAGATGGGGGAAGGCTTCCGGGGGGGGGGGGGGTGGTCAGTTCACCAACTCCACTTCATTCCAGCCCCCCTTGCCAATCCTCTAGTCAACTGTCATCCACTCACAGGAATTCCAAAAGCAATCCCAAATCCGAAACCAATGAGGTTCACAAGTGCCGCAGCTGCCAGGTGACCATTGGGCCAACATTGGATCATGATCCACATTCTCTTGATGGAGCTAAAAAGCCGAAGGAGAAATGCTTCATCCAAGAATCGGCAAGGCTTCCCCTAGGGAGTCCACAACTCATGCTTGATCGAGGACTACCCAGCATCAGCACTTCCCACAGCAATGCACCAATGCTAACCATGGGCATGCGCTGCATTGCAACAGAAGCTTTCCAGGCATAACTGTAGACGTGTGAAGATCAAGGGTTGGTTTAGCATCTTGCCTTCATAGTGTGCAGCAAGAGTGCAACGACACGGCCTCCCCCATACGTACCCACGTTGTAGCCAATCAAACGCATTGCCCCTTTCCCAGTAGGCTCCTCTCGGAGCACACTTGCCAGGCAGGCCAGCTAGGTATAAGCCTAGTGCAGTAATCCCCGACAAAAAAAAGCTATGCAACCTGCAAGAGCACCGGGCTGCAGGGGGCCTCAGGGTGAGGGCAGAGGTAGGGGGAGGGGAATCGTTGGGCGTTAGATCCCACCGATGCTCCTCGAATGCAGCAGATGGTGCCAGTGACCAGCCGGCAGACAGCATGCCCCCAAGAGCTATTACGAGCTAGCAGCTGCTTCCGCAGCAGAGGCAGTGGTGGTGGGGCGGGCAGCCCTTCGGCAGCAATCGATGGCCCGAATCTGCCTTGAATCACCTAAACGAAGCCAATCGAAAGTGGCTCGACGAACGGCATCCGACAACGGCGCCGGCCGATCGAGCACACGAGCAAGCACCGGCGCCAGCAGCTCACTGCTAGCCATCAAGCAACGACGGCACCACACTAGCAGGCGTGCGCATGCAAAGCGAGAGGTGAAGTGAAGAGCAAAGCGAGATCGCAACGACGTCTGCCCAATCGAGCGAGCAACAATTATCAACGACATCAGCACGAGACGTGCCACCTCGAGTGACAAAAACCAGCAACCAGCCAGCACACCAGACGCGTACACAACAAGGACCGATGTGGGCGCAGAGCAGCTACGGAGAGGGCTTACCGTTCAAAGCATCAGCTGGTAAAGACGAATCGAACGGCCATGAGCAACGCATTGCCGGTGGGCGGGTGAGGAGCGAGAGGAGGCGAGGGATCGTGGCCTCAGGCAGGCGATCGTCAGGCAGCCAAGAGCTGTAGTGCTGCTAGAAGCACGGTGCAGCTGCTCACCATGGGCAGCGACGATGCTGCAATGATGCTGCGTGCACCATCGCAGCGCATCCTATTGCTCACATCGGCTAGCTGCCAACGACCGACCGGGTGCGCCAGAAAGGTGGGTACCCCAACGGCCCTGCCCCAGCTGCCCATCGGCATCTACTGAAACTGCGCAAAGAAGAGTGCGCGGATCAAACGGCTCGAAGACAGGTGGAGAGGCAGACTTAAAAAAAAAGGGCCTGTGAATGCAAACGCTGGCAGACGAATGCCAGGACGCTGCCAGCGCGAACAGCTCTGCTCGCTTGTCGACGGGGTATCGATATCATCCGCCGAGACCAAGCTAATTCAGAATGACGCAGTCCCACCGTCCCGGCGTGGACTCTGCTGGTGCAGTTGAAATCGTACTTGTCTGGTTATTTTCAATCCGCGTCTAGTGAGGATCAATTCTGATTCACCTCATCTCATCCATCAATTCACCTGTGGAGTCCCTCCAGGTTCATTCCTCAGTCTGTTGCTATTCTTCATTTATACGGAACCACCGATAACAGTGATTCGGGCACACGGAAAAAGCAATCACTTTTCTGCTGACGATACTCGAAGTCATTCAAAACCCGTCAGAATCTGCTGCAGCAGCGACATGTAAACTGAATTATTGCAATGTAGACATTCGATCCTTTGTGTCAGCAAATTTCCATTAACTAAATGACAATAAAACATAGTTGCCACTCATTGGAAACCCTAAGCGTTTTCCTAAACTACGTCTCCCACCGTACCGGCATGGGCGTATCTCTACTGACCAAGCGACGGACCGAACGAATGCAAGCTGAGGTCGAAGCTGTAGCACCACCTCGAGGGAAGGTGGCCGTGGCGGGAGCATTTGGCAGCGAGGTGGTTGCAGAGCTCACGCAGCTAAGTGCAATCATAGACGGCTCGGCGAGCAGGGATGGAGCTGGGCGGGGAGGGGGCAGCGGCAGAAGCAGCTCACCTGCTGACGACGGGCTTCGGATGAGCCGAGCCGGCTCCGACGTGCGAGTGCCGATGGCGGCCGCCGTGATGGCACGGCAACGGTACAGGCCAAAGTCGGACGGCTGCAGAAAGCGTATCTCGAGCACGCCATCGTCAGGGTAGACTCGCACACGGCCTCCACTGCCACCGCTCGTCACTTCGATGGGCCTGCCGCCACCGCCTCCACCGCCCTCCTTCCACCACGTGTACATCGGCACAGGCCTCGCAGAAATCTTGCATGAGAACATGGCCGTGTCGCCAACGTCGAGCGTCAGGCTCCTCGGCTCACGCTCGAACTGTTTGGACATGTCTGCAAAGCCACAGAAAGCGCGACTAGTAATGCCACGGGCGAGGCACGCTCACTTCGATGGCAGCGACAGGCACAGGCGACAGGCACGTGCAGGCTGCGAGCCGAGCCGACCCGAGCCAACGCCATCCTGCACTAGCTAGAGAGCTGGCGACGCCCCTTACTGGCTAGCTCCAGCTTGACCTGAGGTGTGGCGATTCGGTAGATGGACCGCGATTCGGCAATCGTCATCTCGGCCACGCAACGGTATAACCCCACGTCGGGTAGCGGGTCGCTCTGGCCGAAGTTCATGATGAGCAGCGACCCGTTCTCCAGCATGATGCTGCAGCGATTGGGGGGGGCAGGAGGAAGTGCACAAGCCGCTACTGCCGAGCATGCTTCACTGTGCGAAACAGCAGACAGCTCGGGGAGCAGCTATTCATTCCCTGTGACGATGATGATAGCACTGCTCCGAGGCAGGCAGGGACTAGAGGTGCCCATGCACGCATCCATCGGGCATCATCAAACAAACTACGGGGCCATGACAACCAACATTCGGCCAGCAGCAAGCTGCTTCGCAATTGCGCCCACTGACCTCTGGTCTGGGCATGAGAGGCAGGAGAGCACATGTTAGCTGATTCAATAGCCTCGCTTACGTAGCAGCAGAAGGGCAGTAGTGGCTATCACTGATGCTTGCAGGGGGAAGCACAGAACTGCCTGCAGCAGGACTCGAACCGACGACAACCTATGTCGTGAACTGTGAGCACCTTACCCCCGAGGCAAGACCCTGTGGCAAGGGCGGGTGCAAGTAAAACAAAAAAGAAGAGGGCGCCACTGGCAGCCACTGCAGTGGCTACTCTGCTGGGAGGAGGATCTCAGCGGGCGACAAAGCTTCAAAGCTGAGGAGTCTTATTTTTTATCCCTAGGCTTGGCAGTCGACCGGCTTCAGCCGGTGCCAATCAGTCGGGCGGCATGGCAAATGAGCTGGCTACGACAGGCAGAAGCGGTGGGCAGACGAGACAACTAAATGGGCAAACGAGGCATAGCATGCCCCGAAGATGGGCTGCAACAAACTGCGCAGTGTGAATACATTCCAAACAAATTGGCGCCTCCTCGGGACCCGAGGCGCGCCGGCACTGCTGGCGGCGGCTCGTCGGCGAACCAGCGGACAATGCATGACAAATATTTTCCAATAAAACACACTGCAAAAAAGGATCACAATAGAAGTCAGAAACGTTGACTGGCCACAGTGTGTGCTCGGAGCACCGACACAGAGTTACACGGGCAGCAGTCGTGGTAGCACCGAGACGGCTACAGCACTAGGCGGGAGACGAGATGAGAGGGGAGCAGCGCAGACAAGTGGCTCCGAGCACAGACGCACACACCAACGCCGGCACAGTGAAATCGGCTACAAAAATGCAAGCAAGATATCCATCACACAGCCGATGGACGGTTGCTGGTGACCTTAACCTTGGGCCACTGGACAAGTGGGCGATCCTTTATGGCCCTCGGCGGCAAGGTTCGGTGGCAATGGATAGTCGTTCTTCTGTCGCTATATAAAATGAGGCCTCAGGATGAAGCCTCACGGTGGATAGGAGGCTGATGCCATCCGACTTGCCCCGACGATGCCAAGAAGCCCCGGAAATGAAGGCGATCGACGACTGCCGAGTACGCACTTGGGTGTGGCGGCTTAAGAACAGCTTGTGCGCATCAACTTTCGAGCCAGGCAGCACGAGTAATTAGTAGGGCAATTTCAGACAGAAAGCAGCTGCCTGTGCACCTCGGCTAGTGTGCTCATTCGGCGCCTCTACGACTTGGTTGGAGGCGCCTCGAACAGACTTATGAGCCATGGCAGCCGAATTTGCACGGCCCAATGTGCAAGACCCGCCGAGGTCGATTGATCAAGCCTGAAGCTTGTCTAGCGCAAAGATAGGCTGAGGAAAGCTGGCAGACGCCCCATCGATCGCGTCGGAAGCACCTACCACCCCCTTTTTTGTTACAGCCCATAAGCAGGCCTCTAGGTAAGCGTTTGGCATTGTGTTCGCACGGCATCGTGCTGCAGATCCTGCCACAGACGATGACAGTCACCAAGATTCGGGCCTCCGGCACGGTTGCTTGCTGCCAGCCAGAAGACGGCTGGAAAGCAGCTACACTCGGCTCCAAAGTGGTAGACAATGCCACGGATCTTGCAATCACACTGGCCGTGCAAAAGAGACGCGAGCAGCAGTCGTCGCCTGCTCTTATCGTTGCACCTCGCTGCTGGAGCATGGTCCGGCCGCACGTGCAGATCAGTTTGCACACCGATCGGTGCACGGCCGATTGCGCTAGACCGGCAACGACCCGGGTGACGCACCAAGCATGCGACTTGGGGCCGCTGGGGGGCAGTGTGGCGCCGTCGGCAGCTTGCCGCTGCTCGCAGCACGGCTTTGTGAGAGTGCAAGAAAGAGCCAAGCCGAAGCACCAGCAAAGAGCGTGTTCGCTCGTGCCGAGTGCCTGCCTGCCTGCAGAGTGCAGTGAGTGGGCAGTCAAGCAGATCAGACTAGAGCAGACTACAGCCAAAATAAAAGCAGCACTGAGAGGAGGGCAAGAACTGAAGGACTTCAGGCTTGTCGGCTGGATCGCTGGCCTAATCAAACGCCTAATCACACATAGAATCTGACTGATGTGCACCGCGCGGGCCGGGGGACAGCCTTTCGACTGATTCGATTGGGGAACCGGAGGATAGGTTCATCAAGACAGCTACCGACCATAGAAAGCCTCAACAGAAAGTCTTCAGAGAGGTGTGCCGGACAGGAGCCGGCCGAGGTCTGCTGTAGGCAGAGGGGAGTGGCCTGCAGGTGGTCTCCAGACCGTGCCGGGGCAAGTCAGCCGGTGATAGCACTCAGCACGAGCCTCCATAGCCAGCCCACACTGGTCGGTAAGGGGGAGCACGGGAGCACACAGTGCAGGTGCACGGCATGGGAGAGATTTCAGCCATCTCCCTGTCGGGGGGGGGGGGAGGCAGCAGCTAGAGTTAAGGGGCTGGCTAATCACGCTTTGCCTGAAGCATTGCTACTCGGGGTGATTATACAGTGGGCTGCCGAACGCAAAGCCAGGCACCGGTTTCATTGTGCATAGAAGATGGCAGCTTGGCAGAGGGTGCATAATTGCCTTCGACAAGAATTGCCGGTGCCAAGGCCGCTCAGCTCCATCACAGCTCGCAGCCACACCGCAGCCGAGGCCGCTGCTTGCACAGCCGTCCCAGTGGCAGCGCAGAACAATGGACCGATCAATAGTGCCTGCACATCCCTCCAAGTCCACTATGCGCTGTACAAACAGCGCCAAAACGAAGCGCGCCACTCTCTCGTGACGCTAGTCAACGGTGCCAAGACGTGACAAGAGCAACTGCTGTCAGTAGCAAATGCCCCTCTCTGACCAACTGCAAATGGTTTTGGTCCAGTTTACCGCGAAGCTTGCCTCAATGCAGTGATGAAAAAATGCAAGAAAACTGCGATGACACCATCTTGACTCGAATCGCTTGCCGCAAGGATACTTTCGAATATGAGCAGAATTGCGCTGCTGCAAGCACAATACAGGCGTTATGGGGGCGGTGGGTCCAGCGCTCTCACCGGCGTGCGGCAGTCACCGTCCAAATGGAGAGCAGCTCTCCGTAACGTGTCCACGACGTGACAGTCGGCACGCGGCCCTCGAATAGGGCTTTGCATGGCAGCTGTACATTCTGGCCTTGAACGGCGACCGTGTCATCCGGTTCTACGACAAAACTGAAGTTCCGGAATGTGGGCACACTCTGTGCCGGCCTCGTAGCTGCCACTCCTATTGAAAGGTGATTAGCGAGTCTGTTACGAGGTTGGTCGGTGCAAGCACACCAGTTGCACGGTGGCTGCTCATGTCATAGCAAAGATGGTGCATGTGACAGCAAAGATGGCGAAAGGCATACTGTAGTGTGCAGGAAATCTGCCAGTGAGGACAGCAGCGCTTAGCAGCAACGACCTGCTCAGGAAGCTGCAGGAGGGCCACATCGGGGAGACAAAGCAGCAGCAGCAGCAGCAGCAGAACACTCCCAGGCTACAGAAGCAACTAATTCGCAGGTGCACGCATATGAATGATGACGTGAATCTCACAATGGCCACTGTGCCCATTGCCATAGTAACGAGTCTTATGATTGTGTAGGTATGCACGCATTTAAAAAACACACATAATAAAAGCATTAGATAGCCTTTTGTTTTAAGGTTAGGAATTTACCGAGTGAGATTTAAGGTTCTCCTAATTTTGGGTTTAGGATTTGTCTCGGTATAGCACCTTCAGAGAACAAATTCTCTTTCAAGGGACTTTATATATGCTGCAAAGGAAGCATAATAAACCAGGGCTCACTGCGGGTGCTGATATCATTCGCGAATTGCAGGGCCACATTCTATACACGTTTGGGTGGAGCTACGGGATCAAACAAGGTGGGCTGAAGCCTACATATATTCGTATCCCTAGTGGGCAGCAGCGGAGGCGGCAAGCTTGGATTGGGGAGGGAGGCGGAGAGCAGGCAAGCAGACGATGCAGCAGCACGGTGTCTCCAAAGATGGGGACCGGGCAAATGCGTGAGAAGCCAGGAATCCTCCGGAACCAACTCCGGCTACCTGCGCATGTATGCGGCAGTGCGAGCTGCCAGGATAAAGAAATCAAGAATACAAATCGAGAATAAAATAGAATATAGAATAGTAGCAATTCAATCGAGAATAAAAATAGAATAGGAGGTGCCAAGAAATTGGCAAGCCTCGGCAAGACCGGACCGAGCAGCATGATTCGATGGGAGAGGGAGCCGGGGACAGCAGAGAGATAGCAATAGCCACTGACACTGGAGTAGCTGAACGAAGAGAGGAGCCTTCTTAGCAGGTCGGAGTACTGCTGCCGCCGCTCACCGTAGCAATGCCCTGCTTACCTACCACTTAGCAGCCACAGCCAAAGGGAGCCATGAGCGAAAGCAAAGAGATGGCACCATTAGGTGCCCTCGAACTACAGACCCCCCTCCCCCGCCGGGGGGGGGGGGGCAAAGGAGAACAGATGGCATTGTTTGGCCAAAGAAAGAGGCCTGTGGCAATGTAATTCCCTTTGGACAGTGGCCGTGCCCCAATGATTCAGCCTGCCGAGGCTCTGACCGGGACTCACAACGGCTGGACTGCCACTGTCGATAAACCAAACAAATTCTCAGGCAGGAAGCCCAAGGTCGAGCATAACCTGCCTGCCCAGTTCCCTCTCCCGCCGGAAGCAGTCAAATAGGAGCCTCGCTCTCAATCAGCTTAATGCTCCGTTGCAATCAAATCCTGGCTGGAAATCCATAGCAAGTAGGACATATCACGGTGCCCCCCCTCAACTGCCAGTGCTTGCTCCTGTTCTGAATACAGCTGCCGTGGCTGCACCCAGCTCTCTCTGGTCCCGCATGCTTTGCTCACACTGGCGTTGTGGTCACCATTCTGAGCACGTGGCCATCGCCGGTTTCTCTTTGCATCTAGTATCATGATTCCCATATGTGATCAGTGGATCATTTCTGAATGACTAGCCTTTGAAAAAGAGTCAACTGAGATCAGCAGCAATACCTGACGATGGCTATCCGAATGGTGCCCCAAAAACTGCCACTGCCAGGCAGCTGGATCGAGTACCTGCACTGATCCAGCTCTAGTTTGATCTCACATCTCAGCCTCCATAAAAAGTCACTAACAAATTGGTCAGTCGGCTAGCAGGTGGGCCGCAGCTACACGACATGAACAATTAAATCAAGCTGGGCTAGGCGACAGAAGCTTTAGCTCTGCAGGTACTAGACTGTGGAACTTGCTTCCACAATTCTTACGCAACGACAACTACTCTCCTGCAGACTATGGCTGGCTCATCCTTTTCAGCGGTCCTGCGGTGCTACACCCATGCCACTCACTACCTCAACTGCTCTCCTAACTCTGCTATGCTTCCCACTTTCTCTTTGTTGCGTGAGACGAAGTCTGTTGGCTACCGAATGTGTACCGAAAGCCGCTTAGGCTGTGAGTGCGCCGTACAAAACTCTCCTGTGCAACACCCACATAGCCTTTGTGGCTTTGTAGAGTTGCAGACAGAGATACATTACATAATATTACTGGGCCCTGCTCGGAACAGCTGCCTCATCGACAGTGCAGCCACGAGTGGCGCAAGGTTTTAACTAAATATGGACCAACCAGGAGACACCTTTTCTTAGGCCACCCACTCACCAAGTAAAGCTGGCAAATCCAAAAAGATCAAAACAATCCAAACAAAACATCCAAAACATCAAAACCATCCAAACAAAAGCAGCAGGTTCTGCTCAGTCTCCAAGGGCACATCAATTTACAGGGTGTTACATATAGGCTGGGACGTCCAGATTGGCCATCTGGCTTGATTTTGCTGCTCTGTAGTAGCAGGGGGGAATATTGACAACTTATATTAGTATCGATTCGCCAGGAGGCTGATCAGCAAATCTAGCCTATCGACCCGACTCTCTGCCAAAAGTGTGCCTTTCCAAAAAGGAACTTGAGACCACCATATGTGACTGAGCTACTTAGAGGCTGCTCAGTGCATTTGGATGGCAATGCACTGCTCAAGCATGAGGCAGAAATCATAGGACTG